>OY728141.1:2042006258-2043249175 GCA_963277665.1 Viscum album | reverse complement strand
TTTTCGCCTTTTGGATGTGGGTTTGATCCCCCTAGCCTTTCCAAATGTGATTGGTTGTCTCTCATCTTGTGGGTTGCCCCTTTTTATAAAAATCAAAAATAACCATAACAAGATTTAACCTCAATGGTTTTCTTATACTTCTCATTTTTATCACAAATCATTATGACATAAAAATATTAATTCATGATTTTTTTATTTCACATGAATAGGATTTAATAAAATTGGTCCCAAAATAAAGAAAAGTATAACCAAATCATGGTTCCAACCTAGTTTCATTGACATTTTTTTCATGAAGATAGAAGGTCTCTGCATCGAATTAATGATTTTGAGATTATTCAAAATCACTTTAGTCTATTATCCGAATACACCTTGTACAATATGGGTCATATGGGTGTTCACATTGACATTGTTTTGGAAAATAATCATGTATGAAATATAATTTTAAAACCTATGATAAAACATGATTTTTATACACCTTTCCAACCATGTTTGACTTGAAACATTCAATCAACTTTCCTTTTAAAATAAAATAAGTATGTACTGAAAGTTTATAATTTAAAATCATGTGTAAATAGGCTTCACAGTGTTTTTCTTCTTTAGTAGATTTTTCAAAATCATAATATTCTTTTAAATAATTTGATAAGGCAACATATCTGAAAATTCCATAATAAAATTTAGATTTTTTCAAATTATGAAAATATTGAAAAAATGTGATTTGATTAAAAACAAACCATGATCCATGATGATATCGATTAAAAGAGAAAGTTTTTTATATCTCATAAAACTATTTATAATAGAGTTATATGTTAGGAAAAGTTCAATAATCATCATGACATGACATTAACATAATTATATCTAGTAAATAATTTGAAAGTGATATGAATTTGGTATGTGATCATCATCATTCTATTTTAACAGAAATTCATTGATATAAAAATGTTATAGAATAAATATTTCACTAAATGAAGTGAAATATAAACATAACATATGTTTAGCCCAAAAATGTAACCCCAAATGTTTTTTAAACCTTTCCCTCTGATACAAACTATAAGGAAACATCATTAAACGTTACATAATATTTAGTTATGTCACGAATTCACATTTATTTTTTTGTTTAGAGTTTTAGAGAATTATTCCACAACTATTAAATAACATTTAAAATATTACAAAGTAGACTACTCTAAATATTACCCTTTTTCATAATTAAATACCATTTTAAAATAAATCCTGAATTCTGTTCCATTATAAAAATATTTATAACATTCATATTTACTTGTCTCATTCCTAACCCCTTCTTATACCTTATGGATAAAATTTTAATAAAACATGTTATGAACATAAAAACCTTAATAAGGGCTGTAAAATAAGGAATGACACCGTTATTCCTTGAATACTTAAAACTCATGGAAAAAAATTCATAAAATCATTTTTTGACTAATAAAAAAATATTGTAATTAAAATACCTCATGAAATCATATGATTTTTGAAGATAATTCATTGAAATAATATATCATAAATTTAAATTATGGCATCCACATCATAATAAAATTGTAGTTTTCAAAGCTACCTAGGGAGTAGCCTTCATGGTTACGTTTGAAATACTCATTATAGTATATTCCTTAAATCTCATCAGAGATACAATTTCATTTAACTCCGTATAATTACCCAAAGCATTGGTGATATATCCTTTTCTCACCTAACCTTTCTTTATCATAGAACCACCCATATATATAAGAAATTATAAATAACCATATAATAATCATGACACATAAAACAAGCATAATGAAAAAATAACATTTACACATTGAAATCACATTTCATCTTTACAAATCCATGAACTCAAAAATGAAAACAGTTTTTTTGAAAATAAAGGTCTAAGCAGGTAAATTAAACATAAAAAAATTAAATACTCATAAAATTTATAAATTAAATTCATGATTTATATGTTAAAAAATACATTCAATGTTAGTAAAATAATCAATCCATTTTTACAACCCATTTAAATAATTTAAAATGAATATTTTTGTATCAAAATCATTGATACCAATATGAAAAAATTTGAAAGGAAATAAATTTTTAAAACATTCATTTCCATCTAAATAAATTCAAGAAAACCATTTTGAAAACATGTACATGAACGAGAATGATTTAGAATATTGAATCGTTATAACATTTAAAACTATGTTTTCATTAAAGAGTCATTTAAAAAGATTTTTTTGTTAATAAAATAGATCAATTAGGGGTATTCATTATAAATTTACAAAAATAATGTATAAATAGAAGATATTATATCGATAATTTATTTCGCACATAAACATATCACGACAAAATCTATAAGTAGATCCTTAACCCAAAGAAGTGAAATTGGGTAAAGAAATTCCCTTACCACTTGTAATATGTCAAATCGATTGATCCTTTAAATTAATATTAATTATATGAAGCATTCAATAACATAAATATACAAAGATTCATTATTTTTCAAATCAATTTTAATTATATATATACCACAAAAAAGTAATTAGTGGTGAATGATGCATATATCTCACAAAGTTAAAAAGTGAGATGAGTAAATCCTTACAAATTTTGTATCAATGACATAAGAATTTATCAATGGGGTGATTTTGTGTGAAAACAGAATATACTCAAAAATCATAGTTTAAAGAAAAAATATTCTTATTAAAATATATTCCAAACATATATTTTTTATAATAAAATCAACAATGTAGACATATAACCCATTGAATGGACATTGAGTTAGAAAAACCCTTTACAAATATAGTAACAAAAAAATATAAAACCAAATGGTAATAATAATTAAATAAAAAATATAAATTCTATTAAGATAATATAATTCACAATATTATATGTATATGTGGTATTAGGTACCCCATAAATTTAAAATTATGTTAACAATAATTAATTATGGCTCACAGAATGAAAATGAGATGAGAATCCCTTACCACGGTTTTGACTTGTAACGTTTGATCGTTGTTCTTCCTGAATAAAAAAATTCGGTTTATATATATGTTTTTAAAAATAACTTCATGTTTATTATTCTTTTTATATCATTAATTACCATTTTATTGAAATTAATTTATTATTTCAGTTCATGTTGGATGCGTTTTCGATATTCTGTTCTAGAGTTGAAAATGAAAATGGCATTGTTTCAATAGCCCCTCTGGTCATAATTACGAAATATCTTGAATATAAAACAATATATAAATATAATATATATTCATTTTATAATAATTCATAATAATATTTGATGAAAAAATTAAAAACATAAATCATAGAGATAGTAGGTCGTACATATGCATGAAGGCAATTTTTTTCTTGTCATATTAAAGAAAAAAATTAAATGAAATGTTTGCAAACATATATACATATATAATATTATTGCAGTAGAATTAATATGTGATTTATAACATATATTATTTCTAAAAGAATCCTTAAAACATTCCATTTTATTTGTGAGCGAATCACATCATATTAAGGTGGTGGTAGTCTACACATCCCCAAATAAAGTAATTGTATAACAAAAATATTGAAAAAATGATGGTATGTTTAATATAACATTTAATGAATACAAAATAAGAAATAATATAAATTTTTAAATATTATTTAACCATAAAAATTGTTTTAAGACCATCGAATAAGGAGATAATGTAAAACGGATGAATTTTTTTTTCACATAGGTTAATAATGGACATAAGGTGGATAAAAATTTCGTTTCTTTTACCATGAGGAAGAGATAATTAAAATATATTTTAGATATTACAGTAAAATAATAAAAAATATATATAAATGTTTATTTAGTAATCATGCATTGATGTATGATTTAGGTTCGACGAAATTATAAAAGGAAATGAAATTAAGAGAGGTACTTTGAGAAAATTACCTCCTGAATATCCCCTCCTTAAAAGACAATTGAGGACCTTGGGTTTGTTGTTTTTGTGAGTCTAGAAGAACTTGGACGTAGTTATAGTGAGTAAAAGTGGTTTGGAAATATATTTTATGATCTATATATCTTTTTTTCGAAAATGGGCAGTGTAGTGGGGGTTTTTCTACTTGAGGAGAGGTGGGTTTAAGTGATTAGTTTATTTATTATCTTTTATTTAAATCCAACCATAGAGTGGTGGCATTAAATTAAATGAATTTTTTAATGTAATTAATGTTTTATAGGATGTTTAGGGAAGAGAAACATCTTAAAAACTCTTTTATGTTTTTTATATTTTAGGTAGGTTAATCTTTTATCTTTTAATTTTAACCCTTGTCAAAATTTAATTTTCACTATGTTAAATAATTTTGTTACCATGGTAAGTTATTTAAACCTAAAAAATAAATTGGACTTACAAAATAAATTTTATCATATGATTCCACTTATGGAATCTATCTTTTATTATTCAATTAACAGAAATGGGGAAATTTGATTTTAAAGTAATTCAGTAAACAAAACTAAAAGGAAGGTTTTAAAAATGAAACAATCAAAATATTGAAATTTTTTAATATATATTTTCAACATAAAGTTGATTATAATGACTTAAATTGTATTTATAGAAAAAATAATCTAATTATACATTAAAAAATATTAAAAGGATAATCTCACTATATAGATAAAATAGATAAAAAAGAATTTTCTAGTTAAAATGAAGCAGTTTTCAATATTCATAAAAACGAATATTATCATAACAAAACAAAAAAATTACCCACCAGAAAATTTTATGTAAGGATTCCAAATAAGAATTTTATTTTTCAAATAGTAAAAATAAAAGTGTCAAAAACTAGTTTTAAAATGTGTTGTCAATCAAAAGGTGGAAAAATGACTTTAAAAAAAATACATATTTGAGGATTAATTATTGATTTTGTTCTTATATCATGTCTATAACAAAATAATATGAATATTAAACATCATATTGAGTTTATATTACATTAATATAATCCAAAAAAAGTCATATGATTATTTTATAAACATAATTTTTATCATTAAAAAAGTTTTTCTTAAAAATGTATCCTTTATATTCAATTGGTTTTTATAATCTAACTAATGAATCATTATATAAAAATATGTAAACCATATTTTCATAATTTTGGTAATACTGTTCATTCCCTCTATTCCAACAACTATGTTATAATAAAAAATTGTCTATCATAATATTTAGTCGTTTGTTTATGCACAGTGTAGTGTATCATGTATGCTATCAATTGTAGAGTTTCTTTCTTAAAACTCACGATGTTATAATAAACTCTTTACTATATATCACACCAGTTTATATTTAATATGAGAATACATGCATTATTTTAAAGTTACTTATTATGGAACACATGTGTGGTATCCTATTAATCCTCTTATCTCACAACATGAACACTTTTTGGGGGTGCATAGACCTTTTTATGTCATTCAATTCAGGGAAAGGAAGGGGGTCGTAGTTGGATGCCAGTGTTTTCAACTTTCTAGGTTGGGTATCTAGATGGTGAGATGGTTCATGGTTTTATATTCTATCACATGGAGTAGTTTTTATTAATATTGGTAGTACTTCGTTGTTTGACATTAACATGCATATTTTTTATTCTTTTCACTTGTTTTGGTTTTTGATATTATCTTTTAATTATGGAATATATTTATCATTTAAGTTATTTTATATGAATTATGTATATATATATGTGCCTTTTTATTTCTTCATGTTGGAGGAAATCATTCTCTCTATTTTTTCAATGCTTGGGATTCTAGTCGACGTCCCATGGAGATCAGGAATTCCCTTCTGGTATGTGGTGTATAGCATCATGTACCAATTTGAGATGGTATTCTGGCTAGTTTGTTACATTTTTATATAAAATTTTATGTTAGTAAATGAATTTAAAAATTTGAAGTACAATCAATGTTACTTTAGTTAGGCCTTGATCCTACTATTGAGAAGATATTTGACAAGTAAAATTAAATATTTCTATAGTTTATATTAACTAGAAATTATTTATCAAATTGAGGATTATGTTTTCAAATTCTTTAAAATATAAATTTTCAATGGAAAATCAATCCACCCCCTACCACCTCTGGATATTTCCACTCTGACTAACATTTAGTATCAGAGGCATTTAAAATATATTTTTAACAATTTTATAGTTGTATTTAAAGATCATAAATTTTAGATTTATCTTAATATAATTAATTATGGATAATAATAGATAAGAAGGAGCTTCCATTAATAATCCTACTTATTTTATTGAGAATAATTTGGCTAAATTGAAAATCAAAATTTAAATTCACTTAAAAATTATTGATTTTTATATATGGTCTATCATTGATTATGAATATGAGAAAACATAAGCTTCTAGAGCATCTTGGAGTGGATACAAAAAAGTATCATATGATTGTAATTATAAATATATGAATTTTGGAACCATGAATTAGGAGATGATTAATTTAATAAAATGTATTCTTGTACTAAATCTTTTAAAATATTCGGTACCCTTTCTATATCTCATGAAAGAATGCATAATGTTAATTAAATAAATTTAAACACATAGACTATTAAATATGATAATTTTAAGAAGGGTATTGGGGAAAAATCATTGAAATGTACATAATGTTCAATGAGACTGTGAACAAGATTTATGCACTAGGAAAGAAAATTACTGTCAAATATCATGTCATGAGACTTCTCCAATGCTTACTAGAATATGGAGAAACATCAGTTTTCATCAGAGTGTTATGGAACATTAGAAAACAACAAATAAATGAGATAATTAGAATTATAATTATGTATAAAGAAGAACTACATGTAAAAAATAGGAAGTGGATGTACCAAAAATGATGACATAATATTTTAAGACATTAGACTAACAAAATTAGAATATAATTGTTGATTGTTCAAGTGAAAAAGAATCACATTCTATAACTGATGATGAAATAGAACATATAGGTATATGTTTTAAAATTTATATAAAAATATGATATTCCACATTAAATTTAATTACATCAGTATGATAAAATAAGTTGGAGAAAATATAAGAATATTGATGACTCTTCTAATAAAACAATCTTTTAGTAATGTAAGAGGAAGGGACACATCATTGTAGATTGTACTGATCTCATGTATATGATAAAACATAAGGAAAAAATAAAAAAAAAAAACTTATATAAAATAAAAATAGTGGGGCTCATATGATAGTTCCTGTTATTTAGACTCATGAAAATGAAATAGACAGGATAATGATAATATATGTTTTATGAAAGCACATCAATAGTATTATATGATTTTCGCAAATATCCTTCTCACATTTAAAATCATTCTCAAACTGAAAAAATGATGTGAATATTCCCAGTGATGAATTATTTGAATAATATAATCTAATTGATGAAATTTTCAATGAATTAAAATGAAAATATTAAAATATTAAAGAAGCATCATGTTTTTTCTACTAGCATTAAAACATATCTTATAGTAAAAAATGACAAGATTGACCGAGTTCTTATGTAAAATAATGAAATAAAATTATCTAATGAATGATTAAAGAATGATCTAGAAAGTTTCAATAATGGAGGAAGAGCCCATACATAGATTCTTGATAAAAACACTTAAATATACCACTGGAATAAGATTTAAAACAGAAAAAAAAATCAATAAAAATAAATTTTTTCCAACTTCCAACTCTACAAGTTCTACGATTAGGTTTTAATCTACTGGTCCAATTAAAATTTTTATTTCAAATATTCTGTGATATTATTATAGTAATCAAGAAAAATAATTTTGGATTCATAAATCACTTATTTTTAACATCCCTATATCTAAGATAATATGGGTATCATAATCCTATTTTATTTAAATAAATCTTAAATGTAACATTCTTAAAGAGTTCTAGTAAAAAATATAAGGTACCTAGATAGTATATGTTCCATAATTATGGCTTGCGACAAATCAATCATCAAAAACATAATTAATGTGGATGGTGGACATATTGATTTTGGTGAAAATTATAAAGAAAAAATAATTGGACTCAACAATATTGGTAACTCTTGTACAATTAAAATTTCTAATAATTTATTTATCGATGTATTGACAAATAATTTTCCTAGAATGTTATAATTAAGAGATCATTATTTTCAGGATATATTTTAAAACCATACTTGTAATTTTTTGATACTAATCATGTATAGTTTTTACTACAACGAGAAATGGAAATGTCTATGCTATATAATTAAATTATTTGTTTCCTCAAAAACAATATTGTTCAAGTGACTTTAATAATGAATATTAGCCTTGGAATGAAAGAATATTCCATTAAAATATACACTCTCTTGGAATAATAACTAGGAAAGGATTTCTCAAGGATCTAACCAAAATATATTTTTTAAAACAAGGGATGTAATCCCTATCGAAAGTGAAAAAATAAATAATCTTTAAAATCAATGTAACATGTATCCACATCCCAACTTTTAGAGTTGGTTCTCATGAATGTGTTTGGAACCTCTATAATTTCTATTTTATCACGAAATAATAATACATATGTTATTGTTTATGATTATTCAAGATATACAAGGGTGGTTTTCCTTTATCAAAAAATGAATCTCTTCCTCTTTTTAAAATATGTTAAATCTATATAAAATATTTGTGGAATTATGAATATTGTTTTAATAAGTTATCATGGTCTTGTGTTTGAAATTCATAACATTCAATATTTATACTCAAATAATGTATATAGTCTCAAATTTTCTATGCCTAGGACCCCGTATCAAAATGGCCTTGTATAGAGAAGAAATAAAACCCTTCAAGGGATTTAAAAAACCACGATCAATGAGTTTGATTTACCTATCAATTTATTGGTAGATTCAATAAATATATGTAGATATAATATTAATTGAGTTATAATAATACCAATATAAATGAAAAAAATAATGAATTATTAAAGGGTTGAAATCCAAAAAATAATTACATTAATTTTTTGGTTGTAAAGTCTCAATACACAATTAAAAGTAGAATATAGATGAAATAAAATTCCAAGTGTGGTGAAAGAATTTTCATTGGATACTCTATATCTAGTAAATCATACAGGGTGTTTAATAAACTTAAAAAAATTATGGAAGAACTTGTGTATGTAATGATTTATGAAACATTTCCACATGATCCTAAGACCTATTTACAAAATTTTTATAATGATGTTTCTAGTCTAGAAATAAATAATTAAATAGCTGAAAATTCCACCAGCCACTCTAGGAAGAACTCACCTAGTTTTATTGAACAACTTGAATACTATCTTATGGATGATAATGAGGAAAAAATTACATATATTTCTAGATATTTTACAACTCATATATTTCATCCATTTGATTTTATTATAAATGAACTATTAAAAAGGAACTAAGACTATAGTTTCTCTAAGAAATCAGGTTAAACAACAAGATTTATTATTATAACATTAACCTCATAACATCAATTATGTTATTAATGAAAACATTTGGGTAATTATTACAGATTAATAGTTAATTTTTTTTGAAATATATAGTTATTGGGAATTATTTGAAAGAGTCAAATACTACCTAAATATTGGAACAAAATGGGTGCTTAAAAACAAGGTTGTTTAGTCAGGTAAAATAGTAAGAAATTTTAAGAGATTGGATTCATAAGGAAATGTCTAGAAGTAGGTATTTAATATGAGGAAACAATTACTTGAGTATGTATACTTGAATCCATTAATTTTTCTTTTCTTATTAAGTAGATTCGAATTTCAAACAATATCACATGGAAGTCAAGAGTGAATATTTAAATGGAAATATCATTGAAGATGTTTTTTTGAACGACCCATAGATTTCAAAACGCTCACTTTCTAAATCGTGATTTTAAATGAACAAAATCATTATATGGTTTAAAACATGGACATAGAGATTTTTATTATAGGTTCAGTTCATTTTTTGGATTTCTAATGGTTTTACTAAATGAATGTATAAAACTACATAATTTATTAAAAAAATTGAAAAATATTTTTTAGTGAAAATATATGTAGATGATATTATTTTTGGATATTTAAGAAAATATTTAAGTAAATATTTTTTAAAAATAATTCAATGACGATTTGAATTGAGTCTGATGGATAAACATAAAGTCATTTTTGGTTTTTAAATATTTCATTATAAAAATGAATTATTACCAATTACACTAAGTACACAAAATATATTTTAATTTTTTATATAGAGAGTACAAAAGTTAGTGATACTCCAATGAGTAAATGGCTACAGGATGTTTTTGTGAATAGATTATATGGAAAAGACAAACATTAATAGAGTACGGATATAATTTCTAACAAGTCCCGAAAAATTTGATAATGCATGTGTGATAAATATTTCAAATAATCTTATATCACACTCGAGAACAAATTATATTTACATAACTAAATTTTTTTGAGATATCATTTCAAGAATGGTGATATTGCTCTAGAATTTATTGAACTGAACATCATCTCGGTGATAGATTTACAAATCATTTGAATATTGAGAGAATCAATTATATAAACCCATAAGAGGGAATGATAAATTATGTCCAGTTGATTTAATTTTTTTTAATTTATTAATTATTTTGTTCAAAAATTTTACTTAGGTTCTCTAATCTTTTCTAGAAGTAAAAAATAAAGTATTATCCATATGGTGAGTAGGTCTATTGTGGTTGTTTATTCTGAAAAATTGTATACCTACTATGAATACATATTAATATGGTCACCATTGATTCTATGTTTATTTAGTCATTTTCTCACTATGATTTTGGTAAAAAATCATATTTCGGGTACCTAAATACTATGAAATTCTTGGTTTTTTTTGTTAGAATATCTATCATGATGCCATGTTTATCATGCCTATCAATCTTATGTTATTATAAGTCCATGGTCAACAATCATACTTTTTCTATTTACATATAATTTTTTATGAAATATTTTAGAGGTATTTCTTTTATGTTTATGATTACTTTATTCCCGATATGATTGAAATAGAATTTTAATATTAATCGGAATACATACACATATTTTAACTAAAATCTTATCCTTCTTTTGAGGCCTAACTCTTTTTTGAACCCCTCTCTTTCCATGAATCTCTATCTCCCAACCAATCTAGTTAAATCCTTTAAAGAACACTAATCAAACAAAAAATTCATTCCTTCCCTAAAATAAAATCATACTAATAAATCAAGTAAATAGTAAAGGATGTTCTCGTACATCTATAAATCCAAAGAATCTACATCTCATAAATCATATAATTTTAACTGAAAATGAATTCGATGATCATTGGTTAAAATTGATCATATCATTGTTCTTGAATTTTATTTAAAATCAATGATATAGAAGTTGTTTTAGAAAAAAATTGTAGACCGTTTTATTAAAAACTAGTCAAGGAATTTTATTCACATTTAGATTTTATCCTGGATGAGAAAACAAATGTCATTAAAATAATGTTCAATAGTGAATTTTTTCAGTTTTCTTCAAACTATTGGGAAAATTATTTAATGTTTTACAAATAAGAGAATATAAGGATTACCGAATCTATTATATTATTGATCATGCCCATTTTGATTTTTATAATTCTGTGGATGAACTAACTAGAAATGAAACCCCTAATCGAATGTTATCTATTGAGCTGAATAGAGAAATAAATATACTAGTCAAATTTATCAAGGACATAATAGGAATAAGAAAATATGGGATTTTATTTTCTTGATGTATTATAATATGTAAATATTATTTTTGATAAAGAATGATCTTTAAATTTTTATTTGAAGATATTTCATGATATATATGGTTGAGTTGTGTAATCTATGTCCATGGTTCAATTATTTACCTCATCCTAAGTAAATTTCATCATTTATAATGTATAAAATATTATTTCCCCAATGGGAGAATAAGATAACATTATCTAATGTTTTTTTATTAGCTGAAATATTTTCTATAAAATTAGAGTTAACTAGAATACATGGAAATAGGATTGGGTGGCTGACGAAGAGAAAATATGTGAATAGTTTATCCAAGTAAAGTATCATACTAAACCTAGAAATCTAGTGGGTCATGTTCTCAAAACCTTATGAAGTTTTAAATTATTCATATGATGATGTGTATACATTAAATAAGTATAATAAGAGGTAGTTGTGGATGAATATAAAGAAAAATAAGAGACAGAAGCTACAAACTTTGATGATCAATCTAGAACAACTTATCAGGATGAGAAAGAATGGGATTAATCTATTAAATCTTCTAAAGTTGATGATATCTTAGAAAAATATCTTATTATTGAGAGTACTCATAACTAGAAAATTCCTTACGCACCTTATAAGAGGGATAAGTAACCTGGATATTTTATTTTGGTATTAGAATATGCAGATTCTGGTGATGATGATCAGGGAGATAGTCCACCTAGACATAGTTGACCTATCATTCTCTCTATTCAATGAACATTAGAAAGATATTTGATTATTGAGTTTGATCATGAAGAAGGAATTGAGGTGTCTTTTATAATATCATATGTTTATAAAACCATTAAATACATTATTAGTCTACTCCCTGTACGGAAGGTTGGTATTCTCAAATTATTCTTAATGGGGACATATATAATGATTATGAAAAAGTTGAAGATAAATAATTTCCCATAATTGATGATTAGACCTTGATAAATAGATCTATAGAGAAAGAAACTGAGGTTGATGGTAGGAATCAGGCTTATGATTCATCTCCCTTAGAACATACATCCTCCATTCCTTGTACTTCATATGTCACTAAGGATTAAATAGATATGTTAAAGTAAAAAATAAATAATATGTTCAAGAATGTATTTGTTAATTTTGAAAGCTACTCGCATGAAGTGGGGAATGTTGATATTTATGAATCTATTACATTGGTAATGACTCATCTTTATTCGATAATTAATTTCAATATTAGGATAATGAAATGAGATTGTAGATTTCAGATCTCTGGTTGGTGCCCTTTAGTCTAATTTATCGGACATGATGATTTAGTTAAATAAATCGATTTTGAATGTTGTGTTTTATCCTAATCATGTTTTTCATCCTACACATGTTTAATTAATTTTTTATGAGGAAAAGATCAAATAAACTATATGAAATTAATTTCATGTATTTTTAATAACTCAATAAGATCCATGAAGATGTTTATGGTGGGTTTCAGGCCCATGATTCATAGACCCTAGTAGTAGCTCAAGAATATTATAAGCACATTAATAAAGACATAGAAACAATAAATTGGGTGACTGATTATAATTTAATAATATTATTTACAAATTTTTATCTATAAGTACTCTTTATAACTCTTTTTTGGACTTAAATACTCCCCCTATTACTCCAGAGTTTAGATCGCAATTTTATAACCATACAACTACAAATCCTATTTTGGAATAATTCATGGAGGGTACAGATTATTTTATTTAGTCTCTGGAGCATGGTTCTCAAGATATCAGGGATTTTACCCCGTTGATTGATCCATAATTATACACTTCACATAAATCTATGTTACCCCCTCATCCATTCCATTATCCCTACCTACTACCTCTTTCAACATCAAACCATTTTGTCTAACTGCTGCTCAAGAATATGATAATCATAAAAGGGAGAGTAAATTCAGGAGTTGTGATACATTAAAATAAATTAAATTTAATGGAAAATTTTCCGAGATTTCAAGAACTTAATAAATTCCATTTTTAATCCTATATAAATATAATTTTGTTATATTCAATTCATTTCAAGTTAAATTTCAAGATTTTAGATCATCAAAATGGAGGATATTATTGACATAGAAAATAACAAACTTATTTTAAGGATCATATTTTTTAGGTTTTTATTAATGAATGATATGTTTTCTATAAGAAAACGTTTTTCTCTTCCAAACATAAATAAAAAGATAATTTCATAGCATAGAAAGACACCTTACCATGTGAAGGCCATGTAACTATGTCACCTTACAAAATTGTGTATTTTACCTTAGTCCATGTTATATTTCAACTCCCCAAATGATATATTTAACATTAATACACGGAAAAACATCTTATCATGAGTTAATAAAACAAATTAACTCCTTAGCTCATTCCAGAAAGTCTCTATAATCTCTTTACTAACATCATTTTGAATGAAGTCAAACAAGGGAAGAAATATGATAGAGGAAGCGTAATCATCTCAAACAAAAAATTCCCAAACAAGAATTACAAATTATAGTATTAGATATGTGGTGAAAGATGAAAAAACATGTGGTTTCATACCAAACACATAAATACAATTTTGAACCCTTCCATATAAACAAGACTCCAACTGAGATATGAAATATGTGGGGGTATCACCCATCTTGCTAACCCACGAATGAATCCAATACATCCCCTTTCCCAACCCATTGAAAAAATATGAATAAAAGACTAGAATCCACTAAAGATAAAAAGGAAAAAACACCGCATTAAAATTAGAAAATCTCTAAGTTAGTTTACCCTCCCATAGGAATATATTAAGAAAAAACAACAGCATCTCACCCATCTCAGAATCGTCTAGGAAATTCCACTTACACCAGAATTTACAATAATCTCTCAAAAATATTTAAAAGCACCAATAAAAAGGGACTATACACTATGATTATAGAGGAATACATCATTTTTAACGATTTCAAGGGGAACATCCACCATTTTCACATAAAACATTCTGGGATACAGTATAAAATGAACATATGTTATAGTCCCCAACCAAATTATGTTTTATATTTCAAAATAGACATATTTAGACCAATTTAAAGGAAACTCCAAAAATGATTTCATTTCACATTTTTTTTTCAAAAAATCCCCCATAAAAACTCCCATCATCACCTCAATACTAGATTTATAAAATAAAACACACTAGGAAGACAAGTAATATTTTAAAAACCTAAAATATCTTTCATTTATTTAGAAAATAAACCAAAAATCCCATTTCGAAATTCTTTATTAAATTTTTTATTATAATACAAAAACCATAATTATTTAAAATAAATTTTTATGTCTTTATTTTATTTTAAAATTTGATAGTTAATCTTAAATTCATTCTTTAATTTTATCACATCAACAACTTTCCCTCAAGACACATCAAAATATTATTTAAACTTCATATTATTTGTCTTAAAACTAAAATTTTCTTATTTAAAATTAAAATGTAATTCACTTAGAAATAAACTTAATAAAAATAACTCCCATATTTAAAAAAACAATAGAAATCAATTTCTAATAAAACCTCACATACAATTTTAAAAAATTAATTTGAAATAAAAAAATCATGTTTATATTTATATTTTTTTATAAAAAATTTATTTATCACATTTAAAAATTAATCCTTGACATTTTAAAACAAATATTAATATAAATAGAACCCTCATTTTACCCCATATAACTTAGTATGTATTAATAAAAATATATGATTAAAATAAGTCCAACACAAAATCTGAGGACTGAACTAGTGTCAGCATGAAACATGGCATCATGACATGATGGAGCATTTTCCACTCGAACAAATACCAATGAGAGTCTCATCGAACCATGAAATCTCTCTCCACATAGATTTCTACGCAATGTGTGCTCACTATGAACTTTCGGTTCACACCCAATAGCATCCCATAAACACGATACTCTTAACTCATATCTAATATAAATGAACATTTACTCAAAATTATAAAACTCAGAACTTGACAACGCTTGGAAACTCAAGGATTAGAACTGGTAAAGTCTTCAGAAACTCTTCCCACTCCTACCACTCAAATCCCGGTGAACATATCTCCAAATAATATTAATTAGGAAAGAGAAAAGGAAATTCCATAACATATGACCTCTAAATTATATAATTTATAATACCATTTTCCATGAAGAAACATGAGTAATCCATTTATCATATGCATATCCGACCGATGAAATCCATGCATTACATTCTCGATTTCCCCAGGGTTGCGTCAGACATCATGGAATAAAATTAAGTCAAGTGGGAACCGATTATCCCAATAATCAGAGTTTATTAAAAAAAATGGGAATGCAAACTTTGAAACGTATAGATCCATTTCTTAGAAGGAAAAATGTAATAAAATATAAAGTATTAAAATTGTACAAACACCTTGTTATAATAAAATAAAAAATATCCCACTGCTCACCCCTGTCTCCCTATCACATAAGAAGATAAAAAATCTTCCTCAAATCTTCCTTTTATTCAGTCACCAACATATATAGTACACCACTGATTTAAAGTAAATGGATGATTTTTTATATCAAATAAAAAGAACTAAAATAAATATAACAAACAACATGAAATTGTGTGACTAAACAAGTCATCATCCACTAATAATATCTTAATTCCTCAGGGGTGTAAATAAAAGAGTCTAAACCAATAACTAAAATGATATATATATGCATGAGAATATAGATCAATATGAATGCCCTGTGAAATCAGACATATGTTTTGAATTTTAATAAAATATGATTTTATGCTCATTTGAAATTTATAACAAAAAATAAGTTTTTAATTATTTTTACATAAAACCAATCATAATGTTTTTCAACCATTTATAAAATTTTATTTAAAATTATTTTAATTTAAAACTAACACTTTAAATAACATTTATAACCCCCATGCCTCCTTTTTATAAAACAAATTTAAAAACAATTAAATT
This sequence comes from Viscum album, assembly GCA_963277665.1. Classification (NCBI taxonomy): domain Eukaryota; kingdom Viridiplantae; phylum Streptophyta; class Magnoliopsida; order Santalales; family Viscaceae; genus Viscum; species Viscum album. The sequence continues at coordinate 2,043,232,531 of OY728141.1, read as the reverse complement.
GGGATATTAAAAAAATTATTATATATAATTTTAAAGTAAAATGAATAACTTTAAAGAAATAATATAAAGTAAATTAATCATCAGCAGTGTAAAATAATGAAATAATAAGAGTAACTCAGACAATAAATACCTTTGAAGAAGATGATAAATCTAAAGTAAATTGATTATTTTATATGTTATGATTATTAAAAGGTTTCAGGGAATTTATTATGTATATGAGTTGTTACATGATAAAATTAGGGTCGTAGAGAACAAGATAACTCTAAAATTCCCTGGGTAATAATACAGTTAAATGATAATGTTTCTCCTAATAGATTTAGGGAATATATTCTGTGATGGGTTTTCCAAAAGTAACCACGAACGTTACTCTCTATATTTCTGTCAAAACTACAATGTAAGTATGATATTGATTCCATAAGTTACTTTTAATATTTATGATAGCTAAGAAATATTTTTTTGGGACACTATTCATTCATGATTAATTTTAAGGATCTTATATTTTTTTGGGTGAAATGTGTGATTTTATAAAAATGTTTTCCCGAGTTTAAAATATTCAGAGACTAACAGTTTCATTCCTTATTTTCTATCCCTTATTGATCTTTTTGTGCCAATCCCATGTTTTTATGGAATATTTTTCACCTGTTATACGTACGGGTAAAAGAAAGGATGAATCTAATATGTCTGTTCTAAAAAATTTTATCAAGGAAAATAATTCATGTTTTATTTGAAAACGTTTTAAATTATGAAAAAATGGATGACATATAGACTTTTGAACATTGTAATATTGGAAATGTTATGTAATTGTTCTGGAATAATTGTATAAAAATCTAAAAATGAAAAGATCCTCAACATAAATTCTCAACTTAAATCATGATTATGTATCTTTAAATTTCAGTTCATTATAGTTATATAAAGATCATGTCAAATATTTCCTTTTTCCAATTAATTTCAATGTAGCAGATTTTAATTCAATTGCAAGTATAATATTTATTATCATTTACCAAATGTCAATGAATGTTATCAAATACAATGTAGTATATATCGAAGAACATGTAAATCAAGACAAGGAACTCAACATGTCATGTTATCATACTACTATTCCAAAAAAAAATTGACTAGTGCACAAAAAGTCCTTTGAAAATAGGCCTAAAGAGTAGAGAGACACCCCATAGTGAACCTCCTAAAAATTTGAAGAACATATATCTATAAAAATAGGCCTAAAGATAATAGAAAATTCCCATGATAAAATCTCATGATGATAATATAGATGATTTCCCTTGGATAAATCTTCAACCAATGTACCCAAGTATTCCCACATACTTAATTTTATAAATAATTTATATAAATATTAAATTCAATATTTTCTATTTACCAAAATAAAGGAGAAACCCACCTTTTATGAAAATTAATTTTACAGATCAAAAAAAATCCTTCCCAATTATTTTATAAATCAATTTTAAAATAACATGAGAAATATAGTTTAATTAATATTGGATAAATATGGAACCACCTACCTCAACTCAAGGTCACACACACCCACAAATGATCCAGCGACCTAATGATAGAAACAATAAAGTTATAGGCCCTATAATCAATCTACACATCATAGAATTGATCTAATTGACCAATAGGGTTGGCAGAGAAGTGGAAATGAAACATACTTTAAGAACACACACTTGACGCACCACAAAAAATAGGGAATGATATATAGAATAAGATAACACCCCAAATATAGATTATTAACAAAAGAATCATCAACTTGGATCAATGGATCTGAAAAATAAACTCTATGGCGCAACCATGATGATTTTAATGAAGAACCACAATGTACTTCAAACCCAGAGAGATGAAAACCAAGAAAAACACTGATAAAAAATTGAATGAGTCAATCTAGATAAAAAAGACTCTCCTAAATCAACAAAGAAGCATTCTAAGTAGAGATCCAAAGTGAATACAGAAGAATGACAGAAACTATCATTCACATGGCACCCTAAAATCTATCATCGTTTCATTTACACAACATGTAATCACTTTTAACATCTTGTAATCCATATGTATTACATATTCAAAAATATATGTCAACTTTTTATTTTAAGACAATCTATTAACAACACATGTAATGTAACCATTACACAGTATTCTCTCCTTTCACTCTATTAACATAGTTCACAACATTTTCCCTTAAAAAATTACATGACTTGAACTCCCATTATATAGTGTTTATTTCTCATACAGAATATATATACTACTTTTTTTTTACAAAAACCTCTAACAAACTCAGGAATTATCTAAAATCACTGAGATCCCCACAAGTCAATTGAATGTTTATACATGGATTTCACTAATTAAAACAAACATAAATCCACAAAAAATAATAAATTTTTCTCAGAAAATTTTCTCCTTCTTAGGGAGTTCTATTATGTAGCCTATTAATGGGAAAAAAATAAAAGATAAGGGAATTATGTAAACATGGTAATGAGGTTTTACAAACTCCACACCATAATACTATTCATCCTCAAGAAATCATATAGAAGAATAACTTTAGTAAATAGTTGAGGCCATTTCTCTCTCATTAAATACTCATGATCCCATGACTCCTGAAAATCTGATCCATGCCTCTAAAATACTCTAACCCAAAAAATTCACATCCTAAGGAAGATGATCACTTGAGAGTCAATGATCACAACTGGCTAGTCAATAATAAAATCATATAACTCTAACTCAATATCTTACCAAATCAAAATTGGAGAGCAATTTTGATGATATTTTATGATCTGTGATATATTTAAAACATCATGAACTCTTGTCAACTGAGAAAACAATGAAATTTGACAAACAACCTACCCAAGACAATTAATGACCTCAAATAGTTCAACATATCATCAATCTAACATTTAATTTTTCTATGTTGATGGTGATCCAATGGAGGGGAGACATTCAAGAAAAAACGGTCACCTATGGAAATCTATAATGGTAAATGTTGTTAGTCTATATAATATTTATTATAACTCTGAATTGTAACCATATACTGACATATATCTCGAATATTTATTGGCATATCCTGAGCAAAACATAGTCCCAACAAAGAATATTTTCCATACACTACACAAAAACAGGAGACCAGCAAAGGTGACAATAAAAATCCTCAAAAGAATACATTATGATGAATGACCAATAACTGTTGTTATAAGAAAACTCAACCAGTCTCCGATGATTATCCCATGATCCACAAAAATACAAGACACATTCATTGAGAATATCCCCTAGGATCTGAATAACACGCTCTATCTGACCATCTGTCTATAGAAGATATGTTATACTCAATATAATATGATTCCCTACCACCTCTTTGAGAATTATCCATAAAATTTTTGTAAGCATAGGGCTATAGTCTAAAAATTTGTTGATGTAACCCCATATAGCCTCATAATTTCCTACACATACACAATACCCAAATCATCAAATTTAGTGATGTTCCTAAAGAGAAGGAAATGAGATGTCTTCAAAAATAGATCAATAACAACCTAGAAAGAATTCATCTCTAATGGAGTCCATGATATTCCATAAAAAAGTAAATATACACCTCTTCCCATTTACAAATGTACATCGTAATAGGAAGGTTTAAATTATAAGGTTTAAAATTTTCTGCCATTATCAATTGGAAGGTGTAACAACAAGAAACATGATGAAAAATTTCACACGTCATACCCAACCAATAGAATAAAAATCCCATACCATAATAAATCATCATAGAACTCAGATAAATGATCCATGAAGGACTGTGTAATTAGATATGAATAAGATCCCCACAAATGTTAGGATGACAAATAGATTCCTAAAATGGTTTATACCATCTGAAGAGAGAGAGACCAAATTGAAACTATATCCCCACCATATAGGGTTTGTTGAATTACTTTGAACAAATCATCCTTATTCTAATTCTATAGAATAACCTAAATGAGAAATTATGAAAACTAAACACTGATCATAACCATAATGGAATCATCTTCTTGAGCATCCAAATTAATTTGAGAAAAGAACATGCATAGGAATCCGCACTACATTTGATTCTAAAATATTATGTTATAGAGAATTCGAACTATGATTGTCTACAAAGACAATTTCCTTCACCTGGAAGTAGGTGATATTTGATTCCAACATCTATAGTTATTCCATAAACCACAAATTTCTATTATTCTAGTCTTTATGATAATTGATATATCTAGAATTCTTATTGACTGAATATGATTTAAAATTTTCCCAAAAAAATATAATACTGCCAACACATAAGTGCATGAATAACTGCACCATGCTCTAAATAATTATTTTGGTCATTCATATCATATATCAGAAGATGAAGAGAGTTGTAAGCTACCACATGATCATCTTGCATGATCACACAACCTAAAATAGTTCCAGAAGCATCATAGAAAACAACATATTCCTCACTAATCCCAAGTAATATAACAATAGGATATTATGATAGAAGTTATTTCAGCTCATCAAAAGAAGTCTAAATTTTTTCATCCAATGGGAATTTCACCCCATCCCCTGTAAGAGCAGTCAAGGTGACACTGACATTGAGAAATCCTGGGTGAATCATCGGTTTTAATATGTAAGACTAAGAAATCTATGAATATCAAATACGATATGTGGTTCTTCCAATGAAAAGAAATCCATTACATTCTTAGGATGAAATGATAATCCAAACTAAGAAATAATATTCCCTAATAATTTCTTTTCTTGAATCTTGATGATGAATTTCTAAATATTTATATAAAAAAAGTGACCCCTAAGGATTTCCAAAACCAATCTATGATGGTGCTTGTACTTTCAATCAGATCTTGAATAAACCAAAATATCAACCCTAAAAACTATCAGAAAAGTGTCAAGATACTTATGTAATGTATGTAAATAAAATCCATGAAAAATTATGAATAATTAGTCAGTCCAAAACACATCACAGTATATTTGAATAAACACACATACTCATGAAAGAAATATTTAGTATATCACAGTCTAGAACTATGACCGAGTGATGACCCAATTCAAGATCAATATTTAAAAACAACGTTTTCAATTTCATCATATTAAAAAAAATTATCCCAATAATTCGAAGGAAATGTTTACATAACTATTTCATTATTCAACTTCTGATAGTCCATACACAACTGCAGTGAACAAAATTCTTTCTAAGAAAATTGCAATGGGGATTCCCAAGGAGAAAACTAGGGAAAACCCAAACCTTTCCCATTAGGTCATCTAACTTAATTTCAAGCTCTTTCATCTATACTAGTGAAATAAAATAAGAAGGTATTGATATTGACTTCGTTATTGACCCTCGATCAATAGAAAAGTTTGAATTATTTATTTAATTTATACTTGGGATAACTTCTAGGAAATAAGAAGGAATGTCCCAAACCATGGTGGGAAGATAAAAAAATAAGAATCATTATAGGGATCAACATAAACAACAAACACAAAATATAAGCGATTTGGGTAGGAAGTTCCAACATGACAGGAACTCAGATCCCAATCTCCCTTAAACTGCAATGAGATGTCATTGAAAATAATAAACGAGACATATTGATGACAATAATCACCCTCACCTAAGAAACCAACCAATACATCGCGATGATTATTTCTAATATTTATATAACTAGAATAATAAAATCTTATATTAACATCGTATCATCAATTGGAAATGTACAGGAAGGATGCCAAAACCCCTGCTCTATCCAAATCCCAATAGTTGTTTCTAACTCCATAAAAATTAAAGTAGTTTTGTTAGATGAATAACAATGTCAAAGAAATGACCATATATAAATGAGTGGGAAGCACCGGTATCAAAAAATGCAATCACTACTATTTATGAAATATAGATAGTTCCTTTATGGGTCACTAGACAAACTTCTAACTCCACTATAAACTTATCTACTCTATAAAAGTGCTTCAGTCTTGAGGCCTATGGATGGAGACATGTAGTCTTTAAATAATCTAACTATTCCTTAGTAGCCTCTGAAGCTAATGACTGCTGACCATATTATGGTGTATACATACCCTGAAGAAGCATTTCAAATGACTATAATTTCTACATAAATTAAAAATATTTTACGGGGATGGAAATTAATACCAAGTTGTGTTTGGCCATTTCACACTAATAGAAATTCATAGGCACACTAATTACTCTAACAAGAGGTTCCAAAGAGGCATGATTCTGAGAACCACCTCCACCACTCTTTAATGATCTGTGCAGTTCATATATTCCCTTATAATTCAACTTAATCTTACAATATGAGGAACAAGATGGGAATAAATTTCATCCTTGTCATCCATATTCTGATCTTGCATCATTGTCCTATCAAATTTCTTCACATAGGTTGAAATAATCATCATAAAGACCTACAATCTGATATATTATCACAAACCCTATAGGTACATATGATCCTTTATCTAGTCACTCGTCACTACCTTTGGTGAAAAATAAACCAGCACAGTGAACTGATTTGTGTATGAAGACACCACACGATCTCTAAAATTTAAATAGGGAATCTCGAGAGACTTTTTCATCATCAGTGAATTTGGAAAAAACTTCTAGAAGAAGAGTCTTGAAACTCTTACCGTCTAGGCCCACAAGCTTACCATCCTAAACCATAGAATCCCACCATCTCTTACTAGGTCCCTCATGTTCAAAAACTGAATATTTCACATTAATACTCATAGGTGTATCTAATAATTTGAATACAATATCAATCATTTCCAACCAATCCCCATCCTATTGCGAATCATTCGCACCTTTAAAGGATGGTAGATTCTCACTTGAAAACTACCTTTATTGATCCATATTTTCACCAGCCCATAACCTATCCTCAAGAGTTGTGTTATGATCTTGTAGAACATCTTGACAAATAGAAATAATTACTTTTATGATTTACTCTATCATATGATGATCCATCAGATGATTTCCTTGAGGAGCATCAGCTCCACCCTACTGAGGAACTCGTAGAACATGTCTTGGAGGCATATTGGTGCAAATCAGAATAATTCAAATGATTAGACCACAGAAGAATATTTATACTAAATAGAAAACACATAAAAAAATTGAGATTAAAATGTATAACTCATAATAGGAGACACAAAAACCAATATCCCATGGAATCATTAGTCTCATCACTGCAAGATATGGCCATACACTCACTATAATATACCACCAATTTCTCATTAATCCTATCTATTGTCTACCAAATGTCACATGTTATAGAATCATGGGGAAATATAACCTTTTATAACAAAATGAATCAAACTGACCTGAATATCCTCTAAAACTAACACCTAAACCAATATTCTACGTACCCAAAAGGATGTTCCCAATCCCCACAGGCTGAATCCACCAATCGGGAATTGAAAAACAAATATAGGGAATGATTTCTACAAAATTTAATCTATAACAAAGAACACACACACACACATACATATATAAAAATGATATAATAAAGGATAATATAAATATATTTATAACAAAAATCAAACAATGGAAACCGAACAACTCATGGGAATAAAAAATATCCAAGTACAAGTCTAACAACAAAGGAATACCTAATTAAAAAAACATCTAGTCCATGTGATAGTATAGGAAAACCCACAATATCATACCATAAAACTAAACAAACCATCTGATAGAAAACCGCATTGCCTCACTAGGATGACATTCCATTCCCAACATCAAAAAACTTACAATGGTCTATGCTCCACTGAAGAAGTGTGTCGGGTGTTTGTAGTATCCCTCTTCCTCATTCTCTAGAGAATGTGGGAGGATGATACTTGTCCTTGAGAAACATACCCACAGTTCCAATGGTAGTAAATATATGTTGATGGGCTACAACACATGTGGTGTACAATTTACCTTTGATAATAAACAAACTAACCCAAAAAAGTGAAACCAATATAACCAATAAATGATTCATTATAACCGTGAAAGACATCCCAACATTTCAATTATCAAAATATAACTAGAAAAAATGTATTATCCCATTGAAAAAATATGAATAAAAGACTAGAATCCAATAAAGATAAAAAGGAACGACACCTCATAAAAATTACAACATCTCTAAGTAAGTTTACCATTCCATTAGAAATATATCAAGAAAAAACTAAAGAACCTCACCCATCTATGAATCGTCAATGAAATTACATTTACAGCATTATATGCAATAAATTCTGAAAAATATTTAAAATCACCAATAAAAAGGGACTATACACTATGATTATAGAGGAATACATCGTATTTAACGATTTAAATGGGATATTCCGCCATTTTCACATAAAACATTATGGTATACTGTAGATAATGAAAATTTTTTATAGTCCCCAGCCAAATTATTTTTTATAATTCAAAACAAACATATTTAGATCAATTTAAAGGAAACTCCAAAAATGATTTCATTGCATATTATTTTTCAAAAAAATCCCCCATAAAAACTCACATCTTCCCCTCAATACTAGTTTTATAAAATAAAACACACTAGGAAGACAAGTAATCTTTTAAAAACCTAAAATATCATTCATTCATTTAGAAAACAAACCAAAAACCAATTTCAAAAATTCATTATTGAATTTTTTATTATAATACAAAAACCATAATTATTTCAAATCAAATTTTAAGTCTTTATTTTATTTTAAAATTTGATAGATAATCTTAAATTCATTCTTTAATTTAAACACATCTACACATTTCCCTCAAGACGCATCAAAACATTATTTAAAATTCATATTATTTGTCTTAAAACTAAAATTTTCTAATTTAAAATTAAAATGTAATTCACATAGAAATAAAATTTATAGAAATAACTACTACATTTTAAAAAACCCACAGAAATCAATTTCTAATAAAACCTCACTTTCACTTTAAAAATATTTATTTGAAATAAAAAGATCAAGTTTATATTTTTATTTTTTTATAAAAAATTTATTTATCACATTTAAAAATTAATCCTTGACATTTTAAAAGAAATAATAATATAAATAGAACCCTCATTTTACCCTAAATAAATCAATATGTACTAATAAGAAAATAATATTAAAATAAGTCCAACACAAAATCTAATGATTGATCCAGTGTCAGCATGAAACATGGTGTCATGACATGGTGGACCATTTTCCACTCGAAAAAATACCAATCAGAGTCTCATCAAACCATGAAATCTCTCTCAACATTGATTTCTAGGCCCTGTGTGATCATTGTGAACTTTCGGTTCACACCCAATGGAATCCCATAGACACGTTACTCTTAACTCATATATAATATAACTGAACAATAACTCAAAAATTTTAAAACTCAAAACTTGACAACCCTTGGAAACTCAAGGATCAGAACTGGTAAGATCTTCAGAAACTCTTCCCACTCCTACCACTCAAATCCTGCTGAACATATCTCCAAATAACATTAATTCATAAAGAGAAAAGGGAATTCCATAACATATGACCTCTAAATTATGTAATCTATAATACCATTTTCCATGAACAAACCTGAGTAATCCAATTATCATATGCATATCTGACCCATGACATCCATGCATTACATTCTCGATTTCCCCAGGGTTGCGTCAGGTATCATGGAATAAAATTAAATCAAGTGGGAACCGATTATCCCAATAACCATAGTTTAATAAAAAAATGGGAATGAATACTTTGAAACTCATAGACCCATTTTCTAGAAGGAAAAATGTAATAAAATATAAAGTATTGAAATCGTCCAAACACATTGTTATAATAAAATAAAAAAATCCCACTTCTCACCCTTGTCTCCCTATCATATAAGAAGATAAAAAATCTTCCTCAACAATTCCTTTTATTCAGTCACCCGCATATATAGTACACCACTGATTTAATGTAAATGGATGATTTTTTTACATTAAATAAATAGAACTAAAATAAATATAACAAACAACATGAAATTGTGTGACTATGAAAGTCATCATCCACTACAAATAACTTAATTCTTGAGGGGTGTAAATAAAAGATTCTAAACCAACAAATAAAAAGATATATATATTCATGAGCATATAGATCAATATGAATTCCCTATGAAATCATACATAAGTTTATAATATTAATAAAATATGATTTTATGCTAGTTTGAAATTTATAACAGAAAATGGGTTTTTATTTAATTTTACATAAAACCAATAATAATGTTTTTCAACCATTTATAAAATTTAATTTAAAATTATTTTAATTTAAATCTAACGCTTTAAATTAAATTTCTAACCCCATGCCTCTTTTTTATAAGAAACAAATTTAAAAACTATTAAATTAAGATATTAAAAAAATTATATATAATATTAAAGTAAAATAAATATCATTAAAGAAAGAATATAAAGTAAATTAATAATCAGAAGTGTAAAATAATGAAATAATAAGAGTAACTCAGACCATAAATCCTGTTGAAGAAGAATCCTGGGAAAACACATAAGTGTCACTAAGGAATAGGAAATCTAGGGAATACTTTTATAGAATCTAGTCGAAAGAGATAGTAACATGTGATGGTGTAGTGAAAGGAGTACATATACTTCACTAATCTAAAAAGTGAAAAGGGAGACTGTCCCATCAATGCTAACCATCCCAAGCACCTAGGATTCCCATTATCTTTAAAAAAATAATAACTACCACATAATAATAGAGTGAAATATCATATGGAAATTTTAATATTACCGTAATAATACAAGATCCGCAAATAGCCAAGGAAGAGTTTAGATCTCATATCTAATCCCCATTTTTATAGAGATAATAATAAATAACATCCAAGGGGATTACAATATAAAACAAACAATGGATTGAATAATTATTTAAAGGTTCCAACCATTCTATATTATTTATTTTATGAATAACATAAAATATATATGAAAATAATGATTGTGTATCATGCTTAAAACCATATGATTTCCCTCCACCATTATTCCATATATTGTAATGCATATATATATGTCCCTTAGTATAATAATTTAAAAAAACATGTGAATTAGTACACGTATGTATAAATATGAAAACTTAGGTATATGTGTATAATATAATAATGGTTTTTTTGGTATCATGTGTTTGTTCAAAATGTTTTTTAGAATAAATTTATTATTACCTAGAATTTCAATTATTACTTAAAATTCCAATTAAAATATAAATATCCATTTAAATTTCACATTAAAGATCCCAAAAATTCCCAAAATACCAAAAAAAACAAGAAAATGGCATTAATGAAATTAATTAAATAACATGTGTTTGAAATTAATGAGATATGATTTTTACCCAAACATTTGATTATTGTAAATCTTTTAAATTGAAGTACAAATAAAGTGAATCATAATTTCAATTTAAAATACTATTTTAATATATATATTTTTTATCATTTTATATCTAAACAATTGATTAAAAAATTAAATAAAACATGGTTATAGAATTATAGACCTAGAACACATGAATACTAAATTAGACAGAGCGGAACCCATCACCATTAATGAATTTTGAAAAAATAAGCCATCAATCGAGCCTCAAAACCCTAGAAACCAAAAATAGGCATAAAAATTACTGATATTTTTTTACGGTTACACTATGAAGTGTACATTATAAGGGAGAAAAAAAAGATGATGAAAATGGACGATGAGGCCTTACTAAGAAGAATGGAAATAAAATTGAAAAAAACCCCAATAAATTCAATATAAAATGTGTATGGAGGGTAATCTAATGAATTTTAATTCTTCTTCAGGTGTAGTATAATGAACGGAAGAGAAAGTGATGGGTGGGTGATTATATTTTAAATAAAATTTGTTAAAATAGTTATTTTTTAAATTGAAATGGGAATTTCAAATGGTTTGTCTGCACGGTTGGAAAATCTAAGCGCTAACCATGTGCATCCTACTATAGGGTCTAGAATACCTCTCATAGAAAGGGTATATAGTTGGGGTAACCATTTTCATCCATGAATTTTGGATTTTTCCAATGATAGACTCACTCACATGGTAGGAACATGGTTTACACAAACTTTTCACCAACCATTCACCTATAAAAAAAATTCCAAAACATAAAATAATTAAAATATATTTTCCCAAGAATAAAGAAAAATAACAAAAAACAATTCAATATATAAAAATAATAGTAATTTTTTTGGATCGGTGTGACATCAATGATTTAAGGTTTTGAGTAGATTACTAGGTAAATTACAGTTTTTAAAATGTGTCATGTTTTACTCCAAAAAGAGGGAAATGTAAGAAGGATGCAATTTTTTTAGAGGAATCCAAATAGGTTATTAATAAATTTTATGTTATTTCATGAAATGAGATTAATAAATTAGTGGTCCTTTCATAAATTTCCATCAATTATAATTTGATTAAAAAATTAATTTCATCATTCATTTGGGATGAGTAAATGGGGTATATTAGTTTCTCAAAATTATCAGTGAATAATATGTTTCCATGGGTTTGAATTTAATCTCAAAATATTACTAAGACACAGTTAAATTTGAAAAATAGAAAATAAATCCTTACAAAATATTTTAAAAAGAAATAAAATTAAAAATCCAATACTAGAATAGTTTGTCGCACATGTTCTTTTAGAAAATTGAAACACTACTCATTCGTATGTGCAGACAACCATCTCCCTGTTATAACATAATTCGTTTATCATAACCATCTTACAATATTATCTATAAAAGTATAAATAAAGTATAAAAATGATAATTATAATAGGTTTATGATTCTATAAATTAAATAATCATGATCCATTTGATAGTGGACAACCTACCTAAGCTATTTCAGACATATAAAATGAATGTTCTCAAAATGACTCACTTGAACATAATCGATTAATGAAATAATTATAATAAGGATTTATGTGAAATAAAAGTATTAATAAACATTAAACATTTTATTAAGAAATTATATAAAAATGAAAACTTTATTATTAAGTAATATTAAGAATGTATGGATAAGTTATAACTCGAGGTAAGGTGCACTTTAAAATAAAACCTCATATAAAATATTTTAATGATTTATTTTCAAAATATTTTTATTGCACTATATATTCAAAAATTTATTTTATTGATGTATTTATATTAACATATATAATATATGAAAAATTATGTATATTTTGAATTTATTTCAATGGTTTTGAAAATGAATCTTTTAACATATTTTATATGAATTTTTTTGACTTTATTTATAAAAGGGAAAAAGTAATGTTCTATTTTGATGCATATGAAATCATTTGAATTTAATAAATACTCAAAAATAATTTTAAATTTTTATTCCTTGAAACAATTCAATATTTTATTTTTAAAAATATTCTAATTTTTTTTAGTATTTTATTTTTTAAAATTTGGTTTTAAAGAAAATGGATATATCAATACCTAAAATGGTTTTTAATTTAGGGTGAAAGCGCATATATTAATGAGTTTGAAACTTTAAATGAAATATTTTATGTTCTTCATGTATTTTATGATCCTTGGTAATTATATATAATGATGGTTGATCCCAATATATCTCTCTAATTCCTTGGTTAATGATTATGTTCTCTAGTGATTTATTTTGGAATTAAATGAGTCGGTTATTCCATTTGTAAGGTTTATTATTAGGGTTATTGAATGGGTTAAATAAATTTTATGTCCCAAGAAATATACCTTAATTTGATAATCATGATAATGTGTTTTAATTTGAAATTTTTTTACTTCCTATGGTGAACTAATGATCTTTTGATTAAAGGAATGATTATGCCCTTTTCGGGTGAAAATGTTTGTTTTTATGAAAAAAATACATGGGATCCCATGTTTTCTTAGAATTCAAAATTTTTATGATTTTGAATTTATGATTTCATATAACTTTTTTTAATAAAGACATTTGTATAAAAGAGGATTAAATGTTAAATAAATTATTATTCTAACTGAATTTTTATTTAGTTATAAGGAAATTCACTTATATGATCTCATCATTTTTTAATTGGGAAAACATGTTTCTTTATTACTTTTTATATAACACTTTATATGATTTTTATATTCATACTACCATTATAATTTTTTTTCATATGCATTATGGTTGAGTAGAAATAATAATGAAGTTAATTTAAAAATTGTGAGGATTTTTCATAAAATGAATATGTGATTCATATTGAAATATTTATATTTTGGAAAAAATGGATACAAATAGTAAGTGTGAACATTTTAATGTATAATTTTTTATATAATAGTTATAAAATTATTATATAACACTCTAAACCAAAAAATGGACATAAATAATGCTATAAAATTAATTATTTATTTAAAACTCAATATTATGGTTTCAATTTGGAATTATTCCTTATAGTTGGTATTAGGATAGGGTTTACATAATTTTAGAGATTAAGATAATGTATGTAATTACAATTATTAAATTTTTAACTTTGTTTATAATTATATTGAATTTGAAGATTACCATATTTCTTCATTTAAACTATTTGTGTTTAGAATGTGTTTTCATAAAGGAAATAAGAATACTTAATTAAGAAGGCACCAAGATGATAATATCCTTCAAAATCAGTAGCTTGAAAAAGATGAAATTGGAAAAATGTTGTTTTTGGATTATATAGACCAGTTCATGGATGTTATAATCAATGGAGGTATGTATAAGGAAGTGAAACCATGTTCAATACAATTTAACATTTGAATTGTACTTAATTTCCTGAAACAACAACCTCCAAAATTTATATGATCATTTTAACCTACGATAACTGAAGGATGGATTAAATCACTGGAGAATATAATTCAAGTCATGGTATTTTAGAAAATCAAAAGGTAACTCTTACTACATATCATTTTTTAGGTAAGACTATTAAAAATTGATCAACAGTTTATCATAACAAAAAATAGAAAATATTTATTCCTTGTATAAAGATGAATTGAAGAATATTTTCTTTTAGAAGTATTTTCATATTTTTATATGAATTAGAATGTAAAAAAATTATTCTAATTATGGAAGATAGTATTTTATTCAATAGATATGTATAAATAATATTACATCCAATTGGAAAGGTATGCCCCAAATTGTATTTAGGATCCTAGAAGGAAAATAAATCAACTCTACATAGGATTGAAGCTATGATATGAAAGACCATTAGCTAATCATAAATTCAAGATTTATTCAAAGATTATTTTATGTGATAAGAAGGTAGAAATAGTTTTTATTGATTATATTTTATTCTATTAAAACATGTAAACATGTGGTCCTTATGGATATTAATGGGTAATCATTCATCAATGAAATTCATATTATTTAAAAATGAGTTTCTATTATATGAAAAGTGTAGTAAAAATCTCCCTTATGAATGAATTTCACTAGATAAAAATTGTCTTTTATGTGGTACTTTTTGACATATAGATAATGACAATAAATAAAATAAATCCTAGAAATGACCAGACAACTAATGGAAATATGGTAGTAAAATGTTTTAATTGTAATTTGATGAACCATTATTGGAGTACTTGTTCTAAGATAATAATAAAGGACATAAGTATAAAAGATGAGAAGTAGAAAGGTTTGTTTAAGTCATTTTTTTATACTCTAGAATATAATGGACAATCCAGTGAAGTGATGTTAGGTACATTAATTTTTTTATCAGATTATATCAATTCCTTTTTTATTTGTGGAAAACAATTGCTTTCATTTTTTAAAAATTGGCTGATAAATTGGAAATTATCTCAAGAAATAAACACAAATTTTTTTCTAAAAACACCTTGTGGTAGTATTAATGAAAATCTAAAATATATAAAACTCTTTGTTATAATTTATTTAAGGTTTTTACCATCAAAACATATTTTTTTGACCCTAGAAGTGTTTAATTTTATTTTGGTTATGGATTTTTTTCAATTCATCATGCTGTGATAGATTGTAGATTAAAATAAATTGTTTTTTAAAATGTGTTATATTTTGTTTACATGAATGAATTAGTAACATTGATATCATAAAAATAAGATCAAAAATTAATGAAAAATACAATTTAAATTTATATTGCACATATTTTTTAGAGGAAAGAAACTGTTCAAATTAATTATTTTCTTATAGTAAATTAATATTTGGATGTTTATCCTAATGAATTTTATAATATTATAACTAGTTGGGATTTTGAATTTATTATTGTCATATTTGGTGATGATGGGATACTTTTAACACCAATTTATTAAATGGAACAAGTTAAAATTTTAGAATTAAAAAATTAATTAGAATAGTTACTTTTAAAAAAATTATTCATCTTATAACTTCATTAAGGGGTGCCCAATATTTTTTTTAAAAAGAAATATAGTTGCATCATTATTTTATTTTTTTATAGTGATTTGAAAAACATAAATATTGAAAATATGTTTTTATTTCCTCATATATATATCTTGTTTAATCATCTCTAGGGAGCTCAATATTTTTCAATGGTTTATCTAATGTTCAGGTACAGTCAGCCTAAGGTAAAGGATGATGAAATTTCATAGGCAAAATTTCATATTTGGTATTGGAATAATGTATTTTTGGTTATTCTATTTTGTTTGAAAAATTTCCTATGTGTATTTATGAATCATAGGAATATAATTTTCCAAGAGTTTTGGATTAGTTTTGTTTGTGTTCATTGATGATATTTGGGGTTATTCAAGAAGTTATGAGGATAAGGGAAAAACCTAAGTATTGTTCTTCAAATATCATAGAAAATACATTATAAGAAAAAATTAATTTTAGTTGTGGTATATTTCTTTCAAATGACATTTAATAAATAAATATAAAATAACTACTGATCAAGTTTAATATAAATTGAAGAGTGTCCAAGACATCAAAATGTCATTGAGATTCATATTTTTTATAGATTAACTAGTTAAAACATAATTATTAAAAAACATTTCATTGTTATCATGATCACTATATAATTAAATTGAAATGTAGTTAAATTCATCTAAATAAAATAATGTGATAAATGTTTATTGAAATTGAATTTAAGTTTACTAAAATATCCATTTTTGGCCCTTTCATCCAAAAACTGTGAGTTTATAATCTACTATGATGTTTTTTTAAAGGGAATTGGTTTTTTTTTATTTAAAATGATTAGTAAATTTCTTATTATTCACATAAATTTAATCCTCACGAGATAAATTATTCAAATTATGAACTTTAACAAGTTGGTGTGGATTTTACTTAAAACATATGGAGATATAATTTAATTGGAGTGATGTTTGAAATATATACTGATCATAAATGTAGAAAATATTTTTTCACTCATAAAGTGTTTAAAATGCTGTATTGAATTTGGATGGAAATAATTAATGATTATAACTTCATGATAAATTACCATCTAGGAAAATAAAATTGAGTAACTAGTAAATTATGTTAGAAATATAATTCGTTATAAAATATTTTATATTTGGAACATGATCCATTGGTAAATTATTTGATTAATTTTTTTCTTGACATTATAAATGTTGGGATTTTAATTTTTTAAGTGTTAGTAATGTCATATTTATTATGTATAATTAAACAAGCTTAATAATATGACCATTTTTTATACCTAAAAGAGGAATTGGTTAGAAAATGTATGTTTCATGGATTTAAAAATGAAAAAGATGGATTTATGAGATTCTAAAAAATATTGTATATGACTTGTGATTCCAATTTGAAGAATGGATTGATGAATTAAGGGCATAGTTATTTTCTTTTAGTAAATCCTATATGTACAGATATGTATAGAGTCCTTCAGGAACATTTATCGGGGGTGCGCTGAAAATATTTCATGATGAATATACAATGAAATTTATTTCTTATTAAAATATTAAATAATAACTAAAATTAAAAAATGGAATGATTTAGCCAATTCCAGTTCAATATTGGAAATGGAAGAATATATGCAATAATTTTATGGTTTGATCAACAAAGACATCTTGAGTTAAAAAATTGATATGGGTTATTTTTTATCATTTCACAAAATTTATTAATTTTCCTCTTATTTGAGATAATATTCTTTTTGATAATATTTTTTGAATTTATATTAAAGAGATAATAAATTTTTATAGAGTCACTATTTATTTTATTACTAATCATAGTCCCATGTTTACCTGTATTTTTTTCAAAATCCTTCAAAATTAATTGGGTAAATAATTAAATTTCATTACACATTTTCATCATCAATTTGATGGATTTTCAGATAGAACAATCCATAATTTTGAAGAAATTATGCATGTATAAATATGGATTTAAATATAATTTGTTATCAATATATATCATTCATTTAATTATCACATAATAATAGTTTTAATTATGGTATACTAATGAAACCTTTTGAGGCATTATATAAAACGTAGTGTCCAATTCCATATTGTAAGGAAAAAATTGGTGAAAGAAGGTATTTCTAACTATAATTGGTAGAATACATAGTTTATAAAGTTAATATTTTTTATAAATATATGGGGGTATTCTAAATAAGGGATAAAATATTTTTTAAAAACAGAGGAACATTCTTTCATTTGAGGAAATCGATCATGTTTCTCTTAAAGAATCTCCTTGGAAAAGTGTTTTTCATTATTATAAAATTGTATATTTATATCCATAGTTTAATAATCAATATAAAATTATACAAATGGTTGGATTAGTTTCCTAATTGGTGGGTTTACCTCCAATTTAATCCATGTACATAATTTGTTTGATGTTTATTTATTAGAAAAATAAGTGTCATGTGCATTCATGTTTTGAATCCTAAATTTTTCAAGCTAGAATAGAAACTTTCTTGTAAGGAACATATTTTTCATATTGTCACCATAGAGATCATGGGTATCAAAATAAGTTCATTCAATATAATTCGTTTTTGTGTAGAAACAATATCATTGAAGAACCTACATGGGAATCTAAAAATTCTATTGAAGAATAATATCCCCACTTTTTTAAGAAGTGAATAAAATTGTGATGGTCCAATTTCAAAGGGGGATAAGAATGTAACAACCTAGGTAGCATTTATAATATATCTATTTTATTCCTTATAAATATTTCTTAGTCATATTTTATATTGTTATATTTTCCATAAGAAAATTAAGTATTTTTCCAATCAAAAAAAGTTGTTTTATATTTAATAAATTCATTTATAATAATAATATGTTTTAGAAGTATTTATTTATAAATTATATAATTTTAGTTTTGTAAAAATGAGATCATTTCTATAATTGAAAGGAAAATTTGTTTTAGATTTAATATTTCTTAATTTTTTGAAAAGTTGTATTTTTTGGAGGAATAGTATAAAATAATATTTTTAAGAAAACTATCATTTCATTCATTTAAATAAAATGTTAAATTCAATATTTTATTTTTTTAATGATATATTTAGTATATTTTTTGTAAATATAATCTAATTACTCCCTTGGAATTGATATAATACCTCATTTTATATGAAAATTTTTATAATTAAAAGACATTTTTCGGGAAAATTAGTTTTCAATGAATTATGTGTTCTAATTTTACTAGTTATTTATTCTACATTAATTAATTTAATATGATAAAACAAAATATATATTTGGAATCCTCATTTTAAAATAATTTAATTACATCATTTTTATTTTTCATTATTAAGATTAGTGACTTTGGTAAATAGGTCGGTAACCATATCTAGACTTAAAATTGGTTAAAAGGGTTAAAACTAAAATTATAAGGGTTATAATGACATAAAATGTGTCTAAATGAATGATCCAACTATATGTCAACCTTTTTGTGGGTTGACATACGTTCTTCTATTAACTCTAAAAACATGGAAAATAACGAATTTCAAACACACTCCCAACCTCAAGGTTGGATCATTTTATGTCATGGTTCGATCATTAATGGTGATCCGTTAAGAACTACCATGATCAGTGTCCCTTCATCATCCACCATTAATAGAGTTCCCTCTAGTTCTCTCCATGTTCTCCTCTAATGCCTTCTTGGAATTCTCTGTGATTCTGAATTTTAATCCTCAGTCCCTATTAATAGTTTGACAATATAAAATGCTTTTGAGCATCGTCACATCATTGCATCGTAGTGTAACATTAAAATAAAATAAAATTTGTGTTTATTTTATTCTTTTAAAACATCCAAAAACAGACATTCATAGCTAACCCATACTGGGAGATGTTAGGCCTCTCCTAAATAAACGCCACATTATGAACTCCACGGTGGTCATGAATTTCTAATTTTAGTCACCATTCACGAGTTATTAGCATTTTAAATTAAAATTATTTTATTTTATAATTTAATTTAATATTCTATTCTTTTCATGTTTTCCCACTGAATATCCACACTGACTAAAGATAAATTTCAATTAGTGTAAACCTACCATTATGAATACAATGGTGCCATCATATTATTGATCCATCTACATTTCTAGATGTTATTCAACGTCTTCCTAAAAATATCCCACTCACACTATTAAAAACATAATATTTTTCACCGAACATTTCCAAGAACACCTGGCATTAGAATCACAATTCATATCAACAACTGGCCTCGTAGTTTTCAAAAACAAATATAAAAAAAATCAGCAAAATTTTAGTAAGTAAATTCTCCCCACATTAAGTTTTTATGTCCCAAAAAGCCAAACCATGGGGTACCTAAACAGATGGGGGTACAAAGCACAAATATGAGCCCCTTTCTCCTATGTGATCTCTCAATGATTCTCGTGCTATCAACAGGTATAAATTAAGGGAATTTACTACCCATTGAAGAACTTCTTCTACCGATCCTTAATCACCATGACCAAGATGAAAAAAATCATCCCAAACAGAAACTATCGTCAATGGGTTTCCACGGAGTGGAATTATTTTGCACATATATAGGAATCTCAATATCATTTCTGAAATCTCCTCCCAAATAATTGGTGAAGTGGCCAAATTGGTGAATCATTCAACGATCACTGAAATGGTAACATATCTGCTTGTCATATGTGGTAAACTAATAACATAGTTTACCAATATCATTTTCCACTTCTTTCCTCTCACCCAAATAATGAATGGGAGAAACCCCTTTCAGGTAGTGGGTGCTCAGCACAGGGAGTTGATAAAATAATAAATTGATTCAGACAAGAAATAAGCTTTCATATCAATAGGTAATACCACCTTCATCCCATTTCTTCATCCTCAGTGTTTGACTTGAAACCCACATGCATATCCTGATTCATCTCACCAATATAGGTATCCACTATTTTCATGAGAACTGGCCACACAATGGATAAAAAACTGAATTTATGGGACTCCTCTAAGAACCCACTTGTAACACCATTGGTAGTACTATGAATCCTCTAAAATGAACAACCTTCTCACCAATTTTTGAATATATATTATGGCTAATCCATAGGGAAATCTAACATGGTAATGTCTCACTGTCGGTATCACAATGTTGGGCCTCTTGGACACACTATAAGAGTGGATGGGTAACAAATATCTAATGGAGATTAGTTGAATAATCTCTCTCCATGATGGATAACTATAATCAGTCCAACAACTTCAGTGCCACATTTAGTAACTGTGAACTAGATATCATACTAATAGAATCTACCACCACATCCCTTTTTCCATGAGTATAGACTATCTTAATGTCAAATTTATATAGGAACCCTATCCATCAACTATTTATCAAGTTCATGTCCTTCCAATAGAATATATAATTGAGGCTCTTGGTTTTTGGGTAGATGATAAAGTACTCGCCCATTAGGTAGTGTCACCACATCTTCAAATAGAAGACTATAGTTTCCATCTCAAGATTGTGGGTCATGTATTTTTTCCCATCTAGTCTCAACTGGAATGAACCATAGACAATCATTTATTACCCCTGCATCAAGACACAACCATGTTTGGTATCTTATGTATTGCATAACCTATGTAGCCGACTCCCTCCTTTGACAATTATAAGATCACGGCACTCCTTGACCTCTCTCTCAACTACTCAAAATAAAGAAATCACAACTCCATCAACATGAAAGGATACCCCTTTCAAGTAATGGCAGAAATATCTAATTCATGAGTCCCATGAACACTACTGGGGTGTTCGTCGCATCAAAAGGAATCATGAAGTACTCATAATGACCATAGAGGCATCGAAAAGTTATATTCAGTATACCCCTATCCTATACTCGCAACGGGTGATAGCTTGATCTATGTTAAACCTTCTAGAACCAATAATCCTCATTTAAATGAATGAATTGGTCATCAATAATTTTTTATAAGATATTCGTTCGACATGGTCACTTAGTTAAATAACCATTAATCAACCCATAACCTCAAACACTGGTTCTTACTAACAATTTTCTCTGCAAGTCCTCCAACTGCACCCTCAGCTCAGTAAGCTCTGTAAAAGACATCTGATATTATGATGCTGATATATGTGCCATACTTGTGTGTAAAAAATGTATAAATCGATATCTTGGTGGAAGGTTAATCCTAGAAATATATTCTATAATGATGTCTTCATACTCTTCCACTACTGCTGGTAACTGAAAATCCACAACATCTACAACTCTTATTGTAAGGATATTCGACTCATGACTGATCAGCTGAACCCTACTATGGATGATTATATCTTATACTATTTGGGTTACCTTTTTTACTAACCAAGGAAAACCATGTTCTATTATTGTGGACATACCACCCCATTTTTGTAAAATAGTTAATACGAGTATGGACTATTGATAATCAATCCATACCAAGAATGATGTCGTAAGGCCTCAACGCCATCTCCAGGAGGTTCTAACTGAACTCTCACCTCAATGGACCTATCAAATTGTCAGAAATTTTTTTTTTTCAAGTATCATTCCATATGTATCTCTATTTGTAAGGTTCAAATCAGTGGTTTTACCCGAAAATCTTTCTGCCAAACATGATCCATGGAAATGAAACAATGATTAATAATTATGTCCTTCAATATGAAAGCTAAGTGTAGACACATACCATACCTCAAATAATTCTAAAAGACCTTGGGTTATACTCCTCAATATAATACAGTTGTACCCTCCCTTGTCCTCAACTTTGGGGTGGTGGCCGTAACTTGTTGAAAAGTAAAACATCTCCTATTTATTTACCTGCTCCTCTACCATGAATGTCACCCAGAAGATCCATCTATTGATGTCATTGTCTCCATCAAAATGGACCTTCCACTATTATCCTTCTTTCCCACTAATGACATTCACTGGATTTATCTTGTCATCCAAGTGACTTTCAACCTAAAAGGTTCTCTATGGAACACTATAATAAGTAGGAATTAATAGACGAATAATGATGGATCAAATGTACCAAATACTTTTTGCTTGAAGGTCTACACAGTGAATCACTATTCGGGTATAATATTCATTGATTACCTAGAATGATCTCTTTTCCTCGATGAATACTCATACGAATACATGTTATCCTTTCGGAGATATAGAATCTCTTTGGAAAGCACATCCCTGAGCTTCTAAGGTGTGAAATCTTTCTCTGAAAAATGTTCTCAAACTAAGTCCATGGAAGAATAACCACATCGTAAGGCTAGGTAATATAAAACCCACCATTGACCTACCAATAAATGTTATGTCTTTCCGCAAATACCACTATATGATCTTCTAGTTCCTAGACTGGATGGAAATATCGGTCACCACCTCAAGCTAGTAATCATCAACATGAGATTCAGGATTTTTTTAGGGGTCTCTATCGCTAAACTATGGATGTGCACATTGTCTACAAATTACATCCACAAGTACTACCATTACAATGAGATACTATATATGGGGTGGTATAGCTGGTACACAACATCGAGGTGTTTTATCTAGTACAAATATCTATACTGAAATCAAATTACCCCATAGATCATCCTCATCATCGAGCAATGGAATCCTAGTTGGTTGTCTATAAAGAAGCATCTTGATGTAAAACAAGAAGTACCATGATTAGTAAAGTATACCTGGTGAGATGACTCAAGATGGATATGGAAAGCAAATCACATTCCTATAAGATGCATGTACAATCATTTATCCCCATGCAACTAGTTTTTACATGTTCTAAGTTGAAAAGAAGAATTTAATGTTCTAGTGTAGGGATATGTCAGTCACCGCACCAACACTACATTTAATGGCCTGAAATCCGAACTCGAAACATTAAACAGTAGTTCCCCATACAAAAACTCACAGACTCATGGTCCTTAAGATAGAATTTAACATATGACTCTAGTACCACCATATCATGGATTGTTCTAGAGGGGCCCATGTCATTACTACCCCAAGCCAATTTTCTATATGTCAGGGGCTAGATAATAACACCGAGTAGGAATATATCTAAAATGGGAGGCATTTTTAAATGTTAATGTACACATGAACATGTCTCCATGAAAAAAAATTCGTAACTGAAATCACTAATTAAATAAATAGACATATCATTATGATTACAACACATAGTACGATAATAGAAAACTGAAATTAAACGGAGCTAGAAAACCAGCCCAACAAAAAAGAAAAGTATAAGTATAATTCCCTATAACTCCTCCATAGAAAAACCGACCTTAAATGCTGGTATAGAAACTACTGTGTGAAGCTGTAGAAGCACAAATCATCTGTCGGGTCACCCTAAGCCCCACCTAGCCCGGTCAGCCAAGGACACCGTCAATGCATCGATCTTCTCCATAAGACACGACACATGGGGTAAAAGCCTCTCCATGGGAGTATAAAACAATACTCAATAGGATACCGTAAAAAAAGTAAACAACCACAAATCTCAACATTAGTATATGTCTACACCACATATGAAATGAACATCCAAGTATACTCACAATGTGTTCCAAGACTCAATGTCTCATCCACTCCCGACTATATGATTTTGTTAAAAGCGTGATTGTTCCGGGAGATTTCACTCATCAAGATAAATGATAGTAAGCACGTAGAATATGTAACTCAAAAGTATCCTATAGAAATAATGGTATTTTCAAATAATGTAGTTTCCTTATGACATCCACACTAGTGTAGAAAACATTATTTACGTCACCATTTTTTATGACGGTTATATATAACCGGCGTTAGAATCTGTGAAACATGGTTTTTTATGTCGGTTATTTAATAACAGATGTAAAAAATGCGTTGAGTATCTTTTTAATGTCAGTTATTTTACTAACCGATATTACAAATCATGCGTGTTTAGTTTTTATGTCGGTTATAAAATAACCGACGTAAAAAAACCACAGCGCGGGGGGTTTTTTTACGTCGGTTTTAAAATAACTGACGTAAAAAACCAAAGCGCGGGGGGGTTTTTCTGTCAGTTTTCAAATAACAGACATTATAAATTTTAAAAATAGTTAATAACTTCGGTTATTATATAACCGACGTTATAACAAGTTTAAAAAATTAAAGCCCCGTGGACTGTTATTTACGTTTTTTCGATCGACAGTCCGCCGGCTCGTCTCTCTCGTGCGGTAAACCCTAATCGGCTCGTCGATCGACCTGCGTTAAACTCATTTTGGCTTCAACGTTTATCATCTTTAGTCTCCTCAGATCTCTCATCTCAACTCGCAACACTCAAGTAAGCATTCCACGAAATTATTTCGTTCGTTTTTTTCCCGTATATTCTATATTTATGTTTTGTGATTTTTTTGTTTAAACTAGGTTAGATTCTTCCATTTCGAACCGTATTACATGTTTTTGAATATCGTTGGCATCGTACATTCATTTTTATCTTGAGTGCTTGTTTTTGTATTTCTTTCTAAAACAAATTTTGATATATTACCTTGCATTTAATGACTGAAATCCTCATATATTGGAAACATATTTGTGGTTATTTATTGAAGGACTATGGCTTGATTAAGGAATGATTTGGAATATTTCCTGATTTGATCGGTTTGAATTTCATTATCAAAAAGAAATTTGAGGTATGGTTGATTTATCGATTCCTTTTATCCTATATTTCTTTTAATGATCAGGTTCATCTAACAATTTGTAGTTTGATAACCAATAATGTTTATGTGATTAGAGAATTAAAAGAAATTAACATCATATATAGAGAATCATCTTTGTTGAGTGTATTATCATAGAATAGGAATCAATCATCCATATTGAAGATGTATGTTTTTCAGAAAACAGAAACCATTAATGTAAACCATTTATCATTCATTAATTGAACTAAAATTTTTTTTTACACATGAGTTATAATGGAACATAATAAAATAAATATTTATCATTCACCCTCATATAGTCTAATAAATCTATGATAAACCATTTGTTTTCTTTAATGGAACCAAATTCACTTTTACCCACTTGGTATTTTTAGAAGACACTAAACTCCTTTATAATTTTACCCTTCTGGGAAGTATTAAACATCATTATATCCCTTTAAAAAATATAAATGTCACAGAAATATCGTGCATCCATTTTGTCTTATAGGACTCTACTATAAATAAGTATACCATTTTTTATATTATTAATAATGATAAACTCTATCATAACATCGTTAATATATGTTTATAAAAATGGTAATATCACAATTCCCATGATTTTAGTTGAGAATAATGATAATGTTTTTTATTAATGTTAATATAGACATGGGTAATTTTACAAAAAAAATGTGAACTTGAATAATGAATGTTACTTATATGTATTTCACATGTTTTCTTGATTTTATGTCACAAAACTAATTGATGATAAAATACAACAAATAATTGCACCAACAACCAAAGTGAAACCAGTGTACTGTTCTATTTTAGAAATTCAGGATTCAATCAATGAGATTGTGATTTATTTATTTTTTAGAGTTTTTGAATCAAGACACTAGATTCTATTTCAAATGGGTATTTGTTTGTTTTTTTATGTTTCATGAATTTATTTGATGTAGGTTTTTCTTTTTCATGGATTACTTCATAAAGTGGTCTCGGTTCATTTGATTTTGTGTTTCTTTTGACACCATCCCCCCTCAATGACTATGATCTCTCATTGCCAGTTTTTCTCTAATTGTTCTCTCATACACCTTTGGGATTTGATGGTTGATTAAAAACATATTTATTCAAATATTTAAGCAGGATTATATGCATTTTTTAGGATTATATTGCTATTTTATGCCACTTTATTTATTATTCTATCCAATACTAAGACCCTTTCTAGTAAGAAAAATTTCATAAGAAATACGATTGGACTCTTCATCATATTTCATGAAACATTTTTAATAATGTAATGTCTTTTTTTTAAAAAATATGTTATATCAAAGATGTGGAAACTGGTGGTGTCACGGGGGGTGTCCAAGGGGGTGGGTGGGTGTGAGTGGTTTTCCATAGGGGTGAGGGCCTATCCAGAGGGTTTTGGGGGTTGTTCGGGGGGTGGGGGTTTTCCAGAGGGCTGGGGGTTTCCAGGAGGGTGTTGAAGCGGTAGGGTGGGGGTGGTGTCCAGGAGGGGTGGGGGTGCTGTCTAGAGGGGTGGGGGGCCGTTCGGAGGGTTGGGGGTGTCCAGGGGTGGTCCAAGGGGGTGGGTGGGTGTGGGGGATGTCCAAGGGGGTGGGGGCCTGTCCAGAGGGTTTTGGTAGTTGTCCAGGGATGGGGGGAGATTCTCAGGTTTACTCCATTTTCTCCAAGTTTCTATCAACCATGTAGGCAGCATGGTTTTCTTATATTTTGTTTTAAAAATAATATTCAAGCATATTTTCTTAAATACCCATAGATTTGTTTTGTATTTTAAATTGTTTTACATTCAAATTATGATTTTTTTCATATAAACATATATTTGTCTTATCTTAAAAATATATATTTTTTGTTGATATTTGTTATAGGTAATAATGAGTCAAAGTTGGATTATGGCACATCGAATGAGCAATGAATTTGAGGAATTTTTTGATGCATTTTTGGAATTTGAAAAACGAAATTTTGCAAGTAGTGACATTTTTTTCTGTCCATGCCTGAAATATTTGAATATGAAGAAGTTGAAAAGTATAGAGATAAAAGATCATCTGATTTTTCATGGTTTTAATCCTAGTTACAGCCCTTGGATTTGGCATGGTGAAACTCGATGGAATGTCACTGATGATGATGATTCGCAAGATGGTTACTCCGATGGAATTGAAGAAATGATTCGCGATATTGTGGAAAAACAAATTGAGATAGAACCGACAGTTGGGCGTCTATATGGTGATGCTGAAAAACCATTATATCCTAGTTGTACAGATTTTACGGTTTTGTCGGTGGTGTTATGATTGATTAACCTGAAGGCGAAAGATAGATGGAGTGACAAAAGTTTTACAGAGCTACTACAATTTGTGAAAGACATTCTTCCAAAAGATAATGATATTCCAGATTCACATTACAAAGCCAAGAAAATATTATGCCCGATGGGATTGTGATCCAAGAAAATATATGCATGTCCGAATGACTGCATTATATATAGGAAGGAATATGAATTTCTGTCAGAGTTTCCTAAATGTGGGACATCACGCTATAAGGTGAAAGAAAAATCACAGGCTGGTGAAGAGATTACAAAGCTCCCTTCAAAGGTATTTTGGTATCTTCCTATAATTAATCGTTTCAAACGTTTATTTTCTAATTAACATGATGCAAAAAGGTTAAAATGGCATGCTGAAGAGCGGGTATGTGATGAAAAAATATTCCATCCAGGTTATTGTCCACAATGGAAGAAAATTGATGCGCAATATTCTACATTTGGAAATGAAATTAGAAATCTCAGACTAGGGTTGTGCATAGATAGAATGAATCCATACCGAACCCTCAGTAGCACACATAGTTCATGTCCTATTTTATTGTTAATTTACAACCTCTCTCTTGATGTTTGTATGAAGCACAAATATGTCATGTTGAGTATAATGATATTTGTTCCAATGCATCCCGGTAATGATATTGATTTTTACTTGTCACCATTGATTGATGATTTGAAACTGTTATGGGATGATGGTATTAGGGTGTATGATTTTTATAAAATGGAATATTTTCAACTGCATACAGTGCTTCTGTTCACTACAAATGACTTCCCAGCATATGGAAATGTTTTTGGATATAGTGTTAAATGGCATAAAGCATGTCAAATTTGTGAACAACAGACGTCATATTGTCAATTGCATCATGGGAGGAAAACAGTGTACACGGGTCATCGAAATTTTTTGCCTATGGAACACCCTTATGGAAGACTAAAAAAGGCATTCAATGGCTCACAAGAATTTAATACTACTCCAAAACCTTTATCCCATGATCTCTATTTTGATAGGGTGAAAAACCTTGATGTGACATTGGGAAAGACAAAGAAATCAGGTAATGATAGACATATTTGGAAGAAAAGGTCAATTTTTTTTAGCTACCGTATTGGAGGTATCATGAAGTTAAACATAATATTGATGTCATGAACGTGGAGAAGAGTATCTATGATTCTTTGATTGGAACATTTTTAGATATTAAAGGAAATACTAAATATGTGTTGAATGCAAGATTAGACTTACTATCAATGGGAATATGTTTGGAGTTAGCTCCCACTCATAAAGGAAGACGAACATTTCTTCCCCCGGCTTGTCATACATTATCGAAGAGGGAGAAAATTAGCTTCTATCAGTTTCTTCATGATACCAAAGTGCCTCAAGGTTATTCTTCTAATGTAAAAAATTTTGTCTCATTGAAGGACTTGAAGTTGACAAGTTTGAAATCACATGATATTCACGTCATGATGCAACAAATTCTACCAGTTGAATTGTGTGTAATATTGCCCATTCGTGTCAGAAAGACTATAATGAAGTTGTGTTATTTTTTAATTCAATTTGCAACAAGGCGATTGATGTGAATTCTTTGAACATTTTGGAAAAGGATGCAATTTTTATACTTTGTCAATTGGAAATGTATTTTCCTCCAACTTTTTTTGATATAATGTGGCATTTAATGATTTATCTGGTTTGAGAAATAAAGCATTGTGGACCTGTATATCTTTGTTGGATATATCCTTTTGAAAGGTATATGAAAATATTAAAAGGGTATGTTAAAAATCTATATCGACATGAAGCCTCCATTATTGAAAAGTATATTTCTGAGGAGGTAGCAAGGTTTTGTACAAGCTACTTGGCTGTGGTGAAACACATAGGTTTGCCTCCATCTCGCCATGAACGATTTAATAATAAGGGAATAGGGATTCGCGGATTGAAATTCAAATCATTGTCAGCTGAACAGATGAAGAAGTTAGAATCATACATCTTGAATAACATAGCTGATGCTCAACCATATATCACATTTCATATTAATGAGTTGAAACAATGTCATCCAAAGAAGAATGAAATGTGGATTTTGAATGAGCACAATAAAACTTTTTTGTCATGGATTAAAAAGACTTTTCATGGTAGATAAGATGTATCAGAGACATTAAAATGGATAGTTGGTGGTCCATGTTTAAATGTGATAACATGGTCCAGTTATGAAATTAATGGTTATACATTTCATACGAAAGCTCAGGACAACAGAAGTGTAGTTCAGAATAGTGGTGTATTGGTGTTTGCAGAAGCAATGCATTTTTCGAGTGCTAAGGACAAAAACCCAATTTCTGCATCAAGTGCATATTATGGATTGATTGAAGACATATGGTAGGTTGATTACTTTAAAATTAAAGTTCTTGTTTTTAATAGTAAATGGATTAACGGTAACAACAGTGGCAGACACGATGAATTTGAAATGACACTTGTTAATCTAAAAATATTGGAAGACACAACTGATTCTTTTATAATGGAAACACATGAAAAACAAATTTTCTATGTAGTGGATCAATCAGATATGCAGTGGGCTGTTGTTTTACAAGGGAAAAAACAATATGTTGGTGAGGATGAAGTTGATGAATATTCTGATTTTTTTGAGATCCATACATCCATGGAAAGATTAACTGAACATAATGATGATCATGTTGAAGACATAGTTTGTCCCATAAGAAATGATCACGACGAAAGAATTTGGGAAAACAATTCATTTGTACATTCCGAAAATTACAGGTAACATACATTTATTTCTTGTTTACATTTATTTTTTCCATAAATGTTAGATATTGTAAGTTTTTTATTTATTAAAACATTTTTTAAACAAAATAATTATATGTTTTTGTTTGTTTTAATTTTTTTAGTTTACTTTATCATGTTTATAACCGTTACATGAATTATATATATATTATTTTTGTTCACTGACAATTACTTTACAATGTCTACAATGTTTACTAGGTTTACCATTTTTACCATGTTTACCATCTTTACCTTCTTTACCATCTTTACCATCTTTACCATTATTTAACATGCTTACCATATTAACAATGTTTACTATTATGTAACGTAGTACACTTTTCTATTTTTTGATTATAGTAGTATTAAAATATTTGAATTTGTATATTTGTGAACCAACATTTGTTTTTTTGATGTGAAGGATAATGACAGATCATTCAGATGATCAACCACATGATTCTGGAGAGGAGCATATTGCTAGTCATACCTCTGGGGATGAACATTCACATGCTCCTATTACAATAAAGAGTTCAAAGGTTGGTAAACGTTGGTGCACACGTTTACCAAAATTATCACTTTCCTGTACGCATGATCAAAGGATAGTCATTGAGTTTGAGGATGATGATATTCCTAGAGGTCCGAATGCAAAAGATTTTAAGAGTTTTGTAGAAACTCAGACTAAGAGCAAAGTAAGCATTCTGTATGATGATTGGAGAAGTGTGGATAAAGAGATTTTCTCTCAGTTGTGGGAGAAGATTTTGGTAAGATCTTTGGTCATTGTTTGACTATTATTTTAATGTTTCTAGTATATATAATATGTTTAACCTCTTCTTTATCAGATAAAATTTGATATTCCTGAAACTAGAAGAGTCAGGAAGAAATGATTATTGTTGGGTTCTAGGAGATGGAGGGATTTCAAATCAACCCTCTCATCTGATTTCATTTATGGTCATAGGATTCATGACAGTCCATGTTGTATATATCCTTTTAAAGATGAAGACACATGGAGACAGATTTTTGAAAGTAGAAGAAAATAGTCATTTTTGGTAAGGGAAATGTAAACTTTTATAAACTTTATTATATAAATGATTTTATTAATGTTTTGTTAATGATTTCTTATTATTAAATTACTACAAACAAGGAAAGTTGATCAAGAGATCCAATCTAAAAATGTATACCCACATTGTTTATCTCAGAGAGGGTATGCATTATTGGAAGAACAAATGATGGCGGAAAAATTTCAACAACTAAGAGCTGAGTCTTCAAGCTCTAGAGAGGTGGCCCCTCCATCCCCTCCATCTAGACATGAAAAATGGAAGAGATCTCGGAAGGGTAAAAAGGGCAATATCTATCGTAAGAATCGAGAATCGTAGTTGAGAGGATTGTAAGATATCTATTTTATTTATTTAAGTTAACTATTTTCTTCATATTATTTCAATGATTATAGAAATGTTCAATTAATTAATACAGGACTCTCTTGAGGAGCAGAGTTATGAGAGGAAATTTACAGCTTCTGGGAGGGAAGATATTCTATTTGTTGCATTGGGAAGGCCCAAACATCCTGGTTGTGTAAGAGGATATCCGACAGGTTTATTGGTAAGAAAAGAGTTTCCACATTCTTCTACTTATAACATTGAGGGGGTTTATAAAAAAAAATAGTATCCTTGGAGGATGAAGTTCAGAATATTAATGCGACGATAAAGGAAAAGATTAGAGAGTCGGTTCAGTCTATGTTGGCAGAAATGCAAAGACAATTTCAGACTGCAGCTCCCACTCCTCCACCTCCCCCTACAGACCCTATTATTTATCCTCCACCTCCGCCAGTAGCTCCCACTCCCCCCACCTCAGCCGGCAGACACCATTTTTTATCCTGTGACTCCTCCGCAGCTTCCTACTTATTGCGAGTTATATGTTGATGATTCTCAACATCATATAGTAGCATATGGGTTGGTATATTGTATAGGAGATACATTTCATCATCAACAATTAGAGGTAGAGAATCAGAGGGTCACTGTACAAGATATTATAGATAGATCGGCTAGGGTACTAATACCTACTGATGAGGTGATGATAGTTGGACAGAGTATCGTCCATTTTTTAATTTGTCCATCCAGACTTCTTCGACTCATTACCATAGATGTATAAATGTTATATCATTTATTATATTTTTTTATTAATGTTGTTTTATCATTTGAAAACTAATATATTTTTCAATTTTTTTTACAGGAATACTTCAAAGGTAAAGAAATACTGTATAGACAACAACAAAGACAAATGGCTATGACATCAGATACAGATTCAAATGGTCTTGACAGATTGTCAAGATATTCACATTTTTTATTGGTTATTATGAGTTGCCAATAGAAGCTCATGTTTGTGGACGTGAAATAAGAGTGGGGATTATAAAAACTGATATCATGGAGCTTGTTACTGGAGATAAGTTGGGCATCAACGTGGTGCAAATTTTTCCCATGTAAGTCTTAACACCTTTTCCCTGTGTTATATTTATTAAAAATGTATACTTATGTATGTTTTGTATTAGGTATCTTTATAAAATTTGTGGGAGGAATGAGCTGACAGAAGTATATGGATTCATGGACCAAAAATTGATTTCCCCTGAAGCACGTGAATTGAATGAGGAATAAAGAATGGTTTATATTGCTGAAAGATTTGAAAAGAATATAATCACATAATGGTGGATGATGCCTTTTTGTGAGAGGTATGAAACACATTTATATCAAAGAGTTAAATATCTCATAACATAAAAAACCACTAACGTCAAATTTCCTTTTATCAGTGATCACTGGATGTTAGGGGTTTTTTGCCCAACGGAGAAAGCCCTTTATTGGATATGCTCTGTCCATTGTGATGCGTGGGAAATTTGTAAGAATATATTGGAAAAGTAAGATCCAATTTCTCAACAGTTTTATATATTATAATGAATTTTAAATTTACCCCATTCGTATTATTTTCTAACAGTGCATGGACCTACTTTCGAAAAATCCCAACGAAAAGAGGTGCAAAGATCAAATATGTAAATGCGAAGGTAAATATCCATTTATAATTTTTACTTTTTGATTTATTACATAAAAATAATATATTTTATTTACACTCATTCAAAAAGAATTTTCATGAACAACAAGGCCTCATCGAATACGGATATTATATGATAATATTTATGTATGAAATAATAACAACTAGGATAGTTTTGAATTTTGACCTAGTATGATTTCCTCTTAAACTTTTTCATAATATTTCAATTTCATTTATTCATTATACATGTTAACTACTTTCTTTTTCATTTGTAACATTTTGATGACCCTAAACCCTATACTGCTGAAGACATCAAACACTTACAAGTAGAGTGGTCGAATTATTTTACAGGTTTGATTGAATTTTAGTTGTTTGTAATGTAAAATGTAATTTTGAATATTGTCATTGTAATTGTGTATTTGGTAGTTGTTTAGGTTGGATTTAGTTTTTTTTGATGTTGACAGTGTATGATTTGAATGTTATATAAGTGAATGCTTAATTTTTCTTTGCTTCTTGTTTTGGTTAACTTATGATGGTCTTTCTGGTATGGATTTGGGTCTGTGGAGGAGGGGTTCTAAGGGTGTGGGGGTGTGTTTAGTGGGGTTGGGGGGTGTCCAGCGGTCTGGGAGGGTTGTCCGATGGGGTGGGGGGACAGTCCAGGGGGTGGCAAGGCAGTCCAGGGGTGTGGGAAGGCGGTCTAGGGGTGTGGGATTGCTGTCCAGGGGTGGTGGTATACATGAGGCTGGGGGGTTGTCCAGGGGTGTGGTGGGGGATTTCAAGTGGGGTGAGGGGGTGTGGGGGTGCTGTTCAGGCAGGTGGGGGGTTGTCGAGGGGTGTTTGGGGCTATCCGGGGGTCGGGGGCAGTCCAGGAGTGTGGTGGGGGCTCCAATGGGGTGGGGGAGGGTTGTCCAAGGGGTATACATGAGGGTGGGAGCTTCAATGGGGTGGGGGAGGGCTGTCCATGGGGTATACATGAGGGTGAGGGCTCCAACGGGGTGGGGGAGGGCTGTCCATGGGGTATACATGAGGGTGGGGTATGTCTAGGAGTATGTTTTATATGTTATCAACGTACATGCTTAATTTTGATCTACTTCTTTTTTTGTGGTACGATTTCTTGATTTTTTTTCTGGTTGATTCTGGTAGAGAGAAGATGACTGCATTCATTTTTTTAAAAAAAAATTGGTTTTATCACATCGGTTATTTAATAACCGATGTGATAAAAAGATTGGGAAATGTTTTATCACGTCAGTTATTTAATAACCGACGTGATAAATGGCCTATAAAATGCTTTATCACATCGGTTATTTAATAGCCTTCATGATAAAAGGCATGGAAAATGGTTTATCACGTCGGTTATTTAATAACTGACATGATAAATGCCCTAGAAAATGGTTTATCACGTCGGTTATTTAATAACCGACGTGATAAACCACCTCCCCCTGGTTTATCACGTCAGTTATTTAATAACCGACATGATAAACCACCTCCCCCCGGTTTATCACTGCGGTTATATAATAGCCGATGTGATAAACCCCCCTCACCCCAGTTTATCACGGCGGTTATATAATAACCGATGTGATAAACCCCCCTCCCCCTAGTTTATCACTTCAGTTATTAAAAAATAGACATGATAAACCCTCCACCCCCCAGTTTATCACGTCAGTTGTTTAATAACAGATGTCATAACCCCCCCTGGTTTATCAAGGCGGTTCTATAATAACCGACGTGATAAACCCCCCACCCCACAGTTTATCATGTCGGTTCTTTAATAACCGACGTGATAGACCATTTCCTCATGCCTTTATCACGTCGGTTTTTTAATAAACGACGTGATAAACCATTTTCCAGGCCTTTTATCATGTCGGTTGTTAAATAACAGACGTGATAAACCATTCCCATTTTATTTGACATGTAGGTTTTAAAATAACCGATGTCATAAACATCATGATTTTATGTTTTTGACGTCGGTTTTTAAATAACCAACGTCAAAAATGTTATTTATAACGTTTCCAGTATTAACGTCGGCTAGAAACCGACATAAAAAATGAAAAATAACCGACGTAAAAAACATTTTCTGCACTAGTGCAATTCTCACTATGTCACAAAATGTCAGTAACACACATAGTTCTAGTAACATAGAGTGTATTAGTAACACAGTGAGTGTTGGTAACACATAGAGTGTCGGTAACACACGTATTGTCGATAATTCAAGCAGCCACCAAGTCACGTATTAACTTAGTCAGAAGAAAACTTGAACCACTAAAAACTACTCGAAGAATGAACATCAGGTCTGGTAATGTATAATGGAATGAATCTGATCTAGGTACACATATAGGGGGTCCTCCCTCCCTTGGATCACTTGGGGGACTCCTCTACCTATTGGAAAAATATCCAAGATAGGGTATAAGTGACTATGTAAATACTGATCATACCATGTCCATAAACCCTATCCAAGGTACCACAATGAGATGTGAGGATCAACCAGGCCTTTCAATGTAATACATTCTCCAAACTGCTGAGTCAACTTTCAATGCCATGATGAGATAACTCACTTCAGAATATAGGTCTTCCTCTATGATGAGAATGAGAGCCTTCATCAAACCCTCATTGGAAACGACCAAGGGTACACTCTCAACCTCTGTTGATACAAATAAATACCCCCCAATCCATCACAAAAGAACCCCCTCATCGGAAGGGTCACAATTCCATAGTCTAATCGTCAAAGGACCTCTTGTTTGAATGTTATGTACATTTTACTAAAACGGTTCAACTATGCATCTGGCCCAAGTCTAACACGTCCTGCTGGTTACCAGAACTATTTTTCCGACCGAAACATACCCAGTTTCGGCCGATCCAACCGGACCCAGTAGATTAATCTTAACTGAACAAGACCGATGGTTCGATGGGCGGCCGTAGCAGCCATGCTCACTCGGTTCGGCCTATACACGTGGTCCAGTTTTGCTCTACCGGATGCAGCTCGGTTTGGACGCATCCCACCTGGTCCACACCATCGCCTGATATTGTGGTTAGCCGGATCACCCACATGCATCTCAGCGCATATGCCGGTAAACATGAGACCTGCAACATCCTTCCAGCCCCTGCTGACTCACCGCTGTGGGCTCCCCCACAGCCCCTAGTGGGCCGCGTTTTTCCTCTAATGGCTACCCCACCACCGAACTACCTTCATCCACTACACCCACACAAGGTCACCGCTCTCGCATGTGACCACCACCACATGCCACTACTGGTGCACCGGTGGCCCCTTCCACGGGCCACAGTGTATCCTTAAATGCTCTGTTCTTTTAAATGAAGGTACCTCAGTGACACTCGAGTCACGTTCTTCATCACCTTGGGATCCAATCAACACTATAATGCATTCCACTAAAATATGTGAAGGGTGATTAGTCCTGAAACATGTAAATCTATCTTCCACCATCATTGTCAAACCTCTACTATGTCGTCATGACGTTGGATCTCCGATTTTAGACCCTTGTGCTATCAAACGAACAAACAAATAATTTCTGATCATATTCCCATAAAGAACACAAAGAACATGATGAAATATTGGTGGAGAAATACCGAAATAGCATGTTAAAGAGGAAACCTTGGCCTTTGGTTAATTACCATGATGATCTATTCTATATGAATTTTCAAGATAAACAAACCATAGTAAAAATCTTCCCCAACATAAACCGCACATATTATCCCTCCTTTATGAACGAGCGAACTGTGGGTCAACCTATTTGTGTGTTGATCCACGCTCATCATTTAACTCCAAGTATAGGGAAAAGAATGAATTTAAAATACATGTCCTACCTTAGAGTTTGATCATTTTATGCTGAGGTTTGATTATCATTGTTGATCTGTCTTGTGCCATCATGATCCACTATCCAATCGTCGTCCACTGATGAAATAATTCTCTCCGGTTCTCTCCAAGGTGTCCAATTGGGCCTTATGGGAATTATCTTAGATTTTGAATTATAATCACGATTCCTTACCGATATATTAGTAATATAAAACATGTTTCAGTTTCTATTTTTAACTGCGTCATAGTGTAATGTTAAAATAAAATATACATTGGGTTTATTTTATTATGTTAAAATGTCTAAAAACGAAAATTCATGGACGACCCACACCAGTCGATGTTAGGCCTCGCCTAAGAAAAATGGAACATTTTGAAATCAACAGTGATTTCAAATTTATAATCCATGTCACCATTCATGAGTTATTAGTATTTTGAAATAAAATAATTTTTATTAATTATTTTATTTACAATTACGTCCTTTTCAGGTGTTCCCACTGAGGACCTGCACTGTCTAAAGTTAAGTCATTCGTTTGGTATACCGGCCATTACGAATGTAATGGTGCCCTCATATTTTATATCTAGGAACCCATTTTGATGTTATAAATCTGTTTTTGAAAAATTGATCACACGTGCTATTAAAAACATAACATATTATCTCTGAATTGTTCCAAGAACACCGGGCCTCAGAAACACATGTCGTCTTAGTGCCTGGGCTCAGAATTTTCAATGATATTTTCTAAAAATAAAATCATTTAAAATATGGTTATTAAATTATATTAATTTTAATGTTTTTAAATCATTTACTTGACTATTCTAATACATTAACAAGCGTATTGTTACGATGGTATTAGCATTTGGTTTAATTATATAATAACTGAAAATTATAAAAAAATTACCATTATTAAAGTAATTTCATTAAGAAAAAAATTATATTTTATGTTAATTCAAAACATATTCTTATCCTGATGTAAATATATGTGAAATTTAACGGCAATATAGTGGCATTTTATATATTTCATTTCAATACATAATATGAAAGTTATTATCAAAGGAAAATAGAACCAATATTCCATATATACTAATTTAGGAAATATATAGTCGAATTAATCATATAAATTTAAATATTTTAAATTTTTGGACATATATTTTTAATTTTTTATCACATTATTTTTAACCTTATTTACCTAATTTCTTGTTTATAGAGGTGATAAATATTAACATAGTTACAATTAATAATGTCTAAAAGTAAAAGGAAAGTATTTTATGAAATTTATCATTTTGAGTAAAAATATTGAAACCATTTTTCATGATTCAATTTAAATAATCATAAAAAACTAATTCTTATATAAATGCGTAAAATGAGAAGAAAAATAGTTTTATAAACATGTGATTTCAAGCTGAAAATTTTACTTATATAAGAAAATGTAATATTATGTCCCTAAACGAGTAAACTTGATTATTCTAAAAAAATAAAACCTATTTCATTATACTAAAAAATATAAAATATAATGGAACTATTAAATTACTTGATTTAATGATGATAAATGAGATTATTTGAAAAATAAAGATTTTTCCATATTCACTGAGAAGTCAATCACATTAGAAAAAAAAATTTAACCTAAGTTAATATTTATATGATTATTTCAAAAATTATTTTATTTTTATGACAATAAATTTCTAAAAATATTATAAATTAAATATCATTTCAATTCAAAAATTGTAATGAAATAGTTTTTTTAATAAAGTCAATTTATAGGTATAAAATCACTTAACTAAATTTGGGTGCATATTTTCCAGCCATTAATCAAAAAATTTATACTTTGTAGGAACATTATAGGTTTGTTTCACAATTCAGTTACTCATATTGGCACTATTAAATTCAATATCTAGGTTATAACAATCACATTTCAATAATAATATTTTTATATTATATCTCCATTATCTTAATGCTTAGTGTTGTATATTAATAATGATTTGAGCATATTATTATTTTCAAATAAATTGGGGGGGGGGTTACATTCTTCTCCATAAATAAATTATTCCCCCAATATTTTACCTCATCCATCAAAGGTCAAAGATTTGAAAATATCATTTTTGAAAACCCACATCATTGAGAGGGATAATGAATATTATTTTAAAATTTGGCTGTTAGGGGGATAAAAGTTACGTAAATTAACACATAATCAGATTACCAAATAATAATAATATTTGTTTAAAGAAGAAATATATACTAGTAAGAAAATTTACCATCCAAGGACTAATAAACTGTGTAAAGAATAAGGTCAGATGAAATTTAATGACAAAAAAAACCCCAAATCAGTGAGTGGGGAAAATACCATCAATCTATCAGAAATTAAGGTAAAATGATAAATTTATTATTTCAATATCATTTTCCTAATGTTGGGGGATTATTTTACTATCATTATAGTGAACATGAGAAAATGTAATTTATTTCATTCCATTTTATAAGCACAATTTAATAATTTTATTTTTCTTCAAATAATTTATACTTTATACGATTTCTAATAACTGAAGATTTAATATGAATTGTTGATGCCTAATGAATTATAATTAAGTTTCTATAAATCATAAATTCTTTATAATACTAACTAGTAGTTCATTATTTATATAAATATTTAAAAAATAAAATGTCCAGCACAAGTTATTCAATATGAATAAATATAATAAATTTATCTATAAAATTTCAAAAGAAACCCCATATTATTCAAATTAATATAGTCCATAAATATTTAACCATAATCATGCTCCAAAATGTGTTTGGAGGAATTTAATACCCAAAAAATTTAAAATATTGGATAAATCATCTATCCTCAAACAACATAAATTATTTTATAGTGTCACATACGTAACATGTGAATAACGTTACCATATAATCTATAGAATATAGCAAATCAACTCCAAAAATAACTTGAATCACCGTAAAACAACTAAAAACATATATTCTTCCATGATTTAAAAAAACATTTATCCCTAAAATGATATTCCATCTAAGAAATTAATATTCCCATTACCATAATAATATAATGTTCCCGGAAAATATAGTGAACTTCTTCTAATATAATATTTATCACTTAGTCACCAAACTCTTTTCAGTGTCATAGTTATCTAAACAATAAAACATATATTACAAAATAATAAAAACCGATAATTAATTAAAAATCTTTGATAACATAAACCCATCAATTTATAAATATTTTTCAGAAAATATTCTCAAAATTCACGTGTTTTAATTCATCTATAAAATATTATTGTTCTAAATATCTGTTTAATAATACTTTAATGTCAAAATAATGTCACTAAATACCAATAAATCATAATTTTCAAAACCAAATACATTGATAAATAAATTATACAACTTTATCAATAAATCTTTATCCATGATTTGTTATTTTATTCCATAATTAATTCTTTCTAAAATTGGAAAAATGAATCATATCTCAAATATTCCGAATATAATTTTAATTATATTTTATTTTACGGGTAACTACTAAATTAATTCATACCTCTTATTTATTTCTCAATAATTATTTATATTTAATTATATAGAAAATAACTTTTCTAATCCTTTATTCAGATGAAATTTAAGATCAATCTCTGAAGCTTTTACCCTCTATAAATTTCAATGCGATGATTATTTCACGATTCCCTCTTTGTCAACATGTAAAAAATATTTCCATTATTTTAATATATTTCCCCATGTCCCACTTCTATGTTTATTGACATATAAGAATTTTGAATCCTTTTCTCCCCATGGTTCATATCTCTTTAAATTAAATAAAACATCCTATTAAATTTATTTGATATGTTAGGTAATTCTATATTGTGACCCATTCTTGACATATATTAAAATTTTATAAATTTTTCTGAATACATAAAACATTACAAAATTAGTTGAATAAAGATTGTACTAGTTTTTATTCTTTTGGA
The DNA here is from genome assembly GCA_963277665.1 of Viscum album. Classification (NCBI taxonomy): domain Eukaryota; kingdom Viridiplantae; phylum Streptophyta; class Magnoliopsida; order Santalales; family Viscaceae; genus Viscum; species Viscum album. Next base: position 2,043,190,793 of record OY728141.1, on the reverse strand, counting down.
AACATGGAAAGATAAACCCCAGTACATAATCATGAAAAACATTCTCCATATAGATTCATTTTAACATGGATCCTTCTTAGACACATCAAATATAATACCTATCTTTATCACCTGGGAAAATGAAACAGAAAAAGGGGTGATCTTAGACGCTCTATAAGGGTAAAAAAGGGATACATGCAATCATATCAGGAGAATAAGGGCGTGATAACATAATCAAGAAAATTTATCATCATACCCTATATATCAAAGATCATAAACATGAATCATGGAATCAATATTGAAAGTTCATTAGACATGATTCATAAGTAAATAAAGGCAAAAAACTGTGAAATCATAACATAGGAATAAGACATGGAATTTTGAAAACACATAAGCATGTATAATTATTTTCATAGTAGCCAAGGCATCTCTACCAATACCATCTTAATAGTATAGTTTCACTCCCCATATAATCTTAGTATTCATGTTTTACTCTCGTGGCCATCTTAGTAGCATGATTTCAATCCTCATACCTTCTTGATAGACATGGTTCACTCCCATGGCTATCTTATTTGTCATGTTTTATTCCAAGGACCAACTGAGTCTATCACATGAGATATAAATCTTTACCAACTGCACTGTATGGAGGTATAGGTATCTCCTATCTCATAATGAAATCATATATACATGTATCTGAAGATCATAAATAATCATATTATAACCCATGAAATGAAATAAATATTATGAACCTGTAATCATATCATAACCTATGGAAAATGAAAATTTTCAAAATAAATTCATCAAAATAATAAACTATGAAAGAGAGATGGGTTTCAGAAACATATAACACCTAAAATAGAAATGGTTTATATAAAAATCACGCCATCGAAAAATAATCCATTCAGAGAAAGAAAATGAATTGAATCGTTAAATGAATTCTCTAAAAGGTCATGAGTAACACCAATGAAAGATATCTTAAATGGGAAATAATTTTGAAATAATTTTTATAAACATTTTTTTGATGAAAACATCTATTCTGAAATAAAAATGTTTTTTCAAATATAAAACCATTTAAAATGATTTTTCATTGAAAATTATTTGAAAATATATAATGGAATCATTGAAAACCATAAAACTCTTTTGAAATATTTTTTTCTCTGAAATTTGGATTACAATATATTTTGAAAAAAATTCAACACATTTTTGGAGACATTGTTTTTGAATACAATAGATTTTAGACTGAATAGAGAAACAGTCATATTTTATATAAAAACCTTATCTTAAGTACCAAATAGTTGAAAATGTTACAAATAGATAAGGATATCTTAAATAAACATTGGATAATAAAACTCATGAGTGTTCTTGAGATATAGATCAAGATATTTTATCAAAGGAATTATAAATATAAATAATCTTGAAAAATGATGAAATTTTCCTAATAAACTATTATAACATAGTTACATGGGATCATACTATCCATGTAAGAAAAAACAATTAAATGAAGATTTAAATAACACTAAATAAATTATATTCATTATATATCTTGTAAAATGGATATATACACCCCTCAAAAGATAATTTAGGTGAATAACAATATCATGTGTCTCAAAGATGGAAAATCGTGACAAACTATTTTATTGATTTCATATCTCTTAAAACATAATGCCCTTGAAAGAATGTTCACATAATAGATTTGTGAATACACAAAAAATTAATCATAATATAAATATATATATATAATAAAATCATGCTGTACATAAATCACACTAATGGAAAGGGTGGTGAACATATCATGTCTCTCATGGAAATAAAAAGTGAGATTAAATCAGCTTACCTTGTGTGTTAACTCTCATTGTACTTGCTCAAAAAACCAGTATAATAAATATAAATTTATTATAAATATTTTAAATAACCATATAATTATATCTAATACCATATATTATATCATTATGATATTATATTACCCATTTTTTAACCATCATATACTAACTTTTCACTTCGAGTAATATTCAATTTTTTTCGTAAGTGTCTTAATTTGTTTTATTGTTGTACTTATACATATACCATGATTAAGGAATGTAAAACATGAAATAAATATCATTTTAATCTATTATATTTGGTTTAAAATAATATATATAAAATAGAATCATCAAATAGAATACATCATTCATGGAGACGGTATGCCGTATGTATGCATGAACACGATTTCTGTTTTTATTGTCGTATTAAAAGAATGAATTTAAATGAAATATGTTAATATATTTGTGTGTTTGTGTTTGTGTTTTTGTATATACATATAATTATTCTAGTATAATTATTATATAGTATATATAATATAATTTTAATAAACACATCTTTAATACATTCCATGTAGTGTGTGAATGAATCACATCGCTTTAAGGTGTCGGTAGCCCACATTTACTCAAACAAAATTACCGTATTCACAGCAAATGGAATGTCATAATTTATGTCTTATAAAATGAATAAATATTATTAAATTAAATATATATAATATATATAATATATATAAATATATTTTCATCATAATGTCCACTATGGGAGGCGGTAAGGAAAATTGAAAAATAATCGTTTACTATGGTAGTAATTCAAAAAATACATAAACAGTGTATTCATGACACATTATATAGAGATTTTTATAAGTGTAACTTGAACCCTTATCATAAAAAAAAATCCTATAATATTGATTATATTTTTGTTTTTGTAAAATAATGTAATAAACAGATTGGGGGGTGTGCGGATGGAAAATAAAAGAAAGAACTTCAGAGAAGATGTTACGTCATAGTTGGGTAACTCATTTGGTTTTATGCCAAAAGGATTACATGAAAGAATTTATGAAAAATGTGATGAATAAAAGAAAAAGAAATTGATGTTGGGAAATTATTTTAGCAGATTTTTGGTGAGATAAGGGGCCTAAAACATGTGATGAATAGGGAGAAAAAGATCCCTTTTCAAAATGGAGGAGTGCCACTCTTGTAATTTTTTAAGAGCGAATTGCACAAACATTTTTCATGTTCCATGTGGATCCAATAATGGTCTAAAATGAATAAATGTGATTATTTGGTTGATATATGACCATATAATGTGTTATGGACGTGTTTATAGGTCATTTGGGTCTTAAATGTATGTTTTTGTCCTTAGTTAAGATAAATTTTACCATAATCAAGGTGCTTAATTTTAATTATATTCACTAATATTTATGGTAAAAACTAAGTTGAAGTTATTATAAATTATAAATTTTTCTAATTCCAAATATGGAGTCTATATTTCCAAAATAAAAACATATAATTATTATAAAGTAATTTAAAATTGATCTCACAGTTAGGTCGATAATGAACGTTTTTAAAGTTAAAATGATGAAATTTTTGCAATGTTTTTATATCCAATCTTATTGTCAAAATTGGTTTTAATTACATAATCTAGAATAATTTATAAAAATATTATATAATTAAAAATTAAAACCAATTTAAAACGTTTTTTATCCTTTTAAATATAATAGAATAAAATATAGCTTTTAATTACAATCATGTATTTTTCACTATTTATCAAAAAAAGAAGTTTTCAGAAAATTAAAAAAAAATAACATTAAGCTAATTTAAACATTATAAATTAAAAATTATGTTTACTTTATCAAATTCAATTTCTAATTATTTATAAAATTAATTTTATTACTTTTCACAAATGACCATTAAAGGCAATTTATTCGAGAAAACCATATTTTTAAACCTATAATGACATTACAAATAATTATATCCTTCCTTATAAATATATTTTATTTAAATAAAACAATTATAATAAATATTTGATAATTATTTATTACTATTTATATTACTATTTTAATGGATATGTTATAATTATCTCATTTAAATAATTATTACAACAATTTTACATTGCATAAAAACATAGGTGTTGTGTGCAACCCAAACTAAGACAGTGTAACATATAAATTATTCTGAGTTAATGTTCCATTTATCATAGGAAGAGTTGGTTCCATGTGATATGAATGTATAACAAAGTACATTGCAAGTTATAAATAAAAATTTAGTTTATTTGAATCCAAATTTCCATAAAAAACTCAAGCTGTTACATTCCAGCCCGCTTAAAATGAATTTGACCCTCAAAATTCATAACTTGGTTAAAAAAACGAGGATAATTTAGCATTATCATATCCTTATGTTCTGGCATAGCTTTCTCTAACTAGTTATTTCTCCAAAAAACATTAACAAGGTCAGTGGTCATGTTTATTAAAACTTTCTCTGATCGGTCCATAATTACAACTTGTTGCTCCTCATAACACGTATACTAGTCTAGTAATATAACCTTTTAGTTTAGTATATGTGAAAGGTATGGTATGTAATTTATTGGGTGATATACATGGAAGACATCATTGAATTGAGATAGATTTTGGGGAATATCCATTTATTAGGCTACCATCTCGATACGATCAAGAATACAAGACAAACTGATATACCTAGGGAATAGATTCCCATTCTTCTTGAATCTCATAACCGTCTTCTTGTGTGAGATTAGAAGAAAAATAATTTCAGCAACATCAAATTCTTGATCACGCAGATGGTTATCAGGGTAACTTTTCATCCAATATTGAGATTCCTTGATATGCTTATCAATGGTTCAAACTTATTTACTATTTTATTAGTAATCTCATGTACTAATAGAATTATTTCTCCAAATTCATCCCAACACATTCTAGATATAAATTTATTCCCATAAAGGGCACTATTGGGTGTCATCTGAATTCTTTATTGAAAGCTATTATTGTATGAAATCTCAAATAGAGGAAGGTGTTGATCCCAACAACCTTTGAAATCCAGTGAAAAAGATCTCCACATATCCTCTAGGGATTGAGAATATATTTTATACTTACCATCTATTTGAGGATGATATGAAGTGCTAAAACTCAATTTTGTATCATGTTCTTATTGAAGACATCACTAGAAAATTTAGTTAAAACTCTGATATCAATATTTTAGAATATAATTTGGTACTCCACGATACCTTTATACTTCTTTAATGTATATCCTGGAAAGATAATATGGAGAAAAGACTTCTATGATAGAAATTATGTGTGTTGAATTTGAAAAGAAATCAACTACCACCCATATAGAGTTAAATCCTTTAAATTTTTTTGGTGGTAGAGTGAAAAAGTCCATTATGAAGTTCTCCCATTTTCATTCTAGTTTGGTTAATGGTACTAATAACTTTTTAAACTTTTATATTTCACCTTTAAATTATTTGTGTAACAATCACTGACATATAAACTCTGAAATATCCTTATCTTTTCCATATCACTAGAAGTATTATATCAATTCCCAATACATATTCATACTTTTAATATGAATATAGAATGAAGAACTATGAGATTCCTTTAACATCTCCTTCTTTGAATCTAGTATAGAAGGAACACATACATAGTTCCTAAAACATATCATTCCATTCTAATCAAGGCTAAATTCAAGAACATTACTCACATTATTTTACATATATTCCTCTTCTTTCTATACCTTCTTAATCATCACATGGATAGAGGGTTGAAAATTCATTTTTAAAAGATATCTTTTTTTTTATTCCATTAGGATTTCTATATGCATAATTTGAAAATTCAGAAATATTGGATATTTTGTGATTTTCATTGAGGATAAGCTAGAATGATGTTTCATAATTGAAGCCTCGACTACCTTTTTTGCTATCGTACGGTGGTACTATATTGGGAAGTCATAATTCTTTATCAATTCCAACCATCTTCTCAGATGTATGTTCAACTCCTTCTATGTTAATATTTTTTTATTAATTTTTTGTTTGGTATATATATCCAACTTTTCACCACAAGGATAATGCATATATATATTAAATGTAAAATTTACCGTTCTTAACTCCAAATCATGAGTTGGGTAATTTTTCCCATGAATATTCGACTTCTAAGAGGAATAAGTGATAAACCTGTTATTTTGCCCAAGAACAAATCCCAATCCCTTATTGGATGCATAAATAAAGTATAAAACCACTTATTCACTATATGGTAATGTATGAAGAGGTGAACATACTAACCTTCCCTTCAATTCCTTGATATTATCCTCACATTCATATGTCCAGAGGAACATGACACCCATCTGAGTTAAAATGGTCAAGGGATTAGATATTCATGAGAAATTATTCAGAACTGATAGATAATATCCAAAAAAAGAAATGAAATCTATGAATCTCTATATCCATGGTTGGTCTAGGATAGTATTAAATAGCAAATATCATTGTCGGATCTACTTCTATACCTTCTCTTAAGATTATGTTACCCAAAAATAAAACATTTTTCAGTAATAATTTACACTCTGTAATTTTTTCATATAGAGTCACCTTCATCAGGTTCCTTAGTAAAATTATCAAGTGATATTAATTCACTTACTTATTTATTTGATAAAAATATCTTCTATAAAGATGACAAAAAACTAATTGGGGTAATATATAAAGCATGTATTCATTTAATTCATGATGATAGATGGGGAATTAGTTAGACCAAAAAGAATCACTATATATTCATAGTGTCCACACCTTTTACAGGATTCCATCTTAGGTATATCCTCTTTATTGAGCCTCAATTTATGATATCCGTAATGAAAGACAATCAGGGGGAAGTAACGAGTTCTAAAAAATTCCTAAGATAAGTCATTAATATAGGGGAGAGGATACTTATTCATGATCATGATCTTGTTCACCCACCAATAATTAATCCAGATCTGCATTGATCCATATCTCTTTCTTAAAAAAAGAATAGGTTCACCCCAAGGTGACACATATGGCTAAATGAATCCCTTATCGTTGTTTTCTTGGAGTTTATTCTTCAATTCTTGCGGCTCAAATAGTGTAATTATAAGATGTGTCTTAGAAATTGTTGTAGAACCATGTATGATCAATTAATAACTCAACTTTTCATTTTGTTTAAATACTAGAGAACTCTTCTAGAAAGACATATACAAATTCTCATACAATAGACATATTATTTATGCCGATTTTCTCCAAAATTATTTGAGATATACAACCCATTTTAATGGGAACTATAACCCATACATAGGATGTAATATCTTCTAGACGGTCATACATATAATCACATCGGTGTATGATCATAGAAGGGTTTGACATATCCAAAGTAACTTCCCATCCTCAAAAATTGATGGGGGATTTATATAGAGGATTTAAATCAATTCCAATGATGAGATAAATGTCAACTAAAGGAAGAATGAAAAGATTTTCAGGATGCACATTCCCACAAACTTCAACCAGATAGGAATCATAGAAATGAGATGAAATCATCAAAAAATTACGCGTTTTCACGACTAATTACATATCTAATTGTTATGGAGGAATTAGAAAACACTTAAAAATTCTATTTATATGATAGAGTGGGTATGACAATTATCAAATATGACATTAGCAGTTCTATAGTGGATGGTAATTTCATATTTCATCATGTTGTTATCATACCCCTCATCAGAAATAACGATTACATGAGATTTCCCCATGTACCATGGCTTAATGGGTTGCTAACATCAATTTTCCTCACCAGACCATGGGTTTGGTAAGTTATTATAATAATGCCCATTCTCCTTGTAAGGGTTCCCCATCATCCCTTGAAAGTGGGTAATCTAAAATAAATAAAAATGATGGCCTTTGGGACATTTGTTCCTACTTATTCCATTACATTAGTAATCAAATGTTTGATGGAATTCCCTTACACACTTAAAACCATTAGATTGATACGTGACTCTTACAATAATTTAATCATTGACGGTACAATGCACAATCTATTAGTATCTATTAGATCAACTTATAGAAAATTCCCTTCATATACATGGATTCAATCCACTACAAAGCCTATCAACTTTAAATTAAATTTCGATGATAACTCTTAAAGAACACCTTGCAAATCTCCTGAAATTAGCCTTATAGGTACCAACAGATTCATCATCCCTTGTCATCAACTCAATAAAATCTTTCTCAGTATCGGTATGAAGAATATAAGTAATTTAATTATTAAAAAATAAGTTATTTAACTCATCTAATTCCATGGATTAAATATTATCTTTTTGCCTCATATTCTTGATTAGTGTCAACCACTGGTCTGCTTTTCCATCTAACTTACAGAATGATAGAATGAATTTCTCATCATTTTAACACTAGATAATGGAGAATATATATTAAATAGTACTTATACATTGTTCAAAAAACATGTGATCATAAGACCCTCTAAAATAACGTGGATGATACCTCATGAAATACTCAATATAAAATTGTCATATCCTTTTCTCTTTTAGAATTCACCCATGATTCATAGATTGAGAATGTTGTTTGATCATAGAAATGATATTTGACATTCCAACTCCCATTGAATTCAGTTTTTCATGATAACTATCATTTAATTATCAAAATCAATCACCATTAACACAGTTCCATTATCTTCCATCCATTGACTAAAATCAAAAGGATAGAGAAAGAAAGAGTTATCATAATGAGGAACCACATATTCATGAAAATTCACCTATAGGATTTCAAAGTTACGACACCTTCCTTAATATATGGCACTTTAGTTTTATTATATATAATTAATAGACAACTTATTTTTAAATTATTCAAGATTTTTCATGAAGTGTTTGTGAATATCTAATGTATATCCATTCGTAGTTTCAAAATATGTTTATAATAAGTACTGTTGTTGTGTACCAGATTACCCCAAGTCATTCATGGACCATCTTGTCAGAGTTGTTACCCTAAGTACATATGTTCCTAATCCACATCCATGTTTAGTATCAATATATTAATTTTTTCTAGGAAACCACTCACTCTATCCGTTACAAAAATTCTGGTAAATTTTCCTATACTATTACTTATCCTTAGGCTTATCTATAGAGGTATCCACAGGGTTCTCACTAAGGTTTTCGCCTCCTATATTTTAAAGGATAACAAAAAATTTCATATGATACCAACTATAAAGTCCCAGTGTTGACATAAATTAAAATTACATAAATTTTATGAAATACATAAAAAATTACAACAATATTTTCTTGAAGACCATACTGGTCTAGTGCCTTTTGAAACATGGAAACATAAACACTCATACATAATCCACCTACACTATATCCCACTAAGTTATTCATTACTTGAAAATTCATAGAAAAATAAAATATAATACCTATATTCCTATCCTTGGGTAAATGGAAACATAGAAATGGGTGAGCTCAATGACTTAGTAAGGGTAAACAATGGAGATATGTAAGCATAATCATCAGTATAAGGGTATGAGAACATGATCAAGAATATAGAAGATCTTACCATGTATATAAATGATCATAAAAAAGAATCATGGAATAAAGATTAATAATTCCTAATACATGAATCATAAGGAAATACTGAAAAAAAATACAGGAATCTGTAACATATGAATAAGACATGGAACTGTGGTAGAAACATAAACATATAATATTATTTTCATAGTAGCCAATTCATTTCTATAAATATCATATTGGTTGTATGGGTTCACTCATCTTTCCTTATTATTATTCATGGTTCACCCATATAGCTATCTTAGTAAAATGATCTCGTTCCTCTCACCATCTTGGTAGTCACAGTTCTCTCCCACTGTTGTCTTAATAGTTATGTTTTATTCCCAAGACTATATTATTCAATATCATAAGTTTAAAATCTTTTCCTGATCCATTGGAGAGAGATATAGGTCCCACCCATATCATAATTAAATCATACATACATGTTCCATAAGATCATAAAAAATCATATCATAACCCAAGAAATTAAGTGGGTATTATGAACATGTAATTATATCATAACATGTGAAAAAATATAGGTTTCATAACCATTTCATCAAAATCATAACCCGTGAATGAGATATGGGTTTCAATAACATATAAACCTTGAATGATAAACGAGATTCATCAACATCATGCCACCAAATATTAATTCATTATGAGGAAAAATATTAATGGAAACAAGGAATGATTTCCATATAAAACAATGAGTGAAACTAATGTATGTTATATTATATGAGAAATAATTTTTAAATAACTTTTAAAAACATTTTTGGGGGAAATTATTTCTTCTTCATATGAAACACTTTTTAAACATAAATCCATTTTTAAAAAGTTTTTATATGAAAAATAGATTTGCAAAATTATAAAGGAAGAATTGGAAGCTATAAAACGTTTTTAAATTCCTTTTTCCATGATAATGGGCAGAAAATAAATTTTGAAATAAATTTTTAAAATATTTTTTTTGATTGCAATAGATTTTTGACCGAAGAGGGAGATGATCATATTTTATATAAAAATGTTTTATTAACTAAATTTTTTTGGAAAATTATACTAATACATGAGTATATCTTCACTAAACATGGGATAATAAAACTCACGAGTGTTCTTGAGAGATGTATCATAATATTTCATCTAATAAATCATAAACATAAATAATCTCAAAAAGTGATGAGATTGTCCCAATATACACCTATAACTTGGTAACATGGAATCATACTATCCATGTAAAAAATAGAAATTACATGAATATTTAAATATTATGAAATAAATTAAATTCATAATATAACATGAAAAATGGATGTATATACACCTTTAAATACAAATTATGTGCATAAGAAACATGATTCTCAAAGAAGGATAATTGAGACAAAACTATATTACCGATTTGAGAACCTTGGAATCTTAAACCCCATTAAGGAAATATCATATAATGGATATGTAAATACCCAAAAACTTAGATATATGAAACATAGAATAAAATTACACTAATTACACACACCACAGAAAATGAAAGAGTTAGAAACATATCACCTATCTAACGGAAATAAGAAGTATGATTTAATCCCAGTACCTAATTTCTTGACTCACATTTTACTCATTGGAAACACATTAAAAAATATTAATTTATTATAAATATTTTAAATAATCATATTATTATATATAATAACATATATGTTTTTCTTAAGACCGTATATTACTTTCTTGTTAACCATTCTAGGTTAAAGTTTTATTTCAAGTAATGTTCGCATTGTTCATCATACGTGTCTTAATTTTTTATATTGTAGGTCATTATATAAAAATAATATTCTATAATATTTAAAATGATATAAATATAATATTTATCCACTATATTTTTATTATAATAATCTATATAATATATTATTATAAAATGGAACACACCTTTCATAGAGACGGTAAGCCATATATACACATGAGCATTGTTTCTGTTATTATTATCATATTAAAAGAAAAAAGGTAAATGGCATGTATATAAATATATATCATTATTATGGTATAATTATTATATAATATATATCATATAAGTTCCCTAAACTGATCCTGAATAAATTTCATGTAGTTTTTGAACAAATCACATCACTTTAAGGGGTTTGTAGTCCACACTTCCTCAAACTAAATTATTCTATTTACACCAAAAGGAATGTAAAAAGATATGTGTAGTAAAAAGGATAAATAAGATTAAAAAAATAATACATATAATGTATATAATATATATAAACATATTTTCTATCATAATTTCATACATGAGAGGCGGTATGAAAAATTGAACAATCGTTGTTTAGTGTGGCAGTAGTTTTTCTTACACGTAAACAGTATGTTTGTTACCCTTTAAATAGAGGTTTTTGTATGTTTAGGGTAAACAATTAGCATAAAGTCATCCTATTTTATTTAGGATTCTGGTTTTTTATTCAATTATTTCATAAATAGAGTATAAGGGGTGGAGAAGGAAAATAAAAGAATGGACTTGAGAGAAGCTGTTACCTCTTAATCAGGTAAATCCTTTTGGTTTCTACCAAAAGGATTCCTGGAAATGTTTTATGCACAATGAGAGGATTCAAGGAGAATGGGTGGGAATTTGGGATCTCATTTTATCAGAGATTTATTGAATAAAATGGTCTTGATAGGTGTGAGAAATTGGGATGAATGGATCCCATTTTATAATGGAGGAGGAGTCTCACTCTAATAATTATTGAATAGAGAATTCCATACACATTTTTCATGTTTCATGTTGATTCAATAATAGTATGTAGTGGATAAAAGTGATTAAAGGTTATAAATATGTTCATAAAATGGAGTTTTTATATGTTTTAAGGAAGTTCTGGGTCTTAAAATTAAGGTTTAGTCCTTAGTTAAGATTAATTTTACCTTAATCGATGTAATTAATTTTAATTATTTTATCTATTCATTTTGGTCAAAAACTAATTTGAACATATTATAAATTATAAATTATTTTGATTTAAAATAAGAAATCAATTTTTCTAAATTCCAAACACAACAGTGATAGAAATTATTTTAAAATTATTCCTATGGTAGGGTGACAATGCCGGTTTTTAAAGTAAAAATCATCAAATGTTTATATAGTTTTTATTTTCAATATCATTGTGATTTTTTTAATTATGTAAATTGGGTTAATATATAAAAATATTATCTAATTACACTTTAAAACCAATATAAAATATAATTTAACCATATAAATAAATAATATAAAAAATATGTTTTCAATTAAAATCTGGTATTATTTAATATTCATCAATAAATGATGTATCTCAGAAAAATTTTAAAAAATAACCCTATGATAATTTCAAAATTATAAATTCAAAAATTATTTTTTTTATAAAATTAATTTTCTAATTATTTCAAAAAGTAATTTTATTATTTTTCACATAAGGACATTAAAATCAGTTTACTATAGAAAAAAAATGTTTTTAACATATACAAATTTAACTTAAAATTATATCTTTCATTACAAATATGTTCTATTTATATAAAAAATTAAAAAAAATATATTCTAAAAGAATTCATTACGATACATATTAAAATTTTTAACATCTAGGTTTTCATTTTCTCATTTAAATAATTATAACATAAAAACGTTGTTTCATAGAAACATATGTGTTTCATGTATGGTATTTTTATTCAGTGTTTCATGTAACAAACTCTTAGTCAATGTTCCAAGAATTTTACACTAGGATAGTGTTCCATGAAAGTATTGTATTAATTCTTTTATTACATGTAATAAATGAAAATTTAATTTATTCTAAAAAAATGGTCCATACATACTTGGGGTGTTACATTCATTCTAGTTGATATTGTGAATCTAGAAACAAGATAGTTATTTAGGCATAATCACACGATTTCACATTCCATATCAAATAATATTTTATTTTATCATGAGTAAAATAATATTAATTTATAATAAATTAAACATCATCATAGTTTCTTTAGATTCCATCCATTTAATAAAACTGAAATTCAGAGTATGAGAAATAATAATCATAATGGTAGGACTTATTATAAGTAAAATCATCTATAGGATGTTTAATCATTATCACCGTCTATTCAATATATAAAACTAGAGGTTTAACCTAGGAAATACTTGTATATTATTGGTTAAATTACTTTGTAATGGTTTATAAATAATATTTGAATTAATCAAATAATATCCCTTGAGAGTGTCAAACTCGATAAAATGTAAGGGTATACACTCTATGCACCAAAATCATAACTGAGATATATTTGACCAACTATTTTAAGGGTTATTACTCCCAAGTGAACTTTTGAAATAACTATATCCCCTTTTGTTGACCATGTAATGATTTTTTACTATAAAAAACAAATAATATCAACATTAACAAAACCATATGAGGTTATAATATACATATAATTCTCCTTAAATTATTTCATAATGTTTTGTTCTCTTATTGATGTTTTTTAAAATCTTGTTCTCTAATTTTCAAATAAAATTGTTGTCATAGAGACCATAACAACCCCAGCACTTTTAAATCATAGTTTATTTCCAATTTCATAAATTGGATGAAGATATAGGGTATCACATCACCTAGGACTATTCAATTTAGTAGTCTTGAAGAACTAGATACAAACATGCTTCACATGTTACATTGGTAATAAAATATAAATAATATTGTGAAAGTAAATATTCTAAATCCTTGAACTCATAAAAATATTCCTTCTTTATATCATGGGGAATTGAAAAAAATAAGGGGGTGTTAAATTATCAGTAATGATTACGTACATTGAAAGATATCCCGATTAAATAAGACACAATCAATATGAAAAGGTATATAACTGAAAGAACGTCTCATTTTAGTAATAACTTGATTATGAAATTCATCCATGGATAATATCAATGAAATAACCTAATGGAAAATAAAAACAAAATTCTCAATGATGGATATACATGATATTTTATACCATGATCTTAGACATCATGTTATCTTTACCACCAAGGCCTTGCACGAATATAGTTTAATCTTCAAGTAGGTATACACTAAAAACCAAATTTATTAAGGTTATCCAACTAATTTGTATCATGATACCTATCAGTTCCTCGACAAGATATTTAATTTCAGGCCCCACCCATCACTGCCTATCAAATATATTCTTCATATATTATAAAAAATTAATTAATAAATAATATGAATTTTCATCGAAAAAATGTATTGAGTAAAGAATACATAATATCAATATTTCTCCAGTTAATCAAAAAACTCTCATAGTAAAACACTGTATGTAGAAATAGTATACGGTATAAGAAATTAGAATATACATGATAAATATTATATGAATATTTAATATAAATTTAATGTTAATTGAAATATGAACATATTAATGTTAATGTTTTTAGAGAAAATTAATTACTACAAAATTTATAAGATGTAAAAGATAAATATCCATTAATCAGAAATATAGATTTTATAATAATTTCATATATTTTTGGGAATAAAATAAAGTGGTAGTGTAGCACTAAAATAAGTTTTCATTTACGTTTTTTATTTATGAAACCATTAAAAACTAGTATAATAAGTTAAATATCATGAAACTTTTATAGAGGGGAGAAATTATATTAATACAATATACATTAAAAAGAAACATTCCATTTGAATTTGGTAATGAAAGAAAAAACGAACCATTAATAAAATATTATAAATATTCCATTGAATCCTTATAAAAATTAAATGATATCTTAATATGTACTTAATTAATCATTTGAGGAAATAAAAATGAATTTTGTAAAATAGTTTCGAAAAAATTGGACACGGAAAAAAATAAACTCGATCAAAAAGAGGAATAAGAGCATTTTTTATTTAAAACATTTATTCGATTAATTCGAGTTAAAAATAGATAAAATGTTGGAATAAAACATGGATACACCTTAAATAACTAATGGATAAGAAAATATAAATATTTTATAATGTATAGATTTTAATATACCATCAATGGAGAATATAAGAAAACCCAAAAAGAGAATGTAATATTAATTCATAACTCTTTTGTAATATTTAAATTATAAACCCTTGAAAGTGTAAACATAAATTGATAATTTAATAATTATTAGTAAATATATAATTATTTTAAATATATAAAATGGGAATTATATACACCATATAAAATTAAATATGTCCATAATATCAAATATGTCTCAACAGATTGGAAATTGAGATGAAATCCCATACAAAATTCATATTAATGAAATGAGAATTATTCAATGAAGATACTATGTGTGAAAATTTAAAATCAACAGAAGATAATTGAAAAAAAATAAAAAAACCATCTTTCATTTAATACATTATTTTTAAATAATATAATCAATGAAGAATTGATATAACCCAGTGAAAGGAAATTTAGTAAAGTAGCCTCTTACATCACGATTTAACATTGTTAGACATGATATAATTTCATATATAATTGTTTTAAACTACATATTAATTTTTAAAAAAATTATTTTCATATTTTTAAAATACTATATGATTTCATTATAAATAATTATCACTTGTTTGTCAATAATATTTTGTTATTATCATTTTTTCAGATGTTTACTACATTGTTTTCTCATATATGTTTCATCAAGGAGGTTCCATTTATTATTAATGGGTTATTTTTTAACTATATCATGAATTAAATTAATGTCATAAATATAATATTTTTTAATTAAATTGATATATTTAATCAATATTGAAATTTGGGCATTGGAAACAAATCACATTGCTTCATGGGGATGGTAATACATACGTACGCAAGGGTGGTGTAATATTTTTTAAATTTTTTGAAAGGGTAAGTAAATATGTGATATATTAAATCTAAACAATAATAATTACCTTATAATTATAATATATATTCATTTTTTCCATGATGATAACAATTCATGTGAGGAAATGATCAAATACAAATTACATCTATTAATGAGGTAGTATTCCACTATACACATGAGCTATGATGTTATTCTCATTTGATGGAGATGGAGATGCATAGATTTTATGAAATGAAAAAATTATAATATTATTATATGGTATATATTTTTTACTATATTAGAATTTTTGTGGCATAATTCAATGTGGTAATTGAATATGTAAAAAAAGAATGAACTTAGTTAAGATGATTATAATCTCTTATAGATGCCTACAATAGATTTCTTCTTAAGGACCCTGGGGTTGGTATTTTGGATTGAAAACCACAATTAGATAATGTATAATTATTTTAGAGAGATATTTTTCATGGTTTTTGAATAGATAAATGTTTCAATATGTGTGAATAGGTGAGGGAATGAGGTCTTATTTTATAATTGTAGTGTGTGGTACAGTTATATTGTTACAATGTTTTAAAATGTTATTCTGTCACTTAATTAATAAAAATGGATCCAAAATTAATCAAAATCAAATAAAATAATTTTATTTCTAAATAATAACTAAAAATTTATGTTTTATTAAATTTTTAGGTTTTTTTAACACTTATATTTTAATTTAACCCCTTCATTAATAATTTTTTCCATACCCACCATAAAAACATTTTAAATCTAAAAGGGTTGTAATTTTACTACTAAAGTGAAAATTGGATTAGAAATGGACAATGGATTCTATTTGGGACCATTTATCATCCTAATTTTTATATTTAACAATTTTTTGTATTTTTATAAAATATAATTAATTATTTTTTTTCATAAAATGTCATTAATTATATTTTGACAGTATGTATTTAATTTTTATTATAGACAAAAATATATAACGGAATTATAATATCAAATTTTAAAAAATTAATAATATGTAATATTTATCTAAGTAAGTCATGGAACTCAATTATTCATCATCGTTATAATACTTTTAATTTTTTTAAATCATTTAATTTATTTTTCTGCTCCTTTCACAAGCATTGTGTTAGTATTGTATAAGCATTTCATATAATAATAAAATCCCAATAATTAGAAATACATTACTTTAATTAAGAAATCAGTATTCACAATATAATTATCAAATTTCATTTAAAACATATTTTTATCAAAATGTAAATATATAATAGAAATTTAAAGTCAAGAAAGTGACATTTTGTATTTTTCCTTTCTGAATAAAATTTAAATGATATTATCAGTGGAAAATAGTAGAAAAATACAATATAGTAGAATCATATATGGATATGGTCGAATTAATCTCATATAATGAAATAAATTAAAATTTTGGATAGATTTTTAATGCCTTATCATGGTATTTTTAAACTCAATTAACCTATTTAACTTTTACTATGGTGCTAAGTTTTACCGTGGATACTATTCATAATGTATAGAATAAAATGAGAACTATTTTCCTAATTTGAACCTCATGATTAAAAACATGGAATCCATTTTTCATGATTTAGTTATTTTAATAAAAAAAATTAATACAAATTCAAAAAATCCAATGAAATATATTTTTTATATTAATGTGTTTTAATCCCAAATATTAACGTATTTTAAAATAATTTAAATTTGTTATATTAGTGAAGTTTATTCAATTATTTTAAATTCAATTTAACATATATAACTTTAATACCAAATCCATAATATAATGGGATTTTTAAATAACTTAATTTAATGAATTTAACTGAGATTATTTGAAAAATAACTTTTTCAACTATTCACAGAGAAATTCGTCAATTCAGAAAAATCACAACATTTAAACGAACATGATTTTTATATGTTGATATCATGAATTGTTTTCATTTTATATAATACAATTTATAAAAGAGGAAAAAATTATTTATAAATTCGACACACAAAATGAAATATAATCATTTTTGAAGAAAATTTATTTTTCTAGAATAAAATGACTTCCCTATAAAATGGGTGATAATTTATTAATAATTAAATAGTAAATTTTTATTGAGAAGGAACATTATACAAATATTTCATAGTGTTGTTACTCATACACTTACCATCGAAATCAAAATCTAGGTTATGACATTCATATTTAAATAATTTTTTTTTTATAATATATCTCAATTACCTTTAAGATCAGTGTTTTGTGTTATGAAATATATCAATAATATTATTCATTTATAAAAAAACATTTTTTGTTACAATGGATATACGAAAGAAATATTTTAGATATGAGATAAAGAAATAAGAATGGAATTTCATATAAATATTATCTTAATCGTTTAATGTACTAATGTCAAGAAAATCATACTAATACATTGAAATTATAGAAATGAACTAAGGATAAAAAATATTTTCGTTTTAAGGGTTAAGGATATTATAATCTCCCTAAATGTGAATTTGACTTAGATAACAATGAAAATAATTTACATTGTATCATAACTCTTACCACAAGTCATGTCTTGCTTTGTATGTGTTAAAATCCCCTATATAATAAATATAGATTTTTTATAAATCCATTATAAAATCATATTCATAGAAAATTTACTATATATCATAACTTTATATTTTCAAATTACCCTTATGATATTAATTATTCAATAAAATGAATTTATTGGTTAAAAATAGTTTGTTTTACAAGCATGTTTCAGTTAAACAGTTGCATTCTTTGTACCTTGGTCAATCTTTCATTATCTTCCAAATCATAATAATTTAATAATTTTCATAATTAATCACACTATATATTTTTTTAACAATTAATATTATATTGTGAGTGAAATTATATACATCACTTTAGAGAGGTCGTAGTTCATACGTACGCATAATTTTTGTTTCCACTTTTCAATAGATGGAACTACTGAAAGGTAAAAATTAAGTCAAATCTATAAAAAAATTATTATTTTATAAATTTCATGAATATTAATTAATTCCATCCATATTACCATCCATGTAGGGAGTTAATGAAAAATGAATCGTATCGCTTCGTGTAGGTGGTAGTCCACACACACTCATGAGCAGCCTTATCATTTCCAACGAATATAATATAGATTGAAAATAGATATACCATTAATGTAACAATGTAACAGTATAGTAAATATATTTATTTAATAATTTTAATAAGAATAAATTTTATTTTTAAGAGGTTTATGTAGAAAGAAACTTGAAAAGCGTTGGTAAGAACATATACCTCTTCGTTGTGTATCATCCTCTGAAAAGAACATTAAGGATTCTTAGATTGGTCTTTTGGAAAAAAAGAACCTCAAAGTTAAGTATAATGATTTTTTTATATTATTTTTTCTTATATTGTTCATTATAAATACAAAAAGGTTTTTATATAAGCTATAATAGGATGCATACATCTATTAGTGAGGTGGGTGGAAAACATGTAAATATTCGGAAATTTATTATATAATATACATCTTACAAAATTCAAGTGGTTCCAAAATGATACATAACCCAAGAAAATAAGTATAATATTAAAATAACATCAAAAAATTAAATTAAATCACATTTTTTTGATATTTTAAACATTATCACTTAGGAAACCCCCTCATTTGACCCTTCTAACCTTTACCGTCATAACAAGATATTTACCCTTGTAGTCATTCATTATGTAAAAAAGTATGTTAAAATTGTTAATTAATATTAATTATTCTAATTAAAAAAATATAATTCATTTATAGGATTAAATTCTTATCATTGGAAAAAATTAATTCAAATATTCAATCATAAAACATTTTAAAACCATTTTCAGAGAGAATATATTTTTAAACATAAAAAACATTTTATTCACATTATTTACATATTAATGAGAATTTAATTAATGTTAGTATATTTTATTTAAAAAGTTATATATAAATTTCATTAAGATTATTCATAAATAATTATTAAATTAATTTATTAATAAAAAATACATTTTTCGTATAAAAATTGATTTCTCATAAATGACCGTTTTTTACATTCAAATGATTTTATATTAACTTTTAACCAATTTTTAATATATATATTAATTATTATTACTTTTTTAAAAATAGATTACCAATATATTTCACCACTATAATTTTTCCTTATTCATTGAGGTATTTAATAAAAAAATATGATACTATTAAAAATTGATCTTTTAACACAAAATGATATTATTTTTGACAATTAATATTGAGTATTTATTTTTATTGAATTAATCAATAATTTTTAATTAATGAAAAATTATACAGATATTTTATAATTTATTTTTTCATATTTATACCATTCAGTCCAACATCTAGGTTATAATAATTTAAATGAGTATATCGTGGTTCATTTAAGCTTGATTTTTTCTGTAAAAGAAAGCAATCAAAAACATTATGTTTATTTAACGATAAATATATCATAATATCTCAAGCTTTTCCATTATATCATCATTATAATATATTCTCCCTAGATGTTTCATTACTGTAATATAACAAAATTACGATCCTTATTCCTCATTATATCATCTCTTTCACATATAGATTCATCATATATATTGTTTTTTCACAAAACATTTACCAGGTGAGTGGTCTTGTTCTGAAAAACGTTCCCCTTCCAATCAAGAATGTCCATGGGTTATTCAATATAGGAAAAATCATACTACCATGATAAAAAAATTCAGTTTAGTATGTATGATGTATTTGGTTTGTACTCTTAGAATTTGATACATGGAATACATCATGAACATGAGAGAGAGATACGGTGGTTGTAATAAGAAATAAGAAACCATCGTAATAAGTGGATTAATTTTAAAGGAAATGATATATATAGGGATAATGTTTCCATCATTTTAAAATATCTTAAACATATTCTATGTATATATTAACAGTAATACCTTATCGCTAACTTCAAAATATACATCTCATCGATGATTATTAGGAAAACTCTTCTATTATCTATGAAATTATATAATGTGGTTTTTAATAGAGCTAAACATATATTTTACTGCCTCAATTATAATAGGTTTCAATTGATTTATTTCTATAAATTTATCTCATCATATTATAGTATACACCTCCTACCATAGAGGGCTCCAAAAGGATCTATCTGAATACTTGAGTGATTGTTATTATTTTAAAAAATATAACTAAAGGAAGGGGTTGATCCCAAACATAGTTGAAATAAATAGAACATGATATCACAACATATTATAAGGTTTTAATTGTACTATAATACTAACCATATGTCTGAATATGATATATAGGGATAATGTTAAACTCTATATTCAAATATTGTTAAAGATTTCTCCAGAACTTCATTGTAAACGTATGATCCCAATTTGAAATAAAAGAATGTGGTAACCCATGAAATCATCCCACATCCTTAATGTATATCATTAAAATATTATCACGAGATAAATATTATCTAATTTAAATTAATTTTTATTAGTTCATTAGGACTCATGTACAATAAAAATATAATTATGGCCACTAAATTCTTTGGTGATTCTGATGATGAAATCCATGGTGATGTCTTCCCATTTTCATTCTAGTTTGGGTAATGGTTATAAAATTCCCTTAGATTTATGTTGATAAGTAATAATATTATTACATTCTATAAAAAAATATATACTCCCAATATTACTTCTTTATGTTTTTCAACTAGAGATACTCTTTCATGTCTCTATAAATTTTTATACTTCTGGGACGTGTAGAGAATGATGAACTGTGATCTTCATCCAATAGCTCCATCTAAAAATCTGGTATTTATGGAACACATACATGGTTACTATACCATATAATTCCATCACAATCATTATTGAACTCAAAATAATTCCTTACATTCTTCTTTAGTTTCACATCTTACATCTATGCCACCTTAATCCTTTAATAGATAAATAGTTCAGTAGTCATATAAAAAAGATATTATTATCACACTTTACTCATGATTTCAAAATCCATCGTCTATAAAGCCAATATTTTTAGATATATTTTTATCCTCTTCATGGAAAAACTCTCATGTTCTTTCCAACACATAGAATCAATCACCCTATCATGTTTTTTTTTGTGGTAAAGTATTATGTAGTCATAATATTTAATTAACTCCACTCTTTTTATTTTGAATATATCAATCACTTTTTATGGAAATATATACATCAATCTCTTATGATCAATATATATATCCCAAAATTTAACCATAAATTTAATTCCATTATATATTTAATTCAAAAATTACATCTACCATTTATAAATCAAGAGTTGGGTAATTTCTTTCATGAAGTTTTAATTAACATGGGGCATAATTAATAACTATATTATTTTACATGAGGAGACATCCAAATACATTCTATAATGAATCATTGTATATTGAAAACCAATATCCCCTGTACAATATTGAGGGAATAAGTTCCCTGAACATCTTTCTTTTCATCTCCTTAAAATTTTCCAAATATTCTTATATAAAATTAAAATTTGACTGCTTCTGAGTCAACATGGTTATTGGATTTGATATTCATGATAAATTTCTCAATAATAATTGACAGTATCCTTCCAATCCTAGAAAAATATAGATTTTAGTCTCAATGATTAGTCTAAGATGCTAGTTAATGACCTTAATCTTTGAATATTCTTCCATAATACCATCAATTGAGATTATATGACCCAAGGATGATACTTTATAAATCTAGAATTCACAAAATCAAAATTTTTCTTAATACTTCTACATATTCTATATATTAAACATGACACTTAATTTATATTCATTATCACTCTTTCTCTTATAATATATGATAATATAATCTTTAATGACTACCAAAAATGATAAATTTAATATATATATATATATACTCTATTCATTAAATGCATGAAGATAGTATGGGAATTGATATGCCCAATTACAATCATTATAGATTCATAATATCTATTACTTATAAGGAAATTTATATTAGGTGTACTCTCTTTTTTTAATATTAACTAATGATATACATACCAAATATCAATCATGGAAAAACATTTATCTTCTCAAAAATGATCATAAAAATTATTGATATGGGTTTATGATGCTTTTTATTAATAATGTTATTGTTATGTTTTTGATAATAAATAAAAATATGTATTAACCCATATATATTTTTAATTAAAATAATATATGATCCATATAGCTCCTCGTAAAACCTTGAGAAGGGAGTGGTGAATTAGGGTGTAAAATTTTTCTTTTAAAGTGATAGATATTGTTCCCATGCTGGAAGGAACACGTTAAACATGTTTGGTGGATTAGAGATGTAATAAAACAATAACATGAAAAGAATGAAAACACAACACATTTACATGGTTCACCACTAATAGATACGTCCAAGGATCATAATATGATAGTGTGTCTAACATACCAAAATACACTGAACATCACTATCTGTGGAATATAGATGTTTGGATAAATTTACTCTATTCCAAGAACACATCCTTTACATGAATTTAGTGATTCTCACTTTATCCCTCAAAGAAATTCCTTGGACTCCCCCATGATAACTGCAATGGGGAAGTATTAATTTTTTTATCAACATGAAGGTATCTTCAATGGATTATCACTGAATTATTTGTCTATATAAATCATGAGACACTAGTTTAATCAAATTCTGGAATAGATACACTTGAAATCACTGATCAGATAAGCCGTGTGTTCAAAGGTTACTATAATCACACAATAAAACATGTGTGCGACACCTTCTCTTAAATGAATGATTTGGTATTATCATGAAATATGTATTTCGCACAACCTTAATTTTTTCATGCCCACTTATCATTTATGTAGCCATAAAAAAGGTTCACTTGGTCTTTTTAGACTAAGGGAACACTTTTTTAACAATTTTATCTCTCTACTTCTCTTCTACCCCCAAGAAATTCATGTGGTAGAGGAACTCAATATTTGTTAAAATAATTTTAAATCATGTGTGGGGTTAGCCACCTATTTAAATCCCTCAATGACCCTGCGTGTTGGTTTTTGGCGTTTCTTTGTCAGTGCGTGTTATATTATTTCTGATCATCAAAAAATAGTTTTGATGCAACATTGGGTGTGTAATATTCTTCCACGCAACCTCATATCTTTTAGATATTTAAATCTTTCATGAACATCTTCTCATTTCTATATTTTGATGCATTGATCCCAAGAAAAAGGCCATGCACAAATGTTTCCAAACATTCTTCAATCTTTCACAGATCATGCTTTACCAAAAACCATTTTTTCAATATTACAATTTTGGACCTAAAATTTAGGTAAACACTATGATATGAACTCACCTTTAAAACTATTATCATCTTAAACGGTAAGATCCCTTTCCTTGAAATGATCATAATCTTCTAGTAAGTATTGTCAAAAATCTTAAACTATACTCCATTTCTAGCAAAAACAACATTGCTTCCAACAAACTCATAGTGATACAGTAGTTCATATGAATCCATTATCAAGATTCCCCTAGAGTGAATTCTTTAATTCATATAGCTCAATCATATCCACTGTATATGTAGTCATTAAAATAGAATTATCACCATTTATTATGTATATTAAAAACTCAACATCACAATTTGTGGGAAAACTAGGTATTTATTCTAAAAATACATTATAATATAATGGGAATATGTTAAATTTTTTGATTCTCCATAACCATTTGTGATAAATATCCACCATGAATAAGTATTAATACCCATACATTGGATGTAATTTCCACTAAAAGTTTATATACATAATATCACTGATAAATGAACATATTTAGATTCATAATATCAAATATGACTTCTATTACTTGGAAATTTATATGGGATCAATATAAATTGATCCAGTACTTTCACAGAACAACATCAAATTCTACTATGAGAATAAAAAAATTATGAATCACGCTCCCATAAACTTCTACTGGATATGATCTATAGACTTAATATGTGATCATTAAACCATTATGAGTTTTCAATAATAACTCAATATCTAATTATTGAGGTAGTGATTTGATACCTTTATTAAATTTATCTAATATAAAATATATGGTACATATATAATCAAAGAACAAATTTAAAATTATAGATTGGATATTAAGTGTACATTTCACCACATCATTCTTTTACCAACATTAGTAGTTTTGATAACTAGAGATTTCCATTTTATCTTATCTTAAGAGGCTATTGATGCCGATTTTCATCATTAAACCTTAGATTCATGAATCTATTTTCATAATGTCTATACTCCATGTTCTTATTTCAATTTAGTGTGGGTATAATATTTTGTTGAGAATTCTCTATCTTTATTTCATTAAAAAACCTCTTGATATTAGTTTGGAATTATTTTTCTTAATGAACTTATTTTACACACATCAAACATTAACAATACACCTTAAGGAAATTTTCCCAAGGATTCCTTTCACACCTCTAGTATAATTTTTGATTAATTTAATTTCCTAATTGGGTTTTATTATTATAATTTCCTGGATATTCCATCATTCTCTTCTTTCCCCAAAACCCACATGAATAAAGAGAGTCTCCAATATCAATTTTATGATTTAGATCATATATATTAATTTATTTATATTTATTTATATCTCTTAAAGTCAAATAATTTTTTTGAATTGGCCTTATTCCACTAAAGAATTAGTTAACATTACTTTTAGGGTCGATGGTCAAACTGAAAGCATGCCATGAATCTTTAGAGACATTTAACTCCTAGTAACGAATGTATTTATTATCTCTATACATTACTTCCAATAATCCCATTCCCCTTATCATGTTATGTTTTAAAGTAAAATACATCATGAATAATATCTTCCTAAATACATAATAATACATGAATTCAACTTTCTTCTATTTAACTCATATTCTTAAAAAGTGTCTACCGTTGATCATTTTCACTAACCAAACAATAGACATACAAAATACACTTACATATTCTATGAATTGAATAGTATAGAATATATTTTAAATATCATGGTTGGAGGAATCACTAAATTTTGGTGCATGTTGTCAAATAAATGATTTAATGGTGAGTTTTTTCATTATTTATTCATTTGAATGTTCAGTATGATTCATGCCACCATTGATATCTTGAGAGAGTTAGGTGAGCATATCCATAAGATTTTTTATCTCATATCCCATTTCATTAGGATTCATATGAGGATAGTTGATTCAATTTACTTTATATTCATTGTTTAAATGAATAATCCACGTTATATTTATTAACTAAAATAAAAAATTATTGTGTTTGTATAAAACATAAATAATAAATATATGAAATAAGGGGATGCTGAAAATCATTATTAGAATGTCATAAATTATGACCCCTTATTTAATCCCATGTCACTTTAAGTCAATCCTATAACTTTAAGGCTCATCATAGGTTTTCATAGATTCTATCCGCTCATTATTTATAACGGTTTATAAAGAGAATGTGAAATATGAAAAACAAAGCCCAAGTGTGTGTCCAATAAGGCGGGAAGTTGAGACTCTATGTCATACACGAGGTGAGGATCAATTTGATTTCCAAACATCATTTTCACCTTTATTACCCATATGTGTATCTATGTCAGAGCCTATATCCACTTTTCTGTGTCTAGACATAGATGATATTACTATGAAATATAAAAATATACACTTTACCAAAACATAATGATGTTATCCTATACACAAAAATATTCTAATGGTTTTCACCAATGTATTTTAATATTAATATAAAAAAATTGATCCATTCATTGATACCCACATTAGTTACCCACACACTATATAAAAAAATATTACATCATTTTATATAAATATTAAAAAGAGAAGATAATAATATATACCCCATAACATTAATGTTTTAGATTATTTCAATACTAGATAGATAATTAAATTATTTCATTAAACATATTCTAAAAACATTCTTCTCACATATCACCCTTATTATACCTACCCTACTAAAAACCATTATTTATAAAGTGGGGAAATTGAAGAATATGAATGGGTGAACTTAGATAATTGATAAGGGAAAACATAGGTTGTATTAATCAATGATCATAATTGAGTGTTAAATAATACTAAGAGAGTGATAAAATGATCATAACTTACAAAATTCATACCCAATCAATAAAATAACATCAATTATGATTCCTGGAATAAGAAAATGTAGTAAAAAATTAAATACTTTATTGGAGTGTGGAATCATCAATATCACCCATGACCCATGAAAAAATTTCATAAGAACAAGACATAAATTTTTAAGAATATACATAAAAATTTAAAATCATCTTCTTAGTCATCGATCACTTTCAAGACTATCATAGTGGACAATGTCCCATTGTTTATTAAGCTTAGTCCCCATTCTATCATTTTCAATGTCAAGGATCACTATGAGGACTATCATTGTGTATAAAGATCCTTACTAAATTGGGTTCCCTCCTCATTCTATTTTATATTATCTCAGGAGATATCAATATTTTTCCATTACATTAGACAGATATATAATTCTAGGTCCATCTTTCACATAATGTAAAACATACATATGTTTATCACAATATCATAAAAACATTCTTCATTTCATGAAATTATAATCCCTGAAAAAGAATCAAGTATCTTAAATATTTCATCATAACCTAATTAACCCATTTAAATAAACACATTTCATCAAAAAATTCTCAATAAAATCATCTTAATACATTTATAAAAAATAAGTTCATTTTGTCATATGAAATAATCCCCTATAAATTATAAAAATCATTATTTTTTATAAAATAGATGAAAAATACCTTTAAAAGTGAATTTTAAAATCTATTTTAAAATAAGTAAAATATAATTTTCATTAAGTAACATTAAAAACTATAATAACTATAATATTTAGAAAAAATATTATTTGAAAATAACCATAGAAAATATTAAATTAATCTTCGAAGAAAATAAGCTTCATGATGGTGTAAAAAATGTTAATTTTATATACCTTAAAAGGGAAAATTCTTTCAACTCTTTTGTGAAATATCAAAAGTGTTCCATACATAAACCATTTAAAAATATTTTTTCAATAACTTATAAATAAATTAAATTATAATAAATGTAAAATTTCTCATATATTTAAGTACATATAAACTTCTAGTAATCATTTTCAATTACATGGATATATATGAGAAAGATTCCATCCCAAAAATAAAAAAATAATATTGGTATTAAAAAAACGTTTTCTTAGTAATATAAAGTAACATAGAGAGGAAAACAGCACTAATACTAGAAATTTCCATAAATAACTAGATGAGAAGAATATTTTTTTTTAATTTATAAGTATCATATAATTTCCCTTAATATAAATTTAACATAGACAATCCTGGTGAAAAAATGAGACTAAAATATTATGTGTTACCACAAGAATCTTCTTTCTTTACACACATTCAAACCTTATATATAATAAATATATATTTATTATAAATTTATTATAAAACCATATTAATAAATAAATTTTTATAAATCATTACATTATAAATTCCAATTTCCCCTTTCTTAAAAATTATTCATTAAAATAAACATTCGGGTAAAATTTGGTCTGTTTTTCAGGCATCTTTTAGTTCGATGATTCCATTATTTGAACCATTTTCATAGTTTTATCATCTAAATAATATTAATCATGTCATAATTTTAATATTTTTTCATTATATACATATATATAACCTGATATATAATGTGGGGTTGAAAAATGACTTACACCACTTCATGGAGATGGTAGTCCATATATATTCACGAGTGATGTTTCCACTTTTTGATCAATGGAAAAAATTAAAGATAAATAAAAATTAACCATTAATGAATAAAACATTATATCTTAATTATAATATATATTCATTAAATATTTCCTTCTGACTAACCTTGTAACTAGGAAACGAAAAATGAATCACATCTACGTGGAGGTGTAATTCCACACGTATGCACGAGCGATGTTATAAATTTCCAATGGATGTGATGAAGATAGAAAATGAATATATTATTATCATATAAATATATTATTATATTTAAGATATTGATTCCATCATGTCAATGTGGTTATATAATATATGGATGAGTTTTAAGAATAAGGAAACAGGAAAGAGATTAGTAAGAAGATATATATCTTTTTTAGATATATTCCTCTAAAACACACATTAATGTTTCTTGGATGAGAGTTTTTAAAATAATAGAACCTAAAGGTTATGTATAAGGATTTTTTTTAATGTATTTTGGAAAATTTTAGTTAGGTTAAATTCCTTGGGTGGTTTTTATAAGTGATACGAGGATGTTCACATTTCATAAGTGAGGCGGGTTGAAAACTTATAAATACTGGAAAAATTATTATATAATATTTGTATTGATAAAGTAAAATTAATCACAAATAAAAAATAATATAATATAATTAGAATATTTTTAAAATACCATCAAACAATCAAATTAAAAAAATGGTTTTGTGATATATTAAAATTTATCTCTTTGGTGGATCCCCCTTTTAACTCTTTTAACCCCTACAGTGGAAACATGAATTTTAAATTGAAGATTTTTTAATAGGAAAAAATAATTAGGTTGAACATGTTAAATAATAATAATTATGTTTATTACAAAAAATATTTCAATTTTAAATTATTAAATTAATTAATAGGTATAAATAAATTCTAATATCTGCACACAAAACGCAAAAAATTATTTATAGAGAAAACGTATTATTAATCATAAAAATGATTTTATTATCATTAATCACCGTTTAAAAAAGTAGATAATTATTAATATGTTTCATTGATTACATGATGTACAAATTAAAATAATATAATTCATAAAAAATTATTAATTTAATTTTCTGAGTAAAAAATAATATATTCACATAAAACAATTTTTGGAAAAAATAACTCTTTTGACCCAAAAATGATTTTATATTCACTTATACTTGATTGATAATTAATTTACGAATTATTATTAAATTATATATATTAAATACTAATATATTTCATCAAATTAATATTTAATTAGAGATAAAATCACATAATATATAGAAAAATACAATGCTTTTAAAATATTATCTTTTAACATAAAATGATATAATTCATAACATTTAAAATTCGTTGTTTATTTTATTTGAATTAATGAATAATTTTTAATTAAGGAAAAAAATTATTCATATTTTTTTATAATCTAATTATTTATATTTATACCCTTCAATACAAAGGCTATGTTATCCTAATATTATAATTTATATCATAGTTGTTTTAAGTTCAATGTTTCAGGTATAAAAGGTTATCAAACTCATAAAATTTACTTAAATAGAAATATATTATGAAATCTTGAGGTGTTATATAAAATATAATATATTGGTTTCATGTTATCACTCAAAATATCAATAAATTAATGTTCTTAAATTTTATATAGTCTATTACAAATGATTTTTGGTATTTTTTATCAATCCATTATGTACACATAATTCAATTATGTGGGAAGTAGTTTTAATTCTTTACTTGATGGAATTTATAAAGATGAAATTATATTTTGGATTCTCACATCTGAGGCATGAATTTATTCTTCCTATAATCTAAAAAAATATTTTCTTATTTTCTTGATGGCTTTATTCTCTATGGTATTTCAATCATTAAATGTTTCCTTAGATAAATCAATTCTTGAATCATACCTAGAATTTAAATGCATTCATTTTCTTCAATGTGGGTAAGGGTAATAAGTGAATGATCATTTTATGGGTGATAGAAGGAGTAAATGATATAAAAGTGGAATGTTTTTTTATCTAAACTCTATGGCGAGTGTACCATTATGTACACTAATTATAGTATTTAATATATTTAATAACTTTTTCCAAAAGATAATGGGTGAGTGATATTGTTCTCCTTATTCCTCTACTTTCAAAATATAAAACTATATTGGGATGATCAGATTTTGAACTCTCACTAGCACATATATGAGGACTCTAATTGGAAATCATATAGAACTATTTTATATTTAAACAAAAACCCTACTTGGATTTAATTATCCCATAAGTTAATATATAAAGACTTGGTGAGCTTAAAATTAATATAGTCTCCTAAATAATATAAATAATCACAAAAAACAATAGAATTAATTTTTTAAGGGATAGATAATATCTTTAGATCATGAAATGTTTTCGGCTGTTGTAGTGTAAATAAAGTTGAAACACTCTCTCCAAAGTTTAATCTTTTATTCCCTTGAATCTTATTCTTTATGGTGGAATTTTTTTCAAGAAAATAATCATATTCAGAAAAAATTTAAGGGATTATAGAAGGGGTATGTTGATTTCAAATTTATGTACCGATTACTAAATCTCTCTTTGATGTACCTCTTAAATTTCCTAAGATTGTCTCATAAATGATGGGAAAGTGAGTGGAAGGTAAGTCTACTCAATTTTATAATATTTAAATGGTGGATCATGCTTCTTTCTATTGGTTCGATCCTTAAAATTCTATTTTTTTATTTTCTTCCTCTCGTGAATGATTTTTATGAATCTATCCATAATTACTCACTTAAATATCCTCATGTTTTGGTTCCATAGATTCACTATTAGATATATGAGGAGGTTGAAATTATTTACCACTTATTGTTGTCATCAAACAAAAATTTCCCTTGTAATTAAAAACTAACTAATCATTCTGAAAAATAAATTTTTATTTTCAAAACAACTTTTAAGGTAAAAGATAGACTCCCATGTTTCAACTAGAACAAGCATTAAAGGAGAATAAATTTTTATTAAAAGATAACATGATACTACTTGAATACTTATCACCATACAATGTTGATTAAATTATCAAAAAAAATTCCTCTTCCCCATCTTCTTCAGGATGCAAGAGTAGCACCATTGTTTGAATAGCTTTCGCGACTGTCTACTATAGGTTACCTCTAAGGGGAGATTCCCCATTGTGTAATCATTCTACTAGAAAAATATTGACAAAAATGTTGACAATACATTCCATCACATTGAATTTAAAATTTCTTGTATATCATGTCTCCATTAGTAAAGGTAAATAAGAATTATCCTTTCAGCCATTCTAATTACTTCACATACCCTTCCTCCTCCTCGGTCTATAGTGGACTCTAACATGAAATTATTGAGAACAATATTCTATGAATGGACCATATGAATCATCACTAGAATCGTACCAATGTAATAAATTCTCCTAATTGTTGTTCTCTTTCTTGTTTACCTCATGAAGAGTCCCTTTATTCTCCTATCCATCAATGCAGTTACCCGACATAATAACAAGAAACTCACTCCTAAAACATGAACTATTCACTCAAATTGGCTCATTATCTTGAGAACCATTTCTTCCAGGGTTACCAATGCCTATATGTACTACCTCCACATAGGATGAATCCTTGAGTAGACTTGAACCATTATCATCTAACTTTCATGTTCCCACATCCCAGTTGGTGCCAATAATATTCTCACCATTAGAGACCTCAAATTGTATGAAATATAGAATAACTAAAACATCATAATTTTCCACATCAGATCCCACTTATCCCAATGAACCCTTCATATCAAGGGTGGAAATACTCCAGTTTCCCCTCATTTGACTGAAAATATTATATACCATGGGATTACCCTCCAGAGAATCGTGTTGTACATCTTTTTCCAAAGCGGGATAAGAACCAACATCCCTATGTCCCTTCTAAATTTAACCATAAACATTCTCTTGTCCCATGACATTATCTTATATATCCCCCACCATCTAAAAATTACTTTTATTTACTCCAATTATAAATGCTACTATTGTATGTCATATTTTCTGACAGGAAGAATAGAAACCAAACAACATATCAAACTCCAAAAATTGTTTCCATTGAAACACTTCACCATCATAGATCCAAAGAAACATATTTTCAAATCTGGAGACATAAACTTACACATATATTTGTGGATCCACTAGATGAAAAAATGAGCATGGTCTAATATTCGAAAACAAATACCATCCTACTAGATTATCTATCATATACTATGTTTTAGGTTTTTTAAATGTTATGGTAATTTCAAGGAAGCATAAACAAATCACTGAATTTGGGGAGTCTTATTTCATGTGAAATAAAAGTCCACCAGAATAGGTAGATTCTTAGGCCATTGCAGCTGCAAGGGGAACTAAACCAAGCCCAAATCAATTCTTCCTCTAAAGAAAAAAAATAAAAAAATTGTTTTTATCGACCATACAAACTATAGAGTGATCATGCAAGCCCCAATTCCTAAAATTGCATCGATTAAAGGCATCCTCCAAAGGATAGAGTGGATTAAAATGAGTAACAAACATAATATTGAGGAGTGTTAAATCCTCAGTAAACACTGAAGAAGAGATCGATATATAAAGAAAATCAACAAATATATCTTGGACCTTAGATAACAAATAAATTTGTAGGATAGTGGAAATAAAATAGAGGTAGGAATGAGAAGAAAAAGAATGAGATGAGGCTCCTTTAAATAGTGGTGAAGGTACCTTCCACACTAGCGAGGGAGGGACTGATACAATAATCATTGTTGTCACCAGTCGAAA
Organism: Viscum album; assembly: GCA_963277665.1. Lineage (NCBI taxonomy): Eukaryota > Viridiplantae > Streptophyta > Magnoliopsida > Santalales > Viscaceae > Viscum > Viscum album. Next base: position 2,043,157,123 of record OY728141.1, on the reverse strand, counting down.
ACCTCTGTATTTGACACCATCGATGAGAGACACCCTCACCCGCCACCCTTAGGAAAGAACTAGGTTGGAAATTTTCTTGGGTTTTTGATATAATCTTAACATGATATGTGTTATGGTATCTTAACACTCCCACTTCATTCTTAATCTTATCTACTTTAGGATTTAATTACTTATGCACAAGTGAATGTGCACTAGTGTAGGGTTGTTCAAAAGGTTTCTTTGAATGGGATGGTGGGGTTTTTTGTTTTCTTGGTGGGGTGTAAGATTTATAGAATGGTTACTGGAACGGTGTAATGTTATGGAATTGTTAATACTAAGGTGGTTATTATTGGTATTGTCTTGGAAAAGGTGGTTTAGACTAGTTTTGTAGATTTTAAAATATATATTTTACATTGAATTTGTCTCTCAATCATTAATATTCTTTCTAGGATTTATTTTACTAATTTTTTTCACAACGTTATATTCCATACACTTAAAAAAAATTGGTTAGTGAAATGGTGATGTGATGAAAATGAACCGCATACCTCGGATGGTTTTTATTGTTCATTGGTATGTTTCAAAGCCATTTTCCTTACATGGATGGTTATTTATTCTAAATTAGATTCCCAAAAAGGTGGTGATTTAGAATTTCTTACTTAATGAATATCATTGGTACTAGAACTACTAGTTCCAAACTACTATGAGTATTGGGTAATCTTCTCAATTAATCCCTTTGCTTCACTGTGGGTTAAGTTGGTCTTTTTTACAATGGGCTATTTATGATGGGTCCATCACGCATCCAATAATGTTGTTACCATAGTAATATTTGTGATAGGACATGATTTACATTTTCAATAAGCCTAAATAAATTATTATTTTCAATTAAAAAAAATTCACGTTGTAAATACCTTTTGCGCGACTGTGTGCCAAGCTGCAGAAAAAGGTATTTCTGATGGGCATTTACTCCTGTCGGAAATAATTTTTAAAATTATTGTTATTTTTTATGGGAATTTATAACTCATTATAATTAATGTTTTAGTAGGACAATATTTTCGATGGGACCCATCGCAAATACATTTTTAATCACTAATAAGACTATTTATGGTGGGTAATAATTTCAATGAGTCCTGTCGCAATTACTTCTATTTGCAATGGGAATATCATTACAAATAGTCTTGTCAATATTAATCCATCCTATATATATCCAAAAAAATATTTTTTTCACTCATTCTTCAACTAAGTTATGCTCTCCAATCCTCTTTATTTCATTGATTAAAAGAATAAATTTTTACATGGAAGTAAATTTTCAGATTTCATCCAATATAATCTTCAATTTCAAGGTATATATTTATTTATTTTAATTTTTAATAAATTTATTTTATTTTATATTAGATTTTAGATTTATTAATTATCAATAAATATCAGTAATAAACGTTAACTAAAATATATTAATATTAATTATATGTAATTATTTGAATTTGAATTGTTTTATTTTAATTAACAATAATTATTTTTAATTAGAAGTAATTAGTTTTAATTTTTAGTAATTTATTCTAATTATAAGTAGTTAGTTTTGATTAATAATAAGTACTTAAAATTTATACATATAAATTATTAATTAATAGAATTTAGTAAATAAATAAAAATATATATATCCTAGAAATGCGTAATAATAATTTAATGAAATTTATGATAGTAAAAAGTAATTTGTAATTATTACTATGTAGCACTAATTGTTAAAAATTAACATTAAATATGAATAATTTATAACAACTAGAAAAAGTTTTTGGTAATCAATAAAAACTATCGGAAACTTATATGGTAGAAATAATTCTTAAAAAACCTTGGTAATTAGTAGAAAATATAATTCATTAGTAAACATTGGCTAAAACAAGTAGTAGTTAATAAAAATTTTGTAAAATCATCTACAATTACTAAAATATAGTAGAAATGATTGTAAATTAAAATAAATTAATGATAATTAGCAGTAATTGATAAAAATTTCCATGAATGTGATGGAATTATTAAAATTATATGAAATGAGTTGGAATTATAAAAGATTAGAAGAAATGATAAATAATTATTAAAAATCACCCATAATGGGAAGAAATTTTTAAAAAATTGTGGCAATAAGTGGAAAATATTATAACGTAGTGGAAATGAGTGGTATTTATTTTAAAATACCAATATTGATGAGTACTTTGTAAAAAATCAATATAATGAGTAGGAATTATTAAAAAAAATATCAGAATAGAGCGTTTATTATTTAAATTTAGTAGGAGGGGAGTTAATTAATACAAAATTGCTGTAATGAGTGTCAATTGGTTAAAATTTGTGGTAATCTTGTGTAATTACAAAAAATTAGTTGTAATGAGAAAGAATTGATAAAAATAATTAGAAATGAGTGTAATTTATTAAATATAAATGAAATTGATCGATAATTAGTAACAAAATATTTATAATTGAGCATTAATTATTGAAAAAATACAGTAATGAGATATAACTATTAAACATTTTCGATGTGTGATGATGAGTAAAAAATACTAAAAATTATTGGTAATTATTAAAAATCAGTGGTAATGAGTTGGAATATTTAAAAACTATTAAAAATAAGCATCAATTAGTAAAAACTAGGGGTAATGAAAGGTAATTATTAAAAATTAGTGGTAATGAGTATGAATTATTAAAAATTCGTTGAAATTTGTTTCAATTAGTTAAAATCAATCTAAATGAGAATTTATTAGTTTAAATCAGTGTAAATGACCATTAATTAGTTAAAAATAACCGGAAATGAGTGGTAATTTGTAAAAAATACCTGTAATGAATAGTAATTATTAAAAATTATAGTATTTTTGCATGATTTTTTAAAAAATAGTGAAAATTATTATTAATAAGTTAAAATTAGTGGCAAGGAGAATAAATTAGAAAAAAAATGGCAAGTAGAGATAATTACTAAAAAATACAGGTAACGAGTGGTATTTAGTAAAAAATACTAACAATGAGTAGTTTTTAGTTAAAATTACATAAAATAAATAGTATTTATTGAAAAAATATCATAATGAGTGATAATTGGTAAAAATATTTGTAATGAGCGATATGTTGTTAAAATACCAACAATAAGTTCTATTTAATAAAAAATGCCGACAATTAGTGATATATGTTACAAAAACATTGGTAATTAGAATTATTTAATAAAAACGCTAGCAATACGCGGTAGTCAGTAAAAAAATCCAGAAATTAGTGTTATTTAGCAAAAAAATACTAGATGAGTGGTATTTAATAAAAAATATATGTAATGAGCTGTAATTATTAAAAATAATTATCGACAATAATTAGTAATTAGTAATAAATACCATAAATTATAAATATTAGTAAAAAATACTGAAAATGAATGGTATTTAGAAAAAAATATCACAATTCACCAAAATTATTAATTAAAGGTCATCCAAAGGGGTCTGATGGAAGCATAGAGTAGAGGGGACCAAGGGGATGACATAGCGAGATAATGTCAGTGATAAAATTACTTCTCTGTTGTCACCTTCATCCCCTCCAATCCATGATTCCCTTGAGGAAACCATTGAGGTGAGCTGATGAAGGTGATGATAGAGTGAAAGAATTCCAGTGCCCCTATATTTCAACTATTTGGTGGACAAGTAGTCATGGGAAAAATCATAGGTTTACACATTACTATCTCTCTTTGAAATGATCTGAAAGTAGGCACTTTGGAATTCATTCACACAATCATCTCCTTCATCCATGCCATATGATGATTCCCTCATAATCGTAGGTCAACCTCTACTTCCCTTCATTATAATTATTCGAAATTAATTAAAATTCGAAGTAATTATAATAAATTAGTTGTTATTAGAGGAAATAGAAATGTTTTCTAGAAGTTAGGTATAATTGATAATATTTTCAAGTAATTCATAATTTTATAATTTACTTATTTTTTTCTATAGTATCTTCCATAAGTTAGATTAATTATAAGAAATATTTTGATGTTCTATTTTTCAAAACTATATAGAACAAGGAAGAATACATTAATATTTATTACAATACTACGATTGGATAAATCAATGTAGGAATACAAATTGATCTAGTATTAATCATGTATATATTAAGAGTGATGAATATTTTTTATCATTAGAATAATTAATACCTGAAATTGTTACTAAATGTAAAATTATGAGTCTATATTGGTAATATGATCTGAGAAGATTTGTAACATGTGACAATGCGGGGGACATCTATTTAACTTTTTTATGGAAAAGATTATGTTTTTTGGTATCAACATGGTAAACGATGTCCTAGATTTAATATTTATAACTTGATTCCAAATCCATCCCAATTTCAATATTTAGTAAATGATGTTTTTTGGGTTTTCTTTTTAACAATTAAAAACTCATAATGATATTAATTTAACAAATAAGTTAGAACCATATTGATTTTATGAGATATTATAGTTTTTTAAAGATTTATTATACCTAGGTTGAAATTTAAAAAACATTATGTGGATATAAAATTTATGGCTATTAAATATGAAAATGGAAGGTCAAATAGTTTTTTTATCAGATATTTTGTTTGGTTAAACCATTGTTACCAGGAGTAACTATTTTAACAAACAATTTCATTGTGTTCAAGAGGATGATTCATAATTTGGGTCTTGGTAATCATAACATTCATATATATTCTAATGATTTCATCTTATATTATGGTGAAAATGAGTCACTTGTTAGTTTTCTAACATATTGAAAATTTAGGTACAAAAAGGCTCAAAAAGGAAAGTCTGTATTGGTTCCTATTAAACAGTTGTGGTATTTCCTACTAACACCCAAATTAAAATATTTATTTATGTTTCAGAACATAGAATCATTGATGTAATGGTAAAAATCAAATATTCCAATATATTAAAGATTAAATCATCTTTGTAATAGTTATTTATGGAAACATTTTAATCATCTACATACTTATTTTTCGTCAAAAGAGAATAACATGTGATTAGGTCTTTCTATTGATGTTTTTTTTACAATTCGATCATACAGTGGTCAATATTTATATTGGTCCATCATTATAACAACATAAAACATTCATCCGTTGATGTTGATGAAATAACCATATATTATTTTGACATTATTAATTATCTAACTTCCAAAAAAGAATATTGGTACTTATTTTCAGCCACCGATTGATGGTTTACATTCATTTTGGAGTTATGGGGTATGTAAATATGATGTTTCTATTTAAAAAATCTTACTTAAATCTGCATTGATGTCGAAAATTAGGGAATTCCCTGTATATGACATGTTATCTGTCTAGAGTAAACATGGACAAAAACAGGTCTTTATTTTATGAGCGAAATAAAATAATTAATGCTCTTCAATTGGGGAATTTTTATTTACTATCATCATATATATATTACTATTGATCATCCTTTCTGAAGGAACCAAATCCATTTCCGAAAAGGTACAATTTAAAAAGATGGACCTCCAATAGGGATAGCTGGTATTCATTTAATTTTTGGGGTCTCTTCATTACCTCCCAAACCCATTATAATGAATATAAATTGAAAAAAAAACTATATGGATTTGGGAATGATCCTAGTAGTAATAAATGAATTATTTTCTAGGATCTCTCATATTGGTCTGATTTGTTAGTTTGTTGCTTATTGGATCTATTTTGTACTAATAAGAACAATTTTGATAATATTTTTTATATAGTTTTGGATAGTCATGATAAAAACGATAATGTAATATCATGATTAAATCTTTCCCAAATTTATCAGCAAGCAAAACATGAGTTGTTTGAAATTTACAGATCAAGGAATTTAATGAATCCAAATGTGGTTTATACACTTTCAAGAAAATTCAGTTATTAATTTTTCAATGTATTATATATTTTTCTTCTATTAGATGGTTATTTACCAATTTTTATAGATGTATCAAAATTAGGCATATTACAAGATTATAAATTCATGATTTTATTGTAATATTAGAAATACTTCTCCCGATTGAATTTTTGGTTTGTTGAATTCTTTGATTTTGGATGACTAAAACATATATCAGATTTTTTTTGAAACATCTATGCTGGGAAAAAAGATTTTTATTCACATAGTATACTATAAAAAGATGTTGTTTTAATTTTACGAAAACAAGAAAACAAATACACCATATTTCGTCGATTCAATGGTACATTTGATGTTACATTTTCCACATAAATAAAATTTTATAGGGATGGTACAGATCTAATGGATGTGCACACATGATAGATGCATGTAGAAAGTAAATAAATAGGTATGTAAAAAAGAATCGATTGAAAGGTCAATTATAGAGGATTATTTATCAGAGGAAATTTATTTATTCTACTCCATTTATTTGAAACCAAAATATCATTCAAAACATAACAAAATGGACCATAATGAGGGAAATGATAACAATTCATTGGACATTCAATTAACAGTTTTTAATCATTCTATACATGGATTTGTTGGAGTTCATGAATTATGGATTTTAGATGATGACATAATTGATCTCATACATATGATATGTTATCCTATGATAAAATTACATGATTTATATAGTGAGTAATACAATAAACTATTCATTATTATTTTTAAAATAAATTTATTTTATTTTATTTATATATTTAATAATGATCATATCTAGAAATAAATTCCAAAAAAATAACCAGTTATCCTTGAAAAACATCAACAAAAAATTTATCCTACTGTTTTCAATGAATGGTAATGTAAATTGTTTATTTTTTAGAATATATAATCAATTTAATATTTTTAATTTTTCCAATTGTTTCCAATTAATCAGGAATCTAAACATGCTATTAAAATTGATAATAGATTAGTTTATTGAGTAACCCACCACCCAAAATTGTCAATTATCATAATGAATATGCGGTGAATGGTTTTCAATTTCATACACATGTATATGGTGAATTATAAAAATTATTAGTTTTTTTTCATAAGAGGATATTTTCATAGAAAAAGTGATGTTAAATTTTATGGCATGTAGGATGAATTAATTGATCTTTGTTATCTGAGAAAAAATTATGCAATGATGTTTAAATTTTATTGGTTTGATAATAATATAGGATTTTGTGTTCATTTGTTCCACGGAATCATTAAAATTAAATTTAAAATCTTTCTTGTAGTCACAAAACCATTTTTATTGTCACATCAAGAACATAAAATTTATTACTCAAATTATTATGTTTCATCAATATAGATAAATGATTGGGGTAGCATTCTAAAAATTAAATCCCATGAAAATAAGTTTATTCAAAATGAATGTGGTTATATTGAAGTCTATGTAATTGTATTTTTTCAGGAGACAGCTCCAAATAATTCTTTTATATAAATATAATTGAATATTGATGATGACACCTCATTATTATGGGACAATGGTGACGATGATATTGATGGAGTAACAAATAAATTTGATTTAAAAATTTAAGATGAATCAAAACTACTATTTCAATTGATAATACTAGGGAGTAAGATAATGATATCTACACAACTATATATGAAAGGGAGGATGATGATGAAGAATGAAATAATTACATGTTGAATATTTTCAATATATATATATATATAGTTGTCTTCAATTATTTTTTGAAAAAAAGTATTTTTATGTTTTAGATATATGTAGAGAATTGTAATGAGATGTTATGAAGCCTCGAGGAGGCTATACAACCTAGTGATGATATTGATGGTATGTTAGCTGACCCTTTGGTTATAGATGGTTCCTTGACATGGAGGGGTTGTGGTGTTGAGAGATTGAACATTTCTAGCGATATTCCTAAGAGATGTCCATAGGCTGATATTGAACCATACAAGTGGAGGTATGTTCAGTTATCTAATTTAGTTAATTTTCATTATGATTAATTTCTTTATGTACTAATTGTTTTATTATTTTCCATGCTTTCCCATAGCTTTTCACATATACCTATTATTCCCATAGATGGTTTGTAGTGCATGTTTGATCACTGGATGATATGTAAATATTTAATTGTAATTTTGAAATTTATTAAATTATTAAATTTAAATTTATAATTATTTATAGTTTTGATGGTATATCATCATTGATAGCATGATTTCCTCTATCTAGGAGTCATGGGAGGCCTTTATGCATGAATTTTGTTTTCAGTTTTTGTAAAATTTGAGGAATAGAGCCCTAAAGAAAACTGAAGTCTGGGTTTTTGATAAACCCCACTACATGCATCGACCTGATTATATCTCCTCACATGTTTGGGATAGATCATTGTCATACAAAATGGCATATAGTTTTCAAACGTGGTCATCATTAGGTCTATAGAATCGGAGAAGACAAGAGGTCACATCGAGTGCTGGTAGGTATATGTTCAATACTCATTGACAATGTCTGGTAAGTACTTTTTTTAATAATTTATATAATTGTAAATATAAAATTATTATATTATTATTCACAAATAAAGATAATCCACCAGATATTACAGATTTTGATGATTATAAGAGGATGTACACTGACACTATCACTATTAATAATACTAGTGGTCAACAATGCCATTTTCTAGTCTGTAAAATGTATATTACTTTTTAAAATCAAATAAACAAATATTTTAATGATTATAATTTAAAATGTCATTTAATGATATCATATTTGGATGTGACTTCTCACACACACGATTAGAGCAATACTATGATTGATGTCTAGGCCACCAGTGTTGTAGGATTTGACGATGCCGCATGGATGCTGGTGATTTTGTATGGTTTCAAGAACGGTTAGGTTAATGTAATAAATTCTCTCTTGATGATTGATAGTTATTATGGTACTTTTGTATTTTCATTAGAAAAATCAAGGGGATCACATAGATTGTCATCATCATGGGTGGAAAAAAAAGAAAAAATTTATGAGATCAAGATGATGTTATAGAGACCTTACCTAAAGGGAAGGAAGAGTTTCATCGATAACATGAGAAGAAGTGGAGAAGTAGTGTCAAGAAAATGAGTAGAAGCAATAGAGAATGGTGGAGATCACAACACATTGCATACGGTATAGGGATGGAGTTCCTTCCACAACCTCCACCTCAAGATGGTTATCACCATCCTTAGGGATATATGTATTTTATTATAAATTTATATTTATAAACATTTGCATAAACAATTTTTTTAAATATTTTTATTAATTCAGGTATTTAAATATTTCAATATTTCAATTTATTGATATTATTATGAACTTTTTTATATTAATTATTTTATATTTTACAAAAAAATAGCATTTTTTATTTTTTATATTATTGGAATTATTTTTATTTTGAATTTTTAAAATTTAAATTTAAATTTTATATCATTTTTACTTCATTTTTATTTTTTATTTTCTATAAAATATTTTGTATGAGATTTATTCTCTTTCATAAATAAATATTTATGATGGGGGGTTAGTTCTATGAAAATGTTCTATGTTATAAATTCCAAATGAAATCTTTTTTTGATGGGAGGATCCTCCATCGCAAAAAAAATGTATTTCTGACAACATTTTCATCCATGGGTCATTTGCAATGAGCTCTCATTAAAAATTACTATTTCTGATGAGTTCCCATCGCAAATCTTTGATTTTCCAATTGTTATTATTCTTGTGATTTATATATCAAAGATCATTTATATGATTCATCCAAAAGATGTGAATCATTACCATGTATGTCTATATAGGGCAATATAAGTTATTATTTCTCATGTATAGATAGGTATGGGAAAATAAAACATTACTTATTATCTATTTCCTAATACTCATTGATAGTATCTCCAAAATCTTTTGTGTGGACAAAATTACTTCCCTTAAAGTTGTACTCCTAGTGGTGGGAAAGAATATTGCAAGAAAACAACTCGAAATTTCATCTCCATCATGAATATCACCCAATTATAGGTCGAAAAACTATTCTTTGGAAGATAAATCTCATGATAAAGGAAATATTCTCCACTTTAAATCTTCCATATCCACTCCTCATAGATTCAAAAATGAACACATCTAGATGAACCCCATGATTTTATTGTTTCTCAACTACAATTCCATGAAAAAAAAAGAAATGATTTTATTATAACATTTTTCATATCATTGTTACGTTGAGAAGTAATAATGAAAATTTTATTATTAGTATTTACAAAATATAGTCCACATAATTCATTTAAAATTTTATTTTGTCTTTTTAACAAGGTGGCATTCCCACAGTGAATACATGTGGTTTCTTTGAAGCCTTTGAGATTAATTTCTTCAAAAATTATTTCAAATTCATGTTATGTAGTTTTTTAGAAAATCTATTTCAATTTCAGGGTTAAAAGTACAATGTGGGATAATAAAATCACTGGTTATGAAATTATAATTTTTTATTATTAGAACTTACACATCAAAAATGGGAAAAAACATACACACATTTCATGGGGTGTTTTAAAAATATTATTATTTCCTAGGTAAAAATATAGTTTTAGCATTAACCATAGTGTTGTCTTTAAGTATGACTGCATAACATTGGTTTCAACTTTTTTGGTTAGAAAAATAGAGGTGTATTGAAATTAATATCTTTTGACCAATAAGTGAAAATATTAAAGCAATAGATTAAAAGAAATATTATGTGATGGTGTACTATTTCAGTATTGGATTTCTAATTATATTTCTATTATAGAACTTAAATTATTGTCTCTTTTCTTTCTAGTTAACTAATTAAAGAGATGATCCAAAATGGTTTCAACTTTCACATTGTTTGAATGGTTTTTGTGAGGATTAACTTGGTAGAAACCTTTATTTTTTCTACCCACCTTTCTCTATGTGTTGTTGATATTGAAAACTAATCCTAAATCTCTCAATAAATCTCCAACCACATTCTATTTCCTCACCAAGAAATCTATGTGTAACTGCCCCTTGCACACCTTTCAGCAACCACCATGAACTTTACCACTATACTTAGTCTATTTCATCATATATATATATATATTGAAACAAGTGGATGTAGATTATGGATCATCATAAAAGGAAATAAAAATTATATAGAACTAAATAAAGCATTACCATATTTTAAATTAATAACTACTATTGAATATTAAAACTAGTAAACGAGAAAGATGAAGTTTTATTCATTGATGTGAAGAAAGTCAAGAAATACAAAATATAACCTTACCTTACCCAATCACTGAATATTTTACCCACCATTAAAATATAATAAACGTTTAAGGGAGAAGTGGAAGTTTTTTAAAAACATAATAAAAAAGAAATTAAGTTTAATAAAATAGTAATTTCCAGCAACAATCATGTGTGAGCCTCTCTACACAACTTTTCTAAATTCTATTTTCATCATTTTTCTATGTACTTTACATAGATCACTAGTTTCTATATTATTAAATAATGGTGAATCTTTTAAAATCATCTCTTTATAAATTTTCAAAATTTTCATTTTCCTTGAATCTGTATCACATCCATGATCCTATCATATAAAGAAATGTTTCACTTCCATATAAAAGCTCGGTCAAAATATAATGCACATATTAATACACATGAACTCCCCTCTTTCGGGTCCATGGATTTTCTATGCATTAATTGTAGTATGGGTTGTGTTTGTTGTCAATACATTGTGGAAGTTCATAATGTGTGCCAGTAAAGTGATCATATAGTTTATACAGACAACAGTATTGAAGGTGGCACTATTTCCCAATGTTCATTCAAAATTTTGAGCCTCAAAATTGGAAAATGAATACATGTATTGTTTATAAAAGGAGGTGTGCACAAAGAGGAAGTGGTGCCCGAAAAAGGTGGGATGTGCGCGAAATATTTGAGTTTTCTGCTAAAAAATGTGTGTTGTGCGAAATAGTGGAGCGAGGTCTTTCGCACAAATAGTGATTTGTAATCAGAACGTCAAAAAATGGCAAAGGCATGTGCTGCCCGAAAAATCTGGAGATGTGTGCGAAAAATGATACCTGGGCAAAATATTTCACGCCAAATGAGAGTTTTTTTGAGCCATAGGGGGTTTTGTGCGCGGGGGTTAGAGACGCCTATAAATAAGAGGTGACACCCCTCATTCCATACGACTGATGAGCAGGAGATGATCCATGTGCTAATGTGCTTAAAAGGTTCAAGGAATGGGGCTTTCATAAAAGATTCCGAGCAGTGTGAAAAATCCCAGCTTGCGTGAGAAATTCCGAGATACAGGAAAAATTCTGGGTGCACAAGAAAATTCAGGCTGGGTGAAAAAGGCAGAGCCGTGCGTAAAAATTTAGGCAGCGCGTAAAATATTTATTTGTGTGGAAGGACATTTTTGTGAGAAATATTTTTCCATGAAAAAAGGAAATATTGCGCGCAATATTATGGTGTTGCTTGCAAAGGGTTGGTGTTGTATTAAATTGTTAGTGAAACCTCTTAGCACGTTCTGGTCATCCAGTTCATTGGTTCAGTGTGTTCATGTGCATAATTTTCGGACTTCGATGCAAGAAGAGACTCGTTCTAAGTAGAGGAAAAGTCCTCAATGAGGATATATTGAAGAGACCTTCACGTTTATAAACCGATTGGGATGTCACCAAAAGCAGTGGGCCAGGGGGATTCAACGGGAGTCACTTGAGGGACGCAGTGGGCTATACTTGAATAATTTTAAAGGCAGGATGCCTGGGATAGAGTGACTATTCCCAATACATTGTAAACCACAATTAGTGAAGAATAGTGGAATTTGGTTTGACCGACTACCTATCGGCGTATGCTCCTTAGACGTAGACTTTAGTGCTAAACCTAGTAAAAAGTGTTATGTCATATCATTGAATGTTAATGTTTAATTGCTTCTCATATCCATCATAGAGGTTAATCTAGTTCCTACTAACATGGGAACAAGATCCAACAGTTTAAAAGAAAAAGTTGACACCCTGATTCACCCCTCCCCTCTTAGGGTGTCCCGGGATCCTTCACTCTAATTGGTTTCATTCAATTAGAATCCAATTCATAAATTCCAATATTTTTCATAGTTGAATCCCCCAAATTATTATTATGATCATCCTTTATCCATTTTTTCAAAGTCATGACATATATGCAGTGGAATATGACCCTTATGTAGCCTGAAAAAACACATAGAAATGTTTGAGATTAAATATATCCAGAGGCATATTGAAGTCTATTCCATGGAATATTAAAACATATATATAGGAATTATACTTATATATGGGGAAAATGACTCATATTTATATAAAATATACATGTATTCATTCATTCTTTTATCATTTCTTCATATTTTCATGGGAAAAATTAATCCATAACAATCCAACAAGAGCCACCACCATCATTACAAATTTGCATATCAAGAACAAAATATAATGTCACACACATGAACCAAGTCATTAAAAATATCAAATTAAAGGATAATTAGTATATATTCATACATGTTATTCCAATCAAGTAAGTAAATTAAATTCTCAATTTGGTCATTTTATGAAATATTCATGAAATCTAATTATTTGAAAATTAAATTCAAAAATTATTTATAAATAAATGAATAAATAATTATTAATGAATAAAATGAATTTAATTCTAAATAAATATAATAAATTTATGTTCTATGTAAATTAAATTTAATTATTTTATTACTAATGTTATTATTTACGTGAATTTTGTAAAGTTAGTTTTTAAAAATACCTTAAACATTATGACATAATTATGATAAAATCATGAATAAAAAATATAAAAAATATTTTTATGGACAAAAACATCGTATAAAGAGAAAAATTATGCATTTTTAAATTATATGTTGGATTTATAAATCAAGTCATGATTTTTGGAATATAATTTTTGTTTTATTTTAATAAAAAAACAAATTGTTCATTTTTTATTAATAAAATATTCACAATGATCCTTTTATTTTTATATTACTTTTAAAGTCAAAAAATGTTATTCTTTTGATCAAAAAATAATAAATGTTCTGGGATTCATTAAATAACATATTTTGATGTGAATTCATTTGAATTCTTAAAAATGCCATTTTCCTAAAAATTAGTTTTTTTGTGAGTTATGAATATTTTAATTAAAATTAACTTTCACCAACTATAGGAATTGAATCATGAAAAATTGTTTTCATATTTGTATATAACTTTTTCAAATTATTTTATGAGTTAAATATTATTTTTATTTTGAAAAATAAGTTAATAAAGTTAAAACAGGTTGTTTTATTATTGCTAAATTATGGAAAAAAGTTAAATTATAGAGAGAGATGAAAAAAATATTTTAAACATTAAATATTATTTTTTATGAGATGCTAATCAAAGAATTATTGTCTCAACTCCATTATATTGTAATTTTTGAGACACATTCTTTTGAATGTGGTGTGCCTTTATTATAAAATAATGAGTGTTTTACAAAACATAACTCCTTTGACATATAAAAGGATATATTAAAAAATGCACTTTTCCTCACACATTAAGACTCTTAGTTCATCCAAGAAATACCCAAATCCCAAAAAAATCTTACATATATCCTATATGGTATTGTGTAACTTAAAAACCACTCATATAAGGCATAAATAGTATCCTAATAGAATATATCCATGGAAGAGGTAATTATTTTAACTGGGTTATTTCACGTTTATTTCTTCTTCCACACCACCCAAATCAATTCTACCCATATTGACCAAATTAAATCAGTATAATTATTAGACAAATGTTTTTATGTCAATTTAATAACTATTTTCTATATTCCTCCAATCAATTAAGAAAATTAAAATTTCATCTATGTTATTTGCGGACTACCAACTCCAACCATGATGTATTTTATTTTTCTTCTCTATTTTACGTATCTAGCTATAAAATTGTATTTAATGAATAAATATTAAATTAATAGTTAAATAATGTTTTTTGTTCTAGAATGGTATCATTAATATTTAAATCTTTATTAGGTTACCAAATAATTTGTTAAATTTTTAGAAACATGGTCTTCATGGATTCCATTATCTTACAAAAAACCCATTCCTTCAATAAAAAAAATTGAATAATTAGACTATAATAATTCCAATTATTTTACTAATCTTGTAATTATAAACTTATAATCAATGAATAAATACATGTTAATCAATTATATAACAAAATGACCCAATACACTAACATTTGATGATGAAAATAAACCCTAACTAATGAAATATGTGTAATTAATGATTATAGTTGAAAATTATAAAATGTAAAATATATGAATAACATTATGAAATGATTTATAAATATGTTTATTTTTATTATAATATATGTTGAATAAATTTCATAGAATTCAGGAGTAACAGAAAGGGTATTTGTCATATCAATTTCCATTTATTGAGATATGTCTTATATTCAACACCTTCATTCTTTTGTATGGAGTATATATTTTCCATAAAGTTGTTTTTTGAAATTATTCATAAAAATACCTAGATTAAAATTTCCATATATTTTTCTCTATTTCATTAGATTAGGCTTCGAAGGATAGAAAATCCAAAAGGGGTTTTCTATAAAATCATTATTTTAAAATATTTAATGACTTTTTTCGAAAACTTTTTCCTCCATGTCCATGTTCTAGATATTATTTCAACAATATTATTATTTTCCCCTCAATTTTTTACTAAGTTAATTATAAATTAACTTTTTCATTATTTACAAAGTTTTCAATGTAAACTTCTTATCACTTTTTATAAGGGCACCATTTGACATTATTTACAAAATTTCAAAAAATAAGGTTTTTTAACATTTAATACATAACAAAATATCCATACCACCATAAATGTTATTCATTATTTTTATCCCCTTCCATGATTCCCTGATTTTCATAAAAAAAAATTCTATTTTAATATGAATTTATCATTTTTAAAAGTTAATTTATGAAAAGAATATTTCTTATTATATTTAAATGAATATTTATTTTTATTTTATTAAATTATTTTCCATATATGAAAATTTCATTTTATTATTATTATGTTCCATTGAGTATATAAAATAATGAAACCATCAAATTTATTTCTATTGATGTATTATAATAATTTCATAAGGAAATTTTCATTTAACTTGTTTCTTTTGACATGTTAAATAAGGTATGATTGAATTATGAAAGTCTTAAAGTTCATGCAGCTCAAATATGTATGGTTTTTATTATTTTATAGATGGTTCCATAATTATATACCACTTTAATGCATTGGGTATAGATTTATATCTCAACAGATAACATTTAAGGGACCAGAGAGTGAACAAAATCTATTAAGGGACTCTATCAACCAAGGATAAAAATGAATGGGGAGTGAGACCTTTATACTATGGGAATTTTACCACTATGTGATGATAGTATATGTAGTAATACTTTACAAAATAAATTATTTCTTATGATTATGTATATTACACACACTAATTCAATATTTGTTAAAGTTATGTTCTTAGAGGTCATGAATGATTAATGTTTTTTCTCTCTTATGACTCATGTATTTTGTTATGCAAAATCCTTTTTTACAACTCATTATTTATGATGTATGATTTTTTGGCTATTATTTTCATATATTATGATCATTTAACTTTATTATGTTATCATACTGTTATCCTCATCTTATGCTCACTTATGATTTTTGATGGCAATCTCTCATGTATACCCTTACATTAAATCAAATCCCAACCATCTTATGATTCCATTCCCTTGGGATATGAAAAAGGTTTTTATTATTATATAAATAAAAGTGTACCATTATTTAATATTATTTGTGGGAAAAAATTATAATTGGTTGTGAAATAAATACATTATTATATAATCTTACAATACAGTAAGCCTTTAGCTTCTGAGGTGTGAATTATTATGTGATGTTCTAAATATTCATATAAAGTAATTTAATGAGCATATATGTTATGATCGAGAAACCTCAATTGGCATCCAAGAAGGGTTTAGTTATTTTTTGGAGTTAGTTCAGGAATAATAAGAGGATAAAACCGAAACAATCCTATATGATCTAGAAGTGTTATTTGATGAAACTAAAATGTATTTGGTTAAATGAAGGTGTCATGATTTATGAAATATAACAATTTATTTTCCTCAACATGTGATTTAGTAATATAAATATTATTTCATAATAATGAGACTTCCATTTTATTTTTAGTTAATGGATTGGACTATGATGAATTGATTTAATAATGAATATGATGAAAAGTGAAATTATTTTACCAATGAGAAACTGAATGGGATAGGTTCTTGAGTGAAAAATACTATAGTTATTAGTAAACATATAACATGAGATATGATTAACAACTTAAACCTAGTTGAATTTCCAAAGACGCAACATAATAGGAAAAATAGATTATCCTGGAACTTTATGTAATAAAAACCAAAGAGGAATGATAATAAATCCTCTATAATGAAAACATATGGAAATAAGAATGGGGAAATTTACATAAGGTGATAGGAAAATGATTCAATTGTGGAAAGTAAGAATATCATGAAAATGAAAACTAAATAGATTTGAAGAGTTTGAAAAATTAAATTAATGGAGAGAATTTTTAATAAAATGCATCGCCCACACTCCAATGCTTCAATTTTAAATAATATGGAAATTAAACCAACCAATGCATCTAACCGACGGTTAATGATGACTATGAAAATATAAAACCTCTTAAGCTATGTAATAAAATAAAATAATGTTAAATCGAAATCAATGAAGTGGTCCATGATCTTAATTGGTGAAAGGTACACTTTTCATTCAGTCAAATCCTATTATTGTCTTTTTTTATTTTATTTTTAGCCACTACATTATATTTGAATAATTTTCTAAAGGTATAAAATCAACACCTCAATTAATAGAAATATAATTACCATTGAAAATTTATAATGGTATTATAATTTTATACCAAGTTTATATCTCCTCCTTGATACAAGATTATGTTAATGTGATTACTGAATATATTATAATTCTCGAATCAACCAATGATCATCTATCGATGTCTGAAAAAATATATACTTTAACTAGAAATTACATCTACTATCTGGGTCTCAATATCTACTAATGTTGGTATTTAGCTCAAATGTTTGTGAGAAACTCAACATTGATGATATGTTTATTGTGTGGCAGTATTTCAATGTATTTTTAAATTATTTATAACACACTTGTCTCGTTGTAACATGTAATGTCCCCAAGGCAGTTGGTTACATGTCCTCAAGTGAACCTCCACATAATACATACTCCACTAATTATAAATGAGGTTGTAATGTGTAATGTTATGATACTATATCCTCTTTATCAACGAAACACAATTGAATAAATAAATAACCAATAGAAAAAATATAATAAAAACAATTAAGATAATATGATTATAAAAACTCATCAAACATCACAAGATTAATAAAAAATACGGAAGAATGAAAAAAAAACTACATTAGATATGTCATTTATGTGTGACTAAAAATTAAAAAAAAAATCATACACATTATTTGAAAATTTCTGAAACCATAAGTTAAAACACAAAAATAAATAAACCATTTAAAGACAATTTAAGACTATAATAATTTGGCTCTATAATAATTTTCCAAGATATATTATCTACCTATGTTTTTTGTTCATCCATTAAAAGATATTCCAGAAAAAATGTCAATTTATCCCATTAATGAACATACTTTTTGAGGAAGATCTTCCCATTTTTTGAATCACCCAACTAAAATAAAGTCCTTTCTATCAATCCAGTTATATTTTTCTTCTCTATGATTCATCATCAAAGTGTTTCTCATTGCTCTTGTATCTTCTTCTTCAATAGTGTTAAGAAACAAAACATATTCAACTGTTTCTTAATTGAAACTCATAAGTAAACCTAATGGCTAATCAAGAGCAGCACCATTCATCGTCTAGAATTTTAATTTTATCAATGAACTTGTTTCCATGGGAGGTGGAAAATATGAGTAATCTTTGCACTCTTTATAAATACCCTACTAATACCCATCAATAGTCACACTCCCTGGGCTTACTGATCATCCATAGTGTATCCTCTCTAATAAATTTTAACCTCCATCACCTAATAATAATTAGTCAAACCCTCAAAATGATTTCTGAGATCCATATCAGACACATCACTTCTAGGAATTGAAGATAGTGGAATATTAATGGCTATAGCCTGCCCTCCAACAGGTGACCAAACTGCCTCTACATAATAACCAACCCCAGGAGTCATGGAATCTCCCTCAACCACCAATTGAACTTCCACACTGGCATTGGAAATAAAATATCCTACGATTTCTTCACTCAAGGCCACTACATGATCATTATTCAATATAACAGTAACTCCTACATCACCTAAATCTGCTACATAACATTGTATCACCACAACACCTATAGAAATCCCCACCCGAAGATCATGTTTCATTATACTAAAAATTCCAAAAACTTTTAGATCATTAGATGTGCCCTTGGGATTCTTGAAAGCCCCCCTTGACTTACACGTACAAACTCAGCAACTCAGTATCATTCTTGAAAGGTCAATCAACTACTTCACAACATATGATTGTTTCACTACCTTCATCCACCAATAGACAACAACCAAAAAATATAACCTCTCATGGTCTCTGTCCTGACTCTTTCTGCAACATCGTCCTTCTCCTACAAGCCTCTAAACTATTCCCCAACTTCATTCATAGGGTAAATAAGCCACACCAAATATAACAGGCATCATATAGAGGAACTCGTCACCTATGTCAACCCACAAAGATTAATTATATTTTGATAGAAAACATGAAGTCCATGTATAGTTTGAGTATAACTAAGTTAGCCAACACCAACAGTGTCAAAAAAATCCATTCTATAGCAATTTAGGCATTTTTATAAATTATAATGTATAAAAAATAAAGTAAACAGTATCCAAAATAAATTATTATTTAATTTACAATATAATCCTTAGGTTCATGGGGACACCTGAAATAATTATACCTTCTTCAACCTATGTTGGAGTCTGAACCATCCACCAAAGGGATATCACATTTCATTATACCAAGGGATTCCATTAATCATTTAATTTATAATTTCACATTAATACATTGGTGGCCCATAGCAGTAGTCTAACAATATTTGGTATTTGGAGTAGAAATCCTTAAACCATAACTTAGTGATCACATGAAATAAATAAATATATATATTTTTATATATGGGTCCTAGAATGGAATTCTAGCACCCCGTGGGTATTTGGAGCAATAGTCACTATCCCGGAACATAGAAAAAAATCATATCTCAATTTTCCACATTCACAACACATTTATTATCAATTTCTGTAACTCATTATTAAACCAATTAAATAATCTAATTTATCAACAATATTCAAAATACCTATTTATGAACCATGAATGATTCATAATTTATCATTTTAATTATATCAGCACACCCCTTGGGTTTTTATCAATTTAGATCTAAAAATCATCAGTGGAACGAACGGGGATTGTGAAGGGTTTCACAATCAAATGGGAAATCAAAATAAGTAATTCAATTAAATAAATAAAATTGGAAAATACAGAAATTGAAATTTCAAAATTACATACAACCAATTATAATCAATATTGTGGGAATTGAAAATTATACCACCAACCTCATGGCTGTTAAGGAATGTTCCCCAAATCAAAATCCAAAAATGATGATAAATGATAGAAGTCAAAACAGTACATATGATCATGGACCAATACCTAATAACAATATACAAAAGAATAAGAAACATTAAAATATATATCTTAACCATCGTCAGTGGATGAAAAAATCATCCTTCTTCATCAGGAAATAGAGCTGAGGTAGAGAGATAACCTAGTGGGGAAAAATAAATTATAGTATATGAGCCAATCCTTTAATCAGATCATTTATTTTCAATGAAAGAGGTTCGAGGATCCCTAGAATCCTCCCAAGAGATTCCAAAATTGAATTAAATCATTTTGAGTCAATCTATGATGACTAGGGGTATAAATTGTAGGGTTTGGGAGTTCATTTAATAATTTGGAGGGATTTAAAACCCACACACATGTTTTACTAGGAAGATGTGCACAGTTTTCCAAACTGGGAACCTTAAGAATGTGCCACTACTCAAGGGGAACATGGTTTCTCCTAAGTGGATCATAGTTTGGAAATCTGTGTGTGCACCATGAAAATCACCTATGTTTGAAGGTGTTCAGTTTTGGGAGGGGCCACATAGTGTTTTCAAACTATGGACCAACCACGTGCCACACCTTGTTCCTCCAAAAATGAGAACACTGTTTCTCGTGTAAACATGTATGGTCTATCTTAACCATGTTCTAGTCATACACATCCTCAAGGGATTCCAAATATTTCCGAATTTCTCCTTAATTAACATCAAAATAAAACCCAACCTAGTTATAATCAAAAAAATCATAAAAGTGTACCGAAAAATGAGAACGATACATCTCCAAAAATTTCAATATCATACAATCTCCCCACCTTATAACAACTTATCATCGAGAAGTACATCCATAAATATCTATGATTTTGAGGTAAAAAGGTTGGGTCATTGAGATCGTGTATCTTCTTTAGACTCCCATCTTTCCTTCTAAAGACATGAATGTTTTCATAAAACATGAACTATTAGCATGTTCTATCCCAACAACACTTTCTTCATACAATCCATAACACAAATCAAATTATCCTCAAAGTAATCATTATCCTCAAGCTTAACATCCTCAATTTCTATCATATGAGAAGTTTTATGGTTATACTACTGATGTTATGACTCATGAAAAATTTCATTTATTGCACTATATCAATATGGAAGATATTTTCAGTATGCCACCAGTTTGATCCTCCATAAAATCTTAAAAGATCCAACAAACCTATGGGATAACTTTCTCTATGTCTGAATCCTATTTTGGCCCAATCTACGTGACACTTGAAGGAACACACAACCTCCCACTATAAACATGAGTGGTCTTCGATATCTACTAGCATTCAACTTCTTCCTACTCTATGCTATATCCATATATTTCTAAATCAACTAGACCCACTCAAATTACTCCTAATTGAATCTTGTTCCCAATTATTCAGACTCACTTTCCCCCATTAAACCAAGAGTTTATCTACATGTTCAACCATAAATTTCCTTATATGGTTCTAAGTGATTCTACCAAGAAAAACCAAGTATTAGGATTCATGCCACCCAACATATCCTCCAAAACAGATATAGTATGTTTTGACTTCCGACCTGTCTACGAGAGGAAATACATACTCATAAATATCTACAAACACAACGCCTTATATAACCATTTCCAGAAGATTGAATTAAATCATGAATCATGATATATACTCTTAATTACCCCATTTAAATATACTGTCTTCGGATCTTACATCCACACTAATAAATCCACTGTAAAAGTATATTATAATGGAATGATGTGGTATAATTTCATCAATTGATCATCAATCAAACATACAGTGTCATTATTACATGGTTTCCTCCGAAGACCCATCACTAAATCCATGGTAACATCATCCCACATCCATGCCAAAATGGGAAACAACTATAATAAACCATCTTGTCATAGATACCGGCCTTCACCTGCGAATAAGAGTAGCATTGTGTTACAAAACATGCAATCTCCTTTTTCATGCCAGGTCAAAAATACTATCAAATAATATCATGGTACATCATTGTCACACAAGGGTTCACCACCCACATCAAGGCATGAAATTCCAATGTCAACTCCACATGCATTCCCATATGTATTTAAACATGGTTATAGACATAGATGATCTCATCCTCATCTATAGAATAATCTAATGTTTACTCTTGGACATTAAATTTTTTCCCAAGGAAATACATTATGTATCTTTGTACTGCCTCTCCCTGGTCTAGGTTATATGTTTGGACTCAATGGAAATGATATGAGAGTCATCTTCTCCATTCCCTCCTAAACTTCTACAAGTATCTCAACAAGAAAGGTCATCTTTTTCCACTTAGAATGTGACTCATGAACATCTTATGATTGTATCTTCCTACTCAAAGCAACAAGAACACTATTTCCCTTTTTGGATGTATATGATTTCTCAAAATCAAATGACCCCATATACTCAACCCACCATTATTTATGGAGATTTAAGTCTTTATATGAAAAGATGTATTTTATTCTCTTATGATAAATATACATATTAAACTTCTCTCCTAATTGTTAAAATCTCCATCACATTAGAGAATAAACCAATGCATCCCACTCGAGATCATGTATAGGGTTATTCAATTTATGTGGCCTTAGCTTTCGTGAACGATATATCATAAATTGATCTCCTTGAATCAACATTAATCTACGTCTGATCCTCGATGCATCACAAAACATGGAATACTCTTCACCCAGCTTGGGTGGGATAATAATTGGTGTGGTTGTAAAATTATTCTTCAATTCCTAGAAAGCTTTCTCACATTCTATACCATAAAAACATGACCCCCTTCATGGTCAATCCTAAAAGTGGTGATTCCAAATGGGAAAACACAGAGAAAAACATTTGACAACATCCCGCTAAACCTAAAAATTTAAGTGTATCAAAAAATTATTGTGCTAATGCCAAAAAACCACTGTCTTCACCTTCTCTAGTTCTGCTATGAATCTATCCATAGAGATGATGTGAAACAAGAAATGTACTCCTTCAATACAAAATTGAAACATAGATACCTTGGCATATATCATATTCTTTCTTATTATACATAAGATCATGTAATGATGTTGTGTGTAATCATCATGAGTCTTGGAGTACACCAAGATATTATCCACAAATGGACCAAAAACTGATCTATTTATGGGAAGATTCAATTCCTCATGTCCAAAAACACTTTTGGAGTGTTCATCAACCCAATCGACATCACAAAGAACTCATAGAGGCCATACCTAATTATAAAAGATTTTGTGGTATATTAGAAGGTATAACACTCTACTATGGATACCTAGATATCAAGTATTTCTGGAAGAAATCACAAGATCCTCACAACATTTCAAATAGGTAATTGATATGCAGAAGAGGATATGATTTCTTCATTTTAATATGGTTTAACTTCTAGTAATGAAAACATAAAAATAGAATCACATCATCCTTCTTAGAAAAAAAATATAGATAATCCCAGGGTGACGTACTCGGATGTATAAATCCATTATCTATAAACTCTTTTAGCTAATTCATAAGTTCATAACTCTTTTTTAGTGTCATTATATTATTTGGAATGGAAACTGGTTCATCTCTATGCATGAGATCAATTTTAAACTTAAGCCCCCTCTCAGGTGCCATCCCTAAGAAGTCCTCAGGAAATAAGTCCAAGAACTAGTAATCTACTCTTGTAAAAGAACAAGGCTTTAAACCCCTATAATCAATAAAAATAACATTCAACAAGGGTAGTATGATTCCCTAGTTTATGATGAACTAGACCTTCGTGGCCTGCCTCAATATCCCACTCTTCATGAGGTTCATAACGGTTACCCCCATGAGACATAAATGTTACTATCCAATAGAAATAATTGATCTGGGATTGATATGATAACAAATATTCAATAATAAAAATCATTTCAAAGCCTGAAATTTTGAGTATATAATGATCCCATAAAAAAAGATACTCACTAGTCTTGAATGAACACCCCTTAAATAAATAGATGTACCTCAACCAAACTCCGAACAGTGTGTCAATCATCATAACCCCAACCAAAAACTCCACCATCAAACTCAAACTATTCACATGTTAAGATGATATAAAAGAATGTGTGGATCTTGTATGAATTAAGGAACTAAAACTCATGAAATCTTCAAGAATGGTACCTCTGACTGTCAAGGGTCCATCCTCATTAAACTACATCTACATGATAATCTACATGTGGATGTCTTACCCCTCTACCATGTGTTGTGGTTTGAGTCCCTTGAGATACAAAAACATGATCATACTGGTTC
This sequence comes from Viscum album, assembly GCA_963277665.1. Taxonomy (NCBI): domain Eukaryota; kingdom Viridiplantae; phylum Streptophyta; class Magnoliopsida; order Santalales; family Viscaceae; genus Viscum; species Viscum album. The sequence goes on along the minus strand of OY728141.1, from coordinate 2,043,132,259 downwards.
TCTTTCCCTAAAAAAAATACATCCACCTCCTTGACCACCATGTTCATAATAACATTAACTTCCCTACTAATATAGGGTGGAATAGCCCCATCTAGCACTCTGAATCTACCTAGCTCCACCATCATTACGAATTTGTTGAGGGTGTTTATAATACATAAATAAGTGACCCATACTACTGTATGTTATGTACTTTAGTGGTGGATGAGGACAATCACATAGAATATGACCCAACCTACCAAACTAGGGGAAGTATTCATAGTTACTACTCTGAGTAACTGATCCTTTTCCCTGAACTCTTTTTTTCCTTTTCCTGGATGATGTTTTAATAGTGACGATTCTTACTCTTGGAAATTGTATCACACATTCACCCTGTATAAACTATATATATTTCAATGGAATTATACTTTATATTCCCCACTTAAATGAGTGTATGATTCATCACTTAATAAAACATCATCAGCCTGAAGATGTTAACTAGGGACTTAGTCTCAAAATTAATCCCATCCTGAAATTGTTTCACTGCAGTTACCTCATCTCTTACTTATACTGGAACAAAATACATCAAGTCAGATAAGTGAATAGTATATTCCATTACAGAAATACTCCCTATGGTCATCCATATAAAATCTATCACCATCTATTGTCTTAGTGTCTCTATATTAAGCTGTTCAATAATCTTCTCATAAAATACATTTTACACCATATTCTTTAGCTACACATCATGTGTCAGAATGTCCCCCCAATTCATCAATGGACCACGTAATATATAAGCTTCGAACATGATGCTCTTTTGAGTTGGAATATTTAAATGGTCATGGGTTTTATGGATAGAATCATTATACAACTCAACTACCATAGGTCCACCCTCCCAAGTGAAGGTCATTGGGTGTTGGAACTGGAACTCCCATGTTTGGTCAGATGTATTTTTCAAAACCTGCATATTGATTCTTTATATAAACTATATAACCCAAAAAATTTATCTTGAAACTTCTATCCCACTCCTTCACCTGGAACTATCAGAGCCTCTTGCTCCACTACTAGAAGAACATTTTTTAGCCAGCTTCTCATGTCTTCCTATCGACAAGTGTTGCCATTGAGGAAAATATATAAAATTTCAAACATGCATATTAAGACACATAACACATAATTAAAACTTTTTAACAAGAGATATTCACATAAAGACATAACAATAATTCCCCCATACCCAATATCATAGTCAAAATTGAGGCACTATGAATACTCTCCACCATCCCTTACTTAGGATATGGCTAACATCGGGTAAAACACTTTCATATTTCAAGTTTATCATTAGACATTAAATTTAATCATTTTTATTTACCACATTTATCATCATTTTAACCATTTATATTCTTCATTAGGAACCATTTATATTAAATTATACAATGAATGAAAACTATGATCATTTTAATAACTCGCCCAAAATATGACGTGTGTTAAAAATATAAACCCGGTCACATTAAAAGTTTAGTGCCTTAAATTATAATTTTATACTAAACATCGATACCATATCAGTCAATGAGTAAGATCATGGAAAAAAACAAAATCACGCAACAAGTGAGTCACCTATTGTGAAATAACAGTAAATTACAACTACAAACATCAATAACTACTATCCCACCATGGGTACTTGGGTTTCCCCCTATACATGGATTAGCTAATCCCATGAAGAAGCTCATTTCCAAGGCCAAAATTATCTAAGTATCTTATATAAGATTCCCAGTTAGTAATAAAATTGAAAATAAATGAAAATAACACATAATACTACTATGTAACATTCTAGCTTATGTGTCATATGTTAGTTCCGCAATCCATTTTGTTATGGGAGATCAGGCACATCTCTTATATGGATGAGGCTTCTGACTAGCAACAAGGATCTAATATGTAATGTGCGGATACTATACCCTCTATATAAAACCATAAAAATAGATGAAATAAATAACTAATAGACAAATGATAATAAATTAGAACCAAGATAATACCATAATCAATACTCATCCAATATCTCATGATCAATCCAAAACAAGGAAGAACAATTAGAATCCAAAATAGTAGATATGTAATGTCATAAATTTTTTCTGTATCAAATTAATCCAAAAATAATGACACAATGAAAACTCTGAAGTGGGTCTTGACATCATGTGTAGTTCCCTCATCCATGCTCCATCCCAAATCTGTACTCATCCATCCATCATAGAGATATGACCCTAATCCCACCGTATCAACTTGAAGTCTATATGTGCTTCGATCCGGAAGCCTGATTAGGGTGTGATTACAAATCATTAGGCCACCACCAATAACATATAAAAAAATATCCAATCTACAACAGTGTTTGTCGTTGTATAAATAATAAATTTCAAATGATAAAGTGAATCGTTTTCACATTTTATTATTCTTTAATTAACCACATAATCCATGAGTTCACATTGACACCTAAACCAATAATATTTGATTCATCCCATTCGATATTCTTAACTAATATACAATGTGATTCCACATTTAATTATAACATGGTATTCCATTAAACATTTAATTTCCTATATCATATTCAAATAGCGGGATCCTATAGTAGTAGTCTCTCACTGCATGGGTATTTGAAGTAGTAGTAAATATTCCAAAACTTTTTGATAACATGATATATATATTTATATATGTGTATATATTATTCTAGAGACCAATATCATCATTCTTTCATGCCATGGGTATTTTTAGTGGTAGTACCTCTCCCACAGGTCAATCAAAAATATTACATCTTGTGACACCCTGAGTTTTTATGGACTGCTTTTTTTGGAAAAAAATAAATTTTAATTTATGTCATGAAATTAAAGAAGTCAAAATTTCCATTCACTAAGATCCAAATTGATTTACATTACATGGCACCAACATGTTGTTGGATACACATACTGTCAACATGGTGCACGTTACACAGAATTTTAACTTAGCATACGTTACATGCACCACTGATGTTTCTACAAATCATCATGTAATTGCTATAATTATTTAAATGAGATAATTATAACCTATAAATTAAATATATATATATAAGCAAATAAGTTTCAAATAATTTTTAAAATGAAAGATACAATAATTAGTTAAGTCTCTATATTTTTAAAAACAATATTTTCTAAAAAAACTACTTTTCATATCTTTATGGAAAAAAAAGAAATGTAATTTAAAAAACATAAAAATAGAGTTTAATAGAGTAATTTTTATTTTTGAATTTATAAATTCTAAATTATCTTACTGTTAATTTTTTGTATTTTTCTGAGAAACATCATTTTTGGATGAATAATGAAAAATAATAGATTTCAATTCAAAATGACTTTTTTATATAATTTATTTATAAAGTTAAATTATATTTTAAAACATTTTAAATGTTTAGTTAGATAATATTTTTATAAATTAATACAATTTATGTCATTGAGATAATTTTAAAATTGAAATTGGATATAAAAACATTGCAATTTTTTAATGTTTTTACATTAAAAGCCCGCATTGGCCACCTGACTGCGTGTTTAATTTTAAATAAATTTACTCCACATATGTCATCAGAATTTGGAAAATGGATTCCATATTTTGAATCACTATAGTTTATAATTAATAATATTATAAAATTATTTTTTTGACCTAAAATATTTTGGAATGTGATTATAATTAATTACATCAATTAGGTTAAATTAAGAATAATAAGGGACTAAAACCTAACCATAAGGCCCAAAACATCTTATAAAACGTTTAAAAATACATATTATGGACACATTAATACCCTATCCTCCCTTTTATCTAATTTATACCATTATTTGATCCTCTTTCTACAGGAAAAACATGGCTGGAATTCTCTCTTTAAATATTTACAAGAGTGCAACTCCTTCTTCCGTATAGAAGGATACCACTTCCCCCTCTTATTCACACCTGTAAAACGACTTTGGTTTTGAGAATATATTTCTATTACACTTCCCAACATACCTAAATTAATAATATAATAAATTGTGTTTCCATAAGTAAATCCAAGGAAGCCTTTCGCACAACCCAAATAGAGTTTCCAAATTAGGAGGTAACAGAACAGCTTCTCTCAGGCTCCTTTCTTTTATTTTCCTTCTCAAAATCCTCCACAATTTTAATTCCATGATTTATTAAATACTCCAGTATCATAAATATAATATATTTTATTTATTATATGGTTTCATCCTTCACTTTAACACACCAATATCCAATGGATAACAAATATATAGTTTACATGTATGACAAACTACCGTCTCAATAAATGATGATTGTTAATTTTTGATTACCGCCTATCATGTTGGAAATTATGATGGAAAAAATATTTATATATGACAAATTATATATATATATATATATTAATCTTATTTATTCTTTTTAAAATTCATATCTTTTTACATTCCTTTTGGTGTAAATATGACAATTTCAGTTGAGGAAGTGTGGACTACAACCCCCTCAAAGAGATGTGATTCGTTCACACACTACCTAGAATGTAATAATGATTTTTTTAGTAAAATTTTATGATATATAAAATATAATAATTATAATATAATAATTATAATATAATAATTATATATAAACATATATATTCATATAAGTCTTTTACTTTCTTTCATTAAATATAACAATAAAAAAAGAAACAACATTCCTATATGTGTATGGCTTATCGTCTCCATGAACAATGTATTTAATTTTGTATGTCTATATTATATAGATTATTATAGCAAAAATATAAAAAATATAAAAGATATTTATATTATAAATTAAATTCTAGAATCATTATCTATGTATAAATACCATATATATAACAAATTAACATACATGAAAAAAAACAAAGTGAAAATTACCCGTAGTGAAACCTTAACATAGAATAGTTAACCAAAAATTAATATAAAGTCATGATAAAACCATATATAGTACTACATATAATATTACAGTTCTTTAAAATATGTATACTAAATTAATATTTATGATATAGGTGGTTTGAATGAGTATGAATAGATTTAAGACACAAGGTAAGGGGAATTCATCTAACTGGTTATTTTTTTGAGATACATGCTATGTTCGTCACTATTTTGTGTGTGTGTTGTATGTAATGAAAATGATCGTATTATTTTTATATTATAATTATATTTAGGGGTATTTATATAATAATTTTATTATATTCCTTTCATGGTGTTTAAGTTTTAAAAGTTAAAAATTACCGAAATGGGTTTATCTCAATAAGTCTTCATTGAGACTCGTTCGTTGTTATAACACTAAATTATTTTTTTAGAGGATAATATAATTTGATTTTACAATATATATCATGAATTTAATTATTTTAATAAAGTTTTAATCATCATTCAATTACATAATCCTTCCACAGGGAGTATGATTTCACGTTACCAAGTTATAAGAGCGAATTGAATCAATCTAATCACTTTTTGTGATTGTTTATTTTTAGGATTACTTTAATGAAATCCTATCATACATATATCAATAACACTAATGATTTTCCTTATCATATGTTTATTTAAGATATATCATTGTATTATTACAATTTTTACACACATTGGTTCATTAGATAATATTTTTATGTAAAATCTAATTATATCTCTCTCTGGTCGAAAATCTATTGTATCAAAAAACCATGTTTTCAAAAATGATTTTAAAGAAGATTTCTACTGATATTTGAAACCCATCTTCAAGGAAATAGATTTTAAAAACATTATATGGTTTTCAATTCTTCCTTTATAATTTTTCTAATCTATTTTTAATGAAATTATTTTTCAAAATTGTTTTATGTTTTAAATCTATTTTCAATGTAGAAAGGATACTTTCTTCAAGAAATATTTTTAAATGGTCTTTCAAAATTATTTATAATGTAATATTATATATATTGGTGTTAATAATGTATTTATGGAGAAATTATTAGTATTTCTATTCATATCATTTATCTGAATGGATTATGATTTTAGTGAAGGATGTTTATGAAGCTCGTTCTACTTTCACATGTTATATTCTTTTGAAACCATCTTTTTTAAAAAGGTTATGTATATGATGGAATGATTATAAAACTTATCTCTTTCCATAGGTTATGATATTATTACATGTTTATAATACTCATTTCATTTCATGTGTCATGATATGGTTATTTATGATCTTGTGGAACATATAGGTATGATTTAACTATGACATTGGTGCGACCTATATCAACCTATAATGCATTTGGTAATGATTTATATATCATGAGATATATGGTTGTAATGAGAAATAAAATCTATTTAGTATTACTGGGATGGAACATGGAATAAAATCAAGTTCAATATTATAGAATTGGAACAGGGTGTGAACCCAGTTCAATATAAGAAATTATCCACTAAGATAGTCTTGGAATAAATGCCTTGAATACTATGGAAATAATTATTTATAGTTATGTGTCTTCAATAATTCAATGTTTAATTCTTATGTTATGATTTCATGGATTTTTATTATTATTTCCTTTTGTTTCATGTATTATGAATTGCTATGATTTATACCATGATTCATGTATATGATATTTTATTTCCAGAGAATGATAATTTATTTTCATGATCATGTTCTCATAACCATATTCTCATGATTATGCTAACATATCTTACTTATTTACCCTTACTGAGCATATAAGATCATCCCTATTTAAGTTTCCTTCCATATATTATGACGATATGTATTATGTTTAATGTTTCTAAGAAGTGTTCTATTCATTAAGAACATATTGGGAGATAATGTAGCTCACATGTGTATAAGTGTTTATGTTGCCATGTTTCCAAAGGGTCAAGACCAATACTATCTTTGGGAATCTATTTGTATAATTTTTGTATTTCTCAAATTTTATGTAATGTAAATTTATGAAAAAATAGGTCCACCATAGATTTTACCAGAGAAAAGGTTTAGTTCTACTTAAGAATCTATAATGAGAAATAATTAGTGAGAACCCTAAGAACATGTTTAAGGATAAGTATAAAGATATGGAAAAGTGTAGGTAATGTATTGGAATTTTGGTAAAGGATAGGGTGATTGGTTTCCTAGAAATTCTTCCATGTCTGGATACTAAATGTTTATATAGATCATGAATAGATGTAACTATGGTTAAAATCACAAAAAAGATGGTATGGGACTAATTCGGGGTAATCTTCTATAGGATAACACAATTTTATACCCAACTAGTTTCATTCTCCAGGGGGAAATGATTTGGTAATTAAAAAACTCTTCATGAATGATCATGACAGATTTAAATTGAAGTTCTCTAAGAATAACCTAGGATAAATCTAAGGTGTCATAGATTAAGGAAGGTGTCAAAATTTATACCTCCTATAAGTGATTTTTCATGATTATGTTGTTCCTAAATATGATAACTATTTCTTACTATATGAATTTGGTTTTAGTAAATGGATTAAACCTAAAAAACCACCTAAATGGTGGTTGTGGTTGATATTAAAATGATTTTCCTCCCATGAAACTGAATACTATGTGATATGGAATGAAAAAACTCATAATTATGCTCATGTTGATTTTTCAAGCTATGAATCATGGTATAATTCCAAATGAGAAAAATAGGGAAGATCATTTTGTCGTGTCATTCATGAGGTAGCATCCAACTTATTTTATAGGGTGTTTTGATCAACTTGTTTCTGAATAATGGATTAATACTACTAGAAATACATTCAATGTTCATTCATGATTGGATCATGAGAAATTAATTCTTAATTTTTATCAGTTAGAATGATAATAAAATTAGTTTTGGTCTCTAATAAAGAATAAGATGTACCATAATGAGATTTTACACATAGATTGGGAAAATTACAAGAACTTATATTTCAATAAGTACTTTACTCATATTTATTGAACCAATAAATTGAAGGATTTCGATGAGTTAAAATGAATGGATGATGAATATGTTATTACCTATGTGGATAATTTGAAATGGCATTCAAGGTACACTTTCTTTATTTATATCCAACCCGAATGCAAATTTGATAGGTTCTTCAGCAAATTAAATGTAGGTGTTAGAATGGAATTATCCATAAGAGACATTAGTAGCATCCAAGAGATTGTGCCTTGTTCAATGAATGTTGAAATAGAGGTTGTAGTCACATACAAACCTCATGATTTTTCTATAAAATGGATTGAGATAAAAGGAAACTCTAAAAACCCTAGAGAAAAGAAGATGAGTTTTTCTTTTATACTCTAAATATGGGAACAACCATCGAGGAATTTTTCATAAATGATATAGTAAATGTTTTATATTAAAAAATGAAGGTCATCATGAAATTGATTTTCTAAATAATAGGAAGATGTTAAATAAAAATTCTATGGGAGTAAAATTTGCATAGAATACACATAAATTGATTTGGTTCTACAATTGTTGGTAGAATAGAAATTATTCTAACCACTACCAAAACCAAAGTGTTGGTGATGATGATCGAATTGAACATCCTCTTAATCCAAGAGAGAAGGTAAATTCCCCTGAAATCTCTATTTCTAATGAGTGTTTTGATAACAACCTAATGAATGTTACAAATACCATTCAATATGTAGCTACTAATGTCATATATGATTTTGGATCTACCCATTCTTTCATATCTAAATAATATCCAAAGGGTGTTAAGATTCCACCAAAATAATTAGTTATGTAGTTAGCAGTGCAAACAAAAAATGGTATGATGATTACATCCCAAGTCTACTATTTCTATTTGTTTAATGTTTGTAGGAATGTGCTTCTTGTAAACATTTTCATTATTCCTTTGGTTGACTTTGATGTTATCTTAGGCGTGGATTTTCTATCTCTGCATAGATACCATATCATTTGTCAAGGAAAGGATGTTATTTTTGATATTTCAAACCCTCCTATGATCATACATCAATGTGATGATAATAATTATCTTCCAAAGGATATTAAATCTAGTGTATGGGTCTTAATTCTTCATTCATAAGGTTTGTTTATCTCAAATGGTTAGGGATTAAATCAATATCGATGATATACATATTGTTTAGGATTTTTTGGATTTATTTTTGGATGTTTTTTATATACTTCAACCAAAAAGTGAAGATGACATCTTAATTGAACTCATACCTAGTTCAACAACAATTTCAAATACTCCTCATATAATGGATCTGATTGAGTTGCCCGAATTTAAGAAGTAACTCAACAAAATCCTTCATAAGCGATTCATTTGGTCATGTCTGTCACCTTGGGGATTAGCCATTCATTTTAAGAAAAAAGAAAGATGGATCAATGTTAATCTACATTGATTATCAGGAGTTGAAAAATATCACAATCAAGAACAACTACCTTTATCCTCGTATTGATGACTTCTTTGGTCAACTGTATAGAACTCATAAAATTTCTTCAATTGGCTTTAGTTCTGGATATGATAAATTGAGGGTCATGAAAGAGGATATACCCCTGATGACATTCTTTATAAGGTATTGACACTATGAATATATAGTGATGCCCTTTGGTCTTTCTAATTCCACTGATATCATCATGGACTTAATTAATATTGTATTTAGTGGTTACCACGACCAGTTTGATGTAGTATCTGTAGATGACATTATTATCAATTAAATGATAAAAAAAGAGAATGAATATCACTTGATAATTGTTATAAATACACTAAGGAAGGAGAATATATTCTAAAAATATAAATTTTTTGAATTTTTGTTTTCAAATGTTTCATTTTTGGGTCACATAATCTCAAGAAAGGGTATGGTAATTGATCCATCAAAGATAGATGTGATTGAATACAGGACTAGACCAACAACGGTGAATGATATTAATTTCATTCTTGGTTTAGATAGATATTTTCAATGGTTTGTGGATTATATCTCATTACTATCTGATCTATAAAACAATTTTACTTGGTAGGGGGTCAAGTTCTTCTAGACAGATGAATGTGAGAAAAATTTCAAGGAACTAAAGAGAAGGTTAGTCAGTGCACCAGTGATTACATTAACCTATAGTGGAGAAGGGTTTATAATCTATATTGATGAATCCAATAAGGTATTGGGATGTGTTATTATGACAAATAAAATGTCTATTTTTTATAACTTTTCATAGTGGAAGATTCATTATAAAAATTTACCAACACATGATTTGGAGTTAGAAACATTAATTTTTTCATCAGAGATAAAGAGGATCGATCTTTATTTAGAAATGTTTGATATATATATATTGATCATTAATGTATGAAATATATATTCACACAAAAGAAGATGAAGAAATTCTAGATAATATGTTTATCGTTGATAATTGATTAAGACAGCTTAAAAAATTACTAGCTTTGGAATGCAAACAAGGTGGCTAATGCATTGGGTAGGAACAATCACATTAGCTTATCAATGATGAGGATCCCAAAATATCAAATATTTCAAGATATTCAAAGGATAGATCTATAAATTCATTAGAATGGTTAAAATCTTATCTTCCTCATAATAATTTTAAACCCTCTATCTTAGTGATGATTAAGGAGGAACATAATGAAGAAGACAAGCTGAAAAATAAAGTTATATATGTTATTGATTTTAACATTTATCGGTATGGAATGATGAGGATAGAGAAATATGTATATGTTCCTTATATACATTATTTTAAGAAGGATCTTTTCAAGAAATTTCATAGTTCTTCATTTTCTATTCATCTGTGAAGATTAAAGATGTATTGGGACATTAAATAATACTTATACTAAAATGGAACGAAGGGAGATATCATGAAGTTTTTATCATAGAGCTTGGAATTCCAACAAGTTAAAACTGAATGAAAAATGTATAAAGGGATGTCACATATGTTACCCAGAAAATAATGGAAATGGGTGAACATCGCTATGGATTTTATCATTGTAATACCTAGAACACTAAAAAGGTCTATTCTATATGAGTGGAAATCAATCACCATACTATGTTCGTAATCTTCATCTCCATCATAGAATACTTCTCTCTAGATCATATTTTTGTGATATACATTAATGAAGTTTTAAGGATTCATGTATTACCACATTATATTGTATAGGAATTGGATTTTAGTATCACCTTAATGTTTTGATGATGTATTTAGAAAGAACGTGATAAAAACATTGTGTTTTAGCACAAGTTATCATCCTCAGAACAGATGGTCTATATGAAAGAACAATTCAAACCCTAGAGGATATGTTGATATCATATTCTCTTGGCTTCAATGGTGGTTGGGATAAGAACCTTGCTCTTTTTGAGTTTTCGTAAAACAATAGATTTCACTAAAGGATTCATATATAACTATATGAATCCATCTATGAGATGAAATATATAGTTACAACATGATGGGATGAGGTTGGATGAAGAAATCTATTAATACCTTCTATTTATGAAGACATTTTCATGAATGTTAGAACTATTCAACAACATATCAAGGGAGATCAAAGCCAGAAGAATAGTTATTCTAATAGACATCAGCATGATCTGTAATTTGATGATGGTGAAAAATTGTTCTTTCAAATCTCACGTTGGAATAAATTTATGAGATTCATGATGAAATGGAAACTAAGCCATAGGAATATCAGTCCCTTTGATATTATTAGACGTATAAGAATGGTTTCCTATCACCGGGATATTCCTTCAAATATATATCTAGTCCATAATGTGACCCATGTATCTCTCCAATGTAATTACATACATAACCCTTCATATATACTTAACTCAATGGTCAAAACACTGGAGTAGGATGTGTATTATGAAGAATAAGATGTTCAAATTCTGGACCAATCAATGAAAATCCTACAAAACAAGACCTATCACATTGTCAATGTATTATAGAGAAATAACCAACTAGAGGAAGCTACATGGGAACATGAGGGTATTATAAAGAAAACATATTATCATTTTTTAGGTGGGTGACATATTTTGTGGGTGGAATTCATTTTCAAGGTGGTAGAATATTCAACCCAATGTTTTTGTGGAGATTTTTTGAATAAATTTAATTTTGAGCAACGTATTGAAATGAACTAAATCAGTATTCCATTAACATGGAACTGACATAACATATTTTATATGACACTAACTATGCATATGTTACAAGGAACATCGACCTGGCATATGTTACACGGAACAATGATGTGACATATGTTACACGCAACATCGATGTTTTTACAAAACCTATTTTTAATATTAAAATAATTTCAATTAAATAATTATAAAATATATATTAATCATTGTAATATAAATTGTAATGACTACTATTAAAATAATATTTACAACAAAAGATTTAATTTTTTGTAAAGTCATTATATGTTCGATAATACTATTTTCTCAAACAAAGTATTTTTCAAGTCCTTTAACAATGAAAACAATAAAAACATTATACACACAATAAGAAGCTAATTTTTACACAAAAAAAATTTGATTTTAATTTATAATTTCAAAAGTATCTTAGTGAAAAAATTTGGGATTTTTATGGAAAAATTCATTTTTGAAAAAATAGTGAAAATACAGGATTTTAATTCAAAACTTATTTTTGATCTAATATGTTAATAAGGTTCAATTATATTTTCAATTGGTTTGAGATTTTCATTATATAATATTTAATCAATTAATATAATTTAGGTCATTTAGATCAATTTCACATTAAAATTGAATATATAAACATAGCAATATTTTGAATCTTCTAACATTAAGAACCTGCATTCTCGACCCAACTATATGATTAATTTTAAATTAATCTCTTCCAATTAGGTAATTATATTTTTTATAATTGGATTCAATACTTTTAATAATAATAATTTATATTTTCTAATATGTTCATTTTTTTTACCAAAAATATTAGTTAAAATAATTAAAATTAATTACATTGATTAAGGTTAAATTAATCTTCATAAAGGACTGACCCATAACCTTAAGGCCCAAAAAGACATATAAACTTGTCCAAAATCCAGTTTATGTTAATATTTAGTCCCAGATCTCTATTTCTAGAATTATATCCACTTTCAACATAAAAACCTGTGGTTGTAATTCTCTCTTCAGATATTTACAAGAGTGCTACTCCTCCTTCCCTATAAAAGGCCACCATTTATCCATATTCTTTACTACATTAATCCTCTTAGGTTTGGCCAATTTATGCCCAAACCACATCCCAAAAGGACAACCTTACTCTTGGAATCCTTCCCTAAGGAATAAGGAAATCCATGGAAGAATTTCTTTCACAAACCAAAAATGATTTAACCTTCTTTATTACTTTTCTAACACATATAATTTTATATTTCAATTGTTGTAAATATTATAATTTTATTTAAGGAAGTGTGGGTAACTATCCCCTCAAAGAAATGTGATTCTTTGACACACAAAATGGTATTTATTGAGGATGAGTTTAGTCAATTTATATAATATATATGATTTAATAATTTTGATGTAATGATGATATATATATATATATAATTATTTTTTTATTTTGATGTTTTCTATCAATACAAAAATTAAAATAGAAACAATTTTTATGCGTACATATGGCTTATCGTCTCCATGAACGGTTTATTCCAATTCATATATACTTATTCTATAGATTATCATAACAGAAATATTCTTAATATACATGATATTTATTTCAGGGTTTACATTCTATAATCATGATATATTTATAAGCAGAAAAAATATAACAAATTAAGACACATGTGAAAAACAATGTTAATATTAACTGAAGTGAAACATTAATATAGAATTTTAAACAAGTGGGTAATATAAATACACGATAAAACCATATGAGGTATTATATTTAAGATTATTTCTCCGTAAAAATTTTACAATAATTTATATTTTCAATACAGGTGGTATGAACAAGTACTAAAATATTCAAGACACAAAGTTATAGGATTTCATCTCATATTTTATTTTTGAGAGATACATGCTATGTTCACCATTATTCATTTTTTTTGTGGTGTATGGAATGACTATGATTGTGTTCTATGTATATTATACATAAATTTATGGGTTGTAAAATATCCACATTATGATTTTTCTTTCATGGTTTTTACGTTTTAAATATTACCAAATTGGAAAAATAAGTTTGTCTCGATTTTCCTTCTTTGACAATCATGATTGGTTATACACATAAATTATTTTTTTCAAGGTGTATATACTTAAACATTTCATAGTATATCATGAATTTTATTATTTTAATGATATTTTGTGCATCATGTAACTTAATTTTTCTTACATGGAGCGTATGATCTCAAGTTACCTTGTAATAAGAGTTTATTGAAACAATTTAATCACCTTTCAATATTATTTATGTTAATGATTACATTGATGAAATTTTATGATCCATCTCTCAGTAACACTCATTAATTTAGATACCCTATAATTATTAAATATATATACTTGTATTAGGTTTATTTTTCCACCCTTTGTAGATTCAAATAATTTTATTATGTATAATATGACCCCCTCTCCCTTCGGTCAGAAATCGATTGTTTTCAGAAACCATGTTTTAAAATCTATTTTCAAATAATTTTTTATAATATATTTTAGAACCATTTTCAATGAAAAGGGATTTTCAAAAGGTTTTATGAATTTAAATGCTTATATTATAAATTTTAAATGTTATTTTCAAAGGAAATGATTTTCAAAAATATTTAATGTTTTAAAAATAATTTTTAATGTTGAAAAGATATTTTCTTCAAGAAATGTTTTCAAAAGCTATTTTGAAATTATTTCCCATATAAGATAACATCCAATGGTGTTACTAATGACTTTTTGGGGAAATAATTCAATGTTTCCATTTATATTCTTTCACTGAATGGCTTTTATTTTGATTGTATGATTTTTATGAAACCTATTTCTCTTTCACAAGTTATATGGTTTGGAAATCCACTTCATTTAACGGGTTATGGTTATTACTCAATGATTATGAAAATATTCAATTTAAATGGGTTATGATACGATTATTTAATTATAATACCCATTTAATTTCATGGGTTATGATATGGTTATTTATGATATTGTGGAACATGTTTGTTTGATTTAACTATTAGACAGTTGGGAGCTATATCTTCATCCAATACATTAGGTAATGATTTATATCTAATTAGATAGACAAGGTTGGAATGAAAAATAAACCTAGATCAGTCTTATAAGTCTGGAAATGGAAATGATTTTAGTTTATAATTACATGACTAAAACATGGAGAGAACCTGATTTATTAATGGACCCTTTCAATTATGATGAGCTTGTCTCAATGACTTGACTACTATGGAAATAATTATATATTCTTATATGTTTTCCAAAATTATACATTTATTACTATGTTATAATTTTATGGATTATTTTATTTATTTCCATATGATTCATATATTATAAATTTATAATATTTATTATAGGATTAATGTATATGATCATGGATTTGCAGGGTATGATCTTAAATTTTCTTGATCTTGTTCTCATACCCTTATGCTTGTGATTATGGTAAAATATATTTTTTGATTACCCTTACTGAGAATTTCATCTCAACCATATTTATGTTTCCTTCCATGATTATGAAGATATGTATTATATTTTACGTGCCTAATAAGGGAGATAATCATGAATAACCTAGTGAGATATAATGTAGCTAACATATGTATTAGTGTTTATGTTTCTATGTTTCCAAAGGTACTAGACTGGTATGATCTTTGGGAATCTATTTGTACAATTTTTTAAGTATTCTTGAAATATTATGTAATGTTAATGTATAAAAATAGAGGTTCTCTACACAACTCATTGTTCTATGTTCACGACCCATTTATCAATCATTTCCATAATTAATTATTCTAAAATTTTCAAAAACAAATTTATCAATCATATTCACAATCACCATTTAACAAACATCCATAATTCATAATTCATCAGTTCAATTATATGGGAACACCCCATTGGTTTCCATAAAGTCTTGTAAAAAATCATCAATGGGTGTAATGAGGCCCATGAAGGGTTTCATAATCACATGGTAAATCAATTAATCAATTCAATTTAAAATAAATTCAATTATTTTTTGAATTAGAATAGAAAAATAACATACACCTAATTATAATCAATACTATGGAAAATGAACATTATAGAACCAACGACAAGGATTTTGATGAACATTAACCAAACTAAAATCCATAATTGATTTGAATTGATATAAATTAAAAAAATACAGATGATCTATAACCAATACCTAAGACCAAGATCCAAAGGAACAAGATACATTAAAACATAGATCTAAACCATCACCAATGGAGAAAAAAATCATCCCTCTTTATTGGGAAAGAGAGATAGAAGATAGAAAGAACCCAATGAGTAATAAATCACTAATCATAAATGAGTTTATCTTTCAAAATGATATTTTATTCACAACAAAAAAGGTTGAGGAGAATTTTAATCAACCTAGGAGATTCAAATATTGTATGAAATTTTTTAGGGTTGATTTGGGGAGATAAGGGGTAAAAACTATGGGGTTAAGTATATTTATTAAAGTTTTCATGTGGTTTAAAACATTTACACATGGTTTATAAGGTGGATGTGTGTGGCTTGGAAATAGTGGGCCTTAGCTATGCTCCCAGAACCATGGGTCCACAGTTTTACTTAAGTGGATAATGGCTTAAAAAACTATGCAACCACCCTAAAAATACCCTATTTTAGAGTGTGCATGGTCTAGGGAGGGAACAAAAACATTGTGTTCAATCAGTGTGCCAGTCAGATTCCACATCAAGTAACTCCAAAATTGGGTGCATGGTTTTCTGGGTAAAACCACACTATTTCCACCAACATGCATATCCCATGGGGTTTATAGTTTTTCTAATTTGACCTTAAGAATTCAAAAAACAATTCCCTGGCTAGGTAGAACCAATACAATGGTAAAATAGTTCCTAAAATGATCAGAAGGGATCTCCAGAAAGGTTGGGATCCTACAAAATATTTCTAGTATTCTCCCTGAATCACGATGTTTAGTTTTCAATAAAACTCATACTTGGTGTTATACCTATTTCCAAGAATCCTTATATAATTGATACAATTTATTTTCCATAATTAAAGAATAATATACAGGATAATATAGATAAGGAATGTGCTCCATTGCTTCACCGTAAGGTGTATTTGTTCATTTTTACAAGAAGAAAGTTTTTTTTATGAATCATCACATTAATTATTAGGAACTTAAAAAGAACATGATCAAGAATAATTATAGTATACCTGATATTGACTATTTTTTTGATCTTTCTGATGTGATCATTACATCTCAAATATTGAACTTCAAACTACACATCAACAATTAAGGGTCAAATTAGAGGATATACAGAACAAATCCATTAATACAATGTACAAACACTATGAATTTATAATGATTCCATTTGAATTCAAATTTTCTCCATTTATCTTCATGAATCTAATTAGTATAATCTTTATAGATTACTTTGATCGATTTTTGGTAGTATTTAGAGTTTATATTATCATATATTTAAATATCTAGGAAGGGAATGTATATCATTTGAGGATTCTCATATAAACATTGATAAATGAGAAATTATATGAAATTTTTTAGAAGTGTGAATTTTTATTAAAGAAAATATTATTATTATTTCATGCAATCACAAGTTAGGGTAAATATATGGATCCCCAAAATAAATTTTTTATTATATAATTATCTAGACTACCAACTATGACCAAGATCTATAGTTTTCATGGAATATTTTGATATTATTAAAAAATTGAGAAATTTTTCATGGCTTAAAAATCCCTTGACCATGTTTATTAAAAATATAAAAAAAAAATTATATATTCATATAAAGAAAATATCATGGATCTTTATAGAAGGTTATTAATTTTACCAATAAACACATAACCTTTTATTGGGTAAGGGTTTTGATGTTTAGTTATGTATAAAATAAGGGATTAGGATGTATCCTCAAGAAAAATTACAAGGTGGTAGCGTATGCCTCATGTCAACTAAATAATCAAGGTAGACATTATATGAAACATTATTTGGATCTAGCTGTAGTAATATTTCAATTGAATATATAGTGGAATTAACTTAATTGAAATAATATTTAAATATTTAATGATAATAAAATATTAAATTATATATTAACATATAATTAGTAAAACATACACTAAAGAAGATGGTTAGAGCTATTCAAGGTTTAAAAATTCTCAATACATTACCACCCAGTAAAGGAAAACAAGGTGAATGATTCTCTATGTTATAAAGATGATGATTCTTTATCTGTGATGTGGATTGAAAAATATATGATACTTATAGATTTATAAAGGATGAATCATGAGATCATAAGGAAAAGGGTTAAATTATAAAGAACCCAACCCTATAACCCTGGATCCAATGTTTACATTATGACATTGCAATAAGATAAAAGTGATCTTATCCCAGAAGACTAAATAGTTTTGTAGTCTATGTAATCTAGATACATACATGTATCTAAAATTACATTTTAAAACATAAAATAAAAAACATTGTGAATTTAATTATTATACATCCTTGAACACATTCAAAGATTACTTATTCATATCGTGGTTAAAGGAAACAGAATAACAGTGATATCTAATGATCCTTAAGCGTTTACTATAGTGGAAGATATCATGAGTAAATATGGAATAATAAATATTGGAAAGTAAAAAATTTGACACAACTGTAAGGTAATCAATAAATTGAGCATAAATAATAATATTAAGGAATAAATGATGTTAAAATAAATCCATATAACTTATAGAATGATTTTAAAAATTATCCATGGATTTAATAACCATTCAAATAATAACATCAATATCAATTACTAATCCCATAATTATTAAATAACTAATTTCAAACATTATAAACTAACCACGAGGGATTTATTCCCAAAAATCATACATAATCATTTAAGATCTCAACCATGTACCCAAACTAATTTGTCACATTAGGCCTTATGATTCATCAAGGGGATATATCAAGCCCTTAAATTAACATACAATTTCATATTCAATCATTATATTAATATGGTGAAACATAATCTATGTGAACATTTATATTGAAAATATATGATATGAAATGTTAATAATTTTACCAATCAATAAACATAATCATAATCCATCGAAAGTAATATAGTGGATGTTATCAAAATTTTACATCTTCGTTAGAACTTATAATAAAAAATCCAAATAAAGAATAAAGATGGAATTATTAAAATATTTCCCTTGTGGAGCATAAGTAAAATAAAATTGTGTTGTTGTTTCTAAATAAAAATATAATATAAACTTCATTAAAACCATTTTTGAGGAAAATAATATTCACTTTTTAATTCACTTTTACAAGTTAAAAATTTCCAACAATATTATAAAAATAATTTTACATTAAAAGAATCAGAGAAATTTTTAATTTAAGCTTCAATAAATTGGGTGTTCATGATTGTGGTATATTTAATTCATGTTGAGTGAATTAAAAAAAATTATAATTTTTGAAATAAAATTAATAAAGTACCTTATTCAAAAAAAGGATTATTTATTTTAAACTAATTTTTAATATTAAAACATGGGTAAATAATTATTTAATACTTCATTAGATAATATTAAAATATTGTGGAGAACATTTTTAGAAAATATGGATATGAAACAAAAGTTTCATGACTAAAGTGGAGATAATCTATGTCTTTATTGAAAATTACTTTTTATATTTTTAATACAAAAAATAGGAAAGTCAAAGGATGAATTATAATTTTACAAAATAACTATAGTAGAAAAAAATATATTGGGTTTAAGATATAAAGACCTAAACATAAGCAAACCTGAATAATGATTAGATAGTGAAATAAAGTCATACCACTTTGGTACCTTTAAAACCGTATCCCATAAAAAATAAATAACATCAAATTATACATTAAATATCATTAATATAAATATATTCATGGCATAACATATCAAAGTGGGAATAGATATACCTATTAAATTAAGAAACGTGCTTATCATAAAAGATTTCCCAAAATAGATAATTTGAGATGAATATCCCTTAAATTGATCCTAACATTGAATTTATAATTAATCAATAATGTGACCATGTGAAAAAAAATTAAATCATAATAAAAAAGTGGAAATAAAATAGAAATCCCAAAATTCCATTTCACTCATAATCATGGAATAATACAATCAATGAATAAGTGATATAATTCAATAACAAAATTGAGTTATGAAACACATACCACTAGGTGACATTAATGTTAAATAAACATGGTTGAAATATTTTGAATTAAAACATAAAATCTAATAGAGTATTAAGAATTCATGATATAACATGTAAAAGTGATATATACACTATATAAAAGAAAATATACTCATAATAATAAAATATTCCTCAATTAAAAAATTGATAAGAAATCCCTTACCTTAGGTCCAAATTATCTCTTACATTATTTATTTTATGGAATAATAAACTTATGTTAATTATTTTTTTATAATGAGTATTTTTATTTTTTATTATTCCATTTATTTTATTTAATATGATGTTATATTTAATTAATTTATTAATTAACTTCACATCGTATGTTTTCACTATATTCCGTTCAAATGTCCAAAATGAAGACCTATTGTCCAAAATTTCTTTTAGTATATTTCATATAGTTTTTTATTATTTTATCATATTTTTAGTTGAATATAATGGGTATAAGAAGAAATAAAATGAAGACCTATTATTAAGAATAATACCTCTTCTTCGAAAAAAATCTATAGGTTTCTGTCAGAAGATTCTCTAGGATGGCATTATGATAAAAAATGACTATATGACATGATAATGGAATTATGGATGATATTTTTAATGGTATTTACTGAAAAAAGAGGGTATTGTAGTGTGTAGTGAAGTGGAGATGGGGTGCCATTTTATAAGAGTGAAAGGGGAATTCTTGCAATTTCGTAAGGTATTAAATTAATATAAATAAATATATTCATATTAGAATAGATTAATATTGATAATATTTTAAGAAAATATGGATTTTATTTTAGATCCTCAAAAAAAAATTGTATAAGATTATATGATTTTTTTCACCCTTATATTTTTGGTTTAACCCTTTTAAACCCTTTTTGAAAATTTATGCGGTAATAAAGTTTTTACTCTCTAGCTCCCAAGAAACATCAAATAAAAGAAAAAACTTGAACAAAGGGGCTATATTTGATATTATAAACCATATTACATTTTTTCCCATGATAATTTTTTGAGTAATTTTAAAGCATTTAATAGAACATTATTTATTATAAAATATTATTATTGTCAATTTTGACACTATTCAATTTATTTTATTTTAAAAAAATTGAGAGAATAAAAATATGTACCTTTATAATATTTGTAATATGTTATAATTATATATAAAAATGTGTTAAAAATTAATTTATTCAAATTTTATTACCTTTAATATTTTTAAAATCATTTACATTATTTTCCTTTTAATCAAATAAATACTCTGTCGGTGTTCTGTAAGAATTTAGAGTAATTATTCTATCGCTGAAAATTAGAAATAATTTACCATGATAAATAAATATTATTTATTATTTAAATTAATATATGACTAACTATACCCCCATTTAACCCTTTTGTGAACACATAATATATTTTTAAAAGTAAGGGAGTTCCATTTTGTTCTTTTCATTAGTTATATTATTTTAAAGGTAAAAATCCTGATCATATGGATCTTAAATGGAAAATTTATAGAAATTAGATGATATAGGGTTGATATATTTCAATAAAATTGATATTAGAAAAGTTTTTTACCTAATTATAACACTTATTTTTTAGTTTAACACATGGTAAACCTGTTTTAACCTAAATCTTGACAACATATTTTGACTATTTTTATTATTCATTATAACCAAAAATTAATTTTAAATTATTACCAAATATAAATAATTCTTATTATAAATATGGAATCCATTTCACAAACATTATTCCACATTATTTTTACTATCTAATTTTAAAATTGACGGATAAAACATGTTGATAAATGGGTATTCAATGAAATCATTTGTTAAGCATAAAATGCTCTCACATTAATTATATGAAAAGAGATCATAATTATATGGATCCAAATTAATATATTTAAATATATAATCTATAATTTTAGATTAAATTATTCATTATTAAATATTAGTTTAATTAATTTAAATGTAAATACATTGTGCATTTTATAATATTATTAAATAAAAGTTAGTATTATAATTATTCCTTGAAAAATCCAGTAGTTCAAAAAAATCACAAATATTAACCCCTAATATAATATTCATATGATGATTTATAAATTGTATTCCATTATAAAAAACTAATTTAATAAAATGTTATGAAATTAATTCTTTATCCATATGCATAATATAATAAAAATTAGTTTGAAGAAAATATATTAGGAAGAATAAAATGACTATAATAAATTTTACGTAATTATTTACAAAGAATTTATCAAAAATACAATTTTTTTTAGTACCTTTATATATATATAATGATACATTTTATCATATTCATACCTATAAAATTAATGGAAAAGCAATAATGGCCATATTTAAATAAAAAAATTCATGGGTCGTTTAAGCTTAGTGTTGCATGTTGTTTAAGATATCGATCATAATTTTAATCTTTTAGATTTTCATGGTGTTATAGAAATCATATATTTCATTAATTAATTCTGAAACTGCCATCCATGTGGATATTAAAATGGTTAAATATGCAGTTATAGATCTATAATATATATTATCAAGGTGATGCGATTAAAGCCATTGAATATTCCAAAAGAATATTGTTCAAAGAACAGTTTTTTATGTATTGCATACTTTTTATAAAACCCAAATCAATCAATATGAAAATATTATTCTAGTAATATGTTATAATTCAATATATATATATATATATATGAATATATTATTATTCATTTAATTTTCAATTTATTTGTAAAAATATTTAGAACACTTATTATGTTAAAAACCTTTTTTTCCATAAAATAATTTTTTTGTTATATTTTGTATTTTCATATAGAAGATAAATGTTTAAGTTATAGAATTTTAATTATATAATCTGAACTTAATTTTTTGATTTACTTTTTCAAAATTATTTTTTGATAATTTTGAGGGATTTCTTAAAAAAATTGATTTTTTTGTGAATAGTGAAAATATAGTTTTTACAAATATCATAACATTTATGACATAATAATAATATTGTCATTAAATAAAAAAATGTGAAAATTATTTCTCAATAAAAATGAATTTAATGAGTAATATTATACATTTAAATATAATATATATAATTTTTAAATCTATCCTTGAATTTTTTGTAACATTACTTATATTTTATGAAAATTAAAAAAATAATTTGGTCATTCTACTGTAATTAATTATTTAAAATGATACATTTAGTTTATTATATATTTAACAAATAAAAATTGTTATTTATTTATTCATAAAAATATAAATTTCATTTAAATCAATACTATACAGGATTTTGTTGTAAATTTTTACGTTTAAATAGCGTATTTTTTTTCATAAATTGTTTTTATTCTATTAAGAATATTTTGTTAAAATATATTTTAACCATAATTAGGAATTCAGTTTTAATTTTTTTCATATCTGAAACCATAATTTTAAAATTATATTATAAGGTTTATTTTATTTCTATTCATTAATATAACATACAAAGTTAAAAAAACGAGTTGTCTTGATAAAAGTAAACTGTGGTAAAAAGTAAAATTAAGTGGTAAAGGATTAAAATAACCATACATTTATCCCCTAATTATGATTATTATAGGAGGATACAATAATAATCATCCCTTATCAATTATTTTTGACTTTTATATCCACTATTTGTTGAATTTAAAATGCCTTTATTATAATATAATGAGTATTTAACAATATGATACCCCTCTAACATCTAAAAGAATCCTTTCACCACCCTAGTTATCATCACACATTAAGACTCCGTGATGGGTTTTCAAAAGGAGGATATACGAGAAAGAGGTAAATATTTTAACTGAGTACTTTTTGGTTTCTGTCTTCTTCCACACCATCCAAATCTATTCCTATAATAATAACATAATTACACCAGTATAATTAGTATAATTAAACTTTATTAATGATTCTTCAATTACCATTTTATACCTTCCTCTCACTATTTGAAAATTAAAAATATTGACCATGTTATGTGTGGATTATCGCCTCCATGATTGATGAATTTCATTTCTCATCATCACCCTACATGGATGACTAAAAAATTTATTTAGTGAATAATTATGATATTTATATATATATTATACATTTTTAAGGGTGATATTACTATTTAAATCATTATTAAGAAACCAAGTATTTTGCATTAAAATTTTCCAAAATAATCCCTTCACTGATTCCATTCTCAAAAAACATACCATTGACTTCCATTAAATGAAAATGGGAGGTTTTGAATCCTTGAAAAAAAAATTATTACAGTAAAATTTAATATCTTTGAATGATGAACATTGTATCAAATAACAGGTACCTATATCTCCATTATGATGCTTGTATAAAATGATCAATATTACTATCATCAGATAATGAAAATAATTAATAACTAACTAATATATATGTAATAAAGGATAATAATTGAATATAAAAAATGTAATTTATATGAAAATGGTTATAGAATACTTTAATAAGAATATAATTGTTATTAAATAGTTGTTTAAAGAACATTGGTGGAATTAAGG
Source organism: Viscum album (assembly GCA_963277665.1). Lineage (NCBI taxonomy): Eukaryota > Viridiplantae > Streptophyta > Magnoliopsida > Santalales > Viscaceae > Viscum > Viscum album. The sequence continues at coordinate 2,043,107,552 of OY728141.1, read as the reverse complement.
AGAAATGGAAAAGGTTTTTCTCTTCATAACATCCCTTCATTGATATATGTTTTATATTCACTGCTGTATTTCTTTTTTGTGGTGTATATACTACACCTAAATGTATTTTATGAAAATTTTCATGAAAATTATAGGGATTTGAAAATCCATCTATGTTTCTATATTTTAATGTCATTTTATTCATAGGATACCAATGTGATAAGGTGTTTTATTTAAAATTATTATTTTAAATGGTTTAAAGTATCTTACCCAAATCGTTTTCCACTAGATCCATATTGTTTATATTTTTTAAATAATGATCCTATTTCAAATAAAATAATTTCACAAGTTTATGTTCAACTATATTTTAATGTATTTAATGAAATTTAAAAGTAATTTCCTTAACATTTCCATGGGATCCACATTTGACTTTCTTCATAAAAGCATGAAAAAAATGATTCTAAATGTTTACCACTTGACCAAATTATAAATAAATCATTAATTTTATTATTTATAGATATTACTTTACATGTTTTCATGGATTATCAAATAAAATTATTATTATTTATTTTATTCTTATTCCGGGGAGTTATGAAAATGAAAGGATATTTTTTCATATTTATTAAAGTATATTAACAATGATTTAATTAAATTTTTTTTCATCAATGTCAACATACAGTAATGATTATTATTATTTACTACAGTTATTATCTAATGATATCATGCACTTTATTTCTATATATGGATTTTAATTATTTCTTACAAAATTTTTCATTTATTTATTTCATTTTACATGTTAAATATGCTATAAAGAAATAATGAATGTTTTACTATTCATGTGGTACACATATGTATGGTTTTACACTATGTAGTGAGCCTATTTGTAATTATATATCCCAATAATGATTTTTTTTAAATATTTATATCTCATGAGATTACATATAAGGGACTAGGGAGTGAACCCAATGCACAAAGGGTCACTATCCATTATGGTTTAAAGGGAATAAAGCATAATCCCAATCCATTTTTGCACTCAATTCATAAGGTAATGATGGTATTTGTATTGTGTATTAAAAATGGAAATTCTTTACTATTCTTATATATGTTCCACACACTTACTCTCTAATTTTTTCCTATTTTCTACTTTATTAACTCATTATTTATCTATATTTCCACAATATTATGAATATTGTCACATATTATGCCAATGACTTATATGATCACTCTAGGTTTATGATATATGAATTATTGGGTAACATTTTCATATGTTTTGATCATATACTTTGATAATGTTCTTGTATAATGATTCTAGTCTTTTTCTCACTTCTGATATATGATGGTTATCTCTATTTTTTACCCTTCTAGAGCATTAATGTTTTACCATTATTATGTTTTTATTTCCCGATGTTATATAAAAGGGTGTTATGTATGATTTGGTCAGAAGGGTTACATGTTCAAAGAGTATTTTTTTGGGAAATATTGAATATTTTTAATGAAAAAATTTATTATGTATCTAATATTCAATGACACTAAACCATTAGGTTATTAGAATAGAATTATTGTGAGATATGATGAACATTTATATAAAATAATTTAATATGCATGTATGTTATGATTATGTTGGCTAACTTCCACTTGTTTTACCTCCCTAAGTCTTTGATCCTATTCTGTTAGTTACCAGCTTATGAAAAAAATAAATCATTTTATCATTAAATGATAATTTGGATCAAATTATCACTTGATCAAGATGAGCCAGCTTCCATTTTTAAAAATTAATGATTTTTTCAATCAATTATTACACCTTCTATAATATTATAAATGAAATAAAATTAATTCTCTTGGATACCATCACTGATTCTTTAATATTAAGGAAACAAAATAAAAAGAATGTTAAAAACGGTTAAGGGACACTATGAAAGACATATTTCATTTCTCAAAATGATGCTAAAAATTAATCATGTGATGACCTTTTTAATGGCTCCAAACACACTTTATAATTTTAGAAACAGTGTGAGTAATAGCATAGGGAGATAAATTTTAGGTTCATTATCTAGGGAATAATTTTTTTATTCATAAGTAATAACATCCTTTAATATTATGTTTCATAATTTTAATAATATTAAAAAACTTATTCTAAAAATATTTATAAATTTTAGAAATTGAGGTTGCTGATGAACAACACAATAAATTAAAAATGAGAAAGAAGGGTTAATGGATGAAAGTAATATGAGGTAATGTAATGTAATGTCTTCCAAAACAATTCGAGACATAAAGAGTTCCACTATAAATTCTATCAATAATTTTTTATTTTTAGTTTATGTTAACAACCATATAATAGGAATCTAAATTGAACATCATATGAATTCCGATGTTGAAACCCACTTCACTCAAGAGAGTGATGAACACATGTCACAAAAACAACATAAAACATGACTAATTCTATTACTAAAAGTGTTTTGGGATCTATTAGATATATCAATGAAGACCCAATTTAGTTATCCTTCTAATAGATCACTCTGCTGATTCAAGCATCTCATAGAGGGAAGTGAAATATTATTATTGAAGAGGATACAAAACTAAAGTCAAGGGATAATTCGTTTTCACCACACGTGAAAAACCTTTCATCATAAAAACCACGTAAGGAATGGTGGATACGAAATAATAAATAAAAATACTAAAAAAACATTTCAAATTTCACTCATGGCCTAGAAAAGTGGTATAACCCTCCAATATAGAGGTTATAGTTTATAGAAGAATGGGAAATATAATGTAGGAAAAATAGATGAAATAGCTAGTGGAAAAAATTACAAACCACACACAGAAATAATGTGGGAATCCACTTCAAAATAATAAATGCTCGATAATAGAATATAATTATTGGAATAGGGTTATAGAACATTAATTGTAAAACATAAAATAATTAACATTTAATTAGAATAATAAAGATATAGAGAAAAAAAGGAAAAATTCATAAGAATAAAAATAACAAACAACATCAGATTTTTATTCTATAAATACTTTAAAATCACTCCCCTATTGGAGGGTAATAGATCATTATATCTAACCATTAACCATGAATACAAATTTCTTAATCCAATTTAATTTTTACATATATTATGAAAAAAATACTTGGATTAGGTGTGCATCTCCTTTTTACAGCCATAAGTTATTTGTTTCAACTAAATGGGTTTTCAATTGATTTATTTCAATAATATTTGTATATTGAAAATTAAATACATATAAATAGAGGTTTAGGATGTGCATACTGTATCTCGTAATGGATAATTGTTGTCGAGGTAGTGGTGTATGGAACATTGATATCATTATATATCAAGGAAATGGTTTTATAATATATAATATAAAGATTAATGAATATGGAATCAATAGAAGTTATAATGTGCCTAACATGAATATTATAAATTTATATGGTTGACAATGAAGTGGGATCATGTATTATGGTGTTTGGAAAATGCTTGTATAAGATCAATGAAGGAAGATAACATCACTCTAAGGGGTTTCTCATCACATCGTGATTTGAGTACAGAAAAAATTACAAATTGAAAACCTTCAATGTATAAAAAAGAGTAGTATGGGAAGAAGATTCTAAAATGAAGCTATGATTTAGGAGACATTAAAATATTTAAAATTCAATAACCTAAGTTGTTAAATTAATTTAGTGTAAAGAAAAAAAGAAATTTTAAACTTGAAAACCTGGTAATATATATTTAACAATAACTAATACCCTCATTGTGATATGTAAAATCATTCAGGAGAGAACATGTAAAATTTGTCATTATAATGTGTAAAGTTCACTCTATTGATAGAGAGAAATATGGTGATTTCCTAAATAATTTTCTTGTATATGTGAGAGTAAATTCTTGAATCATCAAACCAAATGTGACAAAGGCATAAAACATCAGTGATACATGAATGTTAGTAGTAAATAAATGTGAAAATAAAAATTATTTCACCCACTATATGTATGGTTCACTAGGGTTATGTATAAAAATAACATTTATAAACTAATTGAAAATTTAGAAAAGAGTATAACCACCATGGGATATATATATAATTGTTAATCTAGATCATATTTAAAGGTCATCATGTAGTATGTAAGAGTAATTTACATGATTCAAGGGTGATAATTAAGGGTCATCACCATTGTATATTGAGAAGATTCATCCATGTTTTATTTTTAAGGCCACACTTTTAATAATATATGGTTAATTCAAGTGGTTCTTCCAATTAAAGGATCTGAATTCCATAGTGGAGGATCATTATAAACTGGGGTATTTTGATGAATTAGAATAATGGACTAATCGCAGATATCACAACTTATAAAAGTCTTATTGAATGATTTTTTACAAATAAATGTATATATCATTCCATGAAACACACTGTCATGTTGTGATGGGATTAAAAATCAAGACGCGTGTTTAGAATCACATCTAAATATTCAATAGAATTTCATATAAGAGGTTTTGTAGATTTTATAGATCTAATTATTAACTAATAAAATTCCATTTAGAAGGGTGACATTCCATGGTTAGGGTGAAATTGAATAAGGCCACACCATTGTAATGAAATCCACACCACATATAGGGGATTCATAGATTTCATGGAAGATACATTTTGAAAAACAAATAAAGTGGTTTTGGATAATATTTCATAAGTTTAATCACTTTTTTTGGTACATAATGGACATATAAATGTATATAATACATCTAGACTAATCACATAGGATAGAAAGATGATATCTAATTCTCACAAGAAGATAAAGGTTTGGTTTCATGGGAAGCTTATAAAAACTGGTAGTTAAAATTTTGGAAGTGGAAGAAAAGTTTGACCACATTGATACATCTAAATTTTAGTGTATAAAGTGATCAAAGCGCTAATAGGATGACTCTTTTGTTATATATAATCCATTTAATGAGAAATATTGATGGGAAAAGAAGGTGATTCATTATTATTATTCATTGTTTTAGAAGAAGATATAGTGTAATTGGATAATTTTAGTTTTTAATTATCTCCATCTATATCAAAATTGATTCCTTTGGACATTATAAAATGTTTATTATCAATCGTCGCATCGAGGATTTAATATTATCTGGCATTGAAAAATTATATTAAAATGATGTAGAGATAATCATATAATCAATCTGGATATAAAGATTCAATGTGTCTCCATAACCTAGGATGTACTAGTAGTAACCTATATATATATATAATATTTAAAATTGTTTCACATATATAAATTTATTATTTCCCCTATCATATAAGTGTGTAAAAGTAAAATAGATGGATTTTCCCTTATATTGATATGGTCTTTCCAAAAAAATTTAAGGGTAGTGTACCATGGTAAAGAGTAATAAGGACCTAAACATATAAATCTCCTGAAAGTGAGTATCATAGATTATTGTACCCCAACACATCTCCTAGTGTGTGCTCCTTGGATTAACCCTCACTAATATACTCAAAAAACTTCTGTGTGCTTTTTGTGTCCGTTACTTTTTATATCTAAATTATGTGATAATTATGATAGAATGAAATATTGAGTAGGTTCTAACTAACATGAGAAAATGACTTTTACAACATATATAATTAATATAAGAGACTTTTTTAAACATTAGGTATCTTGATTCACTCCCCCCTCACCCTGAAGGATGGTTCAAGTAAAATTAGCCCCAAAAAGTCATATCAGATACAAAAGGTTTTTATTTGGTGTTAAATCTATAATTTTTTTTGTTTTATTATGTATATAGGTTTAATGATGAAGGCTCATTTTTATAGAGTAACAAACTATGATGGTGGGAAAATGTAGTTACCAATGCTTCTATAAGATTTTTAAATGAGTTAATGTAATATATAATTCCATATACAGATTTGAATAAATACAATAAAAGAGTTTCTAATGAATGAACAAAGTATATTGTGACTAAATCCTTGCCTAATGAGGTATAAAATAAAACCACTCATTATGATACTTCTATTGAGATATAGATGAAATTGTAATCATTATATTTTAAATTATTAAACAAGTTTCGCAAATATTACCTTATGTAAAAATATATAAATAAGAGAAATAATAACAAGATAAATAATAATTTGAATCTAGGGAGGATTGGATATCTATGAAATGTGATTAGTTAAAATATTTTTATAAATATAATAATAATATTGTTTTAAAAGACACTTGAAATCATGAAATTTCAAATTCCCACATAAAATTTGCTGAAAACATTAAATGAAAAGAGGGAAATAACTATCATAATAACCCCGAGAAGGGGAGTGCATAGAGAACAAAATATAGAATCTAGAAAAAAGTGTGATATTCATTCCAAATTAATAAGAATAAACTCTAAAGTGAAAGTAGAAATGATGTGTTATTATTGTGTAAACTGAGTAATTCCATGAGTGTGTGTCCAAAATCACAAGGTATCAAAGGTGGAAGAAAAAATATTTCATCAACATCTCAATTAAGGAATGACTGTGTGAGGCATGATTTTATTATGAGATGGTTTCATAGTTATAACTATGGTTATAATGAATTTTTGTAACAAAAAATGTATAAAATTTATTATCGATTGTTCAATATGTGTTTAGTAGAGTTATTTATGATTATTGGGGGGTTTTATGGATTAATTTGATGATATCCATTTAATACACCATTATGATTAATAAACATACATGTTCAATTGAAAAATAAAAATGAGGTTACAGATTGAAGAAATTGAGTGGATAAGTTTTACACATCAGGGAAATTTAATTTATGGTAATTGATGATATGATATTCTATAGAATAAAAACAGTTCATTATGAAAGAAGGATCATTTTCTACATAATTTTTGAGATGTTTTAAATTGGTTAATAATGGATGGAATTAATCTTAAGTATATCTAATTGAGTTCTAGCGAAATTTGAAATTTCCCAAATTCACATAATCATTTTGAGTGTGTATCCAAATCATTGCAGTTGAATGATTGATGTTTCCAAAATTCCCATATATCCAAATTTGTGACATAGCCTAGTGAAGATCCATATAGCTGAATCAAATTGATGAATATGAAATATATGAATTTTAGGAAGATTAATGTAGCAAAAGTGAGTGATGTTGACATTAAGATCCATATAGCCAATTACGATGTAGTTGATGTAAACCATGTTATTGATTGTCAAGTTGCTAACTATTATAATAGAAAAAATCTCATGATGTCCTAGAAATGTATTTTTTTTTTAAATTAAGACATAAGGAATTTTTTTAAATGACACAGAATAATGAATCTTGATTGTTCCTCATATTTAAATAATTATTTAAAGGGGAATTGAAATGAGTTTAAATGAAAGATAAATTTGAAATTAGTTGTCTAGTTTGAAAAATATGATCCTACTATCAATGGTCACGGGGATCCCTTAATATAAAAATGGAAACTTTTGTTTTTATATTTTTTTAATAATATTCATGATGATTTTGTGAAGAAAAATATATTATACAATTATCTAAGGACGTAAAGAGAAACAATTAATTGAACTCTCGTGATCTCTTTTATAAATTAGAGAGAGACACCAGTATTGATAGGAGAATAATGTAAGGAGTATCTAGAAGTTACACCTTTGTATTAAAAGAATATAAGGAGAATATAGATCATGGATTATTAGGATAATGGTCACAAGAAAATCAGTCACAAAGAACTCGATGAAGTACACTTATAGACATACTGATCCATATTATCATGGAAGAACATTGTATTCCTTAGTGGTTTTGAAGTAACCAGGGAGAGTAATAATATATTGATATGATGGTTTCTCATTAAATAATATAAATATGACTTCTAGTGGGAGTTGGAAGGGGAGGATTATAGTTGGACTGTCTATTGATGGGATTGTGATTGGATGTGGTTGTAATAACTTTTCTCATAGTAAATAATCTACATTAGGGGGACTAAACAACACAGTAAGAAGTATGGTTTTATGCCAAAACATGACAATACTTTTTGATTTTATCTCTTATATTAAAATTTCAAATGAGTTTATATTGAAAGATAATATTGAGTGGATTAATAAACATAACTAATTCACGAGATTCAACTGAAATAAGAAAATTTAAAATAAGTGTTCACAGATTCACCCCTCCCACTCCATAGTTCATCTGACCTGGGGAACTCTAAGTGGTATGAGAACAAGATTCCCTAGAAATATCAAAGAAACATTATCAGATATGGATAATCTAAATTATTTAAATAGTCATTATTTTCCAACATTTTGTGGGAAGACTTATTAAATAAGGATGAATAAGATGTTACAATATCTTCTATTGCTGGTCCATAAAGTGGGAGATACTATAATAGTGGTTTTTCTACCCATTTTTATTTATTTTTCTATGAAACATGACAAAAAAATTTATAGTTATTTGAAATGGCTCAAAATAACAACTCGATGTCTTTATCAGTTAAATTATACACAATGTCCATGGGTTTCTAGAAATCCAATAAAATATAAGACAAATTTTGAGGCCCCTCTTAATATAATTATAACATCAAAAAAACAAAACATCATGTTTAGAGGATACAAATTGAAGATATAAATATTGATGATCATTGTACTATCATTAACAAATTTACTCATGAAAATATGGATGTGCTAAATATTAAAGGATTTGGTGAGTATCTATAAGATTTTATATTTGAAAAGAAATTATAATTTAAATTTCAAAAAAAATTATATAAAAGTATCCTCCCCAAAATAAATAGAATATATGATAGATGATGAGATATAAAACATACTTATAAATTATGATATGGTAATGGTCATTAATTCTAGAAAAATCCATGGGAGGAGATAGCCTTTTATGAAATGATAATAAAAAATAGTAAAGAAGAAAATATTTCTAAATAAAGTAATTCAAATCAAAATGAAGATGATAGTGAATTTAATTAAATGTTTCTATTGAATCAAATGTATTCAAAAGTAGTGTGTGGTAGGGTAAGAGTAAGGATCCATTAATGTGTCTCATCTATGGTGTCTCTGATCATTTTTCTGAAAATTATCAAATGAATAATTTTGATAAATCAAAATCAAAATTAGATGATGAGAGACCACACAAACACAAATAGTGTGAGTAAAAATAAAGCACAATTATAGAATGAAGAGAAAATTAATGAGTATTAAAATGAAAGATTCATCATGATGTCATAATTCAGATAATGAAGTGGGATTATTTTCTCATATAATTAAAGGATATAATTTATAAAGTAGTATGGATGATGAAGAATAAAAGATAGAGATTTTGTGAGAGTAAAAAGATATATTAGAATTATGTATGTGTAAGATAAAATAACTCATGAAAGAATATAATAAGATCAAAAAAGAAAATAAATTTTGATTATTGAAAATGAAAAACATAAAAAAAGCATCCTATGGTAATGAGATCAAGATGAAAAATCCTATAGATGATGAATGTGAGAAGATCATCACAAACCTCTTGAATAAATTGATGAAAAGGAATATGAACTTGTTGAGACATAATCCATATGTCTCATAGTACATACTAAGTTGAACAAGTCCAAATAATACTTAACTAAGTATACTAAGGTAAATATAGAATATTCTTAGACTAATGAGAAGAAAATTTCACATGAATAAGTCAATATTCACTAAACAAATTTCAAAATAGACTTGTTTTATTGGACAATATAGATGTGAAGACTAAAAGGAGGATATGTGGGGAAGGAAAATTGGGAGGAACTCATCTACATCATGGGTTGGGAAGAAAATTACAAGGATGCCACAAATACCAGAGTAAATTTAATATTTTTTTAAAAATACAAGAACAACACACCCATTCTGAAAAAAATACCAGAAATGAATCTTGGAGAGAAAATATTCAAGGTTTTTTCTACAGTTTTAGTAAAAATGGACAAAAATCCTATTCTTACTTGTTTAATATGTCGTAACCAAAAAATAATAGTGAACCAAGGGGAATTTTTATCTATCATATAAGAATTATATATCATAAAAGACAACCTGAGACCAGATATTTAGCAAAACTATCTATGTGAAAAAAATAGATTTAGGAAGAAGTCAATGGAATATGTTGTTTGGAAGGACACAAGGCCGGTTTATGAAGGAAATTTTTTGAAAGAGATGTTCCCTATGTTGTGAAATTTAATAGGTTCCAAAATAAAAACATTGGAATGATATGTAATGATTTTAAGAAGACATAAAATGTTAAGGAAGTGTTCCTAGTTTCTTGAAAAAATTAATTGAAATTGGATAAAAAATTAAAGTAATTTTAAATGTATACAAAGGTAAAATGAAATAAATTTACATAAAAATTTAAGTAGAAATATTATGAGATGTTATACAAAACATGAAACATGAATTTTAAGAACACATATGTGGATAAAAATATTCTCTATAAAGAATAAGTTTGAGGGAAATGTCCCAAGAAAACATCTCATGTCAAGATTGGTGGAAAGGAATAGCCTAAGTTGAGAGTGAGCACTCCTCCAAACTATTTCTTATAATAAAAAAATAAATCAATGATTATTCCATATTATTTAATATATATGGAACTAACATGTGAGGAATTAAAGGATAAATCTTAGGGTTTTTTGTAATGGGAATCATGGAGATATAGTACATCATCGAGTCTATTGAATTCCTTGAAATGGAAATAGAGGAGTGTATCCCTTAAAGGAGAAAAAAATTTAGGATAATCTATCATTATACATATTGGGTCCACTATGTTTATTTTTTATTTGTTTTTAATAAATTATTTATAATAATGGATTTTCAATATGAGATGAAGAATAATCCTATTGAAAAAGGGAACCCCTGAAGTGGTTTCAAACCTATCAATTATTCATAGAAGATAATCATTGAAGGAAGTAGTTCATTCATGTAGTTTTATGAGACGTAAACATATACATGGATGAGGAATAATTTTTTAAGTAGATGATGATACCTTGTATTGTTTTATCGTTAATATATGATTTATGTTTAAATGACACGTTCCTTAGAGAATTGATTTGATGTAACGAAAAGATGATTATCTTACCTTTGAAACTTTTAAGGAACTTATTATTGAAGCTAAATGATCATTTGATTATTTTTATGGGTTCCATCATGGTTTTGGATGATGGGTGGAGAAAATGTGAGTTTATAAATGTTATCATTGTTTGAATGAAATACTTTGTTTGAGGTGACCATGAGTAATTGACTACATAATGAAATGTAGAAATGTATGGTAGGTAATGTGACCATGAGAATGTGACCACATGAAGAAATTTATACACTCCAAATCGGTAAAGTGAATGTGAAGAAGAGACCACATGTATAAATGTGGACATGTATAGTAGATAAGGTGACGACGAGAATTTGACTGCATGAAAAAAGGAGACGAACCATGTGATAAAGAATCTAACACATGAATAAAGTGAGGTGACCATGAGAGGTAGACGTAATCGTGTGAACAAATTAAAGAGACCATGTGATGTATAATTGACCCCACAAAAAGAAAGAAGTCACCATGTAAACTATAATCTGAAACCTGAAAAAAGTGAACGCACCATGCTATAAAGGTAGTTCATCAATGGGATATGTCTTGATAAAATATTTTTATATGCATTGTTATGTAAATTTATAGGAACTGAAAGAGATTTGTCCACACAGACAAATGGCCCACTAGAAAATATGTGTAGTTTAATGATCAAATAGATGGTATATATAGATCAATGTCCACATAGGGATCCGTGTAGCTGAATGGTCATGTATGAGATATATGTATCTTAATTATTGTGTGGGGATCCATGTACATGAATGTTCACATATGCTATCTATATAGTCGAATGGTCACATATGGATCCACATAGTTGTATACTCATATAGGAAATCCAAACAGTCAAATTTTAATATGGGAGATCCACATAGCCTAATTTTCATATATGTGATCCACATATCCAAATGGTCACTTAAGTTATGCAAAAATTGGGATGGGCCACATAGGTGATTCTAGCTACATAGGAAATTCGACGTATCCAATTTTCCATGATGACAGTGGATAAATGTTTTTTGTGGAATGTTAATGAATAAGTAAATACTTATATCATTAAAAATGGTGTGAATAAATAGAATGAAGAATATCGAGGTCATTTGGGTATTTTAATGAGTAACTTATAGAAGAATTAATCATGATGATACAACTAAGGTGAGCCTAAATGAAGTTAATCACAATATTTGGATCATGAATCATGATGAAATAATGAATATTAATTATGGAATATTATATATGAAATAATATACATTATTAAGGGGAAGATAATTCAGATTTCATTCAAACCAAATTAAAAGGAATAATAACAATATATTGTTATATGCAGTTATGGTGAAGAAATCATGGAAGAAAATTTGGGAGAGAAGATCATGTAAAGAAAAAAATGACATTGTAGTTATAATTGTTATCAAATATATATATATATATATAATGTTTTTATGAATTGATATGTCAGCTATCAATGCTTCTCTTGTACATATTTTCAAGAAAATATTTACTTGTATCTAAGAAGATAAGAGAGACCCATCTCTGGTTATTCACAAATATCCTAAATAGTTGTAGATGTAGGAGGATATCCAACGAAGTCTATTATGAACTAAATAATAAATAGATAATGAGAAAGAAGAGAATAATAACTATTCATATATATTTGAATATGAATAAGAATAACGAGAATGAAAAAAATTAACTGAGTTAGATAAGAAGATCATAGTGATAAAAAGACATGTTGGTACTTATTTCTGCATAGATGAATAGAATAAGGAGGAGGAGTAGTATATCATTTTTATATAGTGAATTAATGAATAATAATATCATAAACAAGGTGAAAACAATATACAATAGAGTGGGAATATATTATTATTATCCCTATATTTAATTTTAAATGTGTCAGATGTACCTGAGTATGAAATGCATCAAACAAGTATGTGGAATACACACTCTACACCGGCATAAGGCATTACTATAATGCTCAAAAAGTTTTACTAGTGGGTTATATGATCATGGGTTTCATTGCATCACACTAAGGATTAGCCTTATCAAACTGAGAGGTGAATCATATAAATCATTATTCCGCTTATGTGTGTGTGTTTAATTATGATACCTGAGAAAAAACACGATGAGGGAGGAATAGAGGGAGAGAGAACAAGATAATTAATTCACCTTAACAATTGACAGAGGAAAAAGGAAAGGTATAAAAGTGAAAAAGTAAAAATTGGTTTCAAATGGGACAATATTGATTCAAACCCCCCCCCCCCCACCCCCTGAACCACTCTGTATCAATCATATCCCACCTTGGATCCTACAGGTGGTATCAAATAATGATTTATCTTTATTGGATTCTCAATCTGATTTTTTTAACATTATAATATTTGAAGTTTCTTTCCTTAGATTATAATGTTATGGTGTTTTGGAGAATTTATTTTTGACTCATGTAAAAATTCAATTTGTACCAAGACAATGATGAATAATAAAAAGAAATAGAATAATAATATGATGAATTTTCACCCTTATAATTAGATTAATATGTTTTAAGATCACTACACAACGAATTGAGATCTATCTTGGAATGGGAATAACATGTGATTTGGTGTACTCTAAAATATATGGATATTATTTCTACCTCAATGGAATCATGTGATCCTAAGGTATGTGAAATTTCATGTTTAAACTATCCATAAGAAAAAGAATCAATTGAGTTTGATCAAATGTCAAATGAACTATCTATTGAAAAATTAAAGGATATGAATCTTTATATTCCTAGAGAATTATCCCACATAATTTTTTTAATTGTGGCCATCATTCTTGAAGAGTTCAATTAACATTAAAGAGAGATATATAAGTATGATTAAGATCTAAGATAAAGTTATTTAACTTGTATAAGGCTTTCAAAAGTATTTACTATGAAATAAGATGAGTATATAAAGAATATTGTTAGATGATTCCAATTTAAATTAGAGTGTATTAATATAATCTAATAGAATGATGAGTCTAATAAATAGTTTCAGCTGAATATTTATGAATTGTAATAAAATTTGAAAAATACTTTTCATGCATTGACTGATTAATTGGATATCAAATCCTAGAGGATCAATGTGTTTAAATAATTGATACAGTAAATGTTTTTGTTGACTAAATTGGATTTTTTTAAGATGTGGGAGGATTTTGATGATGTAATGGAATTTAATAAAGATAAAAATAATTCCATCAACACGATATGTCTTAAATTGGAAATAAAATTTTCTAATATTTAAAAGAGTCCGGGTGATACATTACAATAAAATATGTGTGTTGATGCTACCACACAATATTATTTATAGGAATCTACTAAAAAAATACCTCCATCATATAGAAATATGATCATTACATCACCTAATTATTTATGTCAATAATTTTTGAATAAATTGGTACCATCCATACATTTTTGTAACAATTAATCTAAATCTATGTCCATAAACAATGTAAGATTAGAAATAAAATCTACACATTTGTGAAATAAAGTGGTAAGGTACCTACAACAATGTATATTGTGTAATAAATTATTTTGGATGTTGGTTAACTAATAAGAGCCCAACATTTTGTAATGAAGACCCAGAAAGAGTATATTTATTATACTTGAAAATTTAGATATCGTGATAATTATAAAATAAGATCAATGCTTGTGGGTTAGTGATGGTGATGTAATATTATTGATAAATTTTATTTTATTTTTGGTACAATACCTTAAATGTTAAATCATAAGTATAGCTTATGTAAAGAGGGAGAAATACAGAGAAGAAAAAAGAAAAATTACAAAATAAAAAAAAATTCTACATCAAAATGAATGTATGAAATCAAATATTCTTATAATGTTGGATGAGCCTATGGTCACATATGTAATTAATATTCAAATCTACATGTATTAAAGAATAATTATAATAGAGGACTATATAATATTAAATATGATACCATGGGTGTAAATCTAAAGAATGTTGCAAGATTGATTACACCAATAATGTTTTAGATGATGTAAACCTTGTACAAAATTAAATAGAAATAGCATAATCAAAATAGGTCCAAAGAGATTTTGAAAATTATTTTCATATCTAAAAGGTTTTATTCGAATAAAACATATAAAAATAAATGGGGAAACTCCATGAAATCTTCGATTTCACCTAAATACATTCTTTTGGGATGGATACTGGATTGAAGACAGAGGAAAATTTGATATATGTAATAGAAAAGGCATGTGAAAAAGGAATGAAAATACTCAACACGAAGAATAATAATTTCATGAGAGGTTGTAAAAAATGAAAACACTTTTGATAAGTAATTTTTATGTGAGAGATTGAACATACATAAACACATTGCCAAAGGATGTATAAAAACATTTCTAATAGATGATGAATCCCTAAATAAAATGAATACTACAAAAAGATATGCATATGATCTCAGGGATACAAATATAAGATATGTCTCTTAAAGAGAAATGGAATGAGTGAAGTGATCCATGGTACCAAATTACGAATCATATTTGAAAATAATATGTTGAATCATAAATAATGGAGGGAGTGGAGCAACATTGTTAAGATAGTCTTAAACATTCTATTCTCATTGAGGAATAAGAAGACACACCTTATTCCGATAATCATTTATATATTGGGTTTTCATTTTCAATTTATATAATTGAACACGATGTGTGGACTTTTAGTGAAAACCTGAGTAGAAGGGAGTGATATCTATTCATGAAAGAGAAGTTGAAGAAGTCACTATCATTGAATTATTTATCAATTGGTATTTAAAAAAATATGATAGAGGGTCAACTTTTATGAAGATGGATATTGTTCCATCATATCTTAGATAAAAAGAATAAATAAGATACTATATAGGCATGATATTATATTTTGTATACTGACGAATATATTTTGATGAAGATCTTCCTTTGTGAATTTGTAAAAGTTTTCAAATTTATAAATCCATAATTTAAAAATCCATTTTTGTGTATTCTTAATTTTGGAACACATTGAAATCCATTTTTTAATAGATTCACCATTATCAATATTTAGTGGAGTGTTTCCCTTAAGTAGGATACAAATAGATAATGATGAATAAGATACTGGAAAAATGCCTCATGAAAATATGATCATTTGGGAAAGTGATTAAAGTTAATATCATTGACATGTTTTTTTTAAAATACTTTATCTTCATTTATAAAAACAATTCCAATATATATGGGGATAAAATTATTTCTATCAATGGCCTAAAAAATTTAATGATGAATAAATTTACAAGGTTAATGTTAATTCCTTCTATTTTTAATTGAGTGTTTTCAATTTTTTGTTTAAGTGAGTTCATATTTTTTGGTTGATATTTTGGTATTTCAATTGGTATAAATCATTTGTCTCATCTTGGGATAAAATTGGAAAAACATGATAGAACTTTGATACGTATGAATTGATATAACATTTCTTAATATGTTTTTAATTCTTTTCTATAACCGGGAGAGTATGTGAAATGAATGTTTGATAAGAAATGGGGAGATTATGACACATATTTACATATCATTTCTACATGGGCGTCGACCAAAAAATAAAAATGGGAATTAATAATTCCATTGAGTATAAGATATATTAATTTCAAGGAATTATTGATTGTTAAGGAATTTCAATTTAATGTGATTAAGAATCCTATTGAGGAAGGTGACCCAATATATTATTTCATGACTATCAATTATTCATTGAATATTATTTTTTAAAGAAGGAGTTAAATTCATGTTATTTTAGTAGACATAAACATATAATTGGATGATAAATAATTTTTTATGTGTAATATGATCCTAAACAATGTGTCACTTTATTTGATTCATGATGTCTACGTGACACAGGTCATAGAGGATTGGTTTGATGTTTTCAACATATGGTTCTCTAAACTATATAACTTTTAAGACACTTATTCTTGAAGTAAAAAAGATAATTTGTTGATTTTTGGGGGGTTATATGCATGTTTTTGATAAATTATGATGAAAATATGTGGTTAGAGGTGTTAAAATTGGATTAATAAAAGATGTGTTTTGATGTAAATATGGGAAAGTGACTGATTGAAGTAATGGGGATATACATATTAGGTAAATTAGTCATCAAAAAGTGAAAATACGAATAAATTTGGACATTAATATAAGGTAATGTAACCCTTAACAAGTGACATTATGAAGATATTTATACACACACAGTTGGTAAACAAGCAATGAGAAAGTGACTGTATGGAGAACATGAAAGTGAATTCATGAAAAAAGTGAATTAACCATGTGAATTAGAATATACATAAAAAAGTGAACAAACCATGTGAAGTATAAGTGACCACTTGAATATAGTTATGTGACCACTAGGATAGAGTGAAGTGACTGTGGGATGAAGAACCTTCTACATGTACAAAGTGGAGTTATCGTGTACTGGAGGTTCTTCAAACATGGGTCATGTCATGATTAAATCTTGTTATATGACCTTTAATCCAGATTTATAAGAGAATAGGATTCCATTTCTATATATATTAATAGTCACATAAGAAATATAAGAATATGAAAGTTTTTATATGTGATCTACATTACCAAATATTCATGGAGGGATCAACATAGTCGAATGATGACATAGGGATACATGTAGTAAAACGGTCACTTCATAGATCCATGTAGATGAAGGTTCATGTTGGGGATATACCTAGAAAAATTTTCACATAGGTGATCAACATATCTAAATTTTCACGTAGGTGGAACATATATTTGAATGGGTTCTTTAGGTAATTCCTTCTACACCGGAAATTCTAGATACTTGAATGTTTATTCCAACATAGGATAAATTTTGTTCATGTAAAATTAATGAATAATAAATGGTGTTTTTTCTTAAACATCATGATTAAACAGAAGGAAAAATACTTAACTCCGTGGGGTATTTAAATGAAAAAATTATTGAAGAATCAGTCATGGCGATGAAACTAAGTAGAGACTCTAATAAGATAATCATGATAACTAGATCGTAATTCATTATGTAATAATGAAGATCAGTTTCAGGATATTATACATCATATAATAGCGAAAATTAATGGAATGATAAATCGAGTTTCATTCTAGTTGATTTTAAAGGAAGAATTATAGCTTGTGGTTACGTACAATTATGAAGAATAAATCGTGGTGGAGAATATGTGATAGATTATTATGCGATGGAGAAAAATATTTTTAAGTTATTATTGTTATTCTCATATATATATATATATATATATTACTAGTTTTAGTAATTAAAATTTTACCAATTATTACTATTGTGAAACAAATTCTCAAGGAAATATTTTCTTGTATCGTAGATGAAAAGAGAGATACATCTCTGGAAATTTACATATATCCAAAAGAGTTAAAGGAGGAGGAAGAGATTTAGTGTAGTATATTATAAATTGAAGAAGAAAGAGAGAATCATAGTTAATATAATATAGAATAAATCATAACATTTTACATAGTAAAAAAGGGGTGAAAGGGAATAATTGGGCAAGTTAGACATAAAGTTCATATAGAGAAGTAGAGAACTGTGTAATTGTTTTACACATAACAAAGACATGGATGTGTTGTAGCATATCACTTATTTACTATGAAGAGAAAATGAATATTATCATCAATAGTAAAATTAAATTAAAAATTAGATATTTCATATATTATAATTTCCCATGCATTAAATTTTAAATGTATGGTATATTCCAAAGTGTGTGATGCACTAAAAAGTGTGTGGGACATACACTCAACAAGTGACCATGGGTTTTACCAAATCAAACCAAGGATTATCCTTCTAAAACATAGATGTGAAACTTTTAAATCATTGTGCCACTTGTGTCTGTGTGATTATTTGTACATTAAGAATAATAATAAGAGGATAGATATAAAGAATAAAAGAATCAATTTACCTTAATAATTGATAGAGGTAAACTGAAATAGATAAAAGGGTAAATGTATAAATTGGTTTAAAATGACTTATACTAATTCAAACCACCACAACCCTCCTATTATTAATCAAATCCCTCCTTAGATACCACAAACCATAATTCTAGTCAATTTGTAAAATTTTGGATAGATATTAATATTGATGGTTGATGAGTGACAATATCACTTTCACCCTTTTGTTGTGATTGTATTCAATTAACTTATTCATAGAGGTATTGTTTATATTAAAATGATAAAAGGTGGAGATACATGAATTATACATGAACTTAACTGATATTTTTTGGAGAAGTGTGTTGGTTATACATTCTTTTGAAATAATTTGTTTTCATACAACACCTATTTAAGAAAAATGAAATTTTAGTCTTTATATAACATTAATTGTAAATCATGGACAACATAGAAACCCTTAGTTATATATATATTGTTTTGTTTTTTTCCATTTACAATTATATTTGAATAGATAAATTATATTTTCCATAAGAACCATGTGGTATCATCCTTCTCTATTGAAAATTGGGAAATGAATGATAGTTCCTTAATAAGAATAAGAAGAGATGATAATTTGTTCGCATTGAACCATTGAATATGATTTTCATTATGGGGGAGAAATAGATAATCCATCCATAAAATCGCACATATTTCTATTGAGTATTGGTATTTAAAATAAATTCAAAGGGTCATATTGTTTTGTCCTTGTAAGTGTTTCATTTATGATTAATGGTTCAATATGAGTTTAGTGAATTTATTAGTGATGATGAGAGGATATTTATGGATTCACATGATGTCATTCAGATAATATATTAAGATCAATTTGATACTTTCATGTTCTATAAAAAAATAAATGTGATTTTATATCTTTATTATCTCAAATGGAGAAGTTCAAGACATTATGACAAAGTATATTGTGATGATTTATGATATGGTCTTAAAAAGATTCAAATACATATTTTTGAAGAAGAATGATCAATGTAAACAAATTAGAATTGTTTAATTGGTTAAAAAGTAATATAATTGAGCTAACGTGGCATTAATGTATGTTAATTGAAATATAGAATTTCTCAGGTTTGCATAAGTGTTTTGAGTATATAAAAAAAATATATAGCCAAATAATTCACATAGAAGAACATTACACATATCCAAATCTAGGATGTATCCTAGTGAATATCTATGTAGCCAAATTAAATAGGTAAATATTCTGTGTATAAATTTATAATGGAATAATTTATCTGAAGAGAGTGACATATTCGATTTTTACACTCTCAATGAGATCGACATAGTCAATTGTGACATAGTTGAAGTGAAACACATTTTACCTTACATCAAATACTATTTTTGTGATGTATCCAATTTCATGATGACGTAGAAATATCATATTCTTTTGTAGTATAAATATTTAAGGAAATTAATGTGATCATGTGGATGAATGAAGCATGAGTCTACAATGGATTTAAATGAATATTTTAATGATAATTAATATGAATTTATATGAGATATAAATTAGGAATCTGTCAAAACATTTGTTTAAGATGATTTGAATACCAAATATTGTTGGGTTTACATATGTGAATTTTGGAAACTTTCAATACGATATATTTTAAATAATTTTCATGGTGATTTTTTGAAAATAGATAAGATTTCCATTTATTATAAGAAGTAATGAGTTGTAATTGATAGAATTATCCTTATTTCTTTTAGAATTATGAGGGAGAACAATATATCAAGTATTGATAGGATGATAAGGTGAGACAAGTGTAGGAGTTAAAGTTTAATATATGATGAAGATTACGAGATTCTAGATTGCACCAAATCTAGAGAAGAGTCGCAAGGATAGCAGTGTTGAAGCACTTGAGGATTATATTATGTAGACCTGTCATTCAACCTAGTCAAAGAGGGATATTTTATTCCCTAATAGTGTTTCATTATCCAAGGAGATAAAAACTTATTTTTATAATGGATCCTTATTGAATAATAGAATTTAATCTTTCTGTTTGTGATATAATTGATGAAACGCAGTGGGACTCTATGTTGACAGACTAGGATTGTTTGTGGCTGTAATCAATTGTTTTATAGTAAGGAATCTATATTGGCTAGAATAAACATAATTAAAATGAGTAAGATATAATGAAAAACTTTTTTAAATAGTATGGGATTCTTTGTCCAATATCACTAATACGTAGGACGTGAGATTTAGAGTTAATATTGAGTATATCAATAACCTTGACAAGATCAAGAGTTTAATGATAGTAATAGAAATCTTAAAAAGAGAACAATGGCTCACTCCCCACCCCCCTCCCCCCCCCCTCTCAGTGGTATATCTAGCTTGGGGGACTCAAGAAATGAAAATATTGTAGGAAATGAGAAAAAAATTTAGAATCAATTCATTAATTACTAGAAATAATAGTAATAGAATTGACACCAAAATAAAAACAATTAATATGGAATACATATTTATTATCCTTAAGGGACCCAAAAATTGGGAACAATGACGGTTTCATCATAAAACAATTATGGTACAGTCACATCATCCTTTATTGAGATAATGAAATTAAATGTTTTAGAAAAATAATGACATTTCACTATCTATGAGAAATGTGGATGAATATATAAATAAATATTCACCAAAGAAAATATGTTTGATGTGATGTCAGGTGGAAGATCCCACCTATGTTATTTGAAACATGGTTAATACTAAAAGATAAATTCATCGAGGGAGTTAACATTCCCATGTTGGATTAGTCTCACAATGTTAACAGATCTAAAGACAAGAAGGATGAATAAAATAAGAGAGATAAACCAAAAAGATATTTTTTATAAGTGGTATAGTGAGAATAACCACTATCAAGGTTTTCATGTGAGTAGGAAGAAACATTTCAGATCACCATGACCAACCTGATTCATAAACTTGATGAAGTATGTGAATAACCCTCTCCATGGGTTTTTAAATTGTTTTAACTATTTATGAAGTGGTGTATAATTGAGGGGGAGATACGATTCATGTGAAGTGTTTGAGATGAAAGAATATGTATATGTTCTAAATAGAAGTATAATGTAGTATGGGGAGTTAGATATATAATAAAAACCAAATTGGTATCCATCCTAAAAAATACTAAAATGGTAACAAGGCCATAATATGACTCAATAAGAGGTTTCAAGTATCAACTTTGTATTTCAAGGATGAATTTAGAAGTTTTATGATGCAATGATAAAATTAAAATGATGAAGTTCCAAATCATAAGCTAAAATAATGTCAAATTTTGATTTGAAATGTCTAGTGGTTTCAATCTAATTGAAGACCCTTATGGGATGAATTTTTTAATTATTAATTATATATTATGTCAATAATCATGAATATTTAATTATGAATAGGTGGAGTGTTGGGTGATGGAATTAGTATCCACCCACTGAGCATAAAGTTAGTTTCTCATAAACTTATGAGTAAAGGAAAGAAAGTAATAGAAGGCTACATGTGATTATCTTGATAGATAGATACATGTGGGAAGCTGTTATATTTAATAATTATTTAACAAGTCCCAAAGATAAAGATATGTACTGAAGTTTGAGAAGTCATTTTTATTATATTTTGACTGGAATTGTTGAGAATTGAAGCTAGTTATTGAACTATGTTTGTGATGGATAGATTATGTACATTAAAGTTATCAAGGTTAAATAAGGATCATGTTTTGAATAAAGAAAGTTAAATCTTAAATAATTCATCAAAGGTTTTTTAAAATGTTAGATAATTCATTTAGTAATAAATCATACATGGATATATCCTAGAGATAACAGAGATTGAGAAAAACAATTTTATGTAGTGAGCTACCTGGAATAATATATAATTAGTATTAAAATTTTTATATGTATTTTGGAGAATTTTAAAGAGGTTTTTAATTATCTTATTAATTTATAAAATTATTTGATGTTTTTTTGAAGTGATTTGAGGTTTTAGAGAGGTCCTTATGTGATTTTGAAATTATTTTAAAAAGATACGGAAAAATTTTACTATCATAATTCATGTATTGGGATCTCCAAGTATGGAGACTCACATAAGTGAATCTACATAAAATTTATCTACATAGGGGAATTCCCAACTGATTCATCTATATAAGGGTGAAAACGTATGTATCTTGCACCATGTTTATGAAACTGAAGGAAATGGATTCACACCGCATGAAATGAACCAACTATGTATATAGATATATTTAAGGGGATCCATGCTACTGATCAATTTGAGGGAAGTATCCACATATGTAGATCAATGTAAGTGGATCTACACTGGAGCTCAATGTATAAGGATCCACTTATAAGACTACTTAAGATAAAAAAATATATATTTCATAATTATATTATTAAGAGAAAAAACATATGGTAAGATGTAAAAGACTTTATTTCATGCTAAAATCGTTAGGATACATTGATTTTACATGATCCATGCTTGATATAATGGAAAAAAAATAAGAAGGAGATGAAGGAGATCATTTTTTACAAAACCTTTTGATTCTTAAATGATAATAATTGAAACTCATTATCTATGATCATAACAGAAAATAAAATTTTTATATACTTGATTTTTTCATTTAGTATTATAAACATAAATTTTTCTTTGTGATTTATGATTTTTTACAAACCAAATCATGGAAATTTAATCATGGGTCTTTCATGGGTTTTCTAGAGGGTCTCATACAACATGCTAAGGATCCATGTTGTAGTTGTATTATTGTATATTTTTGTACAAACATTGATAATATATTTGAATGTGGGTATTGGTGAATGATCATAAGAATAATCGTTTTTGAGGTTTTTATATTATTTTAATGATATATTCAATGATGGAAAATAATAAAAATTAATTAAAAAAATGTTTTTTAATACTCTTAGATACGCCCTTGTAAAAATCAATAATAATAAAATATATATAGATTTTGGTAGAATAAAAATAGGGTGTATACAATTTTGTAATCATATCATCTTTTTGATATTTCCACTAATATAAATATAAGGTGTCCCTCCAGAAAGTATAAGGTATTATATAAAGAAAATAATTCTCTCAAAAATAAAACAAAAATTCTAGAGAGAGTGGGTGTGATGAAATTGAGTGGTCTTAGAGAGTAAAAAACTCTATAGAATGATTATAAACACAAAACTACAATAAAATATGATAAATTATCTATTTTGAAAAATAGTAGAAGATGAATTCAACCAAACAAAATTTCATAAAGAAAAAAATAAGAATAAGATATTGTTTTTTTGTTGTTGTATAATAAGGTACCACATGTTTTTAGAAGAATCAAGTCCAATTTTTCTGTGTCTTTATTTCCGGGAAATAATTTAGACCTATGTTATTCAATATATACTCACCAGGTAAGAATTTATTATTATTTCTTTATATAGAATATGTGATTATGTACAATGTGTAGAAATTTATATATAATTTTTTTAGTAGTTGAGTTCCTTGGAGTACTGAGTTAATAGAGGCCAGTAAATACATTATAAATAATTGTTTGGAATCTAGGAAGAAAATTTGTTTTGAGTTGTATCTATTGTTCTTGAATTTGATAGTCATTTGAAGACTCTTGAGGATCAAAATCTTTTTTTTTGGATACTATGACATTTTCGGATAGATTGGGGATCTACATTATGCTCTTAGAGAAAAATATAAGACTTACGTGACTATATTATAAAGAACCCAATGAAGTTGCTAGAGATATATTGTGTAATATACTAAAAAGTTCACTTTTATAGTACTGTGAAAATCTCACCTATGTGATATGGTGAGAGGGTATAGTATGATCCTTGTTTAACACAATTGTAATTGATGAAAATATTATTTGTAAGTAATATTTATTGGGGTGAATATTCTATCATGGAAAATAGTAGGTTTTCTACATTGGGGAGAAACCATGTTAAAAATCTGTTCTATACTTTACTGATTACTTGCATTGAATATAGATGTTTTTTCATTGTTATATACTAATTATACATTTTTCATAATCATAAATAGAGGTTCAGTCCAAAAAGGGTTTAAATCGTAAATATATATCTAAAATTTGGTAAAAAAATTGGACACACCTGATTCACCTCTAACCCACTCTCATATGTGACTACATAGTTCCACTAAGACTATAAATTGTAATAAAATAACTAGGTTCTCGATAATTAGAAAAAATTTTAAGTCTTTTTTATATATCTTATTGTATGAAGTGATAATTTGAAATAGACGTGCCTTAGATAGAAGAATTAGTGTTCATCCTAATCAGATCTGATTTAAAGGTTTCATCCAAAAAATTAAAATATATCAAAAAATAAATGTTAAATAAATAATTAAATGAATTAAAAAGTTATATAGAAAGAATCAATAACAGTCGGTTGTAAATGTGTTGTGTGTTATGAAAATTCTATTGATGATTATTACAATATTTAAATAAGTTCAAGAAATAAAGTTGATGATTAAAACGAATACCTTAGGGATTTTAATTTTGAAATAAATGATTATTTTAAGAAGATTTATATTTTTGCTTTCAGTTAAATATTTTTATATATCATGGTCCTACATGATGAAAATTTTTAGCTAGAATCAAAGCTTGATGCTACCGAATCTGAATTTGTGATTGTGAAAGAACACAATACTCTCACAATAACAGTTGTATATACAGAAGAATATCATAAATAATATAATATAAAATTCTATATGTCTGGTTAATAAATTCAACGATTTGTTTTTGAGAAAAATATTATTTTAAAATTTATTTATTGAGGAAATCCATGCACTAGAGATAATTTATAGTCTCGATGAATTTCAATGAATCTTAACTATAAGATAAAGAAAATATAGTGAAAGAGATGGATAGTTCTTTTCTTTATAGTAGAAAATTACATGAGGGTCTGATAAATAAGTTAAAGAAATATTGTGTAGATAGGGTGGAATCACTTGAGGAATATAAATACAATCTAAATCTGAAATTTCTAGCATTGAACATTAAATTGATAAATCGGGAAAACACCCATGCTAGATCTTTAGAATCTACAAGAAGAAGAAATGCTACCATGAGAACATTTTAAATGAGTATCACATTAAATAAGAACTAAATTATTATAAAAATGATTTTTAAATTCCATAGGTAATCGTATATGTTATACTCAATGAAAAAGGAAAACAGCTATCAGGTTAAATCAGTTGGTACAAAATATATTTTAATAACTATTATAAAGATAAAAACAAAATCTATAAAAATTTGGAATGATAGAAATTTCAATAAATCCACCACATCATTTACGGTAAGTTTAGTCATTTTAAAAAAAATAATCACCTCAAACCATGCCTATTAGAGTGATGAGATCACCCAAAAACAACTAGGTTTTTATTCTAGCCAGACTATTCCGAAAGAAAAAATGAATATGGGTTGTAAGACATTATTATTATTTTCGGAGGTTTGGAAATATGTTTATTGTGTGATGGAATAATACTTCAGTATGTGTGAATTATGGAATTCTTGAGAAAAGGGGGAGTGTAGATGAATGTCAAAAGAAACTTGTTGTGAAAAAAAAGACTTCATGGAATGAAAATAGTATGTTAAGAAATAATATATTTGAATTATATGATATTTTTTATGGCTACTGAAACAATAGTGGTCACTTCTATGAATTTTTTAGTGTATACCCAAAGTAAAAAAAATTATAATTATAAGAATATTATGAAATAGTGGAAAAAAATAAAAATAAAAATGGATAAAAATATTCCTTGATACAAAATACAATGAAAATCATTGATATTATATCTCCTAATATTTTATAATTAAAAATTGATAATTATTTCCATACTAGAATAAGATAATTCAACTATGGAAGGTTATGAAACTATTATACCATTTCATTATATCTATTAAAATAAAGAAATCTAGAAGAAATCTTGAGATAAAAAAAGGAGTCAATTCAAGAGAAGATACAAAAATTAACTTATTCGTTGAAAATCCTTATAAAGAGTTTGATATGTTTTCCAAGAAGGAAGTTATGAATAGTGATAAGGGGTTTTGAAGAAAAATATAAAAAATAATGATTTCTTTTCTATAAAATTAATTTTATAGATTCATTAGAATGAAATATTGTTGAATGATAAAAGGAATGAATTTACTCTAGTTCTAATAGTGTTTCTACTAGAATGGAATCCATAGTCAATAAGAAGAATGAATATGCACCAAAAAAATTTCCAAACACTATAGATAGACTAGTTAACTATGGACATGAAAATGGATAAAGATGATTTCTCCATGCTAGCTCATATAATGTTGCTTCATCCAGTGAAAATAGTTACGAAGAAAAAAAATCACTACTAAAAAATAGGGTTATAGCCATGGACATATAGCCTTTGTTTTATAAGTCTATGTCTATAGCCAATTTTATATCCACACTTCTATTAAAATGGTTGATATATCATAATTTATATCTGTGGTTAAAAAATCTATATCTCTATTTTTTTACCATCTATCAGGATCCTCCCCACTGTCTACAATTCCCTAATCATCTCCTCCCCTGATCTGCGACTCCTCAAACCCTAGACAAAGGCCTGCTCTCTGCGCACTTCCCCCTGATGTTGCTGCTACACTTCCCGGCCAATAGTGTTTCACGTCAGCCTCCCAACCCTTCCAATCAACATTCCTCGATATCACTACAACACTTCCCTGACAATGGTGTTTCATGGCAGCCTCCCCACCCTCAGGCTCAACATTCCCAGACATCACTGCTATACTTATCAGCCAACAGTGTTTCATGGGGGCCTCCCCACCCTCACGCCCGACCTTCCCCTCCCACCATCGACCCTCTCCCCCGACGAATACTTCTTTTTCATTGTTGTTCCTCCTCCCTTTCTTTTCCTCCAAAAACTGCATGGTCATAGATTCTATCCTGTAATTTGATTTAAATTTTCATTTTTTTCATTGCCCGCATGCTTGGTTTCTCAAGAATATGTGAAATGGTAAAGAAATTTGAAAGTTATATCAATGCTAATATTTATTTTTTAAGGGAAATTTTGAACACGTGTTCCCATGACGATCCATATTTGACTCAACTTGCTTAATTGGTTCTGGATATTGATAACATATTTTGAAATTTTTTTGATTTCTCTTCTTTCCTTTCGTTTTTCAAATGATGCCTAGTAGGAATGCTTATGGGATTTTATGTAGTGTTTTAAAAAAAATTCCTTTCCATCCCACATGATTATTACACCTTCTTTTCACAAACGACATTATATTCTGGTTTCCATATAAGGTTTAACCTTTTACTTATTTTTCTTACCCACTTTCAAGATAGTAGTAATCAAGGATATAATGGTAGTGAACGTTCTTTGTGAATGTAAGTGGGATTCAGTGGGATATGGTTGATCTGGTATAGATAAGAAGTGGAAATATGACAAAACCATAATGACAGCGAGTGGTTAGAAACTTAAGAGAATAATTTTAATTCTCCTCCATCTAGTTGAAAAATTTCTTTGGAATACTCTCAGTGTTGATGAAGAAGACATAACTAAAATATTTTCCATAATAGGTTTAAAGAGTGTCACAATTAAGAAGGGGGATACAGGTTGGGGGCTATATATAGGTTGGTGGGGTCTTTGTTGGGTGGGTGGGGGGGTATTCTTGGGGGAGGTTACGGGGGCTGCAGGTGGGGGGTTGTCCAGAGAGGCTGTGTTGGGTGGGGGATACTATAAAGGGATTGGGGTTTTTTCAGATAATGTGGGGGGTATGGGGAGGTGCAGGTGGGTCTGTAGGGGCAGGGGATTTTTGGGGGAGGGGGCAGGGTAGGGGGTCTGCAGGGGGAGGGGGTAGGGGCAGGGGGGAGGGTGCAAGTGGGTATTGAGGTGAAGGGGGTCTGCAGGGTGTAGGAGGGTCTATGGGGGTAAGGACGAGAGTGGCAAGGTAGGGGGTCTGGTGGGGTAGGGGGGATATGGGGAGGGGTGTCTGCATGGGCGAGGGGGGGGGGGGTAGAGTAGTGGTTTGTGGTGCTAGTGTATGGTTGGGGTGTTCATGGGAATGTTATTGTTTCATGTATTATTATTTCATTGTTGGTTATGTATTCATGTATCATTTATCATGTATAGTTGACTCACTAATCACATATATATAATAAGTCATTATATCTCATTTCATTACCCACTATTTTCTTGTAGGTGGATTCATATGGTGAGGATAGTTCTATCCACCATCATTGAAGACAATTAGTTCAATATCTTATTTGGGTAAGGTTTATTCCATTTTTATTCTTTGTCCAATTTCCATTAAAGATTTTTTTTGGTTTTTGGGTTCCTTAAATTATTATAGATAATTTTGGAGTTCATTAAGGTGGATTCGATTCACCGTTGATGACTTCTTATATGTGTATGTAGAGGTATAAATATACATATATAAATTCCACATTTATATATATATTCACTCATGGAAGTATGAATATATATATTGGGGCTAGGTTTTCTTTTATATAGAAATAAAAAATGCATATATGTGTAAATGTAAAGGGGTATATACAAGTATAAACATATATTTATGGGCCCCCCTGTTCATATTTTTCCATTAAAATATGTACATAGGGGATATGTGTCCTTATATATACGTGAATATGCATATGCGTGCAAGCTAAAAAAAGGAAGATTGTATTTTTCATCATCAAAAGAAAATGCACCTTGAGGTTGAGGTAGGGCCCCTCTCCTAGCATCTTAAATTAAAGAATGTTTTAAATTTCATTTGGTTTCCTTCTTGATTTTGTATGATTATATTAAATTGCAATTATATAATAAGTTATATTTAGTATAATTGTTTCATTTGATGAATATGTCATGGTTTTGTAATTAAACCCCTCCAATGGAGGTGTGCCATCTGCAAAAACTCATAGTTGTATACCATTCTTTACATTATTACATTGATTTTTTCCTTATAATTGATATCATTGTTAGTTATAAAGCACACTTCATACTAAAAACTTTTTATATCCCTATAGGGGTTTTCCCAAATTTTATTAATACGGTTGTGTGAACCATGACACCCTTTATGTTTCATTAGAATTTTAAGATGGAATTTAACATAATGACCATGTGACCACTAAGTGAATTGCAAGACATCGATATAATGACTTGTACATTATTATTCCTTTGACTGTGGACTACAAAATGATCATGATTCCCTTATTTTATAAATCATTTTAATAAAACATTACATACATTAGTGTTACCAAAAAATGGTGAAAAAAATGCAACCCATTTTTTATCCACAATGATCATGGTCCATATCCTCCATGGAGTGGTCTTCCTCTCTTTGTTGACACTATATTTCTAAGACCCACATTAGACTTTAGTGAAGACATCCACTATTTTATCACTCAATATGATACATATACCACATTTCGTAGTTGTGATAACTAGATATTTCCATTTTCTCTTATCTTAAGAGGTTATTGATGCCGATTATTATCATTAAACCTTAGATTCATGAATCTATTTTCATAATGTCTATACTCCTTGATATTATTTCAATTTAGTGTGGGTATAAAATTTTGATGAGTATTCTCTCTCTTTGTTTCATTAAAAAACCTCTTGATATTAGTTTTGAATTATTTTTCTTAATGACCTTATTTTACACACATCAAACATTAAAAATACACCTTACGAAAATTTCCCCAAGGAATCCTTTCACACTTCTAGAATAATTTGTGATTAATCTAATTTCCTAATTGGGTTTTATTATTATAATTTCCATGATATTCCATCTTTCTCTTCTTTCCCCAAAAACCACATGAATAAAGAGAGTCTCCAATATCAATTTAATGATTTAGATCATATATATAGATTTATTTATATTTATTTATATCTCTTAAAGACAAATAATTTTGGTGAATTGGTCTTATTCCACTGAATAATCGGTTAACATTACTTTTTGGATCGATGATCAAACCGAAACCATGCCATGAATCTTTAGAGTCATTTACCTCATAGTAACTAATGTATTTATTATCTTTGTACATTAATTCCAATAATACCATTCCCCTTATCATGTTATGTTTTAAAGTAAAATACATAATGAAAAAAATATTCTTAAATACATTACAAGACATAAATTCAACTTTCTTCTATTTAAATCATATTCTTATTAAGTGTCCGTCGTTGATCATTTTCACCAACCAAACAATATAAATAGAAAATATTCATACATATTTATGAATTTAATAGTATAGAATATAATTTAAATATCATGGTTGGAGGAATCACTAAAGGGTGGTGGATTTTGTCACATAAAAGATTTAATGGTGAGTATTTTCTTCCTCTATTCATTTGCAAGTTCAGTATGATTCATGCCACCATTCATATCGTGAGAGAGTTAGGTGAGCATATCCATTAGATATTTTATCTCATATCCCATTTAATTAGGATTCTTATGAGGATAGATGATTCACTTTCCATAATATTCATTGTTTGAATGAATACTCCACGTTCTATTTATTAACTAAAATAAAAAATTATTTTGTTTGTATAAAACATACATAATAAATATATGAAATAAGAGGATGCTGAAAATCATTCTTAAAATGTCATAG
This sequence comes from Viscum album, assembly GCA_963277665.1. Classification (NCBI taxonomy): domain Eukaryota; kingdom Viridiplantae; phylum Streptophyta; class Magnoliopsida; order Santalales; family Viscaceae; genus Viscum; species Viscum album. Next base: position 2,043,075,996 of record OY728141.1, on the reverse strand, counting down.
ATTATGACCCCTTATTTAATCCCATGTCACTTTAAGTCCATCCTATAACTTTAAGGCATATCATAGGTTGTCATAGATTCTATATGATCATTCTTTATAACAGTTTATAAAGAGAATGTGAAATATGAAAAACATATCCCAAGGGTGTGTCCAACAAGAAGGGAAGTTGAGACTCTATGTCATGCACGAGGTGAGGATCAATTTGATTCCCAACCATCCTTTTCAACTTTATTAGCCATATGTGTATCTATGTCAGAGCCTATATCCACTTTTCTGTATCTAGACATAGATGCTATTACTAGGACATATAAAAATATACACTTTACCAAAACATAATGATGTTATCTTATACATGGAAATATTCTAATGGTTTTTACCAATGTATTTTAATATAAATATAAAATAATTGAACCATTATTTGATACCCACAATGGTTACCCACACACTACATAAATAATTATTACATAATTTTATATAAATATTAAAAAGAAAAGATAATAATATATACCCCATAACATTAATGTTTTAGATTATTTCAATACTAGATATATAAATAAATTATTTCATTAAACATATTCAAAAAAAATTATTCTCACATATCACCCTTATTATACCTACACTACTAAAAACTATTTTTAATAAAGTGAGGAAATTGAAGTATATGAATCTGTGAACTTAGATAATTGATAAGGGTAAACATAGGTTGTACTGATCAATGATCATAAGTGAGTGTAAAATAATACTAAGAGAGTGATAAAATGATCATAACTTACAAAATTCATACCCAATCAATCAAATAACATCAATTATGAGTCCTGGAATAAGAAAATGTAATAACAAAATACATACATCATTGGAGTGTGGAATCATCAATATCACCCATGACCCATGCAAAAATATCATAAGAACAATACATAAATTTTTGGAATATACATAAGAATTTAAAATCATCTTCTTAGTCATGGATCACATACAAGACTATCATAGTGGACAATGTCCCATAGTTTATGAATCTTAGTCCCCATTCTATCATTTTCTATGTCAAGGATCACTACGATGACTATCATTATGTATAAAGTTCCTTACTAAACTGGGTTCACTCTTCATTTAATTATATATTATCTCATGAGATATCAATATTTTTCCATTACATTAGACAGATATATAATTCTGGGTCCATCATTCACATAATGGAAAACATAGATATCTTTATCACAAGATCATAAAAATATTCTTCATTTCATCAAATTATAATCTCTCAAAAATAATCAAGTCTCATAAATATTTCATCATAACTTAATTAACCCATTTAAATAAACACATTTCAGAAACAAAGTCTCAAAAAAATCATCATAAAACATTTATAAAAAATAATTTCATTTTTTCATATGAAATAATCCCCTCTAAATTTTAAAAATAATTAATTTTTATAAAATAGATGAAAAATACCTTTAAAATATAATTTGAAAATCTATTTGAAAATATGGAAAATATAATTTTCAATAAGTAACATAAAAAACTAAAATAACTATAATATTTAGAAATTTTTTTTTGAAAATAACCTTAGAAAATTTTAATTTAATCTTCTAAGAAAATTAGCTTTATGTTGGTGTAAAAAATGATAATGTTATATACCTTAAAAGGGAATATTCATTCAACTCTTTTGTGAAATAACAAAAGTGTTCCATACATAAACCATTTAACAATATTCTTTACAATAACATATAAATAAATAAATTTATAATAAAAATAACATTTCTCATATATTTAAGTATAGTTAAAGATTCTAGTAATCATTTTCAATTACATTGATACATATGAGAATGATTCCATCCTGAAAAAAAAATACTGGTATTTCAAAAAAAACGTTTTCATAGTAAATTTAAGTAACATAGAGAGGAAAACAGTACTAATACTATAAATTTCCATAAATAACTAGATGAGAAGAATATATATTTTCTTTAATGTATAAGTATCATATAATTTCCCTTAATATAAATTTAACATAGACAATACTAAAGAATAAATGAGACTAAAATATTAAGTGTTACCTCAAGAATCATCTTTCTTTGCACACATTCAAAACTTATATATGATAAATATATATTTATTATAAATATATTATAAAACCATATTCATAAATAAATTTTTATAAATAATTACATTATAAATTCTAATTTCCCCTTTATTAATAATTATTCATTAAAATAATCATTCGGGTAAAATTTGGTCTGTTTTTCATGCATCTTTTAGTTCAATGATTCCATTATTTGAACCATTTTCATAGTTTTATCATCTAAATAATATTAATCATATCATACTTTTAATATTTTTCTATTATATACATACATATAACCTGATATAAAATGTGGTGTTGAAAAATGACTTACACCACTTCATGGAGATGGTAGTCCATATATATTCATGAGTGATGTTTCCACTTTTTGATCGATGGAAAAAATTAAAGATAAATAATAATTAACCTTTACTGAATTAAAAATTTTATCTTAATTATAATATATATTCATTAAATCTATCCTTCTGACTAACCTTGTAAATAGGAAAAGAAAAATGAATCACATCTACGTGGAGGTGTAATTCCACACGTATGCAGGAGTGATGTTATAAATTTCCAATGGATGTGATGAAGATACAAAATGAATATATTATTCTCATATAAATATATTATTATATTTAATATATTTATTCCATAATTTAAATTTTGTTATATAATATATGCATGAGTTTTAAGAATAAGGAAACATGAAACAGATCAGTAAGAAGATATACATCATCTTTAGATATATTCCTCTAAAACACACATTAAGGTTTCTTGGATGAGAGTTTTTAAAATACTAGAACATCAAGGTTATGTATAAGGATGTTTTACATGTGTTTTGGAAAAATTTAGTTAGGTTAAATTCCTTCGGTGGTTTTTATAAGTGAGATGAGAATGTTCCCTTTTTATAAGTGAGGCGGGTTGAAAACTTATATATACTAGAAACATTATTATATAATATATGTATTAGTAAAGTAAAATTAATAAAAAATAAAAACTAATATAATATAATTAGTATATTTTGGAAATACCATCAAAAATCAAATTAAAAAACTGGTTTTGTGATATTTTAAAATTTATCTCTTTGGTGGATCCCACTTTTATCTCTTTTATCCCCTACAGTGGAAACATGATTTTTAAATTGGTGATTGCTTAATAGGAAAAAATAATTAGGTTGAACATGTTAAATAATATTAATGTTAATTATTCCAAAAATATTTCCATTTTAAATTATTAAATTAATTAATAGGTATAAATAAATTCTAATATCTGCGCACAAAACACAAAAAATTATTTATAGAGATAACATATTATTAATCATAAAAATGATTTTATTATCATTCATCACCTATTAAAAAAGTAGATAATTATTAATATGTATCACTGATTACATGATGTACAAATTTATATAATATAATTCATAAACAATTATTAATTTAATTTACTGAGTAAAAAATAATATATTCACATAAAAATAGTTTTTGAAAAAATAACTCTTTTTACCAAAACAAATGATTTTATATTCACTTATACTTAATTTATAACTAATGTATGAATTATTATTAAATTATATATATTAAATACTAATATATTTCATCAAATTAATATTTTATTAGAGATAAAAGCACATAATATATAGAAAAATACAATGCTTTTAAAATTTTATCTTTTAACATTAAATGATATAATTTATATCATTTGAAATTTTGTTCTTATTTTATTTGAATTAATGAATAATTTTTAAATAAAGAAAAAAATTATTCATATTTTTTTTAATTTAATTATTTATATTCATACCCTTCAATACAAAGGCTATGTTATAATAATATTATAATTTATATCATAGTGCTTTAAGATTGATGTTCCATGTAAAAAAGGTTATCAAACTCATAAAATTTATTTAAATTGAAATATACTATGAAATCTTGAGGTGTTACATAAAATATAATATATTGATTGTATGTTATCACTCAAAATATCAATCAATTAATGTTCTTTAATTTTATATAGTCTATTACAAATGATTTCTGGTATTTTTTATCCATCCATTATGTAAACCTATTTCAATTAAGATGGAAGTAGTTTTAATTCTTTATTTGAAGGAATTTATAAGGAATCAATTATATTTTGGATTCTCACATGTGAGTCATGAATTTAATCTTCCTATAATCTAAAAAAATATTTTCTTATTTTTCTTGATGGCCTTATTCTCTATGGAATTATCAATCATTAAATGTTTCCTTAGAGAAATCAATTATTGAATCATACCTAGAATTTTAATGGATTCATTCTCTTCAATGTGGGTAAGGGTAAAAATTGAATGATCAGTTGATGGGTGACAGAAGGAGTAAATGATATTAAAGTGGAATGGTTTTTTATCTAAAATCAATGGTGAGTGTACAATTATGTACACTAATTATAGTATTTAATATATTTAATAATTTTTTCCCAAAAATAATGGGTGAGTGATATGGTTCTCCTTATTCATCTATGTTCAAAACATAAAACTATGTTGGGATGATCATATTTTGAACTCTCACTAGCACATACACTAGGACTCTAATTGGAAATTATATAGAACTATTTTAAATTTAAACCACAAACCTACTTGGATTTAATTATCCCATAAGTAAATATATAAAGACATGGTGAGCTTAAAATTAATATAATATCTTAAATAATATAAATAATCTGAAAAAACAATAGACTAAATTTTATAAGGGGTAGAAAATATCTTTAGATAATGAAATGATTTCAGCTGTTGTAGTGTAATTATAGTTGAAACACTCTCTCTGAAGTTTACCCTTTCATTCCCTTGAAGCATATTCTTTATGGTGGAATTTTTTTCAAGAAAATAATCATATTTTGAAAGTTTTTAAGGTATTATAGAAGGGGTATGTTGATTTCAAATTTATTGATTTATTACTAAATATCTCTTTGATATACCTCTTAAATATCCTAATATTTTCTCATAAATGATGATAATGTGAGTGGAAGGTATGTCTACTCAATTATATGCTATTTAAATGGTGGATCATGCTTCTTTCTATTGGGCCGAGCCTTAATATTCTATTTTTTTCTTATCTTCCTCTCATGAATGATTTTCATGAATATATCCATAATTACTCACTTAAATATCCTCATGTTTTGGTTTCATAGATTCACTATTAGATATATGTGGAGGTTGAAATTATTTACCACTTATTATGGTCATCAAACAAAAATTACCCTTGTAATTAGGAACTAACTAATCATACTAAAACATAAATTTTTATTTTCAAAAATTATTTTAAGGTAAAAGTTAGACCCCTCCATGTTTCAACTATAACAAGCATTAAAGGAGAATAAATTGTCATTAAAAGATAACATGATCCTACTTTCATACTTATCACCATCCTTTGTTGATTAAATTATCACAAGGATTTCCTCTTCCACATCTTCTTTAAGATGCAAGAGTGGCACCATTGTTTGAATAACTTCTGCGACTGTCTACTGTAGGTCACCCATAATGGGAGATTCCCCATTGTGTAATGGTCTACTAGAACAATATTTACAATAATGTTGATAGTACATTCCATCACATTGAATTTAAAATTTCTTGTATATCAAGTCTCCATTAGTAAAGGTAAATAGGAATAATCCTTTCAGCTGTTCTAATTACTTCACAGACCCTTCCTCCTCCTCGGTCTGTATATGACTCTATCATGAAATTATTGAGAAATGACTTATAAGAATGGACCATATGACTCATCACTAGAATCGTACCAATGTATTCAATTCTCCTCATTGTTGTTCTCTTCCTGGTACACCTCTTGAAGAGGCCCTTTATTCTCCAATCCATCAAAGCAGTTACCCAGCAAAATAACTAGAAACTCACTCCTAAAACCTGACCTATTCACTCAAATTGGCTCATGATCTTGAGAATCCTTTCTTCCAGTGTTACCAATGCCTATATGTAAAACCTCCACATAGGATGAATCCTTGAGGAGCCTTGAACCATCATTATCTACCTTTTATGTTCCCACTTCACAGTTGGTGCCAATAATATTCTCACCATTAGAGACCTCAAATTGTATGAAATATAGAATACCTAAAACAACATCATTTTCCACATCAGATCCCACTTATCCCAAATAACCTTTTATATCATGGGTGGAAAAACTCTGGTTTCCCCTCTGTTGACTGAAAATATATATACCATGGGATTACCCTCCAGAGAATCATGTTGTACATCTTTTTCCAAAGCGGGATAAGAACCAACATCCCTATGTCCCTTTTAAATTGAACCATAAACATTACCTAGTCCCATGAAATTATCTTCTATTTCCACCACCATCTAAAAATTACTTTTCTTGACTCCAAATCTAAATGCTACCACTCTATGTAATATTTTCTGACAGGAAGAATATAAATAAAACCACATCCCAAACTCCACAAATTTTTTCCATTGAAACACTTCACCAACATAGATCCAAAAAAAATATCTCTAAATTTGGAGACATAAACTTCCACATATATTTGTGGAGCCACACGATGAAAAAAATGAGAATTTTCTACTATACGAAAAAAAATACCTTCCTACTAGATTCTATAGCATACACTATGTTTTAGGGTTTTGATATGTTACAGAAATTTGATGGAATCTTACACAAATCACTGAATTTGGTGAGTCTTATTTCCTGTGAAATTCAGTATTCTACCAGAATAGGTAGAATCATAGGCCATTGCAGCTGCAAGGGGAACTAAACCAAGCCGAAATCAATTCTTCCTCCGAAGAAAAAAAATAAAAAAATTCTTTTTATCGATCATACAAACTATAGCGTGATCATGAAAGCCCCAATTCCTAAAATTTCATCGATTAAAGGCATCCACCAAAGGATAGAGTTAATTAAAATGAGTAACAAACATAATAGTGAGGATTGTTAAAACCTCAGTAAACACCGAAGAAGAGATCGATAGATAAAAAAAATAAACAAATATATCTGGGACCTTAGAGCAGAAAGAAATTTGTTCGATAGTGGAATTATAATCGAGGTTGGAAAGAGAAGAGAAAGAATGAGATGAGGCTCCTTTAAACTGTGGTGAAAATACCTTCCACACCAGTGAGGGAGGGGCCAATGCAATAATCATCGTTGTCACCAGTCAGAAGCCTCCGTATTTGAAACCATCAATGAGAGACACCCTCACCCTCACCCTCACCCTTAGGAATGAACTAGGTTGGAAATTTTCTTGGGTTTTTTGATATAATCTTAACATGATATGTGATATGGTCTCTTAACACTCCCATATCATTCTTAATCATATCTACTTTAGGCATTAATTACTTCTACACATGTGAATGTGCACTAGTATAGGGTTGTTCAAAAGGTTTCTTTGAATGGGACGGTGTGGTTTTTTGTTTTCTTGGTGGGGTGTAAGATTTATAGAATGGTTACTGGAAGGGTGGAATGTTATGGAATTGTTAATACTATGGTGGTTATTATTGGTATTGGCTTGGAAAAGGTGGTTTAAACTAGTTTTGTAGATATTAAAATATATATTGGACATGTAATTTGTCTCTCCATCCTTAATATTCTTTCTAGGATTTATTTTACTAATTTTTTTCACAACATTATATTCACTACACTTAAAAAAATTGGTTCGTGAAATGGTGATGTGATGAAAATGAACCACATACCTTGGATGGTTTTTATTATTCATTGGTATGTTTCAAATCCATTTTTCTTACATGGATGGTTATTTATACTAAATTTGATTCCCAAAAAGGTGGTGATTTAAAATTTCATACCTAATAAATATCATTGGCACTATAACTAATTGTTCCAAAATACTATGAGTATTGGGTAATCTTCTCAATTAGTCCATTTACTTCACTATGGGAAAAGCTTGTCTTTTTTACAATGGGCTATTTATGATGGGTCCATCACCCATCAAATAATGTTGTTACCATAATACATTTTGTGACAGGACATTATTTAAATTTCCAATAAGCCTAAATAAATTATTATTTTCAATTACAAAAAATTCACGTTGTATATACCTTTTGCGCACCTGTAAGCCAAGCTGCAGAAAAAGGTATTTCTGATGGGTATTTACTCTAGTCGCAAATACTATTTAAATTAATGTTATTTTTTATGGGAATTTATAACTCATTATAATTAATGTTTCAGTAGGACAATATTTTCGATGGGAACTATCAAAAATACATTTTTAATCACTAACAAGATTATTTTTGGTGGGTATTAATTGTAATGAGTCATGTCGCAATTACTTCTATTTGCAATGGGAATCCCATTACAAATAGTCTCGTCATTATTAATCTATCTTATATATCCAAAAAAATAATGTCTCCATTCATTCTTAAACTACGCTATGCTCTCCAATCCACTTTATTTCATAGATTAAAAGAATAAATTTTTACATGGAAGCAAATTTTCTGATTTCATGTAATAAAATATTCAATTTCAAGGTATCTATTTATTTATTTTATTTGTTAATACATTTATTTTATTTTATATTAGAATTTCGATTTATTAATTATCAATAATTAACAGTAATAAAAGTTAACTAAAATTAATTAATATTAATTATATGTAATTATTTGAATTTGAATTGATTTATTTTAATTAACAATAATTATTTTTAATTAGAAGTAATTAGTTGTAATTTTTAGTAATAAATTCTAATTATAAGTTATTAGGTTTGATTAATAATAAGTACATAAAATTTATACATATATATTATTAATTAATAGAATTTAGTAAATATATATATATATATATCCTAGAAATGCGTAATAATAATTTAATGAAATTTATGATAGTAAAAAGTAATTATTAATTATTTCTAAGTAGCACTAAATTTTAAAAATTAACATTAAATATGAATAATTTATAACAGTTATAAATAGTTTGTGGTAATCAATAGAAACTAATGGTAACTTATATTGTAGAAATATTTCTTAAAAACATTGGTAATTAGTAGAAAATAGAAGAAATTAGTAAAAATTGGCTAAAACAAGTAGTAGTTAATAAAAATTTTGTAAAATAATCTACAGTTTCTAAAATGTAGTAGAAATGAGTGGAAATTAATATAAATTAATGATAATGAGCGGTAATTAATAAAAATTTCCATTAATGAGACAAAATTATAAAAATTATAGGAAATGAGTAGGAAGTATAAAAAATTAAAAGAAATGATACATAATTATTAAAAATTACCGATAATGAGAAGAAATTATTAAAAATTAGTGGTAATAAGTAGAAATTATTAAAACATCGTGTAAATGAGTGGTAATTATTTTAAAATACCAATATTGAGTGGTACTGTGTAAAAAATATATATAATGAGTAGGAATTATTAAAGAAATTATCAGAATGGAGTGTTTATTATTTAAAATTAGTAGAAGGGGAGTTAATTAATACAAAATTGCTGTAATGAGTGTCAATTAGAAAAATTTATGGTAATCTTGTGTAATTACAAAAAATTAGTTATAATGATAAAGAATTGTAAAAAATCATTAGAAATGAGTGAAATTTAGTAAATATAAATGAAATTGTTCGCTAATTAGTAAAAAAATATTTATAATTGTGCATTAATTATTGAAAAAATACAGTAATGAGATATAACTATTAAACATTTTTGATGTGTGATAATGAGTGTAAAATAGTAATAACTATTGGTAATTATTAAAAATTAGTGGTAATGAGTTGGAATATTTAAAAATTATTATAAATTAACATCAATTAGTAAAAACTAGGGGTAATGAAAGGTAATTATTAAAAATTAGTGGTAATAAGTAGGAATTATTAAAAATTAGTTGAAATTTGTGTGAATTAGTTAAAATCAATCTAAATGAGAATTGATTAGTTTAAATCAGTGGAAATGACCATTAATTAGTAAAAATATACCGGAAATGAGTGTTAATTTGTAAAAAATACCTATAATGAATACTAATTATTAAAAATTATAGTATTTTAGCATGAATTTTTATAAATTAGTCATAATTATTATTAATAAGTTAAAATTAGAGGAAAGGAGAATAAATTAGAAAAAAATAATGGCAATTAGAGATAATTAATAAAAAATACAGGTAACGAGCGGTATTTAGTAAAAAAATACTAACAATGAGTAGTATTTAGTTAAAATTACCAAAAATAAATAGTATTTAGTGAAAAAATAACGTAATGAGTGATAATTAGTAGATATATTTGTAATCAGTGATATGTAGTTAAAAGACCCATAATAAGTTGTATTTAATAAAAATTTCTGACAATGAGTGATATTTATTACAAATACATCGATAATTAGAATTATTTAATAATAAAACGCTAGCAATAAGCGGAAGCCAGTAAAAAATTCCAGAAATTAGTGTTATTTAGTAAAAAAATACTAGATGAGTGGTATTTAATAAAAAATATAGGTAATGAGATGTAATTATTAAAAACAATTATCAATAACAATTGGAAATTAGTAATAAATACCATAAATTATAAATATTTAGTAAAAAATTCCAAAAATGAATGGTATTTAGCAAAAAAATATCACAATTCACCAAAAGTATTAATTAAAGGTCAACCAAAGGGGTGTGATGGAAGCATGAAGTAGAGGGGACCAAGGGGATGACATAGTGAGATAATGTCAGTGATAAAATTACTTCTCTATTTTCACCTTCATCCCCTCCAATCCCAGATTCCCTTGAGGAAACCATTGAGGTGAGGGGATGAAGGTGACGATAGAGTGAAAGAATTCATGTGCACCTATGTTTCGACTATTTGGTGGACAAGTAGTCATGGTAATACTCATAGGTTTACACATAACTGTCTCTCCTTGAAATGATTAGAAAGTAGGCACTTTGGATTTCATTCACACAATCACCTCCTTCATCCATGCTATATGAATCTTCCCTCGTAATCCTAGGTCAACCATCTACTTCCCTTCATTATAATTATTTGACATTATTTAAAATTAGATGTATTTATAATAAATTTGTTGTTATTTGAGGAAATAGAATAGTTTTCTGGTAGTTAGGTAGAATTGATAATATTTTAAAGTAATTCTTAATTTTATAATTTACTTATTTTTAATATAGTATCTTCCTTAAGTTATATTAATTATACGAAATATTTTTATGTTCTATTTTTCAAAACTATATATAACAAGGAAGTAAACATTAGTATTTATTACAATACAACGATTGGATAAATCAATGTAGGAATACAAATTGATCTAGTATTAATCATGTATATATTAAGAGTATTGAAACTTTTTTATCATTAGGATAATTAATACCTGAAATTGTTACAAAATGTAAAATTATGTGTTTATGCTGGTAATATGATCTGAGAAGATTTGTAACATTTGACAATGCGGGGGTCATCTATTTCAATTTTTTGGAAAAGATTATGTTTTTTTGTATCAACATGGTAAACGAAGTCCTATATATTATATTTGTAATTTGATTCCAAATCCATCCCAATTTCAAAATTTAGTACATGATGTTGTTGGTGTTTCTTTTTAACAAATAAAAACTCATAATGATAATGAATTAACTAATAAGTTAGAACCATATTGATTTTATGAGATATTATAGTTTTTTAAATAATTTTTATACCCGGGTTGAAATTTAAAAAACATTATGTGGATATAAAATTTATGGCTATTAAATATGACAATGGAAGGTCAAATAGTTTTTTTGATTAGATATTTTGTTTGGTTAAACCATTGTTACCTGAAGTAACTGTGTTAACTACCAATTTCATTGAGTGCAAGAGGATGATTCATAAATTGGGTCTTGGTAATCATACGATTCATACACATTATAATGATTTCATCTAATATTATGGTGAAAATGACTCACTTGTTAGTTTTCTAACATATTGAATATTTAGGCACAAAAAGGCTCAAAAAGGGAAGTCTATATTGGGTCCTATTAAATAGTTGTGGTATTTCCTACTAACACCCAAATTAAAATATTTATTTATGTTTCAGTACATAGAATCGTTGATGTATTGGTAAAAATCAAATATTCCAATATATTAAAGATTAAATCATCTTTGTGATAGTTATTTATGGAAACATTTTAATCATGTACATAATTATTTTTCCTCAAAAGAGCATAACATGTGATTGGGTCTTTCCAAAAATGTTTTTTTCCATTTGGATCAAACAGTGGTCAATATTTATATTGGTCTATCATTATAACTACATAAAACACTCATCCTTCGATGTTGATTAGAAAACCATATATTATTTTGACATTATTAATTATCTAACTTCTTAAAATGATTATTGGTACTTATTTTAAGCCATAGATTGATGGTTTGAATTTATTTTGGAGTAATGGTGTCGGTACATATGATGTTTCTATTAAAAAAATCATATTTAAAGATTCATTAATGTGTAAAATTAGGGAATTCCCAGAATGAGACATGTTATCTGTCTAGAGTAAACATGGAAAAAAAACATGTCATTATTTTATGAGTGAAACAAAATAATTAATGCTCTTCATTGGGGGAAACACTTTTATTACTATCATAGTATATATATTCCTATTGATCATCCTTCTGAAGGAACCGAAACCATTTCCGAAAAGGTACAATTGAAAAAGATGGACCTCCCACAGGGATATCTAGTATTCATTTAATTTCTGGGGTCTCTTCATTACCTCCCATTACCATTATAATGACTATAAATTGAAACAAAACTATATGGCTTTGGGAAAGATCCCAGTAGTAATAAATTATTTATTTTATATGATCTCTCATATTGGTCTGATTTGTTAGTTTGTTGCGTGTTGGATGTCTTTCGGATTGATAAGAACTATTTTGATAATATTTTTTATACAGTTTTGGATAGTCATGATAAAAAATGATAATGTAATGTCATGATTAAATCTTTCCCAAATTTATCAGCAACAAAAACATGAGTTGTTTGAAAATTATAGATCAAGGAAGTTAATGAATCCAAAAGTGGTTTATACACTTTCTAAAAAATTCATTTATTATTTTGTCAATGCATTATTGATTTTTTGTATATTAGATGGTTATGTACCAATTTTTTTAGATGTATCAAAAATAGGCATATTACATGAATAGAAATTCATGATTGTCTTGTCATGTTAGAAATACTTCTCCTGATTGAATTTGTGGTTTGTTTAATTCTTTGATTTTGGATGACTAGAACATATAGCACTTTTTGTTGAAACATCTATGCTGGGAAAAGGGATTTTGATTCACATAGTATACTATAAAAATATGTTGTTTTAATTTTATGAAAACAAGAAAACAAATAAACCATATTTCTTCGATTTAATGGTACATTTGTTGTTACATTTTCCACATGAAGAAAATTGTATAGAGATGGTACAGATCATATGGATGTACACATATGATAGATGCATGCAGAAACTAAATAAACAGGTATGTAAAAAAGAATTAGTTTAAAGGTCAATTATAGTGGATTATTTATTGGAAAAAATTTATTTATTCTACTCCATTTATTTGCAACCTAATTATCAATCAAAACATAACAAAATGGGCCGTAATGAGGGAAATGTTAATAATTAGTTGAACATTCTATTATTAGTTTTTAATCATCTTATTCAAGGATTTGGGGGAGTTCATGAATTATGAATTTCAGATGATGAGCATCATTGAGCTCATACATATGATATTCTATCCTATGATAAAATTACGAGATTTATATAGTGAGTGATACAATCACCTATTCATTATTATTTTTAAAATAAATTGATTTTATTTTATTTATATATTTAATGATGATCCTATCTAGAAATAAATTCCAAAAAAATCACAAGTTGTCCTTGAAAAACATCGACAAAAAAATGTATCCTACTGTTTTAAATGAATGGTAATGTAAATTGATTAATTTTTTGAATATACAATCAATTTATTATTTTTAATTTTTCTAATTGTTTTCAATTAATCAGATATCCAAACATGCTATTAAGATTGATAATAGATTTGTGTATTGAGTAACCCACCATCCAAAATGGTAAAATATTATAATGAATATGCGGTGAATGGTTTTATATTTCATACACATGTATATAGTGAATTATAAAAATGATTAGTTTTTTTTTCATAAGAGGATCTTATCATAGAGAAAGTGAAGTTCAATTTTATGGCATGTTGGATGAATTAATTGAACTTTGTTATCTGAGACAAAATTATGCAATGATGTTTAAATTTGATTGGTTTGATAATAATAGAGGATTTTGTGTTCATTTTTTTCCATGGAATAATTAAAATTAAATGTAAAATCCTTCTTGTAGTCACTAAACCATTCTTATTGGCACATCAAGAACATAAAATTTATTACTCAAATTATTATGTTTCATCAACAGAGATAAATGATTGGTGTAGCATTCTAAAAATGAAATCCCATGAAAATAAGTTTATTCAAAATGAATGTGGTTATATTGAAGTCTATGTAACTGAAATTTTTCAGGAGACAACTCCAAATACATGTTTTATATAAATATAATTGAATATCGATGATGACACCTCACAGTTATGGGACAATGGTGGTGATGATACTGATGGTGTAACAAATAAATTTGATTTAAAAAGTTATGATGAATCAAAACTACTATTTCAATTGATAGTACTAGGGAGTAAGATAATGATATCTACACAATTATATATGAAGAGGAGGATGATGATGAAGAGTGAAATAATTACATGTCGAATATTGTCCATATATATATATAGTTGTCTTCAATTAATTTTTGAAAAAAATTATTTTTATGTTTTAGATAGATGTAGAGAATTGTAATGAGATGTTATGAATCCTCGATGAGGCTATACTACCTAGTGATGAGCATGATGGTATGTTAGCTGATCCTTCGGTTATCGATGGTGCCTTGACATAGAGGGGTTGTGGTATTACGAGATTGATCATTTCTATCCATATTCCTAACATATGTCCACATATTGATATTGAACCACACAAGTGGAGGTATGTTCAGTTATGTAATTTAGTTAACTTTCATTATGATTAATTTCTTTATGTACTAATTGTTTTATTATTTGCCTTGATTTCCCATAGCTTTTCACGTATACCTATTGTTCCCATAGATGTTTTTTAGTGATTGTTTGATCATTTTATGATATGTAAATATTTAATTTTAATTTTTAAATTTATTAAATTATTAAATTTAAATTTATAATTATTTTTAGTTTTTATGGTATATCATCATTGATATCATGATTCATCTATCTAGGAGTCATGGGAGGCCTTTATGCGTGATTTTTTTTTAGTTTTTGTACAATTTGAAGAATAGATCCCTAAAGAAAACTGAAGTCCGGGTTGTTGATAAACCCCGCTACATGCATCGACCTGATTATATCTCCTCACATGTTTGTGATAGATTGTTCTCATACAAGATGACATATAATTTTCAAATGAGGTCATCATTAGGTCTGTAGAATCAGAGAAGACAATAAGTCACCTCGAGAGCTGGTAGGTATATGTTCAATACTCATTGACGATGTCTGGTAAGTACTTTTTTTAATAATTTATATAATTGTAAATATAAAATAATTATGGTATTATTCACAAATAAAGTTAATCCTCCAGATATTACAGATTTTAATGATTATTAGAGGATATACACTGACCCTATCACTATTAACAATAGTAGTGGTCAACAATGCCATTTTCTATTCTATAAAATGTATATTTCTTTTAAAAATCAAATAAACAAATAATTTAACGATTATAATTTAAAATTTCATTTAATGATATCATATTTGGATCTGACTTCTCACACACATGATTAGAGCCATGGTATGATTGATTTTTAGGCCACCAGTGTTGTAGGATTTGATGATGAAGCATGGATGTAGGTGATTTTTTATGGTTTCAAGAACGGTTATGTTAATGTAATCAATTCTCCCTTGATGCTTGACAGTTATTATGGTACTTATGTATTTTCATTAGAAAAGTCAACAAGATCTCATAGATTGTCATCATCATGGGTGGAAAAAAATGAAAAATGTTATGAGATCAAGATGATGTTATAGAGATCTTACCTAAAGGGAAGGAAGAGTTTCATCGATAACATGATAATGAATGGAGGATCAGTGTCGAGCAAATGAGTATAAGTAATAGAAAATGGTGGAGATCACAACACATTGCATACGTTATAGGGACGAAGTTCCTTCAACAACCTCCACCTCAAGATGGTTATCGCCATCCTCAGTGATATATGTATTTTATTATAAATTTATTTTGATAAACATTTGCATGAATAATTTTTTTAAATATTTTTATTAATTAATGTATTTAAATATTTGAATATTTCAATTTAATTATCTTATTATGATATTTTTTATTTTAATTATTTTATATTTTACAAAAAATACCATTTTTTATTTTTTTTATATTATTGGAATTATTTTTATTTTAAAATTTTAAAATTTTATTTTATTTTTTAAATCGTTTTTACATCATTTTTATTTTTTATTTTTTATATAATATTTTGGATGAGATTGATTCCCTGTCATACATAAATATTTATGATGGGGGATCAATTCAATCCATATGTGCTATGTTATAAATACCAAATGAAATCTTTTTTTTATGGGAGGATCCTCCATTGCAAAAAATGTATTTCTGACATCATTTTCATCCAGGGGTCATTTGAAATGATCTCTCATTAAATATTACTATTTCTGATGAGTTCCCATCGCAAATATTTGATTTTCCAATTGTGATTATTCTTGTGATTTATATATCAAAGATCATTTATATGATTCATCAAAAAGGTTAGAATCATTACCATGTATGTCTATATAGGGTAATATAAAGAATTATTGCTCATGTATAGATAGTTATGGGAAAATAACAAATTACTTATTAACTATTTCCCAATGCTCATTGATAGTCTCTCCAAAATCGTGTGTGCGGACATAATGACTTCCCTTATGGTTGTACTCCTAAGGGTGGGAAAGAATATTGGAAGAATACATCTATAAATTTCATCTACATCATGGAAATCACCCTATTATAGGTCGAACAACTATTCTTTGGAAGATGAATCTCATGAAAAGGGAAATATCCTCCACTTTACATATTCCATATCCACTCCTCATAGCTTCAACAAAGGAAACATCTGGATGAACCCAATGATTTGATTGTTTCTCAACTACAATTCCATGAAAAAATGGAAATGATTTAATTATAACATTTTTCAAATCAATGTTAGTTTGAGAACTAATAATGGAAATTTTATTGTTAGTATTTACCAAATATAGTGCACGTAATTCATTTAAAATTTTATTTTGGATTTATAACAAGGTGGCATGCCCACAGAGAATACTTGTGGTTTCTTTAAAGCCTTTGAGATTAATTTCTTCAAAAATTATTTCAAATTCATGTTATGTAGTTTTTTAGAAAATCTATTTCAATTTCAGGGTTAAAAGAACAATGTGGGATAGTAAAATAACTGGTTATGAAATTATAATTTTTTATTATTAGAACTTACACATAAAAAATGGGAAAAAACTTACACACATTTCTTGGGGTGTTTTAGAAAGATTATTATTTCCAAGGTAAAAATATAGTTTTATCATTAACCTTAATGTTGTCTTTAAGGATGAGTGCATAACATTGGTTTAAACTTTTTTGGTTAGAAAAATAGAGGTGTTTTGAAATTGATTTCTTTTGACCAAAAAGTGAAAATATTAAATCAATATATTAAAATAAATATTGTGCGACGATTTACTATTTCAGTGTTGGATTTCCAATAATATTTCTATCATAAACCTTAAATTATTGTCTCTTTTCCATCTAGTTAACTAACTAAAGAGATGATCCAAAATGGTTTCACCTTTTACATTGTTTGAATGGTTTATTGTGAAGATTAACTTGGTAGAAACCTTTATTTTTTCTACCCACCATTATCTATGTGTTGTTGATATTTAAAACTACTCCTACATCTCTAAATAAATCCCCAACCATATTCTATTGCCTTACCAAGAAATGTATGTGTAACTGCCCCTTGCACACTTGTCAGCAACCACCATGAACTTTACCACTATACATAGACTGTTTCACAATATATATATATATATAAATTGAATCAAGTGGAAGTAGATTATGGATCATCATAAAAGGAAATAAAAATTATACAGAACTAAATAAATCAAAACCATATTTTAAATTAATAACTACTAATTAAAAATGAAACTAGTTAATGAAAAAGATGAAGTTTTATTCATTGATATGAAACAACTCAAGCAATAAAAAAGATAACCTTACCTTACCCAATCACTGAATATTTTACCCACCATGAAAATATAATAAACGTTTAAGGGAGAAGTGGAAGTTATTTAAATACATAATAAAAAATAAAATAAGATTAATAAAATAGTAATTTCCAGTAAAAATCATGTTTGAGCCTCTCTACCCAACTCTTCCAAATTCTATTTTCATTATTTTTCTATGTACATTATTTAGATCACTAGTTTCTATATTATTAAATAATGGTGAAACTTTTAAAATCAACTCTTTCTAATTTTTCAAAATTTTCATTTTTCCTTCTATCTGTATCACAGCCATGATCCTATCATATATAGAAATATTTCTCTTCAATATAAAAGCTCAGTAAAAATATAATGCACATATTAATACAAATTAACTCCTCTCTATCAGATCCATGGATTTTCAATGCATTAATTGGAGTATGGTTTGTGTTTGTTGTAAATCCTTAGTGGAAGTTCATAATGTGTGCCAATAAAGTGATCATACTGTTTAAGCAGACAACAGTATTGAAGATGTCACTATTACCCAGTGCTTTTTCATATTTTTTAGCCTCGAAATTGGAAAATGAAGACTAGGATTGTTTGTAAAAGGAGGCGCACCCAAAGATGATTGGGTGCACACAAAAGGTGGGGTGTGCGCGAAATATTTGAGTTTTGCGCTAAAAATTGTGTGGTGTGAGAAATAGTGGAGCGAGGTTTTTCATGAAAATATTGTTTCGTTATCAAAATGTCAAAAAATTGAAAAGGCATGTGCTGCATGAAATATCTGGAGATATGCAGGAAAAATGATACCTGGGAGAAATATTACACGCCAAATGAGAGGTTTTTTGAGCCATAGGGGGTTTTGTGTGCGGGGGCTAGAGACGCCTATAAATAAGAGGTGACACCCCTTGTTCCGTACAACTGATGAGTAGGAGATGATCCATGTGGTGATGCCCTTAAAAGGTTCACAGAAATGGGCTTCCACGAATGATTTCAAGCAGCGTGAAAAATCCCAGCTTGCATGAAAAATTATAAGCTGTATGATAAATTCTAGGTCCACAAAAAAATTCTGGCTGGGTGAAAAAGGCAGAGTTACACATAAAATTTTTGGAAGCGCGTAAAATATTTATTTTTTGCGAAAAGGGCAGTTTTGTGCGAAATATTTTTCCGTGAAAAAAGGAAATATTATGTGCAATAGTAAGGTGTTGCGTGCAAAGGGTTGGTGTTGCATGCAGTTGTTAGTGAAACCTGTTTGCACATTCTGGTCATCTGGTTCAGTGGTTCAGTGCGTTCATGTGCATCATTTCTAGACTTCAATGCAAGAAGAGTCTCGTTGTAAGCAGAGGCAAATTCCACAATGCAAATACATTGAAGAGACCTTCACTTCTATAAACCTATTGGTACTTCACCAAAAGCAGTGAGCCAGGGCGATTCAACAGGAGTCACCTGAGGGATGCCGTGGGCTATCCCTGAATAGTTGTAAAGGCAGGATGCCTGGGATAGAGTGACTGTTCCCAAAACATTGAAATCCACAATTAGAGAAGAACAGTGGAATTTCATATGACCGAAAACCTATCGGTGTATGCTCCTTGGACGTAGCCTTTAGTGTTGAACCAAGTAAAATGTTTTTTGTCATCTCATTGAATGTGAATGTTTGATTACTTCTGATATACATCCTAGTGGTCAAACTAGTTCCTACCAACATGGGAACAAGATCCATCAGTTTAAAAGAAAAATTTGACACCCTGATTCATCCCTCCCCTCTCAGGGTGTCCCAAGATCCTTCACTCTAATTGGTTTCATTTAATCAGAATCGAATTCATAAATTCCAATATTTTTTCATAGTTTAATCCCCCAAATTATTCTTATGATCATCCTTTAGCCATTTTTTCCAAAGGAATTACATATATGCAGTGGTATATGATCTTTATATAACCTAAAAAACACATAGAAATGTTTGAGATTAAACATATGTAGAGGTAAATTGAAGTCTATTCCATGGAATATTAAATCATATATAGAGGAATTATAATTATGTAGGTGGAGAATGAATCATATTTATATAAAATTTTCATGTATTCATTCATTCTTTAATCATTTCTACATATATTCATGAGAACAATTAAACCATAACAATCATACAAGAGTCACCACCGTCACTAACAATTTTTATATCAAGAAAAAAATATAATGTCACACACATGAACCAAGTCATTAACAATATCAAATTATAGGATAATTAGTATGTATTCATACACATTATTCCAATCATGTAAGTAAATTAAATTCTCAATTTGGTCATTTTATGATATATTCATGAAATCTAATTGTTTTACAGTTAAATTCCAAAATTATTTATAAATAAATGAATAAATAATTATGATGGAATAAAATGAATTTAATTTCAAATAAATATAAGAAATTTATGTTCTATGTAAATTAAATTTATGTATTTTATTACTAATGTTATTATTTATGTGAATTTTGTAATGTTAGTTTTAAAAAATACCTTAAACATTATGACATAATTATGATAAAATCATGAATAAAAAATATAAAAAAATATTTTTATAGACAAAAAATTCACGTAAAGAGCAAAATTATTCATTTAAAAATTATGTGTTGGATTATAAATCAATTCATTATTTTCGGAACATAATTTTTGTTTTATTTTAATAACAAAACAAATTGGTCGTTTTCCATTAATAAACTATTCACAATGATCCTTTTATTTTTATATTACTTTTAAAATCAAAGAAATGTTATTCTTTTTATCATAAACTAATAAATGTTATGGAATTCATTAATTAACATACCTTGATGTGAATTTATTTTAATTCTTAAAAATGGAATTTTCCTAAAAATTAGTTTTTTGTGTGTTATGAATATTTTAATTTAAATTAATTTTCACCAACTAAATGAATTGAGTCCTGAAAATTTGTTTTCAGATTTGTATCTAACTTTTTCAAATTATTTTATGAGTTAAATTTTATTTTTATGTAGAAAAATAAGTTACTAAAGTAAAAATGAGTTTTTGTATTAATGTTAAATTATGGAAAAAAGTTAAATTATAGGGAGAGATGAAAAAAATATTTTAAACATTAAATATTATTTTTTATGAGATGTTAATCAACTAATTATTGTCTCACCTCCATTATATTGTAATTTTTGAGACACATTCTTTTGAATGTGGTGTGCCTTTATTATAAAATAATCGGTGTTTTACAAAACATCACTCCTCTAACAAATAAAAGGATCTATTCAAAAATGCACTTTTCCTCACACATTAAGACTCTTAGTTCAACCAAGAAATACGCAAATTCCAAAAAATCTTACATATATCCTATATGTTATGGTGTAACTTAAAGACCACTCTTATAAGGCATAAATAGTATCCTAATGGAATATATCCATGGAAGAGGTAATTATTTTAACTGAGTTATTTCAAGTTTATTTCTTCTTCCACACCCCCCATATCAATTCTACCCATATTACCCAAATTAAATCAGTATAATTATTAGGCCAAAATTTTATTATGTCAATTTATTAACTATTTTTGTTTGGAAAATCCCTCAAGGTATCACTGATGTATTTTTTAGGTGATTGTGTTTGTTGACAAAATGAACATCCGTGTTGTTATGGATGACGATGCAAACCATGACATACAAATTTGTTGAAAAAGGGGGTTTCATGGTGGAATGTTGAGTTCAAGAGATATGTCAACGATCCATGTCTGATTCAAGAACTTCGATAATGGAATGGACGATTTGGAGGCGGTACAAGAAGAACAAATACAAGGTGGCGCCGTGTTCCAATGTTTGTCAAATTTTTGGGCCTGAAAATCAACAAATGAATAAAAGTGTTTTTGGAAAAGGGACTTGCGCACCCAGGACTTGGAGTATAGAAAACATGAATTCCATATGTTTTTCAAGATCATAAGATCAAACTATGGAAAAGTAAATAGGTTCGGGCAAGTTTATGAGTTGGTCGCGCAAGTGTCTAGGAGGACAGAAGACTTGCACGCCGAGACTGGGTCGTGCAGGTGACTTGCGCGCTGTCACGTCGGGTGGTCAATTTGCCTATAAATACTGGACCACACCTCTTCATTCCTTACCAGAGTTCAACACTTTGAAAAATTAGAGCTACCATCGCGTAGGTGTGGTGGTCGCGCAAGTGGTGTGTGGGTCACGCAAGTGAAGTTGTGCGCCAGTGGTTGAAGTTGTGTGCTAGTGGTTGAAGTTGCTCGCCAGTGTGAGAAGTTTCACGTTGGTTGGCAGTTGCGTGCCAATGTTGGTTTGGGCGTAAAAGGAAGAGATTCATTCATGTTTGGAGTTGGGGAAGATTGTGTTGCGCAAGTGTCTGAGGTAGACTTGTGTGCCCGTTGTGACTTGTGCGTTGACACTTGCGCACCGAGTTAGACTTGCGTGCCAAGTAAGGTTTAGTTCCAGCAGTGAATTTTGGGCTGCGTGGAAGTTGGAAGTTTTCCCGATACATTCGGTGCAAAGAGAGATTCATCTACGGATGAAAATTGGGATTCAACAGAGCATCTACTTATAGAGGAAGATGCATTCCTTCATAAAAATGAAGAGACCTAAAGGTATATAAACTGTGAGTAGATCCTTTCTAAAGCCGTGAGCTAAGTAAGAGGAAGAAGGTGATCCTCTCCACCGTCAGTGAGCCAGAGTGAGAGAAACAGGGAGTGACCCTTGGTAAAGAAGGGAGCTGACCCTAAATCTTGTAAAGGCTATGAGTATGAGATAGAGTGATTGTACCCGAACCTTGTAATCCGCAGTTAGTGAAGTTTAGTGGAATTTGGTACGACCGACAACTTGTCGGTCTATGATCCTTGGACGTATCCCAGTGCGAGTGAACCAAGTAAAAATCGTTGTGTCCTGTGCATGCTTGACTTTCTGTTTACATTGTTCAATAAGAAAGAGAGAGAAGAGTGTTTTTCTTAAAAGAGAAACAAGATCAGAACGGGCGTTAATTTTAAATTAGTCATACCCTGATTCACCCCCCCCCCCCTCTCAGGGTATTCAGCCTCATGGACCTAACAATTGGTATAATAGGAAGGTAGATATTAGTTATTCTCTCAATGGAGGTCACCAATCATAAAGGGACTCCGATCTTCGATGGGAACAACGTTCAGCTATGGAAGAATCGGATGCAACACTACTTCCAATATTTGGGAAAGGATGTATTCACAGCAGCAATGCATAGAATAACAGCTGATATTAATAGTGGCACATTATCAGAAGCTGAACATAGAGAGTTGGATGCAGATGCCAAAGAAATTAATGCCTTAGAGGGAGCTCTATCCAATCCTATCTATATAATGGTGATGTCATGAAAAACGTCACATTCCATGTGGGAAAAGCTATTTAAAACATATGAAGGAGATACGAAGGTCAGAGAGGTAAAGCTGCAAGTATTGTGGAATAAGTATGAAGATCTGAAGATTATCCTGAATGAGTCTTTTGATGAATATTTTGACAGAGTAAATATTTTTGTGGAAGATATGTGAGGTCTTGGTGAATTCATTGAAGACATAAAGATCGTAAAGCGTGTCATAAGGAAGCTTCCACCTCAGTTCAATCCGAAAATTTCTGTACTAGAAGATAACGATCCCAAAGGGCTGAAACTGGACAACCTGTACAGTACCTTGGTTGCATATGAGATAAGGAATGATGAAAATGAAGCTGTGGAAAAGGGGAAATCCAAAGAATTGGTATTCAAGGCCATGAAGAAACTCACCATTGAAGATTATAATGAAGAAGAAGAGACAGATGAGGTGATGTCATTCCTTTCATCAAATATGAAAATAGGAAGAGGAAAATTTAAAGGTAGACTTCCACTAGCATGATTTCGATGTGGAAAGGTTGGTCATCTTGCGGAAATATGCCCCAAGAACATTCAAGATAACGATGATGATGATTAAGATGTTTAAATTCCCAAGAATAGGACTTTAGAGTTTGTGAAAGGGAAGAAGCAATTCAAGATAAATTTCATCAAGAAAAATAATCTTCTTTCACAAGAATTTGAATGTTCAGATGAGTCAGAGGATGTAGAGGTTGAGGAAATAGAAAATTGCAGAGATCGTGGGGTAAATTCCTTAGTGGCGATTATTGGTAGTTCTCAGAAAAAGGAAGAAGCTGATGCTGAAGAAGAAGAAGAAATTGAAGGGAGAGTTGATATGGAAGCCGAATGGGAAGCAGCTCTTGAGGAGATAGACGTTTGGAGAGCCAAAACGAAGAAAGAAAATAAAGTGGTTCGTGATTCCAAACTCTATATGCAACAACAGGATGAAGAAAAGTCTGACCAATTAGAAGAAATTGAATGACTATAATCCTCAACACCAGAGAGCTCAGAAAATATTGTTGAGTATAAGCTAAAAATTGAGGAACAAAAGAAGGAAATTGTTGTTTTACTAACATAGGAATGGAGTAGGCTAGACGTATTAAAGAGCTTGATGAAGAAGTGGTTAGTCTACGAAAAAAAATTAAGGATCAAGAAAAACTCTTCACCTCTAATGTGATATCAGAAAAGCAGGCCATTCAGAAGACAGAGAAGATGAAAGAGGAATCTAGTAGTTCAACAGGGAAGAAGCAGCAATTGAGCATAGATGTTATGGTCATTTTAGGGCTTAATCAGGAACAAAAATCTGTGACAATTGCAGTTAGACCGCAAGCAACCATCCCGAAATTGAAGGTTGAGTTGTGCTGTAAATAGAATCAGAATATTCAGATATCCCAAAGGGAAAATCATAGCGCTGAAGTATCACGAAGGAATGTATCCTATATCAGGTGTTATTACTGTGGAAAAATGGGACATTCACAGTATGTGTGTTCCACAGCCAAAAGGTATAGATGGGAACAGGAACACAGATGGCGGCCAAAGAGAGAACGGTTTTCCAGAACATATTTTTAAGGACACTGTTTTTGGGGCGGAGGATTTGGACACATGGCTAGGTATTTCACTTCGACCATTCAGAGAAATGTGCCAAAGATGAATCAAAATGTTCTCAATCAGCGGATCAATAAACGGACAAGAGAGTTTAATGTTCAGAACAGATTCGCAGATCTGCAAGACGAATCTGGTCTGTCATACTCTGAGAATGATCATGAGTCTCAATCTATACCAAGTATGGAGACAAAAATATGGACCAAGAAGAAAAGAACATAGAAGGTAGTAGTTGCTGAAATTTCCCTTAAAGAATCAGATCGTTCTGGTGTGTGGATTCTTGATAGTGGTTGTACGTCTCACATGACAGGAAACCAGTATCTGGTTATAGGCATAATATATGACAAAGAAGGAGTTGTAAAGTTTTGAAATGATGAAGGCCTGAAGATAATTGGATCAGGAATGGCTAGGTTTGGGGGCAATGATATCAGACGTGCTGATGTCTTCATTATAGGAGGTCTCAATCATAATTTGCTCAGTGTCAGTCAATTGTGTGACTCAAGACATTATATACGGTTCACCAAGAATACTTGTACAGTCATAGGAAAAGATGGGGTAGTTCCTCTGTAGGGGAAAATGACAAAATGGAATCTCTACCCTATAAGTGGAGAAGAAGATATGTGCCTCTTATCTAGAGAGGAAGAAAACTAGTTGTGGCATAAGCGACTTGGTCATCTATGCCAACAATTTATGGAAGATCTGGTAATGTTTGATGATACTAGAGGCCTTCCCAAACTATCACGTGATCGCACTCATACGTGTGATGCTTTCCAACAAGGGAAAATCATCAGAAAGACATACAGGTCAAAGGAACAGAAATCAACTAGAGTGCTTGAATTGGTGAATGCTGATGTATGTGGACCTATCTCACCACGAGATATAAATGGGCAAAGGTACTATGTTCTCTTCAATGATGATTATAGAAGAATGGATTGGGTATTTTTTATTACCCATAAGATAGAGGTGTTCAGTTGCATATAGTAGTATAGGATGGAATCAGAAAAGATGCTTGGGCAGAGGATTCTGATGTTACGTACTGATAACGGTACAGAACTCACAAACACTCATGTTGAAAACTATCTCTAGAAACATGGGATAAGGCATCAAGTTTCATTAGTGAGAACTCTAAAACAGAATGGAGTGGTTGAAAGGAGAAATCGAATCATCAACAACATGGCCAGAACAATGCTTATTGATAAGGACCTACCAGAGAAATTCTGGAAGGAAGTAGTTTTGACTTCGGTCTATGTTTCAAACAGGTCTCTGTTGTGTCCGAAGCAAGGGAAGACTCAGTATGAACTGTGGTACGGAAAGAAGACAACGTTGAAATACTTTTGAATCTTTGGATTTATTTTTTTCATTCTCAACAAAGAAAATCACAGGATGTTTGAAGCACAAGGAGATGAGGGGATATTCCTTGGCTACTCAGGGAAAAGAAAGGAATATAAATCCTTCAACAAGAGGCTGAGAAATTTTTTTGAGAGCAATGATGTCACTATTGTTGAAAATGAACAGAATAATGAACGATCTAGTGAACAGTTCTTGGATGAAAGTGATGATAAGGTAAGAAACACAGGGGAGCAGAAGTGGCAGAGGCTGACCCAGAAAAAGATACTGATGATGGAGAAGAAAGTGTCAAGTCTATGCCTGCAAGGAAGTCAAAGAGTCGAGATGAAATTGATAGGCAGAATATCATTGGTGATTAGAAAGCTCCAGTTCAGACTCAAAGAATGAAATCATTACAAAAAACATCGTTTTTTACTTAGGTGGAGACAAAATGTTTTTCAGATGCAGCTGAACATGAAAACTGAATTCAGGCTATGAATGAAGAGCTTGATCAGATTGAGAAGAACCAGACATGGGAGATTGTTTCGAGGCTAGCAGATAAGAATTTCATTAGGACAATATGGGTCTATTGCAACAAGATGAGTGAAGATGTCACAGTTATTCGAAACAATGCACAACTAGTGTGCAAGGGATACTCCAAGATAGAGGTAGTAGATGTTGATGAGACATTTTCACTAGTTGCAAAGCTAGAGACAATCAGATTATTTTTTGCCATAGCAGTGCAAAGAAAGTACAAAGTATTCCAGATGGATGTGAAATCTGTATTCTTGAATGGAGTTCTGGAAGTGGAGGTGTATATTGAGCAACCAGATGGTTTTCTCATTCATGAGGATGAGAACAATGTTTGTAGTCTGAAGAAGACATTGTATGGGATGAAACAAGAACTAAGGGCATGGTACTCAAGACCTGATCAGTACTTAAAAAAGCTAGGTCTTCAATGTGGGGGAGTTTATTACAATCTTTATTTCAGCAATGAATGTAATCAAAGGATAATGGTGTTGGTTTATGTCGATGAAATAATATTTGGCGGATCAGATGAATCTCAGTGCAGATAGTTTTTTGAATTCATGAAAAATGAGTTTGAAATTTCAATGATTGGAGAGCTAACGTTTTCCTTGGTCTACAGGTGACACAAGGAAGGAATGGAACATTCATTTCTCAATCTAAATATGCCAAGGAGGTCCTGAGAAGGTTTGTAATAGAGAATTCCAAGGAGATGAAGACTTCGGTTGCAGCCTAGATGAAATTATCAAAATATGAGGATGGCAAGGCAGTTAATATCACAGAATACAGGCATATTATTGGAAGTCTATTGTACTTAACCAAAACAAGGCCTGATATTGCTTTTGTCACATGCCATGCAGCGATATATCAGGGTAATCCTAACGAAATCCACATGCATACAGTGAAAAAGAATACTTCGGTATATCCAGGGCACAGTGGATTTCAGCTTGACATATATTCAAAAATCTCAGACAGAGTTATTGGGATATATTGATGCAGACTGGGCTGGTTCAGAAGATGATAGAAAATCAACGTCAGGTGGTGCATTCTATCTTGGTGGATTTTTTATTTCTTGTCTAATCAAGAGGAAAGATTTCATTTCGTTGAGTACCGCAGAAGCTGAGTATATTGCGGCCACTCAAGCATGCACACAGTTATTGTAGATGAAGCAGCAACTTGACAATATGGGAGTCGAAGTGAAGTCTCCAATCAGAATCTAGTGTAATAACTCAAGTGCTATAAGTCTCCGCAAAAATCCCATCCATCACTCAAGGACAAAGAACATTGAGATAAAGTATTATTTTATCAAAGAGAAGGTTGAGCAGGGAATCATGAAGTTGGAGTATGTGCCTACAGACTTACAGGTTGCAGACATTCTGACAAAGGCATTAACCATGGATGCTTTTGATAGGCATCGACTGGCTCTGGGAGTTCAGTCGATTCCCCACACTTGAAATAGTGTGGTTGTGGAACATCCCCCTCTCCCTGAGGTATGACGTGTTTTTTCCTAATGTGATGATATGTGTTATCTACTTTGTTACAGAGTACAAAGGAGTGACCTTTGGGTTCATTGACAAAGGGGGAGAAACTAGTGATTGTTCAACGGAGAGATAGTGTGGCAATTTGATAAATCATGATTGATATTGGGAGAAGCTAACCAGTGGAGCAGCCAGATAGGGGGAGAAATAGGGGGATAAATGAGAAAGGGGGATATTTTTAAATCTGACGATGCTAGAAGTGATTGATCAAAGAATAGATATCACGACAGCTGCGGATCATGATAAAAGTAGAAGAGTTGTGTTGGAATGTGGTAAAAATATTTCCAAACAAAAATTGGTCTTCCAACAAGTCCTTCAACAAATTGTATCAGTTTAGTACAAATTGGTATCAGTTTGGTGTCAACAGTGTGAGTTAGAGATGAAGTGATTCATTGATGAACTTTTCATTTACTCTTGTTTCTCACGCCGAGCATTGCTCATGTGGGCATAGAGTATGTGTTGAGTAAATCCTTGATCGCTATCAGAATCACAAAAGGCAAATGGTGGCTGAAGAATTAATGTTGTATATTTTTATGGAAGAGTTTTCAACAAACCCAAAGTGGGATATTTTTGGGAAAAAATCCTTCAAGGCATCACTGATGTATTTTTGAGGTGATTGTGTTTGTTGACAAAATGAACATCTGTGTTGTGATTGTTGACGATGCAAACCATGACATACAAATTTGATGACAAAGGGGATTTCATGGTGGAATGTCGAGTTCATGAGCTATGTCAATGATCCATGTCTGATTCATGAATGTCGATAATGGAATGGATGATCTGGAGGCGGTACAAGAAGAATAGATACAAGGTGGCGCTGTTTTCCAGTGTTTGCCAAGTTTTTGTGCCTGAAAATCGAAAAATGAAGAAAAGTGTTTTTGGCAATGGGACTTGCGCGCTGAGGACTTCGAGTATAGGAAACTTGTGCGCCATATGTTTTTCAAGATCAGAAGATCAAAATATGGCAATGAAAATAGGTTTGCGCAAGTTTGGGAGTTGGTCGTGCAAGTGTCTAGGTTGAAAGAAGACTTGCGCGCTGAGACTGGGTCACATAGGTGACTTGCGCGCCATCGCACAGGGTGGTTAATTTGCCTATAAATACTGGACAACCCCTCTTCATTCCTTACTTGAGTTCAACTCTTTGAGAAATCAGAGCTCTCGTCACGCATGTGTGGTGGTCGCGCAAGTGGTGTGTCGGTCGCGCAACTGAAGTTGTGCACCAGTGGTTGAAGTTGCGCGCCAGTGGTTGAAGTCGCACTCCAGTGTGAGAAGTTGCGTGTCGGTTGGCAGTTTCACGCCAATTTTGGTTTGGGCGTAAAAGGAAGAGAGTCGTGCATGTTTGGAGTTGGAGAAGATTGTGTCGCGCAAGTGTCTCAGGTAGACTTGCGCGCCCATTGTGACTTGCGCGCCGACACTTGCGTGCCGAGTTAGACATGCGCGCCAAGTAAGGTTTAGTTCCAGCAGTGATTTTTGGGCTGCTTGGAAGCTGAAAGTTTTCCCGATACCTTCGGTGCAATGAGAGATTCATCTATGGGGGAAAATTGAGCTTCAACAGAGAATCTACTTACACAAGAAGTTGCATTTTTTCATGAAAATGAAGAGACCTACAGGTATATAAACTGTGAGTGGATCCTTTCCGACGCAGTGAGAAAAGGAAGAGGAAAAAGGTGATCCTCTCCACTGGCAGTGAGCAAGAGAGAGAGTAACGGGGAGTGACCCTTGGGAAAGCAGGGAGCTGACCCTAGATCTTGTAAAGGCAGTGAGCCTGGGACAGAGTGACTGTACCTGAACCTTGTAATCCACTGCTAGTGAAGTTTAGTGGAATCTGGTATGACCGAAAACTTTTCGGCGTATTCTCCTTGGACAAATCCCAGTTCGGGTGAACCAAGTAAAAATCATTGTGTCATGTGTATGCTTTACTTTCTGTTTACATTATGCAACAGGAAAGAGATATAAGAGTGTTTTTCTTAACATCGAAACAAGATCAGAACGGGCGTTAATTTTAAATTAGTCATACCCTAATTCACCCCCTCTCTCAGGGTATTCAGCCTTATGGACCTAAAAATTTTCTACCTTCCTCCTATTAATTATGAAAATTAAAATTTCATCTATGTTATGTGCGGACTACCGACTCCAACCATGAAATATTTTATTTGTCATCTCTATCTTACATATCTAGCAATAAAATTGTATTTAATGAATAAATATTAAATTAATAGTTAAATAATGTTTTTTTGTTCTTGAATGGTATCATTAATATTTAAATCATTATTAAGTTACCAAATATTTTGTTAAATTTTTAGAAACATGGTCTTAATGGATTCCATTATCCTATAAAAAACCGATTCCTTGAATAAAAAAATTGAATAATTAGAATATCATAATTCCAATTATTTTACTAATCTTTTAGTTATAAACATTTAATCAATGAAACAATACATGATTATCGATTATATAACAAAATCACCCAATACACTAACATTTGATGATGAAAATAAACCCTATCTAATGAAATATGTGTAATTAATGATTATATTTGAAAATTATAAAATGTAGAATATATGAATAATATTATGAACTGATTTATAAATATTGTTATTTTTATTATACTATATGTTGAATAAATTTACTATAATTCCGGAGTAACAGAAAGGGTATTTGTCATATTAATTTCCATTTATTGAGATATGTCTTATATTCAACACCTTCATTCTTTTCTATGGAGTATATATTTCCCATAAATTTGTTTTATGAAATTATTCATTAAAATACTGGGATTTAAAAATCCATATATTTTTCTCTATTTCATTAGATTTTGATTCGAAGGATAGAAAATCCATAAGGGGTTTTCTATAAAATCATTATTTTAAAATATTTAATTCTTTTTTCCAAAAACGTTTTCCTCCATGTCCATGTTCTAGATATTATTTCAATAATATTATTATTTTCCCCTCAATTTTGTACTAAGTTAATTCTAAATTATCTTTTTATTTATTTACAATGTTTTCAATGTAAACTTCTTATCACTTTTTATAAGGGCACCATTTGACTTTATTTACAAAATTTCAAAAAATAAGGTTTTTTATCATTTAATACATAACCAAATATCTATACCACTATGAATGTTATTCATCATTATTATTCCCTTCCATGATTCCATGATTTTCTTCAAGAAATATATTTCTGTTTTAATATAAATTTATCATTTTTAAAAGTTAATTTATGAAAAGAATATTTCTTCTTATATTTCAATGTATATTTATAGTTATTTTATAAAAGTATTTTCCATTTTTGAAAATTTCATTTCATTATTATTATGGTCCATTGAGTATATAAAATAATGAAACCATCAAATTTATTTCTATAGATGTATTATAATAATTTCATAGGGAAATTTTCATTCAACTTGTTTCTTTTGACATGTTAAATAAGGTATGATGGAATTATGAAAGCCTTCAAGTTCATTCAGCACATATATGTATGGTTTTCATTATTTTATAGATGGTTCCATAATTATATACCACTTTAATGAATTGGGTATAGATTTATATCTCAATAGATAATATTTAAGGGACCACAGAGTGAACAAAATCTATTAAGGGACTCTATCCTCAAAGGATAAAAATGAATGGGGAGTGAGACCTTTCCACTATGGTAATTTTAGCATTATGTGATGATAATATAGGTCATAATAATTTTCAAAATAAATGCTTTCTTATGATTATTTATATTCCACACACTTATTCAATATTTGTTAATGTTATGTTCTTAGGGATCATGAATGATTAATGTTTTTTCACTCTTATGACTCATGTATTATGTTATGCAAAACCCTTTTTTACAACTCATTATTTATGTTGTATTATTTTTTGGCTATTATTTTCATATATTATTATCATTTAACTTTATTATGTTATCATACTGTTATCCTCATCTTATGCTCATCTATGATCTTTGATGGAAATCTCTTATGTTTACCATTACAATAAATCTATTCGAAACCCTGTTATGTTTCCATTCCCTTGGGATATGAATAAGGGTTTTTATTATTATATAAATAAAAGGATACCATTATTTAATATTATTTGTGGGAAAAAATTATAATTGGTTGTGAAATAAATACATTATTGTATAATATTAAAATACACTAAACCTTTAGCTTCTGGGGTGTGAATTATTATGTGATGTTCTAAATATTCATATAAAGTAATTTAATGAGAATATATGTTATGATCAGGAAACCTCAATTGGCATCCAAGCAGGGTTTAGTTATTTTTTTTGAGTTAGCTCATGAATAATAAGAGGATAAAACCAAAACAATCTTATATGATCTAGAGGCGTTATTTGATGAACCTAAAATTCCTTTGGTTAAATGAAGGTGTCATGATTTATGAAATATAACAATTTATTTTTCTCAACATGTGATTTAGTAATATAATTATTATTTCAGGATAATGAGACTACCATTTTATTTTTAGTTAATTGATTGGACTATGATGAATTTATTTAATAATGAATATGATGAAAAGTGAAATTATTTTACCAATGAGAAACTGAATGGGATAAGTTCTTGAGTGAAAAATATTATGGTTATTACTAAACATCTAACATGAGATATGATTAAAAACTTAAACCTAGTTGAATTTCCAAAGACACAATATAATAGAAAAAATAGATTATCTTGGAACTTTATGTAATAAAAAACAAAGTGGAATGAGAATAAATCTTCTATCATGAAAACATATGGAAATAAGAATGGGGAAATTTACATAATGTGATAGGAAAATGATTCAATTGTGGAAAGTAAGAATATCATGAAAATGAAAACTGAATAGATATGAAGAGTTTGAACAATGAAATTAATGGAGAGAATTTTCAATCAAATGCATCACCCACACTTCAATGCTTCAATTTTAAATAATATGGAAATTAAACCAACCAATGCATCTAACCAACCGTTACTAATGACTATAAAAATATAAAACCTCTTAATCTAAGAAATAAAAGAAAATTGTATGAAATCAAAATCAATTAAGTGGTCCATGATCCTAATTGGGGAAAGGTACACTTTTTATTCAATCAAAACCTATTATTTTCTTTTTTTATTATATTTTTACCCACTATATTATATTTGGATAATTTTCTAAACGTATAAAATCAACACCTCAATTAATAGAAATATAAATATCATTAAAAATTTATAATGGTATTATAATTTTATCCCATGTGGATAACTCCTCCTTGATACAAGATTATGTTAATGTGATGACTGAAAATATTATAATTCTTGAACCAACCAATGATTATCTATCAATGTGTGGAAAAATATATACTTTAAATAGAAATTACATCTACTATTTGGGTGTCAATATCTAGTAATGTTGGTATTTATCTCAAATTTTTGTGAGAAACTAAAAATTGATGATATGTTTATTGTGTGGTAGTATGTCAATGTATTTTCAGATTATTTATAACACACTTGTCTAGCTGCAACATGTAAGGTCCCCAAGGCAGTTGGTTACATGTCCTCAGGTGAACCTCCCCATAATAAATACTCCACTGATTAGAAATGAGGTTGTAATGTGTAATGTTGTGATACAATATCCTCTTTATCAAAGAAACACAATAGCAGAAATAAATAACCAATAGAAAAAATTTAATAAAAAATTAAGATAATACGATTATAAATACTCATCCAACTTCACAAGATTAATAAAAAATAGGGAACAATGACCAAAAAACAACATTAGATATGTCATATCTGTGTGACTAAAAATTAATTTTTTTTCAAATGATTTTTTTGAAAAAGTGAGAAACCATAGGTTTAAAAACAAAAAGAAATAAATTAACCATTTAAAGACAATTTAAGACTATAATAATTTGGATCTCTAATAATTTTCCATGAGATATTGTGTAACTATGTTTTTTTCATCCATTAAGAGATATTCAAGACTTAATGTCAATTTATCCCATTAATGAGCATAGTTGTTGAGTATGATCTTACCATTTTTTTAATTCCCCAACTAAAATCACGTCCTTTCTATCGATCTAGTTATATTCTTCCTCACTATGATTCGTCATCAAAGTCCTTCTCATCTCTCTTGCAGCTTCTTCTTCAGTAGTGTTAAGAAACAAAACATATTCAACTGTTTCTTTATTCAAACTCATAAGTAAATATAATGGTTGATCATGAGCATAACTTGTCATCCTCTAGAATTTTAATTTTTTCAACGAAACTATTTCCATGGGAGGTAGAAAATATGAGTAATCTTTGCGCTCTTTATAAATACCATACCAATACCTATCAATAGTCACACTCCCCTGGGCTTACTGATCATCCATAGTGTATCTTATGTAATCAATTTTAACTTCCATCACCTAATAATAATTAGTAAAATCCTAAAAATGATTTTTGATGTCAATATCAGACACTTCACTTCTT
This sequence comes from Viscum album, assembly GCA_963277665.1. Taxonomy (NCBI): domain Eukaryota; kingdom Viridiplantae; phylum Streptophyta; class Magnoliopsida; order Santalales; family Viscaceae; genus Viscum; species Viscum album. The sequence continues at coordinate 2,043,040,875 of OY728141.1, read as the reverse complement.
GGAAATGAAGATAATAGAATATTAGTGGCTGTAGCCAGTCCTCCAAAAGGTGACTGAACTGCCTCTACATAATAACCAACCCTAAGAGTCAGGGAAACTCCCTCAACCTCCAATTGAACTTCTACATTGGCATTGGAACCAGAATATCCTACTATTTCTTCAATCGAGGCCACTACATGATCATTATTCAAGCTAAAAACAACTCCTACATAACCTAAATCTGCTACATAACCCTGTATTACCACAACACCTGTAGGAATCCCCACCCTCAGATCATGTTTCAACATACTAAAAATTATAGAAAATTTTAGATCTTTAGATGTGCCCTTGGGATGCTAAATGCCCCCCTTGACTTAGACGTACAAACTCAGCATCTCAGTATCATGCTTGTTAGGTCAATAAACTACTTCACAACCTATGATTGTTTCACTACCTTCAGCCACCAATAGATAATAACCAAAAAATAGAACCTCTCATGGAATCTGTCCTGACTCTTTCTGCAACATCTTCCTTCTCCTACAAGACTCTAAACTATGCCCTAACATCTTTCATAGGGTAAATAAGCCACACCAAATATAACATGCATCATATAAAGGAACTCTTCACCTACATAAACCCACAATGATGAATTATATTTTGATACCGAACATGAAGTCCATGTATGGTTTGAGTATAACTAAGTTGGCCACCACCAACAGTGTCTAAAAATTATCCATTCTATAACATTTTATGAAATTGTAAAAATAATAATACACAAAACATAAAGTAAACATTATCTATAATAAATTATTATTTAATTTACAATATAATCTTCAAATTCATGGTTAAACCTGAAATAATAATACCTTCTTCAACCTGTGTTGGAGTCTGAACCATCCACCAAAGGGATATAACATTTCATTCTACCATGGGATTCCAATAATCATTTAATTTATAATTTCACATTAATACATTGGTGCCCCATATCAGTAGTCTAACACTAGTGGGTATTTGGAGAAGCAATCCTTAAACTATAACTCAGTGATCACATGAAATAAATATATACATATATTTTTATATATGGGTCCTAGAAAAGAATTCTAGCACCCCGTGGGTATTTGGAGTAATAGTCACTATCCCCGAACACTGAAAAAAATATCATATCTCAATATTCCACGTTCACAACACATTTGTTATCAATTTCAGTAACTCATTATTGAACAAATTAAATAAACTAATTTATCAACAATATTCAAAGTCCCTATTTATGAACCATGAATGATTCATAATTTATCATTTTAATTATATCAGCACACCCCCTTGGGTTTTTATCATGTCCGGTCTAAAAATCATCAATGGAACCAATGGGGATTGTGGAGAGTTTCACAATCACCTGGGAAATCAAAATAAGTAATTCTATTAAAAAAATAAAATTGGAAAATATGGAAATTTAAATTTCAAAATTACTTACACCCAATTATAATCAATATTGTGGGAATTAAAAATTATACCACCAAACTCAAGACAGTTAAGGAATGTTCTCCAAATCAAAATCCAAAAATGATGATAAATGATAGAAACCACAATAGTACAAATGATCATGGACCAATACCTAATAACAATATACAAAAGAATAAGACACATTAAAATCTAGATATTAACCATCGTCAGGGGATGAAAAAAAATCCTTCTTCATCAGGAAATAGAGATGAGGTAGAGAGATAACCTAGTGGGGAAAAAATAAATTATAGTAGAGGAGTTAATCCTTTAATCAGATCATTTATTTTCAATGAAAGACATTCAAGGAGTCTTAGAATACTCCCAAGAGCTTCCAAAATTGAATTAAATCATTTTGAGTCAATCTATGATGACTAGGGGTAAATATTGTAGGGTTTGGGAGTTTATTTAATAATTTGGAGGGGTTTAAAACCCACACGCATGGTTTCCTAGGAATATGTGCACATTTTTTCAAACTGGGAACCTTATACATGATCCCCTACTCAAAGGGAACATGGTTTCTCCTAAGTGGTACATAGTTTGGAAAAGTGTGTGTGCACCATGAAAATCACCTATGTTTTAAGGTGTCAAGTTTTGGGAGGGGCCACATAGTGTTTTCAAACTGTGGGCCAACCCTATGCCACACCATCTTCCGAAAAAAATGAGAACACCTTTTCTCGGGGAAACATGTATGGTCTATCTTAACCATGTTCTAGTCATACAAATCCTCAAGGGCTTCCAATGTTCTCAGAATTTCTCTTAAATTAACAGCAAAATAAAACCCAACCTAGTTATAATCAATAAAATTATAAAAGAGTACCAAAAAATGAGAACAATACATCTTCAAACATTTCAATATCGTACAATATCCCCACCTTATAACAACTCATCCTCGAGAAGTACATCCATGAATCTCTATGATTTTGAGGTAAAAATGGTTAGGTCATTGAGATCGCGTATCTTCTTCCCACTCCCTTATTTCTTTATAAAGACATTAATGTTTTCATAAAACTTGAACTATTAGCATGTTCTATCCCAACGACACTGTCTCCATACAATCCATAACACAAATAAAATTATTCTCAAAGGAATCATTAGCCTCAAGCATAACATCCTCAATGTCCGTTATATGAGAAGTGTTATGGTGATACTACTGATGCTATGACTCATGAAAAATATCATTCATTGCACTATATCATTATGCAAGATCTTTTCAGTATGCCACCAATTTGATCCTCCATAAAATCATAAAAGATCCAACAAACCTAGGGGATAACTTTCCCTATGTCTGAATCCTATTTTGGCCTAATCTACATGACACTTTAAGGAACACACAACCACCCAATATAAACTTGAGGGTTCGTCGACATATAATAGCATTAAACATCCTCCTACTCTATGCTATATCCATATGATTCTAAATCAACTAGACCCACTCAAATTACTCCTAATTGAAATGTGTTCCCAATTATTCACACTAACCTGCCCCCATTAAACCAAGTGGTTATCTACATGTGGAACCTTAAATTTCCTTATATGGTTCTAAGTGCTTCTACCAAGACCCACCAAGTATTAGGATTCATTCCCCCAACATATCCTCCAAAACAGATATAGTATTTTTTGACTTCCGACCTGTCTACGAGAGGAAATATAGACTCATAAATATCTACAAACACAACGCCTTCTATAACCATTTCAAAAAGATTGAATTAAATCATGAATCATGATCTATACTCTTAATTACACCATTTAAATATACTATCTTATGATCTTACATCTACACTAATAAATCCACTGTAAAAGTATATTATATTGGAATGATGTGGTCTACTTTCATCAATTGATCATCAATCAAACATATAGTGTCATTATTACATGGTGTCCTATGAAGACCCATTATGAAATCCATGGTAACATCATACCACATCCATGCCAGAATGGGAAACAACTATAATAAACCACCAGGTTATAGATACCCAGCCTTCACCTACGAATAGGAGTAGCACTATGTTACAAAACATGCAATCCCCTTTTTCAGGCCAACTCACCAATACTATATAATAATATCATGGTACATCATGGTCAAACAAGGGTGCACCACCCACATCAAGGCATGAAACTCCTCCTTCAACTCCACATGCATACACATATGTATATAAACATGTTTCTAGACATAGATTATCTCTTCCTCGTCTATAGAATAATCTTAAGATTACTCCTGGACAATAAGTTTTTTTTCTCCAGGAAATACACTATGTATCATTGTACGGCCTCTCCCTGATCTAGGTTATATGTTTGGACTCAATGGATATGATATGAGAGTCATCTTCTTCATTCCCTCCAAAACATCTACATGTATCTCAACAAGAAAGGTCATCTTCGTCCACTTAGAATGTGACTCAGGAACATATTATGATTTTATCTTCCTACTCAAAGCATCAATAATACTATTTCCCTTTTCGGATGTATATGATATCTCAAAATCAAATGACCCCATATACTCAACCCACCACTCTTTATGGAGATTTAAGTCTTTCTATGAAAAGATTTACTCTATTCTCTTATGATCAATATACATAGAAACTTCTCTCCTAATTGGTAAAATCTCCATCACATTAGAGAATAAACCAATGCATCCCACTCGAAATCATGTATAGGGTAAATAAATTTATGTGGCCTCAGCTTTCATGAATGATATATCATAAATTGATCTCCTTGAATCAACATTACTCTACATATGATCCTGATGCATCACAAAACATGGTATACTCCTCACCCATCATGGGTAGGATAATAATTGGTGTGGTTGTCAAATTCTTCTTCAATTCCGAGAAATCATTCTCACATTCTATACCATACAAACATGACCCCCTTCATGGTAAATCCTAAAAGTGGTGCTTCCAAATGGGAAAACACATAGAAAAACATTTGATAACGTCCCGCTAAACCTAAAAATCTAAGGGTATCAAAAAAAATCTTGTGTTAATCCCAAAAAACCACTTCAATCACCTTCTCTAGTTCCACTATGAATCTATCAATAGAGATTATGTGATAGAAGAAATGTACTCCTTCAATAAAAAATCGAAACATTGATACCTTGGCATATATCATATTCTTTCTTTGTATACATAGGATCATGTGATGATGTTGTGTGTGATCATCATGAGTCTTGGAGTACACCATTATATTGTACCCAAAAAGGACCACAAACTGATATATGTATGGGAAGATTTGATTCCTCATGTCTAAAAACACTGTTGGAGTGCTCATCAACCCAATCGACATCACAAACAACTCATAGAGGCCATAACAACTTCTAAAAGTAGTTTGTGGTGTATTAGAAGTTATAACACTCAACTATTGATACCTCGATATCATGTATATCTGGGAGAAATCACAAGATCCTCAAAACATTTAAAATAGATAATTAATATGCATAAGAGGATATAATTTCTTCATTTTCATCTGGTTTAACTTCCAGTAATCAATACACAAAATTAGAATCACATCATCCTTCATAGAAAAAAATATAGATAACCCATGGGTGACGTACTCGGATGTATAAATACTTTATCCATAATCTATTTTATCTAATTCATAAGTTCTTAACGCTCTTTTAGTGTCATTATATTATTTAGAATGGAAACTGGTTCATCTCCATGCGTGAGATCAAATTTAAACTCAAGCCCCCTCTCAGGTGCCAACCATGAGAAGTCCTTAGTTGATAAGTCATAGAACTAGTAATCTAATCTTGTAAAGGAACAAGTATTTACACCCCTATCATCAATAAAAATAACATTCGACACGGTTGGTAAGATTCCCTAGTTTATGATGAACTAGTCTTTTGTGGCCTACCTCGATATCCCAGTCTCTATGATGATCATAACTGTTACCCCCATGAGACATAAATGCTACTATAAAATAGAAAAAATTGGTCTGGGATTGATATTATAACAAATATTCAATAATAAAAATCATTTAAAAGCCTGAAATTTTGAGTATATAATGATCCCATAGAAAAAGATACTCCCTAGTCTTGTAAGAACTCCCCTTAAATAAATAGATGTACCTCAACCAAACTCCGAACAGTGTGAAAATCATCATAACCCCACCCAAAAACTCCACCATCAGACTCAAAATATTCACATGTTAAGATGATATAAAGGAATGTGTGGTTCTTGTATGAATTAAGGCACTAAAAATCATGAAATTCTCAAGAATGGTACCTCTGACTGTCAAGGGTCCATCCTCATTATACTACATCTATATGATAAATTACATGTGGATGTCTTACCCCACTACGATGTGTTGTGGTCTGAGTCCCTTGATCTACACAAACTTGATCATACCAGTTCTCTTTCCCTAACAAATTAAATCCACCTCCTTGACCACCATGTTCATAATAACTTCAACTGCCCTACTAATATTTGGTGGAATAGCCCCATCTAGCACTCTGATTCTACCTGGCTCCTCAATCATTACGAATTTGTTGAGGGTGTTTATAATACATCTATAAGTGACCCATCCTAATATATGTTATGTACTTTAGTTGTGGATGAGGACACTCACATAGAATAATACCCAACCTACCAAAATAGCGGCAGTAGACATAGTTACTACTCTGAGTAACTAATCCTTTTCCCTGAATGCTTTTTTTTTCATTTTCCTGGTTAATGTTTTAATAGTGAAAATTCCTACTCTTGGAAAATGTAACACACGTTCACCCTATATAAACCATATATATTTCACTTGAATTATACTTTATATTCCCCCACTTAAATGAGTGTATAATTCATCACTTAATAAAACATCATCAGCCTGAAGATGTTAACTTGGGACTTAATCTCAAAATTAATCCCATCCTGAAATTGTTTCACTATAGTTACCTCATCTCTTACTTATAATGGAACAAAATACTTCAAGTCAGTGATGTGAATAGTATATTACATCACAGACATACTCCCTATGGTCATCCATATAAACCCTATCACCATCTATTGTCTTAGTGTCTCTATATTAAGGTGTTCAATAATCTTCTCATGAAATACATTTTACACCATATTCTCTAGCTACACATCATGTGTCAGAATGTCCCCCCAATTCATTGATGGACCACGTGAAACATACGCTTCCAACTTGATCCTATTTTTAGTTGGAATATTTAAATGGTCATGGATTTTCTGGATATAATCATTATATAACTCGACTACCTTAGGTACACCCTCTCAAGTGAAGGTCATAGGGTGCTGAAACTGAAACTCCCGTGTTAGTTTAGATATATTTTTCAAAACCTGCCTACTGATTCTTTCTATAAACTATATAACCCATGTAACTTTATCTTGAAATTTCTCTCCCACTCCTTCACTTGGAACTATCAGAGCCTCTGGCTCCACTACTAGAGGATCATTTTTTAGTCATGTCCTCCAGTCTTCCTATCAACAAGTGTTGTCATTGAGGAAAATCTCTAAAATCTCAAACACCCATATTAAATCACATAACACAACATTAAAACTTTTTAACAAGATAGATTCACAAAAAGACATTACAATACTTCCCGCATACCCAATATCATAGTAAAAATTGAGGTACTATGAATACTCTCGACCATCCCTTACCTAGGATATGGCTAACATAGGGTAAAACACTTTAATATTTCAAGTTTATCATTAGACATTATTTTTAATCATTTCTAATTACCACATTTATCATCATTTTAACAATTTAGATTCTTCATTAGGAACCATTTATATTAAATTATACAATGAATAAGAACTATGTTCATTTTCATAACTCACCCAAAATATGACGTGTGTTAAAAGTATAATCACGGTCACATTAAATTTTTAGTTCCTTAAATTATGATTTTATACTAAACATTCATACCATATCATTCAATGAGTATGATCATGGAAAAAAACATCACGCAATATGTGAATCACCTATAGTGAAATAATATTAAATTACAACTACAAACATCAAGAACTATTATCCCACCTTGGGTACTTGGGTGTCCCCCTATACATGGATTAGAAAATCCAATGAACAAGCTCATGTCCAAGGCCAAAATTATCTACGTATCTTATTTAACATTCTTAATTAGTAATAAAATTGAAAATAAATGAAAATATCACATAATACTACTATGTAACATTCTAGCCTATGTGTCATATGTCAGTTCCGCAAGCCATTTTGTTATGGGATATTAGGCACCTCTCCTATATGGATGAGGCTTCTGACTAGAAACAAGGATAAAATATGTAATGTGGGGATACTATACCCTCTACACAAAACCATAAAAATAGATGAAATAAATAACTAATAGACAAAAGATAATAAATTAGAACCATGATAATACAATAATTAATACTCATCCAATATCTCATGATCAATCCAAAACAAGGAATAATAATTAGAACCCCAAATAGTAGATATTTCATGTCATAAATGTTTCATGTATCAAAATAATCAAAAAATAAAGACACAATGACAACTATGAAGTGGGTCCTGACATCATGTATAGTTCCCTCATCCATGCTCCATCCCAAATCTGAACTCATCCATCCAACATAGAGATGTGACCCTAATATCACCGTATAAACTTGAAGTCTATTCGGGTTTTGATCTGGAAGCTCGATTAGGGTGTGAGGACAAATCATTAGGCCACCACCAAAAAAATATAAAAAAATATACAATCTACAATAGTGTTTGTCATTGTATAAATAATAAATTTCAAATGATAAAATGAATCATTTTCACATTTAATTATTCTTTAATTAACCACATAATCCATGAGTTCACATTGACACCTAAAAAAATAATACATGATTCATCCCATACTATATTATTAAACAACCTCTAAAGTAATACCATATTTAATTCTATCATGGTATTCCATTAAGCATTTAATTTCCTATATCATATTCAAATAGTGGTATCCTAGAGTATTAGTCTGGCACTACATGGGTATTTAAAGTAGTAGTAACTATGACAAAATATTTTGATAACATAATATATGTATTTATATATGTGTATATATTATTCAAGAGGACAATATCATCATTCTTTCATGCCATGGGTATTTTGAGTGGTAGTACCTCTCCCACATGTCAATCACAAATATTACATCTTGTGACACCCTGAGTTTTTCTAGACTGTTTTTTTTTGGAAAAAAATAAATCTTAATTTATTTAATGAAATGAAATAAGTCAAAATTTCCATTCACTAAGATAAAAATTGATGTACATTACATGGCACAAAAATGTCCTAGGATACACATAATGTCAACTTGGCGCACGTTACACAGAATAGTCACTTAGCGTACATTACACGCACCACTAATGTTTCTATAAAACATCATGTAATTGCTATAATTATTTAAATGAGATAATTATAACCTATAAATTAAATATATTTATATAAATATAAGAAAATAAATTTCAAATAACGTTGAAAATAAATTTACAATAATTAGTTAAGTCTTTATATTTTTAAAAACAATATTTTCTCAAACAAAATACTTTTCATGCCTTTCTGGGAAAAAGATAAATGTAATTTGAAAAAACATAGAAATATATTTTGATAGAGTATTTTTTTTAATTTATAAATTATAAATTATCTTACTGTTAATTTTTTTTATTTTTATGAGAAACTTCATTTTTTTGATGAATAGTGAAAAATAACAGATTTCAATTCAAAATGACTTTTTTATCTAATTTATTTATAAAGTTAAATTATATTTTAAAACCTTTAAAATGTTTTGTTAGGTAATATTTTTATAAACTAATACAATTTAGGTCATTGAGATCAATTTAAAATTGAAATTGGATATAAAAACATATCAATTTTTTAATGTTTTTACATTAAAAGCCCACATTGGCCACCAGACTGTGTGTTTAATTTTAAATAAATTTACTCCAGAGATGTCATAAAAATTTGGAAAATGGATTAAATATTTTTAATCACTATCATTTTTAATTTATAATATTATAAAATTATTTTTTTTACCTAAAATATTTTTGAATATGAATAAAATTAATTACATCTATTAGGTTAAATTAAGAATAATAAGGGACTAAAACCTAACTGTAAGGCCCAAAATGTCTTATAAAACTTTTAAAAATCTATATTATGGACACATTAATACCTTATCCTCCCTTTTATCTACTTTATATCATTATTTGATCCTCTTTCTACAAGAAAAACATGGGTGGAATTCTCTCTTTAAATATTTACAAGAGTGCCACTCCTTCTTCCCTATAGAAGGATACCACTTGCCCCTCTTATTCACACCTATAAAAAAACATTGGTTTGGAGAATATATTTCTCTTACACATCCCAACATACCTAGATTAATAATAGTATAAAGTGTGTTTCCATAAGTAAATCCAATGATGCCTTTCACACAACCCAAATGGAGTTGCCAGATTAAGAGGTAAGAGAACAGCTTCTCTCAGGGTCCTTTCTTTTATTTTCCTTCACCAACTCCTCCACTATTTTAATTCCATAATTTATTAAATACTCCAATATCATAAATATAATATAATTTTTTTATTATATGGTTTCATCCTTAACATTAACACACATATATCCAATGGATAACAAATATACAGTTTACATGTACGGCAAACTACCGTCTCACTAAATGATGATTATTAATTTTTCATTACTGCCTATCATGTTTGAAATTATGATGAAAAAAATATTTATAAATGTCTAATTTTATATAAATTATTTTTTAAATCTTATTTATTATTTTTAAAATTTATATCTTTTTACTTTCCTTTTGGTGTAAATATGACAATTTCAGTTGAGGATGAGTGAACTACAACACCCCACAATGCGATGTGATTCGTTCACACACTACATAGAATGTATTAATTATTTTTTTAGTTAAGCTTTATGATTTATAAAATATAATAATTATATATAAACATATATATTCATATAAATCTTTTAATTTCTTTCACTCAATATAACAATAAAAAAGGAAACAACATTCCTATATGTGTATGGCGCACCGTCTCCATGAACAGTGTATTTAATTTTGTATGTCTATATTATAAAGATTATTATAACAAAAATATAATAAATATAAAAGATATTTATATTATCAATTACATTATAGAATCATTATATATGTATAAATACCATATATATTACAAATTAACATACATGAAAAAAGTGAATATTACCCGTAGTGAAACCTTAACATAGAATAGTTAACCAAGAGTTAATATAATGTCATGATAAAACCATATACAATACTAGATATAATATTTCAGTTCTTTAATATATGTATACGAAATTAATATTTATGATATAGTTGATTTTAATTAGTATGAAGAGATTCAAGACACAAGGTAAGGGGATTTCATCTAACTGATTATTTGTTTGAGATATATGCTATGTTTGCCACTATTTATTTTTGTGTGTTGTATGGAATGAAAATGATCGTATTATTTTTATATTATAATTATATTTAGGGGTATTTATATAATCATTTTATTATATTCATTTCATGGTGTTTACGTTTTAGAAGTTAACAAATTAGTAAAATTGTTTTATCTTAATAAGCCTTCGTTGAGACTCGTTTGTTGTTATAACCATAAATTATTTTTTTAGAGGATAATATAATTTGATTTTACAAGATATATCATGAATTTAATAATTTTAACAACGTTTTAATCATCTTGTAATTACATAATTCAAACACGGGGAGTATGATTTCAAGTTACCAAGTTATAAGAGAGAATTGAATCAATCTCATTGCCTTTTGGGATTGTTTATTTTTAGGATTACTTTAATGATATCCTATCATCCATATGTCAAGAACACTAATTAGTTTACTTATCCTATGTTTATTCAAGATATATCATTGTATTATTACAATTTTTACACACATTGGTTCATTATATAATATTTTTATGTAAAATCTAATTATATTTCTCTCCGGTCGAAAATCTATTATATCCAAAAACCATGTTTTCAAAAATGATTTCGAATAATATTTTACTGATATTTGAAATCAATTTTCAAGGAAACATATTTTAAAAACATTTTATAATTTTCAATTATTCCTTTATAATTTTTGTAATCTATTTTTAATGAATTTTTTTTTTCATAATTGTTTTTTGTTTTAAATCTATTTTCAATGTAGGAAGGATATTTTTTCAAAAAATATTTTTAAATGGTCTTTCAAAATTATTTATAATTTAATATTACATCTATTGGTGTTAATAATGTATTTATGGGGAAATTATTAGTATTTCTATTCATATCATTTCTATGAATGGATTATTATTTTAGTGATGGATGTTTATGAATCTCATTCTACTTTTACATGTTATATTCTTTTGAAACCATCTTTTTTTAAAAGGGTATGTATATGATGGAATGATTATGAAACTTATCTCTTTCCATAGGTTATGATATTATTGCATGTTTATAATACTGATTTCATTTTATGTGTCATGATATGGTTATTTATGATCTTGTGGAAAATATAAGCACGATTTAACTATGACATTGGTGCAACCTATATCTACCTATAATGCATGTGGTAAAGGTTTATATATCATGAGATATATGGTTATAATGAGAAATAAAATCTATTTATTATTACTGGGATAGAACAAGAAATAAACTCAAGTTCAATATTACAGGATTGGAACAGGGTGTAAACCCAGTTCAATATAGGACATTATCCACTAAAATGGTCTTGGAATAAATGACTCGAATACTATGGAAGTAATTATATATATTTATGTGTCTTCAATAATTGAATGTTTAATTATTATTTTATGATTTCATGCATCTTTTTCATTATTTCTTTTTGATTCATATATTATTAATTGCTATGATTTATACCATGATTCATGTATATGGTATTTGATATCCAGAGTATGATAATTGATTTTCATGATCATGTTCCCATAACCATATTATCATTATTATGCTGACATATCATACTTATTTACCCCTATTGAGAATTTAAGATCATCCCTATTTAAGTTTCGTTCCATATATTATGACGATATGTATTATGTTTGATGTTTCTAAGAAGTGTTCTAGTCATTAAGAACATATTGGGAGATACTGTAGCACACTTATGTATAAGTGTTTATGTTTCCATGTTTCCAAAGGTTCAAGACCAATACTGTATTTGGGAATATATTTGTATAATGTTTTATGTATTTCTCAACATATATGTAATGTAAATGTATGAAGAAATTAGGTCCACCATAATGTTACCAGAGAAAATGTTTAGTTATCCTTCAGATGCTATGATGATAAACCATTAGTGAGAACCCTAAGAACGTGTTTAAGGATAAGTATAAAGATATGGAAAAGTGTAAGTAATGTATTGGAATTTTTTTAAAGTATAGGGTGAGTGGTTTCCTAGAAATTCTTCCATGTTTGGATACTAAAAGTGTATATGGATCATGAATAGATGTAACTATGGTTAAAATCACAAACAAGATGTTCTGGGACTGACTGGGGGTAATCTGGTATAGGATAACACAATTTTATACCCAACTAGTTTGATTCTCTAGGGGGAAATGATTTGGTAATTAAAAAACTCTTCATGAAAGATCATGAAAGATTTAAATTCATGTTTTCTAAGAGTAACCTAGGATAAATCTAAGGTGTCATATATTAAGGAAGGTGTCAAAATTTCTACCTTCTATAAGTGATTTTTCATGATTATGTTGTTCCTCGATATGATACATATTTCTTACTATATGAATTTGGTTTTATTAAATGGATTAAACCTAAAGGAACAACATAAATTGTGGTTGTGGTTGATAGTAAAATGATTTTCCTCTGAAACAATTGAATACAATGGGATATGGAATGAAAAACCTCATAATTATTCTCACGTTGATTTATCAAGATATGAATCATGGTATAATTCCAAATGAGAAAAATTGGGAAGTTCATTTTGTAGTGTCATTCATGAGGTAGCATCCAACTTATTTCAGAGGGTATTTTGATCTACTTGTTTCTGAATAATGGATTAATACAACTAGAAAGACATTCTATGTTCATTCGTGATTGGATCATGAGAAATTAATTCATTATTTTTATCATTTATAATGATAATAATATTAGTTTTGGACTCTAATGAAGAATAGGATGTATCATAACGAGATTTAACACATATATTGGGACAATTTGAAGAACTTATATTTCAAGAATTACATTACTCATATTTGTTTAACCAATAAAGAGAAGGGTCCCCATGAGTTAAATAAAAGGGATGATGAATATGATATTACCTACGTGGAAAATTTCAAACTGCATTCAAGGTACACGTTTTTTATTTTTATCCAACCTGAATGAAAATTTGATAGGTTCTTCAGCAAATTAAATCTAGGTGTTAGAATGGAATTATCCATAAGAGATATTAGTAGCTTCCAAGAGATTGTGCCTTGTTCAATAAATGTTGAAATACAGGTTGTAGTCACATATGAACCTCATGGTTTTTCTATAAAATGGATTGAGATAAAAAGAAACTCTAAAAAAACTAGAGAAAATAAGATGAGTTTTTCATTTATAATCTAAATATGGGAACAACCATCGAGGAATTTTTCTTAAATGGTATAGTAAATGTTTTATATTCCAAAAAGAAGGTCATCATGAAATTGATTTTCTAAATGATGGGAATATGTTAGCTAAAAATTCTAAAAGAGTGAAAGTTTCATATAATATACCTAAATTGATTTGGTGCTATAATTGTTGGTAGAATAGAAATTATCCTAACCACTACCAAAACCAAAGTGCTGGTGATGACGATCAAATTCAAAAACCTCTTAATCTAAGAGATAAGGTAAATTCCCATGAAATATCTATTTTTAATGAGTGGTTTGATAACAACCTAATGAATGTTAAACATACCATTCAATATATAGCTACTAATGTCATATATGATTTTGGATCTACCCATTCTTAAATATCTAAATAATTTCCAAAGGGTGATAAGATTCCACCAAAATAATTAGTTATGTAGTTAGCAGTGAAACCCCAAAATGGTATGATGATTGCATCCCAAGTCAACTATTCTTATCTGGTTAATGTTTTTAGGAATGTGCTTCCTCTAAACATTTTCATTATTCCTTTGGTTGACATTGATGTTATCTTAGGCATGTATTGGCTATCTCTGCATAGATACCATATCAATTTTCACGGAAAGGATATTATTTTTTATATTTCAAAACCTCCTATGATCATACATCAATGTGATGATAATAATGATCTTACAAAGGATATTAATTCTAGTGTATGGGTCTTAATTATTTCATTCATAAGGTTTGTTTATCTCAAATGGTCAGGGATTAAATCAACATCGATGATATGACTAATGTTTTAGATTTTTTGGATTTATTTTTGGATGATTTTAATATCCTTCAACCAAAATGTGAAGATGAGATCTTAATTGAACTCATACCTAGTTCAACACCAATTTCAAATACTCCTTATATAATGGATCTGATTGAGTTGTAAGAATTTTAGATGAAACTGAAAGAATGCCTTCATAAGAGATTCATTTGATCATGTGTGTCACCTTGGGGATCACCCATTCATTCTAGGAAAAATAAAGATGGATCAATGTTAATCTACATTGATTATCAGGACTTGAAAAAGATCACAATCAAGAACAACTACCTTTATCCTCGAATTGATGACTTGTTTGGTCAACTATATAGAACTCATAAAATTTCTACAATTGGCCTTTGTTCAGGATATGATAAATTGAGGTTCAAGAAAAAGGATATACCCATGACGAAATTCCACATAAGGTTTTGAAACTATGAAAATATATTGATTCCCTTTGGTCTTTCTAATTCCACTAATATCATCATGGAATTAATAATATCGTCTTTAGTGGTTACCATGACCAGTGTGTTGTAGTCTCTGTAGATGATATTATTATCAATTAAATTATCAATGAAGAGCACGAATATCACTTGATAATTGTTATAAAGACACTATGGAAGGAGAATATATTCCAAAAATATAAAAAGTTTGAATTTTGGCTTTAAATGGTTTCATTTTTGGGTCACATAATCTCAAGAGAGGGTATGGTAATTGATCCATCAAAGATGGATGTGATTGAATACTTGACTAGACCAAGCACGGTGAATGATATTCATTTAATTATTGGTTTAGATAGATATTATCAATGGTTTTTGGATTATTTATCATTAATATCCAATCTATAAACCAATTTTACTTGGTAGGGTGTCAATTTCCTCTAGACAGGTGAATGTGACATATATTTCAAGGAACTAAAGACATGGTTAGTCAGTGGACCAGTGATTACATTAACCTATAGTAGATAAGGGTTTATAATATATATTGATGAATCCAATAAGGGATTGGGATGTGTTATTATGACAAATAACATGTTTATTTCTTATACTTTTCATAGTGGAAGATTCATTATAAGAATTTACCAACACATGATTTGGAGTTAGCAACATTAATTTTTTCATCAGAGATAAAGAGGCCTGATCATTATTTAGAAAAGTTTGATATATATATTAATCATTAATGGATGAAATATATATTCACAAAAAAGGAGATGAAGACATTCTAGATAAGATGTTTACTGTTGATAATTGATTAAGAATGCTCAATAAATTACTACCTTTGGAATGCGAACAAGGTGGGTGATGCTTTGGGTAGGAACAATCACACTAGATTATCCCTGATGAGGATCCCAAAATATCCAATATTTCATGATATTGAAAGGATAGATCTATAAATTCATAAGAATGGGTAAAATATTATCATCCTCAAAATAATTTTAAACCCTCTATCTTAGTGATGATTAAGGAGGCACATAAGGAAGAAGACAAGTTGAAAAATAATGTTATTAATGGTTTTGAGTTTAACATTTATCGGTATGGAATGATGAGGATAGATAAACATGTATATGTTCCTTATATACTTGATTTTAATAAGGAGAATTTAAAGGAATATCATAGTTCTTCATTTTCTATTCATCCTAGAAGATTAATGATGTATTGGGACATGAAATAATACTTATACTGAGATGGAATGAAGGGAGATATCATGAAGTTTTTATCGTAGAGCTTGGAATTCAAACAAGTTAAAACTGAAAGAAAGAAGTATAAATGGATGTCGCATATGTTACCCATAAAAGAATGGAAATGGGTGAACATCACTATGGATTTTTTCATTGTAATACCTAGAACACTAAAGGGGTTTATTCTATATGAGTGGAAATCAATCACCTTACTATGTCTGCAATCTTAATCTCCATCATAGAAGACTTATCTCTAGATCATATTTCGATGATATACATTAAAGATGTTTTAAGGATTCATGGATTAAGACATTCTATTGTATAAGAATAGGATTTGAGTCTCACCTTAATTTTTTGATGAAGTATTCTGAAAGAACATGGTAAAAAAGTTGTGTTTTAGCACTACTTATCATCCTCGGAACAGATGGTCTATATAAAAGAACAATTAAAACCATAGAGGATATGTTGATATCATATTCTCTTGGTTTCAATGGTGGTTAGGATAAGAACCTTCCTCTAGTTTAGTTTTCATAAAACAATTGATTGCACTAAATAATTAAAATGGAACTATATGAATCCATCTATGAGATGAAATATAGAGTTACAACATGATTGGATGAGGTTGGATGAAGAAATCTATTAGTACCTGATATTTCTGAAAAACGTTCATGAAAGTTAGAACCATTCAACAACATATCAAGGTAGATCAAAGCCAGAAGAATAGATATTCTAATAGACATCGGCATGATCTGTAATTCGAATTTGGTGAAAAAAATGTTCCTTCGAATCACACATTGGAATAAATTTATTAGATTCAAGATGAAATGGAAACTAAGACCTAGGAATATCAGTACCTTTGATATTATTGGATATATTATGATGGTTTCCTATAAATCGGATATTCCATCAAATATATATCCAGTCCATAATGTGACCCATGTATCTCTCCTATGTAATTACATATATAACCCTTCACATAAACATAACTCAATGGTCAAACCACTGGAGTAGGATATGTCTTATGAAGAATAATGTTGAAATTCTGGACCAATCAAAGAAAATACTACAAAACAAGACGTCTCACATTATCATTGTATTATAGAGAAATCGCCAATTAGATGAGGCTACATGGGAACATGTGGGTATTATAAAGAAAACATATTATCATTTTTTAGCTTGGTGACATATTTTGTGGGAGGAATTCGTTTTCAAGTTGGTAGAATATACAACCCTATGTTTTAATGGACATTTTTTTGAATAAATTAAATTTTCATTGACGTATTGAAATGAACTAAGTTAGTATTCCATTAACATGGAACTGACATAACATATTTTACATGACGCTAACTATACATACGTTACAAGGAAAATCGACTTGGCATATGTTACACGGAACAACGATTTGGCGTACGATACACGCAACATCTTTATTTTTACAAAACCTTATTTTATTATTAATATAATTTCAATTAAATAATTATAAAATATATATTAATCATTTTAATATAAATTTTAATTACTAGTATTAGAATAATATTGACAACAAAAGATATAAATTTTGGTAAAGTCCTTATATGTTTGATAATACTATTTTCTCAAACAAACTATTTTTCAAGTCCTTTAACAAAAAAACAACAAAAAAATTATACACACAATTACTAGTAAAATTTTACACAAAAAAATTAGTTTTTAATTTATAAGGTCAAAAGTATCTTAGTGAGAAATTTTGGGATTTTTATGGGAAAATTCATTTTTGAATGAATAGTGAAAATACATGATTTTAATTCAAAACGTATTTTGGATCCAATTTGTTTATAAGGTTAAATTATATTTTAAATTGGTTTGAGATTTTAATTATATAATATTTAATCAATTAATATAATATAGTTCATTTAGATCAATTTCATATTGAAATTGGATATAAAAACATAGCAATATTTTAAATCTTCTAACATTAAAAACCTGCATTCTCGACCCAACAATAAGATTAATTTTAAATTAATATCTGCCAATTAGGAAATTATATTTTTTATAATTGGATTAAATATTTTTAATAATAATAATTTATATTATCTACCATGTAAAACTTTTATTACCAAAAAAAATTTGTGAAAATAATTAAAATCAATTACATTGATTAAGGTTAAATTAATCTTAATAAAGGACCAACCCATAACCTTACGACCCAAAAAGACTTATAAACTTGTCCAAAATACAATTTATGTAAATATTTAGTCCCAGAACTCTATTTCTAGAATTATATCCACTTTCAAAATAAAAAACGTTGTTGTAATTCTCTCTTTAAATATTTACAAGAGTTCTACTCCTCCTTCCCTATAAAAGGCCACCATTTATCCCTATTCTTCACAACATTAAACCACTTAGGTTCGGCCAATATATGCCCAAACCACATCCCAATAGAAAAACCTTACTCTTAGAAGCCTTCCCTAATGAATAAATAAATCCAAGTAAGCATTTTTTTCAAAGACAAAAAATGAGTTAATCTTCTTTATTACTTTTACAACACATATAATTTTATATTCCAATTGGTGTAAATATGATAATTTTATTTAAGGAAGTGTGGGTAACTAGCCCCTCAATGAAATGTGATTCTTTTACACACAACATGGAATTTATTGAGGATGAGTTTAGTTAATTTATATGATATATATGATATAATAATTTTGATTTAATGATGATATATATATATATATATATATTTTATTTCGTTGTTTTCTATCAATACGAAAATTAAAATAGAAACAATTTTCATGCTTACGTATGGCTTATCGTCTCCATGAACGGTTTATTCCATTTCATATATAATTATTCTATATATTATAATAACACAAATATTCTGAATATACATGATATTTATTTCAGGGTTTACATTTTATAATCATGATATATTTATAAGGAAAAAATATATAACAAATTAAGACACATGTGAAAAACAATGTTAATATTACCTGAAGTGAAACATTAATATATAATTATAAACAAGTGGGTAATAAAAATTCATGATCAAACCATATGAGTTATTATATTTAAGATTATTTCTATATAAAATATTAAAAATAATTTATATTTTCAATACATGTGGTATGAACAAGTACTAAAATATTCAAGACACAAGGTTAGAGGATTTCATCTTGCATTTTATTTTTGCGAGATACATGCTATGTTCACCATTCTTCCATTTTGTGTGGTGTATGGAATGACTATGATTGTGTTCTATGTATATTATACATAAATTTATGGGTTTTAAAATATCCACATTATGATCTTTCTTTCATGGTTTTTATGTTTTAAATATTACCAAATTGGTAAAATAATTTTGTCTCGATTTTCCTTCTTTGAGAATCATGATTTGTTAAACACATAAATTATTTTTTTCAAGGTGTATATACTTTAAAATTTAATGGTATATCATGAATTTTATTATTTTAATGATATTTTTTTCATCATGTAACTTTATTTTTCTTACACTGAGCATATGGTCTCAAGTTACCTTATAATAAGAGTTTATTGAGACAATTTAGTCGCTTTTCAATATTATTTATGTTAATGATTCCATTGATGAAATTTTATGATCCATCTCTCAGTAACACTCATGAATTTACATATCCTATAATTATTAATTTTATATCCCTGTAGTAGTTTTATTTTTCCACCCTTTGTAGATTCAAATAATTTCATTATGTAAAATATGACCACCTCTCCCTTCGGTCAGAAATCGATTGTTTTCAATAACCATGTTTTCAAAACTATTTTCAAATAATTTTTTAAAATATAATTCAGAACCATTTTCTATGGAAATGGAATTTAAAAACGTTTTATGAATTTAAAGGCTTATATTATAAATTTTCAATATTATTTTCAACAGAAATGATTTTCAAATATATTTTATGTTTTGAAAATAATTTTCAATGATGAAAAGATATTTTCATCAAGAAATGTTCTCAAAAGTTTTTTTGATATTATTTCCCATATAAGATAACATCCAATGGTGTAACTCATGCCTTTTTGGGGAAATAATTCAATGTTTCTATTTCTATTCTTTTACTGAATGGATTTTGTTTTGATGGCATTATTTTTATGAAACCTATTTCTATATCATATGTTATATGGTTTTGAAACCCACTTGATTTCATGGGTTATGGGTATTACTCAATGATTATGAAAATTTTCAATTTCAATGGGTTATGATACGATTAAAAGTTTATAACACCCATTTAATTTCATGGGTTATGATATGGTTATTTATGATATTGTGGAATATGTTTGTTTTATTTTACTATTAGAAAGTTGGGAGCTATATCTTCATCCAATTCATTAGGTTATGATGTATATCTCATGAGATAGTCAAGGATGGAATGAAAAATAAACCTAGATCAGTCTTATATGTCTGGAAATGGAAATGAACATAGTTTATAATTACATGACTGAAACATGGAGAGAACCTGATTTATTAATGGACCTTTTCAATTATGAAGGGCTCAGAATCAATTCCTTGACTACTATGGAAATAATTATATATTCTTATATGTTTTCCAAAATTATATGTTTTTTTACTATGTTATTATTTTATGGATAATTTTATTTATTTCCATATGATTCATATATTATAATTTTCTAATATTTATTCTAGGATTCATGTATATGATCTTGGATTTGTTGGGTATGATCTTCAATTTTCATGATCCTGTTCTCATACCCTTATTCTTGTGATTATGGTTAAATATATTTCTTGATTACCCTTACTGAGAATTTGATCTCAACAATATTTATGTTTCCTTCCATGATTATGAAGATATGTATTATACTTTATGTGTCTACGAAGGGAGATAATCATGAATAACCTAGTGAGATATAATGTAGCTCACTTATGTATTAGTGTTTATGTTTCTATTTTTCTGAACGTACTAAACTGGTATGATCTTTGGGAATCTATTTGTACAATGTTTTAAGTATTCCTGAAATATTATGTAATGTTAATGTATAAAAATAGAGGTTCTCTACACAACTCATTATTCTCTGTTCACGACCCATTTATCAATCATTTCCATAATTCTTTATTTTAAAATCTTCAAAAATCAATTTATCAATCATATTTAAAATCTCCATTTAACAAAGATGCATAATTCATAATTCATAAATTCAATTATATGGGAACACCCCATTGGTTTCCATTAAGTCCATTAAAAAAATAATCAATGGGTGTAATGTGGCCCATGAAGGGCTTCATAATCACATAGTAAATCAATTAAAAAATTCAATTTAAAAAAAATCAATTGTTTATGAAATTAGAATAGAAAAATAACATACACCTAATTATAATCAATACTATGGTAATTGAAAATTATATAACCAACCACAAGGTTTTTTATGAACATTAACCAAACTAAAATCCCTAATTGATTTGAATTGATATAAATTACAACAATACAGAAGATCTATAACCAATACCTAAGACCAAGATCCAAAGGAACACGATACATTAAGACATAGATCTAAACCATCACCAATGGAGAAAAAAATCATCCCTCTTTATTGGGAAAGAGAGATAGGAGATAGAAAGGACCCAATGAGTAATAAATCACTTTTCATAAATGAGTTTATCTTTCAATATGATATTTTATTCACAAAATGAATGTTGATGAGCCTTGTAATCATCCTAGGAGATTCAAAAATTATATGAAATTTTTTAGGGTTGATTTGGGGAGATAAGGGGTAAAAACTACAACGTTAAGTATATTTATTAAAGTTTTCATGTGGTTTAAAATATTTACACATGGATTCTTAGGTGGATGTATGTGGCATGGAAAATAGTGGGCCTTAACTATGCACCCAGACCCATGGGTCCATAGTTTCACTTAAGTGGATAATGTCTTGAGAAACTATGCACCCACACTAAAAATACCCTATTTTTTAGTGTGCGTGGTTTAGGGTGGGAGGAAAAAAATTGTGGTCAAACAGTGTGACAGTCATATTCCTCATCAAGTGACTCCAAAATTGGGTGCATGGTTTTCTGGGGAAAACAACACTATTTTCACCAACCATGCAAATCCCATAAGGTTTATAGTTTTTCTAATTTCACCTTAAGAATCCAAAAAACAATTCCCTGGCTAGGTATAACCAATAAAATGGTAAAATAGTACCTAAAATGATCACAAGGGATCTCCAGAAAGGTTGGGATATTACAATATTTTTCTAGTATTCTCCCTGAATCATGATGTTTATATTTCAATAAAACTCATTCTTGGTGTTATACCTATTTCCATGAATCCTTATATAATTATTAAAAAAAATTCAGAATTAAAGAATAATATACAAGATAATATAAATAAGGAATGTGCCCTAGTGCTTCATCGTAGGGTGTATTAGTTCATTTTTAAAAGAAAAACGTTTGTTTTATGAATCTTCACATTAATTATTAGGAACATAACAAGAACATGATCACGAAAAATTATAGTATACCTAATATTGACTATTTTTTTGATCATTTCTAATGTGATCAATACATCTCAAAGTTTGAACTTCAAACTACACATCATCAATTAAGGGTGAAATTAGAGGACATATAGAACAAATCAAATTATACAAGTTATAAACACTATGAATTTATAGTGATTCCAATTAAATTCAAATTTTCTCCTTTGATCTTCATGAATCTAATGAGTATAATCTTTATAGATTACTTTGATCTATTTTTGGTAATATTTAGAGTTGATATTCTCAAATATTTAAATATCTAGGAAGGGCATGGATATCATTTGAGTATTCTCATATAAACTTTGATAAATGAGAAATTATATGAAATTTTTTGGAAGTGTGAATATTTATTAAAGAAATTTTTATTATTAGTTCATGTAATCACAAGTTAGGGTATATATTTGGATCCCCAATAGACATTTTTTTTGGATAATTATCTAGACTACCAACTATGACCAAGATCTATAGTTTTCTTAGAATATTTTGATATTATTAAAAAAAATTGAGAAATGTTTTTGATGGATTTAAAATCCCTTGATCATGTTTACTAAAAATATAAAAAATGTTTTTTTATATGTGAATATAAAGAAAATATCAGGGATCTATATAAAAGGTTATTAATTTTACCAATACACACATAACCTTATATTGGGTAAGTTTTTTTATGTTTAGTTATGTATAAAATAAGGGATTAGGATATATCCTCATGAATAATTAAAAGGTGGTAGCGTATGCCTCATGTCAACTAAATACTCAAGGTAGACATTATATAACACATTATTTGGAGCTAGCTGTAGTAATATTTAGATTGAATATATATTGAAACTAACCGAATTGAAAAAATATTTAAATATATAATGATCGTAAAATATTAAAGTATATATTAACATATAAGGAGTAAAACATACACTAAAGGAGACAGTTAGAGCTATTCATGGTATAAAAATTCTCAATACATTACCACCCGATGAAGGAAAACAAGGTGGATGATTCTCTATGTTATAAAGATCATGCTACCTTATCTATTATGTGGATTTAAAAAGATATAATACATATAGATTTATAAAGGATAAAACATGAGATGATAAGTAAAAGGGATAAATTTTAAAGAACCCAATCCTAGAAGCCTGGATCCAAAGTTTAAATTATGACATTGTAATAAGATAAAAGTGATGTTATCCCAGAGGACTAAATAGTTTTGTAGTCTAGCTAATCTAGATACAAACATTAATCTCACATTACATTTGAAAACATAAAATAAAAATCATTGTGAATGTAATTATTTTATGTCCTTGAACACATACAAAGATTACTTCTTCATATCATGGGTAAAGGAAACAGAATAAGGGCGATATCTAATGATCAGTAAGGGTTTTATATAGTGGAATATATAATGAGTAAATATGGAATAATCAATATTGGAAAGTAAATAATTTGAAACACCTATAAGGTAATCAATGAATTGAGCATAAATAATAATATTAAGGAATAAATGATGATAAAATAAATCCATATAACTTATAACATGAGTATAAAAATTATCCATGGATTTCATAACTATTCAAATAATAACATTCAATGTCAATTACTAATCCCATAGTGATTAAATACCTAATTTAAAACATTATAAACTAACCACAAAGGATTTATTCCAGTAAATCATACATAATCATTTAAGATCTCAACCATATACCCAAACTCATTTGCCACATTAGGCCTTATGATTCATCAAGGGGATATAGCAAGCCCTTAAAATAACATACAATGTCAAATTCAACCATTATATTAATATAGTGAAACATAATCTATGCGAACATTTATATTGACAATATAGCATATGAAATGTTAATAATTTTACCAATCAACAAACATAATCATAATCCATATAAAGTAATATAGTGGATGTTACCAAAATTTTACATCTTCATTATAACTAATCATAAACAATCCGGATAAAGAATAATGATGGAATTATTAAAATATATCCCTTGTAAAAAATAAGTAAAATAAAATGGTGTTGTTGTTTCTGAATACGAATACACTAAAAATTTCATTAAAACCATTTTTGAGGAAAATAATATTAACTTTTTAATTCACTTTTACAAGATAAAAATTTCAAAATTATTATATAAAAATTTTACATTAAAAGAATCATGGAAATGTTTAATGTAATCTTCAATAAATTGGGTGTTCATGATTGTGGTAAATTTAATTCATGTTGAGTGAATTAAAAAAAATCCTTTATAATTTTTGAAAAAAAATTAATAAAGTACCTTATTCAAAATAATTGTATTATTTATTTTAAACTAATTTTTAAAATTAAAACATTGGTAAATAGTTGTTTAATACTACATTGGATAATATTAAAATATTCTGGAGAACATTTTTTGAAAATATGGATATGAAACAAAAGATTCATGACTATAGTGGAGATAATCTGTGTCTTTATTGAAAATTACTTTTTATATTTTTAATACATAAAATAGGAAAGTCAAAATATTAATTATAATTTTACATAAATAACTATATTAGAAAAAAAAATATTGGGTTTAAGATATAAAGACCTAATCATAAGCAAACTTGAATAATTATTTGATAGTGAAATAAACTCTTACCACTTTGGTACCTTTAAAACCCTAAACCTTATAAAATAAATAACATCAAATTAAACATTAAATAACATTAATATAAATAGATTCATGGTACAACATATCAAAGTGGGAATAGATATACCTATTAAATTAAGAGACGTGCTTAACATAAAAGATGTCCCAAAATAGATAATTTGAGTTTAATAACCTTTAAACTGTTCCTAACATTGAATTTATAATTAATCAATAATGTGATCAAGTGAAAAAAATTAAAACATAATAAGAAATTGGAAATAAAATAGAAATCCCAAAAATCCATTTAACCCATAATCATGGAATAATAAAATCAATTAATAAGTGATATAATTCAATAACAAAATTGAGTTATGAAACACATACCACTAGGTAACATTAAAGTCAAATAAAATTGGTTGAAATATTTTGAATTAAAAACTAAAATCAAATAGGGTATGACGAATTCATGATATAAAATCTAAAAGTGGTATATACACCATATAAAAGAAATTATGTTCATTATAATAAAATATTACTCAATTAAAAAATTGAGAAGAACTCCGTTACCTTAGGTCTAACTTATCGGTCACATTATTTATATTCTGGAATAATAAACATATAATAATTATTTTTTTATAATGAGTATTTTTAGTTTTTATTATTCAATTTATTTTATTTAATACGATGGTATATTTAATTACATTATTAATTACCTTTACATCGTATTTTTTCACTATATTCCGTTTAAATGTCCAAAATGACTTCAACATTTTGATTATTTTAAAAGATGACATTGTTCCATAAAATCTAGAATAATTATCATGGATAACTGTCATTTTTATATATCAATGATAATTTTTTTAGCATCCATGATGTATTTTTGAGAAAAAATAAATACATTATAATCATTTAGATGGCATGGATTGCATACACATGAGTAATCTTTACATTTTTTTACGATCATGAAAGAAATAATAGAAGTTTTATTTTAACGTTACAGAATTATAAAAATATCACAAATATAATATTATTTATTTAAATATATGTATATATATCTTCCATATGATATTGTTATTAATAATTAATCACTTCACTTCATGTAGGTAGTAGTCCAAATGTACGCACGAACTACACTATCCTTTTTTCAATGAATGGAAAGGTAATAAATTAAAACATATATTATCTTATAATAATGATAAATAAGTAATTAAATCATATATATATATATTTAATCCATCATTAAAACCAACCTTAAAATGAGGTGACATAAAACGAATTACATCGATTCGTGAGAAGGTAGATTGTCGTAAACAAAAATGTCGGTTTAATTTTAAATTTGATGGAAGATGATATATATAGGTTATTTCATTAACATAATAACATATTAGTATATTTCATATAATTTTGTATTACTTTATCATATTTTTAGTTGAATATAAGGGGTATAAGAAGAAATAAAATGAAGACCGATTGTTATGAATAATACCTCTTCTTCGAAAAACATCTTTAGGTTTCCCTCAAAAGATTCTCTAGGATGGTATTATGATAAAAACGACTATATGACATGATAATGGAATTATGTAAGATATTTTTAATGGTATTGACTGAACAAATATGCTATTGTAGTGTGTAGTGAAGTGGAGATGGGGTTCCATTTTATAAGAGTGGAAGGGGAATTCTTGCAATTTCGTAAGGTACAAATTAAAATAAATTAATAATTTCATATTAAAATATATTAATATTTATAAAATTATAATAAAATATGGATTTTATTCTAGATCCTCACAAAAAATAAAAAATTGGATAAGATTATATGATTTTTTTTCACCCTTATATTTTTGGTGTAACCCTTTTAAAGCCTTTTTGACAATTTCTGCGATAATAATGTTTTTACTCTCTAGCTCTCAAGAAACATCCTTTAAAAAAAATAACTGGAATAAAGGGGATATATTTGGTATTATAAAAAATATTACATTTTATTTTCCCATGATAATATTTTGAGTAATTTTAAAGAATTTAATAGAACATTATTTATTATAAATTATTATTAATGTCAATTTTGACACTATTCAATTTATTTGATTTTAAAAACAATAATAAAATGAGGGAATAAAAATATGTACCATTAAAATATTTTTAATTTGTTATAATTTTATATAAAAATGTTTTCCAAAATAATTTATTCAAATTGTATTACTTTTAATATTTTTAAAATCATTAACTTTATTTTCCTTTTAATCAAATAAATACTATGTCGGTGTTGTGTAATAATTTAGAGTAATTATTCCATCACTGAAAATTAGAAATAATTTACCATGATAAATAAATATTATTTATTATTTAAATTAATATATGACTAACTATACCCCCATTTAACCCTTTTGTGAACACATAAGTTATTTTTAAAAGTAAGAGAGTTTCATTTTGTTCTTTTCATTACTTAAATTATTATGAACATAAAAATCATGATCATATGGATCTAAAATAGAAATTTATAGAAATTACATGATATAGGGTTGATATATTTCCATAAAAGTGAAATTAGAAAAGTTTTTACCTCATTATAACACTTATTTTTTAGTTTAACACATGGTAAATCTGTTTTATCCTAAATCATGGTAACATATTTTGACTATTTTTATTATTCATTATAACCAAAAATTAATTTTAAATTATTTAAAAATATTAATAATCATTATTATAAATATGGAATCCATTTCACAAACATTATTCCACATTATTTGTACTATCTAATTTTAAAATTTACCGATAAAATGTGTTGATAAATGGGTTTTCAAGGAATGCATTTGTTAAGCATAAGATGCTCTCACATTAATTATATGAAAAGAGATCATAAATATATGGATCTACAGTAATATATTTAAATATATAATCTATACTGTTAGATTAAATTATTCATTATTAAATATTATATTAATTAATTTAAATGTAAATACATTATGCATTTTATAACAGTATTAAATTAAAAGTAGTATATTAATTATTCACTGAAAATTCAACTAGTTTAGAAAAATCAAAAATACTTAATCTTAATATAATATTCATATGATGATTTATAAAATGTATTCCATTTTAAAAAAGTAATTTTATAAAATTGTTTGAAATTAGTTCTTTTGTCCATATGCATAATAGAATAAAAATTATTTTTGAAGAAAATATATTAGGAAGAATAAAATGACTGTAATAAATTTTAAGTGATTATTTACAAAGAATTTATCAAAAATACAATTTTTATTAGTATCTTAATATATATATCATGATAAATTTTATCATATTCATACCTATAAATTTAATGGAAAAGCTATAATGGCCATATTTAATTAAAATATTTCATGGGTCATTTAAGCTTAGTGTTGCATGTTGTTTAAGATATCGATCATAATTTTAATCTTTTAAAATTTCATGGTGTTATAGAAATCATATATTTCATTAATTAATTCTCAACCAGCCATCCATGTTGAGATAAAAAGGTTAAATATGCGGTTATAGATCTATAATATCTATTATTAAGGTGATGTGATTAAATCCATTGAATATTCCAAAAGATTATTTTTCAAAGAACAATTTTTTATGTATTGTATAATTTTTATAAAACCTAAATCAATCAATATGAAAATATGATTATAGTAATATTTTATTATTCAATCTATATATATATATATGAATATGTTATTATTCATTTAATTATAAATTTATTTTGTAAAAATATTTAGAACACTTATTGTTTTAAAAAACTTTTTTTCTATAAAATAAGTTATTTCGTTATATTTTGTATTTTCATATAAAGGATAAATGTTTAAATTATAGAAATTTAATTATATAATCTGAACTTAATTTTTTGATTTATTATTTCAAAATTATTTTTGGATAATTTTGATGGATTCTTTTAAAAAATTTATTTTTTTGTGAATAGTGAAAATACGGTTTTTACAAATATCATAACATTTTTGACATAACAATAATATTGTCATTAATTAAAAAAATTTGTAACTTTTTTCTCAATAAAAAGGAATTTAATGAATAATATTATACATTTTTATACAATATATATAATTTTTCAATCTATCAATTAATTTTTTGTAACATTACTTATATTTTATTAAAATTTAAAAACTAATTTGGTCATTCTACTGAAATTAATTATTCAAAATGATCCATTTAGTTAATTATCTATTTAATAAATAAAAATTATTATTTATTTATTCATAAACTTATAAATTTCTTGTAAATCAATACTATAGAAAATTTTGTAGTAAATTTTTACGTTTAAATAGAGTATTTTTTTCATAAATTGTTATTTTTATATTAAGCATATTTTGTTAAAATAAATTTTCACTATAACTAGGCATTCAATTTTAATTTTTTTTCATATCTGAAACCATAATTTTAAAATTTCTTTATAAGTTATATTTTATTTCTATTCATTAAAATAGCATACAATGTTAAAAAAACTAGTTGTCGTGATAAAAGTAAACTGTGGTAAAACGTTAAATTAAGTGGTAAAGGATTAAAATAACCATACATTTATCCCCTAATTATGATTATTATAGGATGATCTAATAATAATCATCCCTTATCAATTATTTTTTACTTGTATATCCACTATATGTTGAATCTAAAATGCCTTTAATATAATATAATAAGTATTTAAAAATATGATACCCCTCTAACATATAAAAGAATCCTTTCACCACCCTAGTTATCATCACACATTAAGATTATTATTCTAAGAAATTTATAACAAAATAGATACCCAACACTCTTTGATACATATTATAGGTTATTTTCTCTCCACAATACGAATCTAAGACTCCTTGATGGGTTTTCAAAAGGCGGATATACGAAAAAGAGGTAAATATTTTAACGGAGTACTTTTAGGTTTATGTCTTCTTCCACACCATCCAAATCTATTCCTCTAATAATAACATAATTACACAAGTATAATTAGTGTAATTAAATTTTATTAATGATTCATCAATAACCATTTTATACCTTCCTCTCTCTATTTGAAAATGAAAAATATTGACCATGTTATGTGTGGATTATCGCCACCATGATTGATGACTTTCATTTCTCATCATCACCCTACATGGATGATTAAAAAAATTATTTAGTTAATATCTATGATATTTATATATATATATATATTATACATTTTTAAGGGTGATAATACTATTTAACTCATTATTAAGATACCTAGTATTTTCCATTAAAAATTTCCAAAACAATCCCTTCATTGATTCAATTCCCAAAAAACATACCATTGACTTCCATTAAATGAAAATGGGAGGTTGTGAATCCTTGAAACAAAATTATTTCATTAAAATTTATGACCTTTGAATGATTAACATTGTATCAAATAATAGGTACCTATATCTCCATTATGATGCTTGTATAAAATAATGAAAATTACTATCATCAGATGATGAAAATAATTAATAACTAACTAATATATATGTAATAAAGGATAATAATTGAATATTAAATATATAATTCATATGAAAATGGTTATATAATAGTTTACTACGAATATAATTTTTATTAAATAGTTTTTTAAATAACATCGGGGGAATTCAGGATCAAAAAAAGGTTTTTCTATTTATAACTTCCCATCATTGATATATTTTATATATTCACTTACTTATTTATTTTGTGTGGTGTATATACTGCACCTAAATGTATTTTATGAAAATTTTCATGAAAATTATAGGGATTTAAAAATCAATCTTTGTTTCTATATTTTAATATCATTTTGATTCATAGGTTACCAAAGTGATAAGGTGTTTTATTTAAAATTATTATTTTAAATGGTTTAAAGTATCTTACCCAAATATTTTTCCACTATATCCATATTGATTATATTATTTAAATAATGATATTATTTAAAATAAAATAATTTCACATGTTTATGTTTAACTATATATGAATGTATTTATTGAAATACAAAAGTAATTTCTTTAACATTTTCATGGGATCCACATTTGACTTTCTTCATAAAAGAATGAAAAAAATGATTCTAAACATTTACCACTTGACCAAATTATAAATAAATCACTAATTTTATTAATTATAGATATTCCTTTACATGTTTTCATGGATTATCAAATAAAATTTTTATCATTTATTTTATTTTTCAATGGACATTTATTAAAGAAAAAGGAAAACAATACAATAAAAAGATACAATCATGGAACACCTAACAACCATAATTGATGATTATGGTGTTGGAGATCAAAAACCAATGCAACAAGAAACACCCAATGGAATAAGGTGAGCTTTGGAAGTCAACATAAGGATCATCCTTTCATTGCATATCAGATGGACCGCTCCAAGCACTTCAATCCAAAAATATAAATGATGCAGTCCAATCCAGAATGAGATATCATCTCTCCATGAACCCCTATAAAGTGAACCAGCTACTGCATATTCTCACAGGTGCCCCTTTAAGCTGCTAAGAAATCCCATGAAATCAAATGAAGGCATTGAGGAAGAATCTTTTTGAATTATAATGGCATAAATTCTCAATGGAGATAAAAAACCAGCCACACAAGATGACACTTCCGAGAGAGAATCTGAACAATGCATTCCAGTGGATACACTATGAAAACTAGTGCTGAAAGTAACAGTGATATGTAGATCTTCCACTTCATTCCTCATAAAGAGGGAACATTTCTACCTCGAATGGATCTAACCAGCATAGAAATTCATCCAAAACCATGATGTCCTGTCCATTTAGAGTCAGGTTTAGCTCTATGTGAACTCAGTAGCTTCGAATCCTTTGTTGTCCAAGACATTTCCATTAAGTGGCATGAACCATCCATGAGAAATCTCACAGTGATTTATTTTCCATATTCTACTATCTCTACAAGATAATATTTAGTTATTATGGGGATATGTTTTGAACTCATTACTTCTAAAGTAGTATCTATGATTTTTTCAGCTTTAGGGGGTCTCCCTACTTTCCTTTTCGAGCTTTGAGGACCTTTAGATCCTTGAAGCAGACCATCAATGTTTATAGCAGCAGGTATCCCACTTTCCTTTGAAATTCTTTGTGAGAATCCGTGGGGACCAGAATGTGGTACATGCATTGCAGAAGAAGGGCCATGTGTAGAGATATTAAGATCATACAATGCTGAATTAGAGTTCATTTGAGTGCTAGGAGGATTCATCATACTGCATGCATTGTCAGAAGAAACAAATGGAACAGAACTATGTGCATAAATACTTTGAAAAGCATCATTTTGGTCATTATTTTTAGATGAAGTAGATACATTCAATGTGTCAACAGTACTGTTAACGGTAAAAGAAGAAAAAATAGAATGATCATCATTTGTCATAGTAGAATTAGCAGAATTGCTCCCCATGATAGCTGGTAAAAGAATATGTAGGTCCTTCTGAGTATTAATGCTGAAATCCAGTTCTGTAGCTGAAGTAGGATCACAGTTCTGCCCATCTTCAACCTCGAAAAATGTGGAAGTATCAATATTTGAAGCATTAATTACATTTTCATTATCATCCTGTAAAGAGATCATAAAATCATGGATTTCATTCTTAAAATTCAGAAAAAAAATTGATACTCATCCTCCTCATTCTTTAAATCATAAACCAGATTACAAATATCATTGCAAATCTTAGAGAATAGATGAAGATCCTCCTTTGAAACCCATTCAATAACTGGAGGAACAGGTTTTATGATCTTCTCTTCCTCCACAGCCACATCATCCCATGAAACTCTTTTTGATGAGGAAGATTCATGATACTTTGTTGATGAAGCATTTGCAATAGAAATATGATTTTTAACAGGGGGACTACTGACTTTAGAATTCCTTTATTTCAATAAAGACAGCCTTGTTATTTTTATTTCTGTTGACATCAGTCCATTCAGAAACGTTAGATGGCACCTTGGAATTTCTCTGAATCAACCTACAGTTAGAGACATTATGTCTCAGAATTTTACAGACATCACAAAAGTAGGGCACATTCTCATATTCCAATCGAATATCATATTTAATACCATTTTCATTAAACAGAATAGAAGTAGGTCTTTTGACTTCCAGGTTAATGTCCACAAGTATTCTGGAAAAATAAACATTTTCACCATCCACGGTGTGTTGATCCAACCTCATAGGAGTACTAATACACGATTCAATTTCGTTGAGGATTCTAAGATGCCAATACACCCAATTTAATCTATACACTTTTACACAAATTTGTGTATTAGATTTCATGACGTTAAAAGGATTAAAAATAACATTTCATTCCGAAAACCATAGAATTCCATGTTTGAGTTGAAGGCTACCTAGGTACCAAACCGAATTCAAGTAAGTAGAGGAGGTGAAGACAATGCGAAAATACCCTTTTCCGATTGAAATAAATTTTTAATCTCTTAAACTTCAGCAATGAGAAATTCTGTTTTTGAGATCAGCAAAAGACCAAGGTTTGTCTCCCTTTGATTAAATAACACGACCCAGTAATGAAAACTTACAAAGGACAAGACATTGTTGTAGTGCATCCGGATCCGCAACCACTGAGAATCCACTATTTTCTAACCTGGTGATATTTTATTTAAATGAATCCTCCTTTGTAGTATTTTCTGATCCAGAAAGAACCTCCGTGAAGGATAGATTCTTATTTCAATGAATCGATGAATCTTGGAAGCCCGATGGTTTGAAAATTTCGTTCATTGCTTGACGATTGTCCTTGAAGGACATTTCCCACTTTGGGTTGAGAGAATTCATTCAGAGAATCAGGTAATAAGATCAAGTTTCTCTGAATCTCCATTGATGCGAAGAAAGCATAGGGTCCACGCTCCATCTGAATCGTCGTGTCATCTCTCATCCATCCCATATTCTTATTTATTTTATTCTTATTCTGGGAAGTTACAAAAATAAAAGGATATTTTTTCGTATTTATTAAAGTATATTAATAATGTTTTGTTTAAAAAAAATTCATCTATGTCAACATATAGTAATGATTATTATTATTTACTAGGGTTATTATCTAATGATACCATACACTTTATTTCTATATATGGATTTTAATTATTTCATAAAAAAAATTCATTTATTTATCTCATTTCACATATTAAATATGATATAAAGATGTAATGAATGTTTTCCTATTCATGTGGTACACATATGTATGGGTTTACACTATGTAGTGAGTCAATTTGGAATTACATATCCGAATAATGTATTTTTTTAAATATTTATATCTCATGAGATTAAATATAAGGGACTAGAGAGTGAACCCAATACACAAAGGGTCACTATCCATTATGGTTTAAATGGAATAAAGCATAATCCCTTTCCATTTTTTCACTCAATTCATAATTTGATGATGGTATTAGTATTGTGTATTAAAAATGCAAATGCTTTACTATTATTATATATATTCCTCACACTTATTCTAGAATTTTTACCTATATTATACTTTATCAACTCATTATTTATCTATATTTCCACAATATTATGAATACTATCACATATTATTCTAAACACTTATATGATGACTCTAGGTATATGATCTATGAATTATTGGGTAACATTTTCATATGTTTTGATCATATACTTTGATAATGTTCTTGTACAATGATTCTTGTATTTTTCTCACTTATGATATTTGATGGTTATCTCCAATGTTTACCCTTATAGAACATTAATTTTTTACTATTATTATGTTTTTATTTCCTGATGTTATATAAAAGGGTGTTATATATGATATGTTCAGAAGGGTTACATGTTAAAAGAGTATTTTTTGGGAAATTTTAATATTTTTAATGAAATGAATTTATTATGTATCTAATATTCAATGACACTAAACCATTAGTTTATTATAATGGAATTATTGTGAGATATGTTGAACATTTATATAAAAAATGTAATATGCATGTATGTTATGATTATGTTGGCTCGCTTCCTCTTGTTCTTCCTCCCTATCTCTTTGATCCTATTCTGTTAGGTACCAGCCTATGAAAAAAATAAATCATTTTATCATTAAATGATGATTTGGATCAAATTATCACTTTATCATGATGAGATAGCTTCCATTTTTAAAAATTAAATAATTTTTCACTTAATTATTACAGCTTTTATAATATTATATATGAAATAAATTTAATTATCTGGGATACCATCATTAATTGTTTAATATTAATGAATCAAAATAAAATTAAAGTGAAAATGGTTAAGGGACATTATGAAAGACATATTTCATTTCTCAAAATGATGCTAAAAATTAATCATGTGATGACCTTTTTAATGGCTCCAAACACACTTTATAATTTTAGAAACAGTCTGAGTAAAAGAATAGGGAGATAAATTTTAGGTCATTATCTAGGGAATAATTTTTTTTATTCAAAAGTATTCACATCCTTTATTATTCTATTTCATTATTTTAATAATATTCAAAAATTATTCTAAATATATTTATAAATTGTTGAAATTGAGGTTGCTGATGAATAACACAATAAATTAAAAATGAGAAAGAATGGTTAATGGATGAAAGTAATATGAGGTAATGTAATGTAATGTCTTCCAAAACAATTCAAGACATAAAGAGTTCCACTATAAATTCTATCAATAATTTTTTATTTTGAGTTGATGTTAACAACCGTATAATAACAATCTAAATTGAACATCAAATGAATTCCTATGTTTAAACCCACTTCACTCAAGAGAGTGATAAACACATGTCACAAAAATGAAATAAAACTTGACAAATTATATTACTAAAATAGTTTTGGGATCTATTAGATATATCAATGAAGACCCAATTTAGTTATCCTTATAATAGATCACTCTGTTGATTCAAGCATCTCAGGGAGGGAAGGGTAATATTAATATTGATGAGGATACAAAACTAATGTCAAGGGATAATTGGTTTTCACCACACTTAAAAAACCATTCATCATAAAAACCAAGGAAGGAATGGTAGATACGAAATAAGAAATAAAAAAACTCAAAAAAAACATTTTAAATTTCACCCGTGGCCTAGAAAAGCGGTCTAACCCTCCATTATAGAGGTTATTGTTTATAGAAGAATGGTAAATAAAATGTAAAAAAAAATAGATGAAATAACTAGATGAAAAAATTACAAACCACACACAGAAATAATCTGGGAATCCACTTCACAGAGGAATAAATTCTCAATAATAGAATATAATTTTTGGAATAGGGTTATATAACATTAATCATAAAATATAAAACAATTAACATTTAATTAGAATATTAAAGTTATAGATAAAACAAGGAAAAATCATAAGAATAAAAATAAAAAACAACATCAGATTTTTATTTTATAAATACTTTAAAATAACTCCCCTATTGGAGGGTAATAGATCATTATATCTAACCATTAACCATGAATACAAATTTCTGAATCCAGTTTAATTTTTACATATATTATGAAAAAATACTGGGATTAGGTGTGCATATCCTTCTTATATCCTTAAGTTATTTGTTCAACTAAATAGTTTTTAATTTGATTTATTTAAATAATATTTGTATATTGAAAATGAAATACATAGAAATAGAGGTTTAGGATGTGCATAATGTATCTTGTAATGAATAATTGATGTCATGGTAGTGGTGTAAGGAACATTGATATCATTATATATCAAAGAAATGGTTTTAGAATATATAATATGAAGATTAATGAATATGGAATCAATAAGAGTTATAATGTGCATAACATGAATATTGTAAATTCATATGGTTGAGAATGAAGTGGGATCGTGTATTATG
Organism: Viscum album; assembly: GCA_963277665.1. Lineage (NCBI taxonomy): Eukaryota > Viridiplantae > Streptophyta > Magnoliopsida > Santalales > Viscaceae > Viscum > Viscum album. The sequence continues at coordinate 2,043,003,481 of OY728141.1, read as the reverse complement.
GTGTTTGGAAAATTCTTGTATAAGATCAATGAAGGAAGATAATATCACTCTAAGGGGTTTCTCATCACATCGTGATTTGAGTACAGAAACAATTACAAACTGAAAACCTTCATTGTATAAAAAAGAGTAGTATGGGAAGAAGATTCTAAAATGACATTACATTTTAGGAGACACTAAAATATGTAAAATTCAATAACCTAATTCATTAAATTAATTTAGTGTAATAAAAAATAGAAATTTGAAATTTGATAACCCCGTAATATATATTTAACCATCACTAAGACACTGATTGTGATATGTAAAATCCTTCAGGAGAGAACATGTAAAATTTATCACTATAATGTGTAAAGGTCACTCTATAGATAGAGTGAAATACGGTGATGTCCTATATAAATTTCTTGTATATGTGAGAGTAAATTCTAGAATCAGCAAACCAAATGTGATAGAGGCATTAAACTTTAGTGTTATATGAAAGTTAGTAGTAAATAAATGTGGAAATGAAAATTATGTCACCCAGTATATGTATGATTCACTAGGGTTATGTATAAAAATAACTATTACAAACTAATTGAAAATTTAGAAAAGAGTATTACCACCATGGGATATATATATATATATATAAATGTGAATCTAGATCATATTTAAAGGTCATCATGCAGTATGTAAGAGTAATTTCCATGATTAAAGGGTGATAATTAAGGGTCATCACCATTATATATTGAGAATATTCATCTATGTTGTATGTTTAAGGCTACACTATTAATAATATATGGTTAATTATAGTGGGTCTTCCAATTCAAGGATCTGAATTCCATAGTGGAGGATCATTCTAAACTGGGGTATTTTGATGAATTAGAATAATGAACTAATCGCTGATATCACAACTTATGGATGTATTATGGAATGATTTATTACAAAGAAATGTATATATCATTGCATGAAACACACAGTCATGTTGTGATGGGTTTAAAAATCAAGAATCTTTTTTATAATCACATCTAAATATTCATGGGAATTTAATATAAGATGTTCTGTAGATTTTATAGATTTAATTATTAACTAAAAAATTCCATCGAGAAGGGTGACATTCCATGATTAGGGTGACATATAATAAGGCCACACCATTTTAATTAAATCCACATCATGTATGGTTATTCTTAGATATCATGGGAGACACATTTTGAAAACCAAATAAAGAGTTTTTGGCTAATATTTCAAAATATTAATAAGTTTTTTTGGTACATAATGAACATATAAATGTATATAATAAATCTAGACTAATCAAATATGATGAGAAGATGATATCTAATTATCACCATCAGATTATGGTTTTGTTGCATGGGGAGCTTATAAAAAATGGTAGTTAAAATTTTGGAAGTTGAAGAAAAGTTTGACCATTTGATACATCTAAATTTTAGAAGAAGATATAGTGTTATTGGATAATTTATTTTTGTAATTATCTTGATCTATATAAAAATTAATGTCTTTGAACATTATAAAATTTTTATTATAGTTCATCACATCAAGGAGTTGATATTATGTGGCATTGAAAAATTATAGTACAATGATGTAGAGATAATCATATAATCAATCTGGATATAAAGATGCAATGTGTCTCCATAACCTAGGATGTACTAGAAGTAACCAATATATATATATATATACTATTTAAAATTCTTTCACATATATAAATTTATTATTTCCCCTATCAAATAAGTGTGTAAAATTAAAAAAGATTGACTTTCCCTTACATTGATATAGTCTGTCCAAAATAATTTAAGGGTAGTGTACCATGGTAAATAGTAATAAGGACCTAAACATATAAATCTGCTTAAAGTGAGTATCATAGATTATGGTACCCTAAAATATCTCCTAGTGTGTGCTCCATGGATTAACTATCACTGATAAACTCAAAAGAAATCTGTGTGTTTTTTGTGGGCTTTACTTACTATATCTAAACAGTGTGATAAGTATGATAGAATGAAATATTGAGTAGGTTCTAACTAACATGACTAAATGATTTATACATCATATATAATTAATATAAGAGAAAATTTTAAAACATTAGGTATCTTGATTCACTCCCCCCTCTCCCTAAACGATGCTTCAAGTAAAATTGGCCCCAAAAAGTCATATCAGATCCAAAAGGTTTTGATTTGATGTTAAATCCATAATTTTTTTTGTCCTATTATGTATATAGGTTTAATGATGAAGCCTCTTTTTTATAGAGTAACAAACTATGATGGTTGGAAAAAGTAGTTATCAATGCTTCTTTAGGATTTTTAAATGAGTTAATGTAATATATAATTCCATATATAGATTAGAATAAATACAATGAAAGAGTTTCTAATGAATGAACAAAGTATATTTTGACTAAATCCTTGCCAAATGAGGTATAATATAAAACCACTCTTTATGATACTTCTTTTGAGATATAGATGAAATTGTAATCATTATATTTGAAATTATTAAACATGTTTGGGAAATATTTCCTTATGTAAAAATCTACAAATAAGAGAAATAATAATAAGATAAATTATAATAGGAATATAGGGAGGATTGGATATCTAAGAAATGTGATTAGTTAAAATATGTTTATAAATATAATACTAATATTGTTTTAAAAAACACCTGAAAACATGAAATTTCAAATTCCAGAATAAAATTTGGTGATGTAGAAGGTTTCATAGAAGAAAATTAAATGAAAATATGTTGTCCATATAATGAATTTAAATCAAATAATCGACTAGTGGTCCCACCCATGTTTGAACAGTTGGATAAAATAGAGATTATGAATAAAGTGGTTAATGCATTCATAGAATATTAGTTCATGTAGAGACTATTATTGAAGATACTTTAAGTGTCCTTTAATGTAAAAATAATAAATATGTGTAAAAATGTGATGTAAAAAATTTACTTACATGAATATATTTGAAAAGAAGAGGGTTAAGAAATCGAAGAGAAAAAAAAATCTAAATGTGATCATTATTCCTCTAAAAACATGACATGAAGTGTGTTATAATATAGAATATAAGCTATCTAAATCTTCATGGAGTGGATAAAAAATTGTAGGAGATAGATATGAAGATCATTAATATTAAGATTATGTTGAAAACCTTAAATGAAAAGAAGAAAATAACTCCCATAATAACCCCGAGAAGGGGAGTGCATAGAGAAAAAAATATAGAATCCAGAAAAAAAATGTGATATTCATTCCAAAATAATAAGAATAAACTCTGAAGTGAAAGTAAAGATGAGGTGTTATTATTGTGTAAATTGGGTAATTCCATGAGTGTGTGTCCAAAATCACAAGGGATCAAAGATGGAAGAAAAAATATTTCATCAACATCTCAATTAAGGAAAGACTATGTAAGGCATGATTTTATCATGAGATGGTTTTCTAGTGATAACTATGGTTATATTGAATTTTTGTAACCAAATAAGTATAACATTTATTATCAATTGTTCAATATGTGTTTAGTAGAGTTATTTATGATTATTGGGGGTTGTTATGGATTAATTGGATGATATCCATGTAATACCCCAATATGATTAATAAACACACATGTTCAATTGAAAAATAAAAATGAGGTTACAGATTGAAGAACTTTAGTGGATAAGTTTTAGACATTAGTGAAATTTAATTTATGGTAATTGATGATATGTTATTCTATTGAATAAAATCATTTCATTGTGAAAGAAGGATCATTTTATACATAATTTTAGAGGTGTTTTAAATTTTTTAATAATGGATGGATTTAATCATAAGTATATCTAACAGAGTTTTAGTGAAATTTGAAATTTCCCAAATTCACATAATCATTTTGAGTGTGTATCCAAATCATTGCAGTTGAATGAATCATGTTTCCAAAATTCCCACATATCCAAATATGTGACATATCCTAGTGAATATCCATATAGCTAAATCAAATTGATGAATATGAAATATATGAATTTTATAATGATTAATGTAGCAAAACTGAGTGATGTTGACATTATGATCCATATAGCTAATTACAATGTAGTTGATGTGAACCATGTTATTGATTTTCATGTAGTTAACTATTATAATTGAACCAATCACATAATGTCCTGGAAATATCTTTTTTTTATAATTAAGACATAAGGAATGTTTTTAAATAACACAGAATAATGAATCTTGATTGTTCCTGGGATTTAAATAATTATTTAAAGGGGAATTGAAATGAGTTTAAATGAAAGATAATTTTTAAATTAGTTGTCTAGTTTGAAAAATATGATCCTACTATCAATGGTCATGGGGTTCCCTTAATATAAAATTGGGAACCTTTATTGTGATATTTTTATAATAATATTCATGATGATTTTGTGAAGAAAAATCTATTATGAAATTATCTAAGGATGTAAAGAGAAATAATTAATTGAACTCTCATGATATCTTTTATAAATTAGAGAGAGACCCCAGTATCGATATGAGAATTATGTAAAGAGTATCTAGGAGTTACACCTATGTATTAAAATAATATAAGGAGAATTAAGATCATGGATGATTAGGATACTGGTCTCAAGAAAATCAGTGCCAGAGAACTTGATGAAGTACACTTATAGACATACTGATCCATATTCTCATGGAAGAATATTGTATTCCTTAGTGGTTTTGAAGTAACTAGGGAGAGTAAGAATATATTTATATGATGTTTCCTCATTGAATAATATAAATACCACTTCTAGTGGTAGTTGGAAGGGGAGGATCATAGTAGGACTCTCTATTGATGGGATTGTGATCGGATGTGGTTATAACAACTTGTCTCATAGTAATGAATCTATATTAGGGGGACTAAACAACACAGTAATAAGTATGGTTATATGCCAAAACATGACAATAACTTTTTATTTTATCTCTTATATTAAAATTTCAAATGAGTTGATATTGATAGACAATATTTAGTGGATGAATAAACATAACTAATTCAACAGATTCAACTAAAATAAGAAAATTTAAAAAATGTGATCACAGATTCACCCCTCCTACCCCATAGTTCATCTGACCTAGGGAACTCTAAGTGGTATGAGAACAAGTTTCCCTGGAAATATCCAAGAAACATTATGAGATATGGATATTCTTAATTTATTAAATAGTCATTGTTTTCCAATATTTTTCGAAAAGACTTATTAAATAAGGATGAATAAGATGTTACAGTATCTCCTATTGCTGGCCCATGAAGTGAGAGATACTGTAATAGTGGGTTTTCTACCCATTGTTATTTATTTTTATATAAAACAAGACAAAAAAAGATATTTATAGTTATTTTAAAAGGATCAAAATAAAAACTTTATGTCTTTATCAGTTAAATTATACACAATCTCCATGGGTTTCTAGAATTCCAATAAAATATAATACAAATTTTGAGCTCCCTCTTAATATAATTATAACATAAAGACAACAAAACCCCATGTTTAGAGGATACAAATTGATGATACAAATATTGATGATGATTGTACTATAATTAACTAATTTACTCATGAAAATATGGATGTGATAAATATTCAAGGATTTGGTGAGTATCTATAAGATTTTATATTTGAAAAAAAATTATAATTTATATTTTAAAAAAATTATATAAAATTATCCACCCAAAAATAAATAGAATATATGATAGATGATGAGATACAAAACATACGTATAAATTATGAGATTATAAAGGTCCTTAGTTCTAGAAAAATCCATGGGATGATATAGCCTTTTATGAAATGATAATAAAAAATAGTAAAGAAGAAAATATTTCTAAATCAGGTGATTCAAATAAAAATGAGGATGACAGTGAATTTAATTAAATGTTTCTATTGAATCAAATGTATTTAAAAGCAGAGTGTGGGAGGGTAAGAGTAAGAAACCATTAATATGTCTAAACTATGGTGTCTCTGATCTTTTTTCTGAAAATTATCAAAGCAATAATTTTGATAAATCAAAATCAAATTTAGATGATGAGAGACCTCACAAACACAAATAGTGTGAGAAAAAAATGAATCACAGTTATAGAAATAAGAGAAAATTAATGGGTATTAAAATGAAAGATTCAACATGACGTCATACTTCAGATAATGAAGTGGGATTATTTTCTCATCTAAATAAAGGATATGATTTATAAAGTAGTATGGTTGATGAAGAATAAAAGATAGAGATTTTTTCAGAGATAAAAGATATATTAGAATTATGTATGGTTCGGATAAAATATCTTATGATAGAATATAATAAGATCAAAAAAGAAAATAAATTTTGACTATAGAAAATGAAAAACATAAAGAAAAAGAAGCATCCTATTTTAATTAGATCAAGAATAAAAATCTTATAGATGCTGAATGTGAGAAGATCATCACAGACCTCTGGAATAAATTGATGAAAAGGAATATGAACTTGTTGAGACATAATCCATATGTCTCATAGTACATACTAAGTTGAACATGTCCAGATAAGACATAACTAAGGATGCTAATGTAAATATAGAATATTCTTAGACTAATGAGAAGAAAAGATGACAGGAATAAGTAAATATTCACTAAACCAATTTCAAAATAAACTTATTTTATTTGACAGTATAGATGTGAAGACTAAAACATAGGAAATGTGGGGAAGGAAAATTGGGATGAAATCATCTACATTAGGGGTGGGGAATAAAATTACAAAAATACCCAAATACCTACGTAAATTTAATATTATTCTTTTGAAATATGACAACAACACACTAATTCTGAAAAAAAATACCAGAAATGAATCTTAAAGAGAAATGATTCAAGGTTTTTTCTATTGTTTTATTAAAAATGGACCCAAATCCTATTCTTACTTGTTTAAAATGTCGTAACCAAAAAATAATAAAGAACTAAGGGGAATTTTTATCTATCGTATAAGAATTAGATATCATTGAAGAAAACCTAAGACTATATATTTTTTAGAACTATATATGTGAAAAAAATAGATTTAGGAAGAAGTCAAGGGAATATGTTGCTTGGAATGAAACAAGGCCGGTTTATGAAAGAAAATTTTAGAAAGAGATGTTCCATATGTTGTAAAATCTAATAGGTTACAAAATAAAAACATTAGAATGACATGTAAAAAATCTAAGAAGACATAAAATGTTAAGGAAGTGTTCCTAGTTTTTTGAAAAAATTAATTGAAAATGGATAAACAATTAATGTAATTTGAAAGACATACCAAGGTAAAAGGAAATAAGGTTACATACAAATTTAAGTAGAAATATTATGAGATGTTATAGAAAACATGAAACATGAATTTCCAGAAGGCAGATGTGGATAAAAATATTCTATATAAAGAATAAGTTTGAGGTAAATGTCCCAAGAAAACTTCTCATGTCATGATTGGAGGAAAAGAATAGCCTAAGTTGAGAGTGAGCACTCCTCCAAAATATTTCATATAAGAAAAAAATAAGTCTATGGTTATTCCATATTATTTAATGTTTATGGAACTAACATGTAAGGAATTAAAGGATAAATCTTAGGGTTTTTAGTTATGGGAATCATGGAGATATAATAAATCATTGAGTCTATTGAATTCCTTGAAATGGAAGGAGAGGAGTATATCCCTTGAAGGAGAACAACATTTAAGATAATCTATCTTTATACATATTGAGTCCACTATGTTTATTTTTAATTTTTTTAAGAAATGATTTATAATAATGGATTTTCAATTTGAGATAAGAATAATCCTATTGAAAAAGGGAGCCCCTGAAGTTGTTTCAAACCTATCAATTATTCATAGAATATAATCATTGATGGAAGGAGTTCATTCATGTCGTTTTAAGAGACGTAAACATATACATGGATGACGAAGAATTTTTGAATTAGATGATGATTCTTTGTATTGTATTATCATTATTATATGATTTATGTTTAAATGACCCATTCCTTAGATAATTGATTCGATTTAATGAAAATATGTTTCTCTTACCTTTGAAACTTTTAAGGAACTTATTATTTAAGATAAAAGTTCATTTGATTATTTTTATGGGTTCCATCATGGTTTTGGATAATGGGTAGAGAAAATGTGAGGTTATAAATGTTATCATTGTTTGAATGAAATACTTTTTTTGAGGTGACCATCAGTATGTGACTACATGATGAAATGTAGAAATGCATGGTAGGTAATGTGACCATGACAATGTGACCACATGAAGAAATTTATACACTCCCAATCGGTAATGTGAATGTGAATAAGAGACCACATGTATAAATTTGGACATGTATAGTAGATAAGGTGACGATGAGAAAGTGACTGCATGAAAAAAGTAAATGAACCTTGAGATAAAGAAGCTAACACATGAATAAAGTTAGGTGACCATGAAAGGTAGAAGTAATCGTGTGAACAAAGTAAAGAGACATTGTGATGTAGAATTGACCCCATAAAAAGAGAGAAGTCACCATGTAAACTATAATCTGACACATGAAAAAAGTGAATGCACCATGCTATAAAGGTAGTTCATCCATGGGATATGTCTTGATAAAATCTTGTTATATGAGTTGTAATGTAAATTTATATAAACTCAAATAGATATGTCCACATAGACCAATGGTCCAATAGAGAATATGTGTAGTTGAATGCTCAAACATATGGTCTATATTGATCATTGGCCACATAGGGATCCATGTAGCTGAATGGTCATGAATGAGATATATGTAGCTTAATTGTTGTTTAGGTATCCATGTAAATGAATGTTCACATATGCTATCTATATAGTCGAATGGTCACATATAGATCCACATAGTTGTATAATCATATAGGAAATCCATACAGTTAAATTTTAATGTGGGATATCCACATAGCCTAATTGTAATATAGATGATCCACATATCCAAATGGTCACTTAAGTGATCCAAAAATTGGGATGGTCCACATAGGTGATTCCAGCTACATAGGAAATTCGACGTATCCAATTTTCCATGATGACATTGGATAAAGGTTTTTTTTTGAATGTTAATGAATAAGTAAATACTTTTATCATTAAAAATGGTGTGAATAAATATAATGAAGATTACCGAGGTCATTTGGGTATTTAAATGAGTATCTTATAGAATAATTAATCATGATGATACAACTAAGGTGAACCTAAATGAAGATAATCACAATATTTGGCTCATGATTCATGATGAATTAATGAATATTAATTATGGAATATTATATATGAAATAATATTCATTATTAAGGAGAAGATAATTCATATTTCATTCGGACCAAATTAAAAGGAATAATAACAATGTATGGTTACATGCGGTTATGATAAAGAAAACATGGAAGAAAATTTGGGAGATAAGATCATGTAAAGAAAAAAATGACATTGTAGTTATAATTGTTTTCATATATATATATATATATATGTTTTTATGAATTGAGATGTCATCTATCAATGCTTCTCTTGTACATATTTTCAAGAAAATATTTATTGATATCCAAGAAGAAAAGAGAGACCCATCTCTGGTTATTCACAAATATCCTAAATAGTTGTAGAAGTAGGAGGATATCCAATGAAGTCTATTATGAACTAAATAATAAAGAGATAATGATAAAGAAGAGAATAATAACTATTCATATATATTTTAATAGGAATAATAATAAGGAGAATGATAAAAATTAACTGAGTTAGATGAGAAGATCATAGTGATATGAAGATATGTTTGTACTTATTTCTTCATAGATGAAGAGAATAAGGAGTAGGAGTAGTATATCATTTTTATACAATGAATTAATGAATAATAATCTCATGAACAAGGTGAAAACAATAAACATTAGAGTGGGAATATATAATTATTATCCCTATATTTAATTTTTAAATGTATCTGATGTACCTTAGTATGAAATGCACCGAAAAAGTATGTGGAATACACACTCTAAACCATCATAAGACATTACTATAACGCTCATAAAGTTTTACTAGTGGGTTATGTGATCATGGGTTTCATTGCATCACACTAAGGATTAGCCTTATCAAACTGATAAGTGAATCATATAAATCATTATTCCTCTTATGTGCGTGTGTTTTTTCGTGATACATGAGAAGAAAAATATGAGAGAGGAATAGAGGGAGAGAGAACAGGATAATTAATTCACCTTAACAATTGACAGAGGAAAAAGGAAAGGTATAAAATTGTAAAAGTAAAAATTGGTTTCAAATAGGACAATATTGATTCACCCCCCCACCACCCCCTGAACCACTCAGTATCAATCATATCCCACCTTGGATCCTACAACTAGTATCAAATAAAGATTTATCTTTATTGGATTCTCAATCTGATTTTTTTCACATTATAATATTTGAAGTTTCTTTCTATAAATTATAATGTTATGAAGTTTTGGAGAATTTATTTTTCACTAATTTCAAAATTCGATTTTTACCAGGACTATGATGAATAATAAAAATATATAGAATAATAATATGATGAATCTTCACCCTTATAAAAATATTAATATGTTTTAAGATCACTACATAATGAATTTAGATCTATCTTGGAAGGGGAATAACATGTGACTTGGTGTACTCTAAAATATATGGATATTATTTCAACCTCAATGGAATCATGTGATCCTAAGGTATGTGAAATTTCATGTTTAAACTATCCATAAGAATAAGAATCAATTGAGTTTGATCATATGTCAATTAAACTATCTATTGAAAAATTAAAGGATATGAAAGTTTATATTCCCAGAGAATTATCCAACATAATTTGTGCAATTGTGTCCATCATTCTTGAAGATATCACTTAACATTAAAGTGAGATATATAAGTATGAGTAGTATCTAAGAAAAAGATATTTAACTTGTATAAAGCTTTCAAATGTAGTCACTATGAAATAAGATGACTATATAAAAAATATTGGTATATGATTCCAATTTAAATTAGAGTGGATTAATATAATCTAAGAGAATTATGAGTATAATAAATAGTTTCAGCCAAATATTTATGAATTGTAATAAAATTTGAAAAATACTTTTGTTTCATTGACTGATTTATTGGATATCAAATCCTAGAGGATCAATGAGTTTAAATAATTGATATAATAAATGTTTTTGTTGACTAAATTGGATTTTCTGAAGATGTGGGAGGATTGTGATGATGTAATTGAATTAAATAAAGATAAAAATAATTCCATCTACACGAGATGTCTTAAATTGGAAATAAAAGTTTCCAATATTTAAAAGAGTCAGGGTGATACAATACAATAAAAGATGTGTGTTGATTCTACCACACAATATTATTTAGAGGACTCTACTAAAAAAATACCTCCATCATATGGAAATAAGATCATTACACCACCTAATGATTTATCTCAAAAAAATTTGAATAAATTGGTACTATCCATACATTTTTGTAATAATTTATCTAAATCTATGTCCATAAACAATGTAGTATTAAAAATAAAATCTACACATTTGTGGATGAAATAAAGTTGTAAGGTACCTACAAACATGTATATTGTGTAATAAATTATTTTGGATGTTGGCTAACTAAAAAGAGCCCAAAATTTTGTAATGAAGACCTAGAAAGAGTATATTGATTATACTTTAAATTTTAGATATCGTGAAAATTATAAAATAAGACCACTCCTTGGGGGTTAGTGTTGGGGATGCAATATATTTGATAAATTTTATTGGATTTTTGGTACAATACCTTAAATGTTAAATCATCAGTAAAGCTTATGTAAAGAGGGAGAAATGCAGAGAAGAAAAAAAATCATAAAAAAATAAAAAAAATCTACATCTAAATGAATTTAAGAAATAAAATATTATTATGATGTTGGAAGAGCCTATGGTAACATATGTAATTAATTTACAAATATACATGTATTAAAGAATAAATATAATAGGGGAATATATAATATTAAAGAAGAAACCTTGGGTGTAAATCTAAAGAATGTTGCATGATTGATTACACCAATACACTTTTAGAAGATGCCGACTTCGTACACAATTCAAAAGAAATAGCATAGTCAAAATAGGTCTAAAAAGATTTTAAAAAATATATTCATATCTAAAATGTTTTATTCGAATAAAACATACAAAAATAAATTGTTAAACTCCATGAAATATTCGAGTGCACCTAAATACATTCTTTTGGTCTGGATACTGGATTAGAGACAGAGGAAAATTTTATATATGTAATAGAAAATTCTAGTGAAAAAGGAATGAAAATAATCAACATGAAGAATAATAATATCATGAGTGGTTGTAAAAAATAAAAAAACTTGTGATAAGTAATTTTTATGTGAGTGATTGAACATAGATAAACACATTTCCAATGGAGGTTTAAAAACATTTCCAATAGATGATGAAGCCCTAAATAATATAAAGACTACATCAATATATGCATATGATCTCATGGATAAATATATAAGATATGTCTCTCAAAGAGAAATGGAATGTGTGAAGTGATCCATGGTACCAAATTCCAAATCATATTTGAAAATCATATGTGGAATCATAAATAATGGAGGGAGTGAAGCAACATGGTTAAGACAGTCTTAAACATTCTATTCTCATTGAAAAATAATAAGACACACCTTATTAGGATAATCATTTATATATTGGGTTTTCATTTTCAATTCATCAAATTGAACATGATTCATGGACTTGTAGTGAAAACCTGAGTAGATGGGATTGATATATGTTCATGAAAGAGAAGTTGAATAAGTCACTATCATTGAATTATTTCTCAATTTGTATTTTTTTTAAAAATATGATAGAGGGTCATCTTTTATGAAGTTGAATAGTGTTTCATTATATCATAGATAAAAATAATAAATAATATACCATATAGTCTTGATATTATATTTGGTATACTGAGGAATATGTTTTGAGGAAGATCTTCCTTTGTAAATTTGTGAAAGTTTTCAAATTTATAAATCCATAATTTAAAGATCCATTTTTGTGTATTCATAATATTGGAACACATTAAATTCCATTTCAGAATAGATTCACCATTATTAATATTTAGTGGAGTGTTTCCCTTAAGTAGGAGACAAATAGAGAAAGATGAAAAAGATACCGGAAAAATTTCTCATGAAAATATGATCATTTGGAAAAGTGATTAAAGATAATATCATTGACATGTTTTTTTTAAATAATCTATCTTCATTTATAAAAAAGTATTCCAAAATAAATGTGGATAAAATTATTTCTATCAATGACCTAAAAAATTTAATGATGAAAAATTTAAAAGGTTAATGTCAATTCCTTCTATTTGTAATTGAGTGTTTTCAATTTTTGTGTTTATGTGAGTGCATATTTTTTGGTTGATATTTTGGAATTTCAATTGGTATAAATCATTTGTCTCATCATGGAATAAAATGGGAAAAACATGATATAACCATGATAAGTATGAATTGATATAACATATCTTAATAACTTTTTAATTCATGTCTATAACTGGGAGAGTATGTGAAACGGTTTTTTGATAAAAAAAATGGGGAGATTATGACACATACTGACATATCATTTCTACATGGGCGTAGACCAAAAAATACAAATGGGAATTATTAATTCCATTGAGTATAAGATATATTAATTTCATGGATTTATTGATTGTTAAGAAATTTCAATTTAATGTGATTAAAAATCATAATGAGGAAGGGAACCCAATATATTGTTTCATGGCTATCAATTATTCATTGAATATTATTTTTTAATGAAGTAGTTAAATTCATGTTATTTTAGTAGACATAAACATATAAAAGGATAATAAATAATTCTTTTTATGTTTAATATGATCCTAAACATTGTGTCACTTTATTTGATTCATGATGTCTATGTGACACAGCTCATAGAGGATTGGTTTGATGTTTTCAACATATGGTTCTCTAAACTATAGAACTTTTAAGACACTTATTATTGACCGAAAAGAGATAATTTGGTTATTTTTGGGGGTTATATATATGTTTTTGATATATTATGATGAAAATATGTGGTTAGAGGTGTTACAATTCGTTTAATAAAAGATGTGTTTTGATGTAAATATGGGAAAGTGACTAATTTAAGTAATGTGGATATACATTTTATGTAAATTGGTCATCAAAAAGTGAAAGCACGAATAAATTTTTTACATTAATGTAAGGTAATGTAACCATTAACAAGTGACATTATGAAGATATTTATACACACACGGTTCGTAAACAAGCTATGAGAATGTGATTGTATAGAGAACATGAAAGTGAATTCATGAAAAATGTGAATTAACCGTGTGAAATATAATATACTTCAATAAAAATTGAACTAACCATGTGAAGTAGATGTGACCACATGAATACAGTTATGTGACCACATGGATGAGTGAAGTGACTATGGGATGTAGAAGCTACTACATGAACAATGTGGAGTTATCATGTGCTGGAGGTTCTTCAAACATGGGTTATGTCATGATTAAATCTTATAATATGAACTTTAATTCATATTTATAAGATAATAGGATTCCATTTCCATATATCGTAATAGTCACATAAGAAATATAAGAATATGAAAGGTCATATATGTGATCTACAAAACCAAATATTCATGTAGGGATCAACATAGTCGAATGGTGACATAGGGACCCATGTAGTAAAATTTTCACTTCAGAGATCCATGTAGATGAAGTTTCATGTTGGGGATATACCTAAAAAATGTTCACATAGGTGATTAACATAGCTAAATTCTCACGTATGTGGAATATATATTTGAATGGGTTCTGTAGGTAATTCCTTCTACACTGGAAATTCCAGATACTTGAATGTTTATTCCAACATGGGATAAATTTTGTTCATGTAAAATTAATGAATAATATAAGGGGATGTTATTAAAATAGCATGAATATATAGAAGGAAAAATACCTAACTCCTTGGGGTATTTAAATGAAAAAATTATTGAAGAATCAGTCATATCGATGAAACTAAGTAGAGACTCTAATAAATATAATCATGATAACTAGGTCTTGATTCGTTATGTAATAAAAAAGATCGGTTTCAGGATATTATACATCATATAATACCCAAAATTAATGGAAAGATAAATTGAGTTTCATTCTAGTTGATTTTAAAGGAAGAATTATAGCTTGCGGTTACGTACAGTTATGAAGAATAAATCATAGTGGAGAATATTGGATAGATTATTATGCAATGGAGAAAAATATGTTTAATTTATTATTTTTATTATAATATATATATATATTACTAGTTTTTAGTAATTAACATTTGACCAATTATTACTATTGTGATACAAATTCTCAAGGAAATATTTTATTGTATTGTAGGTGAAAAGAGAGATACATCTCTGGAAATTTACATATATCCTAAAGAGTTGAAGGATGAGGAAGAGATTTAGTGTAGTATATTATGAGTTGATAAAGAAAGAGAGAATCATAGTGAATATATTATAGAATAAATCATAACAATTTACATAGTAAAAAAGGGTTGAAGGGGTATAATTGGACAAGTTAGACATAAAGTTCATATAGAGAAGTAGAGAATTGTGTAATTTTTTTACACAGAACAAAGACATGGATGGGTTGTAGCATATCACTTATTTAATATGAATAGAAAAAGAAGAGTATCATCAATATTCGGAAGAAATTAAAAATTAAAGATTTCATATATTATAATTTCCCCTGCATTAAATTTTAATTGTATGGTATATACCAAAGTATGTGATGCACTAAAAAAGTGTGTGGTACATACACATAAAAAGTGATCCTGGGTTTTACCAAATCAAACCAAGGATTATCCTTCTAAAACTAGATGTGAAACTTTTAAATCATTGAGCCACTTGTGTGTGTGTGATAATTTGGACTTTAAGAATAATAATAAGTGGATAGATAGAATGAATAAGAGAATCAATTTACCTTAATAATTGATAGAGGTAAATTGAAATAGATGAAAGGGTAAATGTATAAACTGGTTTAAAATGACTTATACTAATTCAAACCACCCCAACCCTCTAATTATTAATTAAATCCCTCCTTAGATTCCACAAACCATAATTCTAGTCCATTTGTAAATTTTTTGGATAGATTTCAAAATTGATGGTTAATGAGTGACAATAACTCTTTCACACTTTTGTTATGATTGTATTCAATTAACTTATTCATAGTGGTTTTTTTATATTAAAATAATAAAAGGTGGAGATACATGAATTATACATGAACTTAACTAATGGTTTTTTGGGATGTGTGTAGGTTATACATTTCTTTTGAAATAATTTGTTTTCATACAACACCTATTTAAGAAATATGAAATTATAGTATTTATATCACATGAATTTTAAATCATAGACAACATAGAAACCCTTAGTTATATATATATATATATATATATATATTGTTTTATGTTTTCCCATGTAGACTTATATTTGAATAGATAAATTATTTTTCCCTTGAGAACCATGTGGTATCATCCTTCTCTCATGAAAATTGGGTAAAGAACGATAGTTCCTTAATAAGAATAAGAAGAGATAATAAGTTGATCGCATTGAACCATTAAATATGATTTTCATTATGGGGGAGAAATATACAATCCATCCATAAAATTACACATATTTCTATTGAGTATTGGTATTTAAAATAAATCGAAAGGGTGATATTTTTGTGTCCTTGTAAATGTTTCATTTGTTATTAATGGTTCAATATGAGTTTAGTGAATTTATTAGTGATGATGAGAGGATTTTTATGGATTCACATGATGTCATTCAGATAATATATTAAGATAAATTTGATACTTTCATGTTCTATTAAAAAATAAATGTGATGTTATGTCTTGATGATCTCAAATGGAGAAGTTCAAGACATTATGACAAAGTATATTGTGATGATTTATGAGATGGTGATCAAAAAATTCAAATACAAATTTTTGTGGAAGAATGATCAATGTATAAAAATTAGAATTGTTTAATTGGTAAAAAAAAGTAATATAATTGGGCTAACGTGGGATTAATGTATTTTTATTGTAATATGGAATTTCTCGGGTTTGCATAAGTGTTTTGAGTATATAGAATGATATATATAGCCAAATAATTCACAAAGAATAACATTCCACATATCCAAATCAATGATGTATCCTAGTGAAGATCTATGTAGCCAAATTAAATAGGTAAATATTCTGTGTATAAATTTATAATGGAATCATGTATCTGAAGAGAGTGAAATATCCGATTTTTACATACTCAATGAGATCCACCTAGTCAATTGTGACATAGTAGAAGTGAAACACATTGTACATTACATAAAATACTATTTTTGTGATGTATCCAATTTCATGAAGACTTAGAAATATCATATGTTTTTGTAGAATAAATATTTAAGGAATTTATTGTGATCATGTGGATGAATGTAGCATGGTTCTACAGTGGATTTAAATGAATATTTTAATGATAATTAATATGACTTCAAATGAGATATAAATTAGTAATCTGTCAAAACATTTGTTTAAGATGATCCGAATACCAAATATTTTTGGGTTTACATATGTAAATTTTGGAAACTTCAAATATGATATATTTTAGCTAATATTCATTGTGAGTTTTTGAAAATAGATAAGTGATCCATTTATTATAATAAGTAATGAGTTATAATTGATAAAAATATCATGATTTCTTTTAGAATTATGAGAGAGAACAACACATCAGGTATTGATAGGATGATAAGCTGAGACAAGTTTAGGAGTTACAGTTTAATATATGATGAAGATTAGGAGAATCCATATTGCACCAAATCTATAGAAGAGTCACAAGGCTAGAAGTTTTGAAGCACTTGAGGATTATATTATGTAGACATGTCATTTCATCTAGTCATAGAAGAAAATTTTATTCCCTAATAGTGTTTCATCATCCAAGAAGATAAAAAATATTTTTATAATGGATCCTTATTGAATAATAGAATTTAATCTTTCGGTGTGTGATAGAATTGATGAATCGTAGTGGGACTATATGTTGATCAGACTAGGATTCTTTGTGGTTGTAATCAATTTTTTTATAGTGAGGAATCTATATTGGCAGGAATAAACATAATTGAAATGAGTAAGATATAATGAAAAAGTTTTTTAAATAGTATGGGATTCATATTCCAATATCACTAATGCGTAGGATGTGAGATTTATAGATAATATTGAGTTTATCAATAACCTTAAAAAGATCGAGAGTTTAATGAGAGTAAGAGAACTCATAAAAGAGACCAATGGTTCACTCCCCACCCCCACCCCCATCTCAGTGGTACATCTAGCTTGGGGGACTCATGAAATGAAAATATTGTAGGAAATGAGACAAAAATTTAGAATCAATTAATCCATTACTAGATATAATAGTAATAGAATTGACATGGAAATAAAAAAATTTAATATGGAATACATATTTAATATTTTTAAGGGACCCAAAAATGGGGAAGAATGATGGTTTCGTCATACACCAATTATGGTATAGTAACATCATCCTTTAGAGAGATAATGAAATTGAAATTTATTAGAAAAATAATGACTTTTCTCTATCTATGAGAAAGTTGGATGAACATATAAATAAATATTCACCAATGACAATATCATTGATGTGAAGCCAGGTGGAAGATCTGACCTATGTTAGATGAAACAAGGTTAATAATAAAAGATAAATTCATCAAGGGAGACAACATTCCCATGTTGGATTAGTCTCACAATGTTGACAGATCTAAAGACAAGGAGGATGAATAATCTAAGATAGATAGACCAAAAAGATATTTTTTACAAGTGGTATAGTGAGAATATCAACTATCAAGGTTTTGATGTGAGTAAGAAGAAATGTTTCAGCTCACCATGACCAACCTGATTCATAAACTTGATGAAGTATGTGAATAACCCTCTCCATGGGTTTATAAATTATTTTCACTATTTATGAAGTGGTTTATAATTGAGGGGGAGATACGATTCATGTGAAGTTTTTGAGATGAAAGAATATGTATATGTTCTAAATCGAAGTATAATGTAGTATGGGGAGTTAGATATATAATAAAAACAAAATTTGTATCCATCCTGAAAAAAATACCAAAATGGTATCAAGGGCATAATATGACTCAATAAGAGGTGTCAAGTATCAACTTTTCATTTCAAGGATGAATTTAGAAGCTTCATGATGCAATGAAAAAATTAAAATGATGATGTTCCTAATCAGAAGATAAAATAAGGTCAAATTTTGATTTGAAATGTCCAGTGGTTTTAATCTAATTGAAGACCCTTATGGGGTGAATTTTTTTATTTTTAATTATATATTATTTCAATAATCATGAATATTTAATTATGAAAAGGTGGAGTATTGGGTGATGGAATTAGTATCCACCCACTGAGCCTAAAGTTAGTTTCTCATAAACTTATGGGTAAAGGACAGAAAGCAATAGAAGGATACCTTTGATTAACTTGATAGATAGATACATGTGGGAAGCTATTATATTTAATAATTATTTTACAAGTCCTTAAGTTAAAGACAAGTACAGAAGTTTGAGAAGTAATTTTCATTATATATTGAATGGAATTGTTGAGAATTGAAGCTAGTTATTGAACTATGTGTGCGATGGATAGATTATGTACATTATAGTTATCATGGTTAAATAAGGATCATGTTCTAAATAAAGAAAGTTAAATTGTGAAGAAATCTTCAAAAGTTTTTTAAAATTTTAGATAATTCATTTAGTAATAAATCATACATGAATAGAGTCTAGAGATAACTGAGATTGAGAAAGAAATTTTTATGTAGTAAGCTACCTGGAATACTATATCTTTAGTATTAAGATTTTTATATGTATTTTGGATCATGTTAAAGAGGTTTTTAATTATCTTATTAATTTCTAAAATTATTTGATGTTGTTTTGAAGTTTTTTGAGGTTTTAGAGAGGTCCTTATGTGATTTTGAAATTATGTTAAAAAGATATGGAAAAATTTTACTATCATAATTCATGTATTGGGATCTCCAGGTAAGTAGATTCACATAATTGAATCTACATAAAATTTATCTATATAGGGTAATTCCCAATGGATTCATCGATATAAGGGTGATAACGTATGTATCTTTTACCATGTTTATGAAACTGAAGAAAATGGATTCACACCGCATAAAATGAACCAGCTACGTATATAGATATATTTAAGGGGATCCATGCTACTGATAAATTTAAGGGGATGTATACACATATGTAGATCAATATAATTGGATCTACACTAGAGCTTAGTGTATAAGGATCCACTTATGAGACTACTTAAGATAAAAAAAATATATTTTTTATAATTATTCTTATTAAGGGAAAAACATATGGTAATATGTAAAAGATTTTATTTCAGGCTAAAATCATTAGGATACATTGATTTTACATTATCCAAGCATTATATAATGGATAAAATAAGAAGGAGATGAAAGAGATCATTATTTGTAAAACCTTGTGAGTTTCAAATGAGAATAATTGAAACTCATTAACAATGATCATAATAGAAAATTAAATTTTTATATACTTGATTTTTTCATTTAGTATTATAAACATAAAAAATTATTTGTGATTTAGGATGTTTTACAAACTAAACCATGGAAATTTAATCATGGGTCGTCCATGTGTTTTCTAGAGGCTCTCATACAGCATGCTAACGATCCATGTTTTAGTTGTATTATTGTATATTTTTGTACAAACGTTGATAATATATTTGAATGTGGCTATTGGTGAATGATCATAAGAAGAATCGTTTTTTAATGTTTTTATATTATATTAATGATATATTCAACGATGGAAAATAATAAAAATTAATGAATAAAATGGTTTTTTTGTAGTACTCTTAGATACACCCTTGTAAAAATCAATAATAATAAAATATATAGAGATTTTGGGAGAATAAAAATGAAGGGTGTATAAAATTTTGTAATCAAATTATCTTCTTGATATTTCCACTAATAAAAATATAAGGTGTCCATCCAGAAAGTATAAGGTATTATATAATGAAAATAATTCTCTGAAAAATAAAACAAAAATACTAGAGAGAGTGGGTGTGATGAAATTGAGTGGGCTTAGAGAGAAAAAAACTCTATAGAATGATTGTGAACACAAAACTAAGCTAAAATATGATACATTATCTATTTGGAAAAATAGTAGAAGAGGAATTCAACCAAACAAAATTAGATAAAAAAATAATAATAAGATATTGTTTTTATTGTTGTTGTATAATTAGGTCCCACATGTTTTTAGGAGAATCAAGACCAATTTTTCTGTGTCTTTATTTCCAAGAAATAATTTAGAGCTATGTTATTCACTGTATACTCACCAGGTAAGAATTTTTTATTATTTATTTATATAGAATATGTGATTAGGTAAAATGTGTGGAAGTTTATATATAATATTTTTAGTAGTTGAGTTCCTTGGAGTACTGAGTTAATAGTGGCCAGTAAATACATTATAAATAATTGTTTGGAATCTACGAAGAAAATTTTTATTGAGCTGTATCTATTGTTCTTGAATTTGATAGTCATTTGAAGACACTCTGGTTGAGGATCAAAATCTTTTTTTGGGTACTATGACATTTTTGGATAGATTGGGGATATACATTATGCTCTTAGAGAAAAATATAATACATAAATGACTGTATTATAAATAACCCAATGGAGTTTCTAGATATATATTGTATAATATACTAAACAAGTTCACTTTTATAGTATAGTGAAAATCTCACCTATGTGACATTGTGAGAGGGTATAGTATGATCCTTGTTTTAAACAATTGTAAATGATGACAATATTATTTATAGATAATATTTATTGGGGTGAATATTCTATTATGGAAAATAATAGGGTTTCTACATTAGGGCCAAACCATGTAAAAAATGTCTTCCATACATTACTGATTACTTGCATTGAATATACATGTTTTTTTCTATGTTATAAACTAATTATACATTTTTCATAACAATAAATAGAGGTTCAATCCCAAAAGGTTTTAAATCATA
The DNA here is from genome assembly GCA_963277665.1 of Viscum album. Classification (NCBI taxonomy): domain Eukaryota; kingdom Viridiplantae; phylum Streptophyta; class Magnoliopsida; order Santalales; family Viscaceae; genus Viscum; species Viscum album. Next base: position 2,042,981,539 of record OY728141.1, on the reverse strand, counting down.
AATGTATATCTAAAATTTGGTAAAAAAAATTGGACACACCTCATTCACCCCCTAACCCACTTTCATATGTGACTACATAGGTCCACTAAGACTATAAATTGTAATAAAATAACTACGATCTCAATAATTATATATATTAATAAGTGTTTTTTAAAATATTATTATATGAAGTGATAATTTGAAATAGAAGTGCCTTAGATAGAAGAATTAGTGTTGATCCTAATCAGATCTGATTTGAAGGATTCATTGAAAAAAATACAATATAACAAAAAAGAAATTTTTAATAAACAATTAAATTAAATACAAAGTGATATAATAAAAATCAATAACATATGGTTGTAAATGTGTTGTGTGCTATGAGAAATCTATTGAAGATTATTACTATATTAAAATAAGTTCAAGAAATGAAAAAGATGAGTAAAATGAATACCTTAGGGATTTTTATTTTGAAATCAATGATTATTTTAAGACGATTTATATTTTTTTCAGTTAAATATTTTCATATATCATAGTCCTACATGATAACAATTTATAGATGTAATCAAAGGTTGATGCTACCGAAACTGAATTTTTTATTGTGAGAGAACACAATACTCTCACAATAACAGTTGTATATACATAAGAATATCTTAAAAAATATAATATAAAATTCTCTATGACTGGTTAATAATTTCAAGGATTTTTTTTTGAGAAAAATATTAATTTAACATTTAATTATTGAGGAAATCCATGCACTAGAGAAAATTTATAGTCTCTATGAATTTCAAATAATGTTAACTAGAAGGTAAATAAAAATAGTGAAAGAGATGGATAGTTATTTTCTTTAAAGTAGAAAAGTGCATGAGGGTCAGATAAATATGTTAATGAAATATTGTGTAGATAGGGTGAAATCACTGGAAGAATATAAATACAATATGAATCCACAATTTCTAGTGTTGAACATTAAATTGATAAATCGGGAAAACACCAATGCTTGATCTTTAGAATCTACAAGAAGAAGAAATGATACCATGAGATCATTTTAAATGTGTATCACATTAAATAAGAACTAAATTATTTGAAAAATTATTTTTAAATTCCATAGATAATCATATAGGTTATACTCAATGACAATGTTAAACCATTATCAAGTTAAATCAGTTGGTAAAAAATATATTTTAATAACTAGTATAAAGAAACAAACAAAAACTATAAAAATTTGGAATGGTAGAAATTTCTATAAATCCACTACATCATTTAGGGTAAATTTAGTCATTTTTAATGAAAAGAATCACCTCAAACCAAGCCTATTGGAGTGATGAGATCACCCAAAAACAACTAGGTTTTAATTCTAGCAAGACTATTCCAAAAGAAAAAATGAATAAGGTTTGTAACACATTATTATTATTTTCAGAGGTTTGAAAATATGTATATTGTTTGATGGAATAATATTTCAGTATGTGTGAATTATGGAATTTTTGAGAAAAGGGGGACTGTAGATGAAAGTCAAAAGAAACTTGTTTTGAAAAAAAAAGACTTCATGAAGTAAAAATAGTATGTTAATAAATAATATATATGAATTATATCATATTTTCTATGGTTATTGAAACAATAGTGGTCACTTATATGCATTGTTGTAGTGTAAACCCAAAGCATAAAAGTTTTATAATTATAATAATATTTGGAAATAGGGGAAAAAAATAAAAATAAAAATGGATAAAAATATTCTTTGTTACAAAATTCAATGAAAATCATTGAGATTTCATCTCCTAATAATTTATAATTAAAAATTGATAAGGATTTCCATTCTAGCATAAGATAATTCAACTATGGTAGGTTATGAAACTTTTATACCATTTCATGATATCTATTAAAATAATGGAATATAGAAGAAATCTTGAGATAAAAAAGAGCCAATTCAAGAGAGAATAGAAAAATTAACTTGGTTGTTGAAAATCCTTATAAAGAGGTTGATATGTTGTCCAAGAAGAATGTTATGAATAGTGATAAGAGGTTTTTTAGAAAAATATGAAAAATAATGATTTCTTTTCTATAAAATTAATGATATAGATTACTAAGAAAGAAGTATTGTTGAATGATAAAAGGAATGAATTTACTTTAGTTCTAATAGTGTTTCTACTAGAATGGAATCCTCACTCAATAAGAAGAATGATTATGTACCAAAAACATTTCCAAACACTATAGATAGACTAGATAACTATGGAAAACAAAATGGATAAAGATGATTTCTCCATGGTAGCTCATATAATGTTGCTTCATCCAGTGAAAATAATTACGAAGAAAAAAAATCACTACTAAAAAATAGGGTTATCGCCATGGACATATAGCCTTGCTTTTATAAGACTGTGTCTATAGCCATGTTTATATCCACACTTCTATTAAAATGGTTGCTATATCACAATTTATATCTGTGGTTAAAAATCTATATCTCTATTTTTTAACCATCCATCAGGATCCTCCCAACTGTCCACAACGCCCTAATCATCTCCACCCCTGATCTACGACTCCTCAAACCCTCGACAAAGGCCTACTCTCTGCGTACTTCTCCCTGATGTTGCTGCTACACTTCCCGGCCAACGGTGTTTCACGTCAGCCTCCCCACCCTTACAATCTATGTTCCTCGACATCACTGCAACACTTCCCGGACAATGGTGTTTCTTGGAAGCCTCCCCACCCTCAGGCTCAACATTCCCCGACATCACTGATATATGTATCAGCCAACAGTGTTTCATGGGGGCCTCCCCACCCTCACACTCGACTTTCCCCTCCCACCATCGACCCTCTCCCCCGACGAATACTTCTTTTACATCGTCATTCCTCCTCTCTTTTTCCCTCCAAAAACATCATGGTTACAGATTCTATCATGTAATTTGATTGGAATTTTCATTTTTTCTTTTCCCGCACGCTTGGTTTCTCAAGAATATGTGAAATGGGAAAGAAATTTGAAAGTGATTTCAATGCTAATATTTATTGTTTAAGGGAAATTTTTTACATTTTTCCCTTTATGATCTGTATTTGACATATCTTGCTTAATTGGTTCTGGATATTGATAACAAATTTTGAAATTTATTTGATTTCTCTTGTTTCCTTTCGTTTTTCAAATGATGACTAGCAGGAATGTTTATGGGATTTTATGTAGTGTTTTAGAAATGTTTTCCTTTCCATACCACATGATTATTACACCTTCTTTTCACAACTGACTTTCTATTCTGGTTTCAATATAAGGTTTAACCTTTTACCTATTTTTCTTACCCACTTTCATGATAGTAGTAATCAAGGATATTATGGTAGTGAACGATCTTTGGGAATATAAGTGGGATTCAATGGGATATGGTTTATCTGATATAGATAATAAGTGTAAAGGTGACAAAACCATAATGATAGTGAGTGGTTAGAAACTTAAGAGAATAATTTTTATTCTCCTTCATCCAGTTGAAAATTTTCATTGGAATGCTATTAGTGTTGATGAAGAGGACATAACTAGAATATTATTCATAATAGGTTCAATGAGTGTCACAATTAAGAAGGGGGGATACATGTGGGGGGCTATCTATCAGTTGGTGGGGGCTGTGTAGGGTGGTGGGGGTGGAGGTAGTCTTGGGGGAGGTTAGGGGGCTGCATGTGGGGGGCTGTCCAGAGGGGATGTGTTGGGTGGGGGGATACTCTAAGTGGATTGGGGTTTTTTCAGATAAAGTGGGAGGTATAGGGAGGTGAAGGTGGGTCTGTAGGCGAAGGGGATCTGTGGGGGAGGGGTTAGGGCAGGGGGTCTTCAGGGGAGGGGGGAGGGGAAGGGGGGAGGGTGCAAGTGGGTATTGAGGTGAAGGGGGTCTGCACGGTGTAGGAGGGTCTGTTGGGGTAAGGAGGAGGGTGTAAAGGTAGGGGGTCTGGAGGGGCAGGGGGGATGGGGGAGGGGTGTCTACATGGGTGGGGGGGCAGAGCAGGGGTTTGTGGTGCTAGTTTAGGGTGGGGGGTGTTGATGGGATTGTTATAGATTCATGTATTAATTTTTCATTGTTGGTTATGTATTCATGTATCATTTATCATGTACAGTGGACTCACTAATCACATATATATAAGAAGTCATTATATCACATTTCATTACCCAATATTTTCCTATAGGTGGATTCCTATGGTGAGGCCAGTTCTATCCACCACCATTGAAGACAGTGAGTTCAACATCTTATTTGGGTAAGGTTTATTCCATTTTTATTCTTTGGTCGAATTTTCATTAAAATTTTTTTTTTGATTTTTGGGTTCCATAAAATTTTATAGAGAATTTTGGAGTAAATTAAGGTGGATTCGATTCACCGTTGATGAAGTCTTATATGTGTATGTAGATGTATAAATATACATATATAAATTCCACCTTTATATATATATATATTCACTCACGGAAGTATGAATGTATATATTGGGGATAGGTTTTCTTTTATATAGAAATGGAAAATGCATACATGTGTAAATGTAAAGGGGTATATACAAGTATAAACATATATTTAAGGGCCCCCTTGTTCATATTTGGCCATTAAAAAATGTACATAGGGGATAGGTGTCCTTATATATATGTGAATATGCATATGTGTGAAAGTTAAATAATGGAATATTGGAGTTGTCATCATCAAAAGAAAATACCCCTTGAGGTTGAGGTAGGGCACCTCTCCTAGCTTCTTTAATACAATAATGTTTTAAATTTCATTTCGTTTCCTTCTTAATTATTTATGTTTATATTAAATTGCAATTATATAATATGTTTTAGTTAGTATAATTGTTTCATTTGATAAATATGTCATGGTTTTGTAATAAAACCCCTCCAATGGAGGTGTTCCATATGCAAAAACTCATAGTTGTATACCATTTATTACATTATTGCATTCATTTTTTCCTTATAATTGATATCATTGTTAGTCATAAAGTACACTTCATACTAAAAACTTTTTATATCCCTGTCGGGGGTTTCCCAATTTTTATTAATACGGTTTTGTGAACCATGACACCCTTTAAGTGTCGTTAGACTTTTAAGATAGAATTTACCATAATGACCATGTCACCACAAAGTAAATTTCAAGACTTGGATATAATGGCTTGTACATTGGTTTAATATGGTTTTACTATGGTTAAAAATATTCCTTTAATTCACATAAATTCTTTAAGTGTTTCTCCACAAAGAGATTTTGGAATATTCTATTCATTATTATTCCTTTGACTATGGACTGAAAAAGGATCATGATTCCCCTATTTTGTAAATCATTTAAATAAAACATTACATCCATGAGTTTTACCACGAAATGGTGAAAAAAATACAACCCATTTTCTATCCACAATGATCATGGTCCATATCGTCCATGGGGTGGTCTTCCTCTCTTTGTTGACACTATATTTCTAAGACCCACATTAGACTTTAGTGAAGACATCAACTATTTTATCAATCAATATGTTACATATACCACATTTTTAGTCATTTTGTATTAACCTACACCAAAAACACTAGTTCTTGAAAAATTATTGGTTCCACGTCTCATTATGTTCTTATTTCCTCATCACAGAACCACTTTTTACTGGCATTGTTTTCCTCATTCACCCCTCAATGCTAGTTTTATTTGAGCCAAGTCATTGCCTCATTGGAAAAAATACTAGATATTATGGAAAACTAGGGATGGATCCTTTTTCTCTCTTATCCTTTAATGGAATTACTTTTGAAAAATGAACCTTATGCACACTTTGAATTTTTCATTTTTCTCACTACCATCATCGATGACCGCCATGACTTGTTCAAGATAATCATATCCTAGATATCTTCATCATTTTCCCATAGATAGGATTATAATTTTAGAACTCTAGTTGAAACACCCATAACAACACCACATTAAACTTTTCCATATACATTATAGATTATCTGAATTCACTAAGGAGTGGTTCATTCTATAGTCAAGGATTCCATATCCAATCTTCATTTTTTAAATAAATCAATGTAGTATCATATTTTAATGAATTACATATTTATCCTTTCATTATTCACGACCCATGGAGCATTATTCTCCCTATATTAATTTTCCATCAATAATATTATGTAACTGTATTTAATAGTTACCATAAACTCATTTTAAAATTCTATAACCCTACCAAGATAGAGCTAATAATTGGAAACCGGACTTTTATTCAAAAATATCTAGTTTTTGATGTCACTAATCTTTTTAAATAAAATATTATAGCTCGTTATTTTTAAAAGAAATTATATATCCCAATATTATATCAATTTATACCAATCATTTGTGAAAACATGTGATACCACTTGATATTCATTGATGTTCTTCATAATGAAACTCTATTTTCTTTAGATAATCCAAAATAGCTATTATGTTCTCATCGCTAACTCAACCCAAATCATATTTATAAATAATCATGAACATAGGAAAACAATTCATTGTAATTATATTTTTTCACTCCCAAAAGATTCTCAATATCCTAAAAATAGTTATCTAATAACACTTGTTATTATATAAATAAATAAACATGTAATACATGAATGTAATTGCTTCTTTACTAGAGTTATCTTAATATCCATTGTAGTCACATACCACATCAAATGTGCTCATATATCACTTTTTTTATCATCAATGATAGTTTAATACCATTGAAACGTTAAAATATATATTTTACACCAATTCAACTTTTTATCAGGCTCTACTTCAATTTTTTATCATTAGTCTAGCATGAAACACTAGATTTGGATTTGGAAATTTAATGTGGTTTTTAAAACCACTTGCAGAGTTAGATAAATCGTTACACCATTTGTTTTATCCTTATAACAAATTATTATTTTTGTAATGGCATGTTACCTATTATGATCAGTAATATATCTACATCATCTTGTTAAAGGTATATCTTTTAGAACATCCTCATTTTTTCCTAACATAAAACATATGCATCTTTTAATTTTAGTCACAAAATGAATCGATCTATTTTTAATGTATATATACAATGTATTATACCTCTACCTTAATCATTCACCATTTTGAATATATATTTGACAAATTTAGTACATGGGGGTAGGGGGAGTGGGGAAGGGCAGGGGGAAGGGGAAGTGGGAAGGTCTGTAGTGTAGGGGTAGTCTGCAGGGGGTCTGTAGGGCCGGGTAGAGGGAGGGGCTTGGGGGAGGGGTGGTCTGAAGGGCAGGGGTTGTTCTGTAGGGGGGTCCACAGGGCAGGGGGATATTTGTAGGGACAAGGGGAGGGGGAGGGGGAGGAGGAGGCGTAGTGTTGAGGTGTAAGGGTTGAGGGGGAGGTCTGCAGGGAAGGTGGAGGGGGAGGGTGCATGTGGGGTGAAAGGGGGAGAGGGGGGACAGTTGGGAAGGGGGTGAAAAGGGAGAGTGGGGGGACTGAAAACTGGTATAGGTTGGGGGTGCATGGGGGTCTGTAGGGTAGGGGAGGGTGAAAGTTGGGTGTAAGGGGGTAGGGTGTGCAAGGGGTAGGGAATAGGGTGAAATTGGGGAAGTGGAGGGAGGGAAAACTGGAAGGGGTGGGACTAGTTTCCCCTACAAGTCTCTCCATGAAGTGATCAATTTTCAATTTTCCATCCACCCCCAATTACATTATATTTGTTTTTTCATACAATTTTATGTTGAATTTTTTACCACCATTCTCTCCTTCAATTAGGCCTAGTAGAAGGACATGTTCGAATCACCCTATTTAAGCTAGATGATCCTTGATTATTCTATCAAATATAATTCCATTTTCTAGATTCTTTTGGCTAGAGTAGTTTTTCCCACCAAATGTGCAAACATGTCATCATCCTAGCTATCATGAAGCCTCTCCTCCAGACTTTTTATGTATTTTTTGATAGCCTACAAGCTATTTTACCTACTCATTATAACATACATCTATCTTAGATTGTCTTTTTTAAAATGTTGTAGGTGATGTGTGAAACCCACCCAAGAAGAGCCCAACTTGTACAAGATGAAGAAATACCTCCATCCTCATCCAATTCCTTGAGTATAAATATTGAATACTCATTATTTTGTCCTTATTAAATTTCACTACCACTAGTGAGTGGTCTGAAAGATCCCTTGTGAAATTATTAACGTATTTCTGTGTGTTTGTGTCAATGCCTTAGAAGTTTAATGAACACTGATCCAACATACTACATATTCTCTTACATCCTTTCATGATTTTTCACCATGTGAATTTTCTCCCTGAGATACCAAAATCATGATGACATTTCGCATTTATGAATCCTATAAAATACTCCATGTAAATGTTTGTGTACTTTGAACCACCATTATTTTCTATCCAGGAGGGATGGGGGTTGTCTGAGGGAGAGGGGATGTCCAGGAGGGGGTGTGGGGGTCTGTAGGGGGGGTGGCATGATATGAAGGTTTCAAAAAACCAGTTACCTCCAAACTACATTACTCCAAAGGGAATTGTAGTGTGATCAATCTCCATTACGACATGACCTCTGAAACCTCAACACCTAAAGGGCATTGAATTTTCACATCCAAATACTCCATGACGTGACCATAAGTCAGTGAAATCATCTCTACATGATGTGAACAGAGGTCGGTGCAACCATCTCTCTGCGACACAAAAAACTTTTACCCATGATAATTTATCTTTCTTATGGTGTGGGAAAATTGTGGTGTGATCAATGTCTTACATGCACAATTTTATTCCCTCACGATGCAACTTTTTATCCCACACCAAAGAACAAGAACTCAAAATTTCATTTCCAATCCATTGCAATGTGATCTTCATGTCATGAAGGACCGAATCAAAAGGGTCTATGAGGGGAGGGGGTGTGGAGGGTGGTCTGTCCAGGGAGGAGGTGGGTTTTTTTCTAGGGAGGGGGCTGTCCAGGGGGAGTGGAGGGTGGCTTGCTAGGGGGAAGGGAGGGGAATTAGGGGGAGTGGGGGTCCATGTGGAAATTTGAAATGCCTTAACCCTAGTTACCCAGATTCGGTGCATTATTATATTACATTACATTATCATTATTCAAGGAATTATTTAACAAAATACCGATTATTTTAGTATAATTGGTAATAATATACATACATAAGTTCAACATTACAACTAGAAAAAAACAACACTAATTTATTCCAGTAGAATAATTAAAGACTCTTAGATTATGACTGAATGTAACTCATAAATAAATTCTTCAAATACTTGGAAAATGAAACCAAATAAAGGGATGATCTCTAACCCTCAATAAGAGTAAGAAATATAGAAAAATATAATATAAACATTAGGCATGGTGAATAATTGAATACACATGCCTTTACAAATAAACAACATGTTTACTTTATGGATGGAATTTGAGCAAAGTAAATGATTCCATAATAAAACATAGTCATGAGTATTATACTAGTCAAATAGCCACGAGAAACATTAGTTTTATTTTAATAATGAGGGATTGTATAATGTAGGACATACTGATATATTTTTTGAAGGCATCTTCCAAGACGTCTAAATATGATTAAGGCCTCATCCAGAACCATATATCAAATTGGGAAAGGCCTCGTCCAATTACACATCTAATTGTCTCATTAGACCTACCAATGTTTCAAGGATCTTTAGAGGGATCCACCCATCACTTACTATGTCCAATACATTCTTCATATGAAAAGGTTGAAACATAACATAAACATTCATATTAAAACTAACATATTTATTGTCAATACATTAATTATAAACCATGAATGCTATAAAATTAAAAAATCCAAAGTCAAAAATATCACAAAAATTTAAATACAATAGGGATGATTTGTTTCATAATAAATAAACATAAAAAAAGTGTAAAATTTATTGACGGATGTTGACATTGATTATATAAAAACAATTTGAAAGAAATATATCTTTCAATTTTTAAATCATTTAAGAGAAAATTAATTATAAAAGAAAACATTTATTATAAAAATATTATTATAAGATTTTAAGGGAAGCATAAAAGTTGTTATAACACCGAATAATAACCGCACCCTCTATATAAGTTTAAAAAACATTATTACCTTAATTTGATAAAAGGTGATAAAGTTCCTAGTTGAGAAAATGAAGAAAAGATTCCTTCCAAACCATTTTATAAAAAGTATAAAAAGGGTATAAATGACTTTAACATATATTCTAGTAAATTATTAAAATGTTTTGAAAAACATTTTTATGAAACACAAATGTGGATGATGAAGAGGTCCCTTTAGATACATATGTAAAAACAACCTCGGATAATAAAGAGATTGTGAAATTAACCCTTACCTAAAAATTTTCTTTGGTTGAGGGTATGTTAACCTTCTGTATAATAGATAAGTAATTTTTATTAAAATATACAATAACTACATAAAAAATATGATATCATATATGTTCTTCTAATATTGCTTTGATAATAATTTTTAGTAGTATCATTGTGTTGGGTGTTATCTTTTTCATTTCCCTTTATTTTTTTTATTACATATGTCATGTTCATTATGGATAGGATGTATTTGATCCATATCCAAAATGATATTATGTTCTCAAATATTATTTTTAATTATCAAATGAAAATTAATTTTTAATGGTTACGATGGTGAAGGAATCTAATCACATTCGTGGAGACGGTAATCTGTACGTACGCACGAACGCTACTTCCATTTCATTTTTTTATTTTAAAAGGAAAGAAAACCAAATTATAAAAAGTTATACTATTATTATAGTATAATATAATAATTTATATATTTTATGTAATTTCATTAATACCATCCTTTATACGTTCCATGTATAGTATGAATGAGTCATATCACTTTGTGGGGGAGGTATTCTGCACTTCCTCAAATGAAATTATCGTATATATACAACCTAAAAAGAATAAAGGTATTCTATAAAAGTAATTAAAAACGATTATAGATAATATAAATATCATAAATATCATATATATTTATATTTATATCATAATGTCCACCATAAGAGTGGGTAGTAGAAGATTGAACAATCATCGTTTCGTGAGGCAGTAGTTCGCCTTTTATAAGAACATTATGTTCTATAACCATTAGATTGAGTTGTGTGTAAGTTTAGTTCAAATAAATATCATAAAAACAACTGTCTATATTAAAGATATTTGTGTTGTTATTAAATAATGTAACAAAGAGAGTTTAGGGGTTTGGAGAAGTAAAATAAAATAGAAGAACTTTAGAGATGATGTTACCTTTAAATCGGGTAACTCCCTTTGGTTTGATCCAAAAGGCTTCCTTGAAGTTCCATATTCATATGGTAAGTATTATATAAAGAAGGTATGGATGTATAGAGATTAATTTGTCAATTTTTGGATGATCCCAGGGTATGAGAGGTTTGAGAAATCGTATGGGGTTAGGGATTTTTATAAGGGGGAGGAGCGGCCTTTTAGGAATGCTTGAAAATGTTATTTTATTATATAATTATTTTCGGTTTCAAAATGTAAAAAACACATTAATGTAGAATATAAGATGACTCATATTCTAAAAAATTTATTCAATAAGTATTGGATAGGAATTATATATTTTTTTACTTTTTATAATCTCTTTTATTTTAATCATTCATTAATAAGGTAAACACCTCATCATTATTGTGTCATAAATAATATAACATATAAGATATATAAAATTTATAAAAAAAGTAATATGATATATGAAATATTTTTATCTTTAAAATGAATATTTATAGTCAAATAGATAACTTATGTAACCCCAAGTAATTTTTTTACTAAATGATATATGTTTGTGTCATTTTTGTTTTTATTTTAATTAATTAATATAATGTGTCATTAGCACACTCATTTGGATATATGGGTCCCAAAATCGACCCAAGGATGCCCATTGTCAGAAATGTATCAACTAATATGGTTAGGAAACCTCTTAGGGCAATTAAATATTATTATAATATTATTTTTTACCCTTATTTACTAGATTTACCCTTTAACCATGATAATAAAATATTTACTGAAGTAAATATTCATAATGTCTAAAAATAAATGTTATATATTTAAAAATTTTAAACCTCTTGATTCTAAATATGGAATCAATTTATCACAATTCATGACACATAAGTTGCAGATATTAATTTTAAATTAATTTCTGTTTTCAAAACCAAAAAGCAGGTTTTTTAGAAGTAAAAACTATTAAAAGATTGCCTTGTGTTTATGTTAAATTTAAATGTTAAATTAAATACAATGATCTAAATTATATTAAATGATAAAAATATTATATAAAGATACTTTAAAACCACTCAAATTTATAATTTATCACTATAAATTATTTTGACTAAAAAAATTGTTTTTAATTAAAATGTAGTATTTTGCACTATTCATCAAAATATAAAAGTTTTCAGAAAACTGCCACAAATTTACCCTAAGATAATTTTTTTATTAAAAATCCAAAAATGAAGTCCAATTTTAAAAATAAAATTTATTAAACATCCAAATTTTTGTATTAATATTCATAATAACTTTTTTGATTGGTCGTAGTGTGTTATGACTTGAAGTTGTGTACAACGCAAGATATTGTATTATTCAAAGAGAAGTGTACCATAGAATCTTGGGGTGTTAGTTTCTTACCTCCTTCAAATAATTCCATCATTGAATATATATAATATTTTATCCTAAAAAGATCGGGTGGTTATTTATCTTGAGTTCCTTGGGTTCCCATGTTTCCTCTTCCATCTTATGTTTTATCCGCAGAACTTTCAACGGACGAGTCGTCTAGTTTCTCAACACTTTTTCTCTAGTATCAATAATTCTGATAGGATCATCGGAATAAGAAAGATCGGTTTCCAGTTATATTTCTTCATCGGTGAGTACATGCACTGGGTTGGTCATGTATTTTCTCAACAGTGATATGTGGAACACATCATGAACTTTGGAGTGACTTGGTTGAAATGTTAAACAGTAAGCTATAACTCCAATTTGTTCTAGAATTTCCAAAGGTCCAATGTACCTGAGACTTAATTTTCTTTTCTTACTGAATCTTATAACACTCTTTCATAGAGATAGATTCAGGAAAACATGATCTCCTATTTGAAATTCCAAATCTTTTCTTCGGTTATCGGCAAAGCTCTTTTTCCTACTCTGAGAAGCTTTGATGTGGGTTTGGATAATCTTCACATTTTCCTTTGGTTACTCAACATGTTCAAGGAAAACAAGTTTTCTTTCACCATCATCATCCCAAAATTTTGGTGTGCGACATCTCTTTCCATATAATGCTTCTTATGGTGAAATCTTAATACTTGAATGGAAGCTATTATTATAGGAAAATTATTCCAGAGGTAAATAATGATCCCACATACATTGAAAGTCATGTGATCAAGATATAAACATGTATTATAAGGTTCTAATAGTTCCTTCTGATTTTCCATTAGTTTGAGGGTGGTAGGTAGTGCTCAAACAAAGTTCAGTATCTAGGGATTTCTAAAGAATTTTCTAGAACCTTGATAAAAAATGAGGATCACGATCAGAAACAATCGATTGGGGTACTCCCTAAAGTCTGAAATCATCGTTAATATACAGTTTTTCTAATCGTTCATGTGGTAAATATTCTCTTATAGAAAGGAAATGTGTTGAATTTGTAATACAATCAAGAATGACCCATATTACATCATTCCATCTAGAAGTCTTTGGTAGCCCCATGACATAGTCATTGTAATATCATCCCATTTCCACTTAGGTATGGGAAGAGGTTGCATGACTCCTCCATGATGTTTTCAACCAATATTCACTTGTTAAAAAACCATACATCTTGACACATATTCACGAATCTCCCTCTTCATTTTTTCCCACCAAAACTGTTCCTACAAATCTCTATTCATTTTAGAGCTACTAGGGTGTATAGTGAAATTGGAGCTATGAGCACCGTCCAATAATTCCCTTTGTTGATCAGGAATTTTAGGAACACAAAGTCTCATCCCAAATTTCAAAATACCATCTTCATATACAATTCTAATCATTCTCCCATCATATACAGCTTCAATTTTTATTTAAACTCATCATCATCAGCCTGAAAACTTTTTATCCTTTCAATTAATGATGGTTTAGAAACCATTTTAACATGTATCCAGATAAATGTTCAATTGTTGTAAAATATTTTTCTCCATGATGTTGTTCAAATAAATCAAAAATTCGAGGTAGGGGATACTTGTTCTTTATTTTTACAACATTGATCTCCCTGTAATCAAAGAAAAACATCATAAATCCATATTTTTTTTAACAAATAGGACATGGTATCCCCATAGAGAAACACTAGGGTTAATAAATCCCTTATTACTAAATTCCTATTGTTTTTTCTTCAGTTCTACTAATTCCATAATGGCCATTCTATAAGGTGTCTTCGATATGGTCCTTGAAATGGGAATTAAGTCAATGAAAAACTCAATTTCTCATTTGGGAGGATTTTTAGGTAAATCCTCAGGAAACACATCAACATATTCTTTCACAATATTTATATTCTCTATTTGAACATTTCTTTCCTCACCCACATTTATTTTATTATCTTCCTCCCCAAAAATTGAATTTATTAGAGCTACTGGGGTAGATCTAGAAAATAATAAGATGGTGAAATTTCTTCACTAATGATAAGTTACTACTTATCATTATTTGAAATTGTTACCTCCTTCTTCATACAATAAATTTTCACATCATGGTATGAAAGTCAATCCCTATTGAGGATTATATAAAATTCAATCATGGGTATGATGATGAGATCAGTGGATAAAGAACATTTATATTCCCTAATGGGGACTGATTCACAAAACATTATTACATTGATACTTCCCTTAAGAGTTTTGATTGATAACTCCCTTATTAAATCAAATTGGAAATATCTAATTTTATTAGCTAACTTGGAAGATATGAATCAATGTGATGATCAAGAATCAAATAAATCATTGGATAAATTTTAGGAAACCATTATATTACATGACACCACATCATTCGAAGCTTCAACCATTGTAGTAGAGATCAAATAAGGTTGGCCTTTCTCCCTTAGCCTTTTTATAGGTATTATTCCATGTCTCTTAAGACATTCAGATGCATAATTTCCCATCTCCCTACAATTGCTGCATTGAATATGGTAGCTTTTTTCTTCCCCTTAAAATCATAAAAAAGATGTTCTTTTTGTACACATTTGTAGCATACTTCTTTCTCCTTTTAGATATGCACCATAGTGCTTCCATCCACAATTATCATAGGGTGGAAACGTAACTCTTCACTTGTTCCATGTTTTATTATTTCCTTTCCCATAGTGTTCTGAAGATCTCTTCTTCTCTTGATTTGCATTAATGTCATAATACATTGAGAATTCATTTTTTTGTATTTATAGCACATGTGAAAACATCTTCATATGATGAGAGGGATTGTGAGAGTAATGCTATATAGGGAAATGGTTTTAACCCATAATATAATCAATCAATCTTACCCATTGGTTTATATATATAATCTATTGCATGCCTTGCTAAACTTGTGACGTTAGCCTCATACTTTAAGGAATTATCATCCTCTTTTTTCCATTGACTCAAAAATTGCCTTTCCATCTCTTCTCGATGGTCACGGGAAAAGTATTTTTTTCTAGGAAAATATCTTTAATCTCTCACCATTCTATACATGATACCTATTCATCCTTATTTGTGTTTTGAATCAATAGCAACAATTGATCTGCATCTCTAGTGAGGCAATAAACTGCCATGATAACTTTTTCCCTTTCCCTACTCCCCAAGGAATGAAATATTTTCTCTAAGGAACTTATCCATTTCTCGGCTACAAATGGATTTGTAGTCCCATTGAATGTTGGAGGTTGTTTCCTCATGAATCGTTCTAACATGGATACTCCGTGTTGTAGATCGGGGTGCTCCATACAGGTAAGGTTATTATTCATAACCTGAGTGAGTGGTCCCAGTATCATGATAAGATGATCAACACCAGTTTGGATCACCAACTCCACTACAATTATTTTGAGTAAGAGGGAATTATCTACATCAACTACACGCATTGATATGATTCTCATTCATTCCACTAGGCACCATTTCGAAACAATTGTATACACTACATTAGAATATGAATATCAATAAAAAATTCCAAACTTGTAAAACACATAACAAAAATTTAATAGTTTATGGATATAATCCTTAATCAAAAAAAAATTCTTTGAAGAGTTATATACTCATAATTCCTTTATAATGATTTGTAATGAAAATGTGAATTATCCTAAGCACATCCCCCAGGAGTGTCATAACCAAGAGTGCAACATGGCCCATTGTCATGCACCAGGATACCCAAGGTCAAGCACAAAAATACTTGTAAGATATTTCACTCTCAGGTACATATGTGCCAGAGCCGCCTGTACATGCTCAGATCTAGACAAGGATGTATTTCTTGGAAAACTAAAAAAATATCTACATTAGCGAAATTCTAGGAATTTATTCTATATTTATCATCAAAGTCTATATTAGGGTAGTGTTCTCTAATCACAGTTTTTCAAAATCTAGTCTCCATGGTATATACTAAACTTTCTCTGATACCAACTGTAATTTCTCAGCCCCTATTACCTAGATTTGGTGCATTATTACATATAATTGGAATGATACGTGGAATCATGACCCTAAAGGCCGATCATTTTTTTTAATATTGGAAACAAGATAAATATATAATTTCAACATTACCACTTGAACTCAAATACAACACTAATTTGTTCCATTATAAACATCCAAGCCTCCTTAATTATGTCTGAAAGTAACACATAACTAACATCTTAATATCCTAGGAAAATGAAACATAAGAATTGGGTGAGCATAAATGTTCAGTTAGAGTATGAAATACAGTGGAAGATAACATAAACATTATGAATGGAGAATAATTGATAACACATGCCTTTAAAAATAATAAACATGAACAATTTTTTGTTGGAATATGAGTTGAGTAAATAGTTCCATAATAAAACATAATCATGGGTATTCTACAAGTCAAATAACCACATGTACCATCAATATTATTTTCATAATTATGGAATGTATAATGTGGGGGTATTCTGATACATTTTGTCAATGCCTCGACCAAGATATCTAAAAATTATTAAGTCCTTGTCCAGGAACATATATCAAATTGGGAAATGCATTAGCCTATTACATGTCTAATTGTATTTTGAGACCTACCAATGCACCGAGGAGCTATATATGGCTCCACTCACCACTTACTATGTCCAATACATTCCTCACATGAAAAGGATGAAACAAAAAATAAATATTCGTATTAAAACTAGCATACGAAATGCCATTAATTAAAATATAAACAATGAATTGTATAAAAATAACACATCCAAATTCAAACATATTAAAGAACATTAAATACAACATGGAAGATTTGTATCATAACAAATCAACTTCAAACAAGTGTAAAATTTATTGAATGATATTGACATAGATGAAATCAAAACTATTTGAGAGATATATCTCTTTCTATTTTGAAATAATTTTAGAGTAAAAAAATATTCTTATAAAATTTTAAGGGAAGATTTAAATGTGTTATAATGGAGAATAATATCAAAACCCACTGTATAGGATAAAAAACATTCTTACCTTAATTTAGCGAAAAAATCATAAAGTACCTTGTTTGGAAAACGACTGAAAGATTCATTTAAAACAATTTTATAAAAATTAAAAAAGGTTATAAATGAGTTTAACCCATAGTATAATAAATAGTAAAAATGTTTTGAAATAAATTTTTAAGAAACACATATTTGGATGTTAAAGAGGTTATATTATATACTTACGTAAAAACAACCTCTGATAATAAAGAGATTGTGAAATTAAACCTTACCATGTACTTTTCCTTGGTTGAGGTTACGTTAACACCATGTATAGTAGTAAAATCATTGTTATTAAATTATAAAATAACTACATTCATAAATATGATATCATATATTATCTTATAATATTGATTTTTTAATAATATTTTTGATGTATCATTGTTTCAGGTGTTAGCAGATTCATTTTTTATTATATGTTTTTTTACGTAAGTCATGTTTGTTATGGATAGGGTATATTATAAATATATATATAATTATATTATGTTCTTAAATATATTTTTTAATAATCAAATGAAAATTATTCTTGAATGGTTACGATGGGGAATGAATCTCATCGCGTTCGTGGAGATGGAAACCTATACGTACGCACGAACACTACTTCCATTCCATTTTTTTAAGGGAACAAAAACCAATTATAAATAGGTATATCATTATTCCATTATAATATAATATTTTATATTAGTGACATATATTCATTAACACCATCCTTTATACGTTCCATGTATGGTATGAACAAGTCATATCACATTGAGGGGGGCGGTAGTCCGCACTTCCTCAAATTAAATTATTGTATATATACAACATGAAAATAATAAAAGGTATGCTATAAAAGAGAAATAAAATTTCTTATAGATAAAATAAATATCCTAAATATCCTAAATACCATATATAATTACACATCCATCATAATGGACCTCATAAGAGGTGGTAGTAGATGATTGAACAATCAACGTTTCATGAGGAAATAGTTCGTTGTCCACAGAAATATTTTGTTCTATAACCATTATATTGATATGTGTGTAAGTGTAATTAAAATTCATATCATAAAAACAACCTTTTATATTGAAGATACTGTTTTTTATAAAATAAATGATTACAAATAGATTAGGTATTTGGAGAAGTAAAATTAATGAAAAGAAATTTAGAGGAGATGTTACCTTTAAATCAAGTGACTCCCTTTGGTTTTAACCAAAAGGCTTACTTGAAGTTCCTTCTTCCCAAGGTAAGGATTCTAAGAGGAAGTTATAGATGTAGGGAGATTAATTGGGAAGAGTTTTGATGATCTAAGGGGTTGAGAGGTGTGATAAATAGGTTAGAGGTGAAGGCTTTTTATAAGGGAGAGGATAGGATTTTAAGATTGTTTGAAAATATATTTTTATTATATAATGATATTCTATTTCTAAAGGTCAAAAACTCATTAAAGTCGAAGATAAGATGACTACTGTTCGAAATAATATAATCCAATAATAATTGGATAGGTTTTGTTTTTTTTATTTTTTTTAATCTCATTTATTTAAATCATTCATTAATGAGGTAAAGTCCACATCATTATTATGTCTTCAATAATTTCATTTATTTAATGTCTTCAAATAATAAAAAAATTACAATGATGTAGGAAATATTTTTATATTTCAAATTAATATTTATAGTTTAATGGAAAACTTATATAACCCCATATAAAAATTTTTTACTAAAAGATTTCTGTTTATGTCATTTTTTTCTTTACCTTAAATTAATTAATATAAAGTGTCATTATCACTCTCATGTGGATCCATGGGGTCCTAAATTGACCCAAGGATGAACATGGTCAAATATTTATCAACAAATATGGTTAGGACACATGTTAGAGTAATTTAATATTATTATAATATTAGTTTTACCCATATTTACTAGATTTACACTTTAACCATGGTAAATAAAATATTTATCGAAGTAATAATTCATAATTTCTAAAAATAAAAGTTGCCTATTTAAAAAATTTAGACCTCCTCATTCTAAAAATGGAAACCATTTTTGCAAATTAGAAAAATATAATTTTTAGAAATTAATTTAAAATTAATTCCCATTGTCAAAACCAAAAATTGGGTTTTTCAGAAGTAAAAACTATCAATATATTGACATGTGTTTATGTACAATTTAAATGTTAAATTACATACAATGATCTAAATTATATTAAATGAAAAAAATATAATATAATGATATTTTAAAACCACTCAAATATATAATTTAACACTATAAATAATTTTTATTAAAAAATATGTTTTTTAATAAAATTTAATTTTTTTCACTATTCATCAAAATTGGAAAGTTATCAGAAAAGTGCCAAAAATTTACCCTAAGATAATTTTGATATTATAAATCCAAAAAATAATTAAAATTTAAATAATAGAATTTATAATATTTCAAATAGTTGGTATTAATATTCATAAAGGCTAGTTTGATTGGTCGCGGTGTGTTTGAACTAGAAGTTGCGTACAACGCAAGCAATTGTATTATTCAAAGAGAAGTGTACCGTGGAAGAATGAGGTGTTAAAAAATTGATTGGTTATTTTTCCATAAATAAATTGAGAACCATGATTCTAGTACATATATGTCTGGCCATTTTATCTTTTACCTCTACCATTCAACCATTGATTGTTTGACAAAAAGTGTGGTCCTTCTAATTTTTCTGTTTTGATATGTCTGACCACCTATCAACCATATAAACCATAGAAAACCATTATAATCATAATGGAATAGACTAATTCACATAGGTAGACTCAATTAACACCACTAGATAATGTCTAAAACTTATTATAGAGCCATAAGGTTCAGATTTTGGTACGAATCAAGGTGGAAAAATATGTGATATTAAATCCTATTGGGTGAATCCAATTCCCCCCTCCCTGAAGTGGGAAATGTGGCACATACTTAGGGAACTATTGGGGGATACATGTGGGTGTGTGGGGGTTTCTGGGCTGGGGACCTAGAAGGGGAAATACTGGGGGGTGGGGGGAGGCGGTGCAGGGGGGGTCTGCAAGGGTGGGGAGCGAAGGAGGGTATAGGCTTTTTCCTTGGGGGGAAGGGGGTCTGTAAGGGAGGGGTTTATAGTTTTTGCAGGGCATGGGGTAGGGTGCACATGGGGTGTCTGGGGGGGGGTTGGTGCAGAGGTTGTCTATAGTGCATGGGAGAGGGTTTAGGTGGGGTGTCCCGAGGGTGTCCAAGGGGGAGGTGCAGGGGAGTGGGAGAAGGTCTAGATGGGGACAGTGGTGTCAGTGGGGTATCTCTGAGGGGTATTACATCATGTAGGATGGTTGTCATGTGGTTTTAGGGTAGGGGGAATGGTGCAGGTGGGGTTTCTAAGAGGGTTGTTTAGGAGGGGTGTATGTAAAGTGCAAGGGGGTATCCTGGTATGGCTATCTAGGAGGGGGTGTACAGTGTTTGTTCGGGGGGAGGGGGCAGGGGGTCTGCATGGAAGTGACAGGGTTTTGGTGGGGTTTCGTAGGGGTGTCCCGAGGGGGAGAGTTATGGAGGGGGTAGGGGTGAAGGCAGGGTGTTTATGAGGGGTTGTCCAGGAGGGGGTGTAGGGGGGGTCTGTAGGGTAGGTGGAGTGTGCATGTTGGGTGTCTAAGAAGGTTGTCCAGGAGGAGGTCTATAAGGGGGTTCATGTATAGTGAGAGGGAGTAGGAGGTCCAGGAGGGGGTGGTGGGGGCTGGGGGAGGGTGCAGGTACAGGTGCGATGCAAGGGGGTGTCTAAGAGGGGGTGGGGACCTAGAAGGGGGTACTGGTGTGGGGGGGGGGGTGTCGGGTTTTCTGTAGAGAAGGGGAGGGTGTAGGTGCGGTATAGGGGGGTGTCCAGGAGGGGGTGTAAGTGGATACATGGGGTGTTCGAGGTGGGTGTAAGGGGGCTACCCTGGTGGTGCAAGGGGCAGTCCAGAGGTATATGGGGGTGTAGGGGGAGTTTGGGGGGAGGTGTAAGGTGGATGTCCTGGGGGTGAAAGGGTGTTGTCCAGTGGGGAAGGGGGTGCAGGGGGTGTTCAAGGGTTGAAGGGTGGATTCCTATGGATTAATGAGGTGTAGGGGGTGTTCAAGCGGGTGGGGGTGCAAGGGGGTACAAGGGGGAGTTCAAGGGGGTGCCCAAGAGAGCAGGGGGGTACAGGGGGTGTTCAAGGGGCTGTCCAAAGGGTGACATGGGATGTCTAGTGGTGCAAGGGGGATTTTCCAGGGGGCATGGGGGTTCAAAGGGGATGTCTAGGGAGGAATGGGGGGTGTAGGGGGTGTTCACGGGGGTGTAAGGGGGAGTCTAAGGGGTATGGGTGTGTATTATGGTGTTTAAGGGGGTGAAAGGGGGGTTGTCCAGGGGGTGAAAGGGGGATATCCTAGGGGTGAAAAGGGGGTGGGAAGGGGTTATACAAGGGGGCATGGGGGTGCAGGGGTTTTTACATGAGGTGGATGGGAAATTTTTTTTATGAAATGTGATGGCCTTGAGACACGATTTTAAATCATGGCTAAAAAAATTATATTTCATAAGTCCATAGCCATAGTTTTTATCAGTGGCTATAGGGGTTTAGCCATAGTTTCAAACTTTGGCTATATGTCTCTATCCATGGTTTGAACCATGGTTATACGGCTCTAGCCACAGTTTCAAACTGTGGCTATAGGTTTTTCTCTATATCCCTACCAATACCAGCCACAATCCAAGAAACTGTGGCTATAACTTATAGCCATGGTTTTCAGGCTTATAGACATGGTTTAAAACCATGTATATAACATAAATATCTATTAGTTAATTATTACATTCTATCAAAAAAATAACAAAACATGGAATATCAAGGGTAAAATCATGTATTATAGATGAATTGAGGAGTGTTGTGACCCAGACCCCAGTAGCTAAGATTCAGTTCCTTCTACCATTAAATTGGCATCAGATACAAGGAATAAAATCCCAAAGGATATAATAGTTTATTAGTGTTGTTAAACTTGATATTTTCCTGATTCTCATATTATATTGAAATAAAAAATTACAACATAATTTTTCCGAGAATAACATTATTCTATCTTGTTTATCTTGACATATCAATCATGGTAAACTTTATTGAATCCTGGGTAATGGAAGTGAAATAAGAGCAAGATTAAATTCTCAGTAAGGGTAATATACAATGTAAGAAATGATGAATCAATGGTCATAATCAACATATAAAGGTAAACAATTGATCCCCCATGACATTAAAATTACTAGATAACTAAAAATAAATATATCCAGGAAATTAAATAAGCCCATGTCCCATTTATATAACTGTATAATGAAAAATAAATATGGGAAGGTAAATAACTTAAAATAAAAAAATTTAATCAACGAACTGAAAATGAAATGAATCTAGAGATAATATCATATTGAAAATCATCTATAGGGTAATAACATAATTATTAATGAATGAAATTCATAAATTTTGGATTCCAAGATTTCTAGGTATATGGTACCTGTACCTTTATTAACATTTATAAGAAAATTTAAAATATACTAGGTTAAAACCCCTTTAGAATAGGCTAGCAAACTAATTCATCCAATGAGACTACTGATGCATTGAGGTAATTACATTAAATGGTTCCCAACCCATGTCATACAAGTATAAGTCATTCCTCCTATATCGAATAATTTATTTTATACATATAACGTATGAATTATGAAATTTATGTATTGAGTAAAGAAAATGGATTTATCAATATTTCCCTATATAACCAAATAAATTTCAAAATAAACACCACTTGTAAAAAAATATTTCAGGATTAAGAAATACTAATTTCAATGATAAATAATGTTAATACTTAGGTGAAATTTTATGTCCAATGATCACCATAAAGTGAACATTTCAAATGAATGTTATTTACAACAAAAAATGAATTAAGAAAGGGAATACAAATACTTTCCTTTGTTATAATGAGCATAATCCATCCAGATAAATAATAAGGGTGGTATTAATATAAAATATAATGATTTGAGTGAAAATAACGTGTTTTTTCATTTATGAATTGAAATACTATATAAATATATTTAAAAATATTTATGAAGAAAATATTTTTTTCATTTTTAAAAAATGTATGAAAGTAATTTTCTTTTAAATTTATTTTTAAGAACATTTTCATTAAAAATAACCACATAAACATTAAAAATAATCTTCATATAAAAGATGGTCATGTTAGTAGGTAATTCTGTACATGCCATAAAAGACACTCTTTTAGAATGGTCAAAAGGCTAGAGAATTTCCTTATTTGAAATGAAAAAAGGATATTATTTTATAGATATTTTGTATAATAATAAAATTGGTAATGATTTATTTTAAAAAATAGATTTGTAAATATTAAAGAAAACATTTTTTAAAACATTTTTAGAAAACATGGTTTTGTATAAAAACAAATTTTTGTCCAAAGATATAAATGTATAATTATTTTATTAAAACACATTATCAATAATTTTATGTACCAAATATTGAAAATGGTATTATCAATTGAAAAATATCATGAATAAATAAATGATTATTAAATTAAAGGTTTTATTAAACCATTATTATATAACTCATTTGATTTAATTGTGTGATGTTTTTGGTTGTACCCATAACATTAAAACATCACAATATATTTAAGATACTTAAGATATTATATAATCATGTTATAACATGAATTAATGGTCTTGAATAAAGAAATAAAATAAAAACACTTTTACAAGGGAATTATTTATTCTTCGGGTATCCTCCTTAGGCTTGCACTAATTCCATACTAAGAAGTATTTTGTCCAAATATTTGGTTTATAGTATTTCGGGGTAATTTAGGAAGTAATTTGGGCAGGTACTCGAAAAGATTTTGTTTGAAGGTGTGAATTGAGGAGGAGAGGGGGTTCCCATTTATAAGTGGATTGAGTGGAACCGTAGTAATTTTCTAAAAGGGTGAATTCCACCCCATTATTTTCATGTCACTATGCCCCAATAATGTTCCATTTTCTATAATAGAACGTATAAGGTATATATATAGACATACAATGGGTTTTGGAAAATTTTAGTGTCATTTTTACAACTTATATTATATGTTGAAAAACTAAGTAAACTCATTTTTTTATAATCACTTAAATTAATGTTAATTTTTTCCATAATAATTTGGGTAAAAAATTAAGATGACATATTTGAAATTATAAATTATTATAAATATTAACATGGAAACCATTTTTCTATGAACAATCCATATAAGTGGAATAAATTAATTTAAAATTAATCACAGAAACGTGGTGAGAAGGAATGTTTTTAATGTGAAAATGCTCAAAAGTATATAATGTGTTTATATTTAGATTCGGTATCAAATTGATTAAAATGAACTAAATTGGAATAATTTATGTATAATTTAACTATTTTGACTTTAAAACTAATTAAACATATAATTTAATAATATTAATTATTTTGAAGAAAATGAGATTTTCAATTAAATTCTAGAGATTTTCATTATTCATCAAAAAGTGAAAATTCAGAGAAAAATCCCAAAAAATCACCATAGTATAATTTAAAAATTATTATTTCAAAAAATAAAGTATTTGATTGTCAAATATATTATCTAAAAGTGATAGAACTTTTTTTAAATTATGTGTGTCAAGCACGAAAAACCCATCTATTAAGAAAATACATTTAATTAGAAAACACTTTTTTAAATGTTTATTATTATTATTTATAATCAATAGATAATGAATAAATTTTTTTTAAATATATATTTTTATATTTTTTATACTATTCATGACTTTTATTCAAACATGTCAATGATAACTATAATATTAAATAATAATATTAAGAGTATATTATTGTTTGATAAAACTTGTCCTTGTGTGAAACACATGCCTTCAAAGAAACTAATTGGTTTAGGTAACACAATATAACACAGTATTATGTTCATTTAATTCTATATAATATATTTAATTTATTTAAAATATTAAATTTATCCAAAATTCTAATTATATTATATTTTTTTCTATGCTTGGTTTGGAATGGAGTACATATTATTGAATAAGATGTTCATATTTTAAAATTACATGGTGTTACATTCTCCCCAACATAAATAAATTGCCTTTTCAAAATTTCAACTTGATATTTGTACTCTAGGGATTGATATTTGAAAAACAAATTATGGTAAAACTCAAATCATAAAGGGGTTATTGAAATATCCCTGATCTAAGGGATATTAAGAAATAAAAAGGTCATATGTAATAACATATAAATAGTTTTCTAAGTAGAATATCATTAGTGTAAATTGAATATAAGTATATAGAAGAAAATAGTAAATAATTATTGTGAGTGATTGATGTTTTTGATCATAAAATGTGTTTGATCAATGGAATGTTGAGGGCCTCAAATACATAAATCAAAAATGTTTGAAAACGTCCTGGATATCATAAGAAATGATGGTAATAGGATAGATTTTTATTTGAAGAGAATTTTTATAAAGTTGAGGAATTATTTTACTATTTAAAAATATAATGATATATAAAGACTTGATATATCTCCATTTCATAAGAACAATTTCATCCTTTGGTTGTGATTCGATTGATTACTCTAATAAATAAATATCCAAACATGAATTTTTATTACCTAAAGCACTAAAATTATCTTTTAACAGATATTAAGATCCATAAAAGAGTAGAATTATTATCCATATGTCCCCAAATTTTTTCGAAAACCAATTTGTTTAGTAAATCAATCTATAAACCTTAAAATTAATACCACTAATTCCTTATTAATATTTATTCCTCAAAATATTTAGCTAAAAATAATGACACATTAACTAGGACATCACGTAGGCTAGTTGTAAGCCCAAAACCCTTATCAACCTTTAATAATGGGTTCAGGACCCATAGTCTTGTCAAATGTGATGTGTTTTCACTATGCAAGTGAGATGAAATTTTTATAATCCATATTAATATAATTCCAATAATTATCCAAAAGAAATATGATCGATATAATTGAAATAAAATTAATCATTAAATAACCTTTTTGACTATCATTTTAAATAAAAAAAATTAAGTATAATAATCTAATTTGACTATTAATAAAATGTTATTAATGATTATATTAAACCTAAGGGTTATCAATACCTTTAAACTTATGTCTATAAAATGTGAATTCATTAATGCTAAAATGACTTTTCTAATAAAATATCAACTTTCACTAAATTTATGTTATAAATTAATGAATCTTAGTATACTCCCATCACTTAAAACCCAAAAATATGTGTTTTAGAATTTTAACATATCATAAATCTTTCTCACTAAATCATTATGTTATCCATCCCTGTTGTGTTAATGAAAACACATGAACATGTAAATTTAAGACAATACATAGATTTTTCAGGATTCTTAGAACCAAAATACCATTGGTAAAATATTTCTAAAACGTAATTCTTGAATCATAATAAATAAATGATTTATTTGATTTATTTTAATACCATTCATTCCTTGGTTTGTGTTTAACCTAGTTCATTCATTGTTATTATCTATTAATAATCATTCATAATGGTTTGTTATGTAAATGTGGATTATCCTAATCATATCCCCTGAGAGTGCCAATGTAGTTGTATAGTAAGGGTTGTTTTCATTTATAAGGAGATGCTTGAGTATATATTGATTTTTCATTTTCATAGTTATTACACCTAGGTAAATATAGTATATAAGAACATCCACTTGTAGTATCTAGATATGGATTTATTGGAAACATTTTGCATAATCACATAATTAGAAAAACATTAGGATGTTCTTTGATACTTATCCTGATTGACTATCATACTGTTATGTTACCTAAGATTTATTTTTCTAAATCTAGTTGCAAATTTTTCTTCAAAACATTATTTTGTGGAAACTATAATACCCATACCCCAGCATCCCAGTGCTAATGAATGTTACCAAAAAATTTGAATAAGATTCATGGAATCGTATCCAAAAGGAAAAAATAGTTTTGTAGTATATGTAATCTAGATAAATACATGAGTCTCACATTACATTGTAATACAAAAATTACATCATAGGATTTTTTAGGAAAAAAAATTTCTGTCTAGATTATCCATTTATATTAGATATACTAAACATCATGGAATCGTAGGGAGTGGGGAAAAATAATGGTGACATCAAATGTCAATTAAAGGTTAAATACAATGGAATTAATAATGAATCAATGAGAATAATAAATAGTTATAGTTAAATAACATCTCTCAAATTGAATTTAAATAAATAGATTTGGAAAATCAATATAAAAATGCAATAACAGAGTACACATTCCATTTAAATAAATGGAAAAGGAAATAATCAACATGGAAAGGTATATAACTAAAAGCACCTTCCATTTAATCAATGAAATGAAAATTAAATTCATCTTGAGATAAAATGTTAGTTAAAATAACTTATAGTGTAGTAATTGAATTCTGAAAGAAGAAAATACTTAATTATTAGAGGGAATGGTTACCTGGTACATGTTACCATTACCATCATGACCTTTCACAAAATATTTTAAAACAGTTTGGGTACAAACCCATTTATCTTAGGTTATCCAACTAGTTTTTCCTATGGAAGTACCAATTCATTGAGGGTTTTAAATTAATTTTTCACCAGCCCATTTCATTTCATTCATACAAATTCCTGATATGTCAAATAATCGACTAAATTTATAAACAATGTGCCTTATCAAATTTTCATATTGAGTAAAGGATAAATATTTGTCAATATTTCTATTGATAATCCAATTACATTCAATGGGAACACCATATGTTGTAATTTTGTGTGGTTTATGAAATAATCATATCCATGATAAATAATGGGGATATTTAGGGAGAATGTATTGTCTAATGATCCTTATAATGGTATCATTTCATATAGAATATACTGACTACAAAAAAATGAATTAAAGAGGTCAATGGAAATACATTAATTAGCCTTAATGATCATAAACCATCCATATGAAGAATAAAGATGGAATAAATATAATATATTCCCACTGGATTATGAATAAATGGATGTTTTCATTGATGAATATAAATACCATAAAAATATATTAACAAATGATCATGATGAAAATATCCTTTTCATTTTGATTTTTTGGAAAATCAATTTCATTGTAAATCAATTTTAAAAATATTTTATTTAAAAACAACCTCATAAACATTCAAAGTATGATTCAAGGAAATGTCTTCCATTTCTGTGGGTAATTCCATACATACTATAATGAACTTTACGCTTCTATAGTTAAAATGTTGGAAATGTTCCTTATTCATAAAGATACAAGGACATGACTTTGAAGAAGTTTTTTAAAAAGAAAAAAAAAATTAAATTTTTATTTTAATAAATCATTTAGAAGATTTAAATGAAATTTTTTATGAAATTATATTTATAAAAATACTTTTTTTAAGAAAACGGGTTTCCGACTGTAGAGATAAATAGAGTTAGATTTTATTCAAAAAATTTATCAATAATTTTACACACCAATGAGTGTGGAAATGGTATTATAACTTGAAAAGTATCATGAATAACCAATTAATAAAAGAATAAAAGGTTTTATTAAACAATGATCATATAATTTACTTTAATGGAAATTAAATAATAACCAATCTTGATTGGAATGAGATTTTGAAATTCACCTATAAAATGATCAAAATTTTGAAGTGATAATTAATAAATGAATTGATTATGTGTATCAACTATAAATACATATAAAAAAAGTGTAAATACAAAAATATATAGTCAAAAGACATTATACACATAATCATAGAATATCAATGACAACAAATAAGGAATATAACCAAATGAATTAAATTGAGTTATGAAATTTCATAATTAGGTAATATTAAGCTCAAATACCATTTGATGAAATGATTCAAATTGAAATAAAAAATATCATGATAAATGAATTATTCATGATACTACATTTCAAAGGTTCATTATATATATTAAACAAAATTAATTAGGTGCATGACATTAGTATGTACCTCAATGAAATGAAGTAGAGGTGAAATCTCTTACATTATTCTTCATTTTGGTCAAAAGTGATTTGAACTACAATATAATGTTTTTAAACATGTTATTAACTTATTATATAACCATATTAATATGTATTATATCATATATGAATAATTTATAACATCCTATAAAAAATGGGCTATGAACAAGTGTTTGGCCATTTTTATACATTATGTTCTATGTTTAATGGCTAAGTAAACTCAATTTTATCTTAATCAATATAATTAATTATAAATATTTTCACAAAAAAAATTTCATCCATAA
The DNA here is from genome assembly GCA_963277665.1 of Viscum album. NCBI lineage: Eukaryota > Viridiplantae > Streptophyta > Magnoliopsida > Santalales > Viscaceae > Viscum > Viscum album. The sequence continues at coordinate 2,042,951,708 of OY728141.1, read as the reverse complement.
TTATGTTTACCTAATTAGATATTAAAAATTAATATGATTATAAATATTTAATCCATTTATCTAAATTTAATCCACATATGTGGAAAATTTTAATTTAAAATTAATCCCACAGACTTGTGTCAAGTTTTAGGTCATATACATAACATAAAAAATATAAAAATATGGAAGATATTGAGGTTAGTATATAATAATAATATAAAAATAAATTAAGGAGGTGGAAAATTAAATAAAATAAGATCTCTTTTAGAAGGACATTACCACTTCTTCTAGTATCCTTCTGATATTTACACTAATGACTTCTTAAGTTAGATTTAATCCCATGATAATGCATATAAGATGATGCGAGAGAATATTGGAAGTGATTTGGGTATGTATTTTTCAATCCAAAGAGGTTTTAAGGTATGAATAGATGAGGAGATAGGTTTTTCTTTTATGTGTGGAGTGATTGGGACACTTGTAATTTTTCAAAAGAGTGAATTCCGCCCAGATTGTTTTCATGTGCGTAGACCGCAAAAATAGTCAGTGTTTTAGAATAGAAGATATAAGTATGAAATGTGTCTAGAAAATGAGTTTTAGATAAGTTTTGTGTCAATATTATACCTTATATTCTATGTTAACCTACTAAGTAAACTCGTTTTTTATCTCAATCACATTAATTAATTTTAACTATTTCCGCTAATAATTTTCAACAAAAAATAAGTTTATCTTATTAGGTATTAAAAATTATTATGATTATAAATATGTTATCCATTTTTTGAAATCCAATACACATAAGTGGAGAAAATTAATTTTAAATTAATCCCTCAAACATGGGGGGATGTTGAGAAAGTGTTGTGTTTGATAGTACATAATGTTTTATTTTAAGGGGGTGTATGTTGAGAATAATACTCTATCTCTTTATGACAATTTTGATGCCTCAAAAATACCCGTAATTATTTTTTAATTATTTTATTTGTTAATAATTTTGCAAGAATTTTTTATTCATTATATTTTTATTTCTGGACGAAATATTTAAGTTCTTGAATAACGAGAATTAATTTCTAAGGTATTCACATTTAACATGTTCTAGAAACACTGTTCATACCCTACTAATTCGGGAACTACTTTAGTGTGTTCTAGAAACACTGTTCATACCCTATATGGAGAAACATAGCGTAAGGATAAAATGTAGCGTATTCATTATGAGATTAGTGAAAAGTATAGTTAATCAACCATACATTATTGGAAAATTGTAAAAAAGAACCCTACATTAGGAAGGAACCCTACGTTTGGGATATCAGAAAAGTATGGAAGATTAAGTGTATATAAGTATTAATCATTACGATTGTTTTTCAAATGTATGGTTCATCAACCTTACTTTTGTAAACAACCATATGTTCTTAGAAAAGTATGGATTAAGTTAAAGGATGGATCTTTTACCATATGTATGAATGTTGAAGACAAAAGTATGGATGACTAACCCTACATTTATGATAAACCTTACGTTTGATGAAAGTGACATAAACCTTACATTTGTAATCAACAATACATTATCAAACATATGTTTGAATATTACGTCATCATCCATACGTTCAAGGGATGTATACAATACAACTCAAACTTACGTTTAGTGTCAGGGATTTTAAAGTTTATATTTTTATGCAATGGTCAGCAAGCTATTTATTATGTGGTTTTTAATATTGATTTATATCTGATTTTAAAATGCAACTTTGACTGATTCAAAGCCGTTTTATCAATGTTTTAATGGTTTAATTGTAAAGAGATTTTTATGCTGAGTCTTCTGGGATGTTACGACTGCTATATATGTTCCAATGTTTGAATGTCGTGAGTCAAAAGGTGAATTTTGTGGATCTAAAATTACAAGAGAAGAACTTTTTGTTTATCTATATGAGTTTCTTTCAAACAGAAACTAATGGTCTTGTGTGATCTCTCGATCATTCTGAGAAAAGAAAATACAAAAAAGAGACTATTAAAAATTCAGATCAACTGTTTCAAGAGAACAACAAAGCTCTGTTTTCTAAAGAAGAAAAATCCCGATAGAAGATTAATTTGTTCTACTTCAAAGATCATTTTTGAATATGCTAGTACTGAATTTGTGAGTTATATTTCTATATATACTACAACGGGATTGATTCAGAACAACTCTTTTGTGAATATCATTATTTCTGAAGGAAATGATCCATCTACTGTCAATGGCATGATGTTGAAATTGTGAAGAACATCTAGAAAGAATTTTTATAATACAGAAATATTTCTATTCTTGAGTGACCTACTTCTCGTAATAAAATATGTATATTATAGAGTGAACAAGAAAGCTTTGTTTTTCCTTAGATTGTAAAGGTGACAACTGCATATACTCAGTTGTTGAAACATCCTGTTGAAATAAAGACCAGTTAGTTAAAATCAACAAGCTCGTGGATTAGAGCATTGGTGGAGTGGACTAGGGGATTTTTGTTTCCCAAACCACTATATATCTTGTGTATCTACTATTTAAATTTCCGTTACATTAATTCATCTGATTAGAGTTAAAGGGAAGAACACAATCTCACAAAGATTATTGAAAAGTCACAATTCACCCACCTGTTGTGTATATGTTTTATAATCCGATCCAATAATTGAAATCATAGGGAGAGCTTTCTGATAAAGACTTAACAAGCTGAAAGTGGTTATACACATAGAAAGATGACGGATACAAGATAGGGAATGTCTATGGTCAGAGCACCATACTTCAATGGAGAAAACAATGGATGCCGGAAGTCGTGAATGATTATCTATCTGAAAAATCTTGGATACAGAGTATATTGTAGGATTCTAACTCCATATGAAATACAAGAAAAACCTGAAACGTGGAGTGCAGCTACAGAATTAGATTATGATATGAACTCAAAGGAAATGAATGCAATTATATGTGGTTTAGGACCTGATTAATACAACAGAGGATCTCAATGCCCGACAACATATGAAATGTGGAAAACTGTTGTTGTTGCTTATGAAGGAACTAACAATATCAGGAAAATGAGATATGGAAATTTTAAGCTTAAATTTGATAATTTCAGAATAATTGAAGGTGAAAGTATTACTCAAATGAATGGAAGATTGACAGAGATTGTAAATAACATAACTGATTTGGGAGATCCCATTAAACAAGTAGATCAAGATTTAATATTACTGAGAGTACTACCTACAAAATGGAATGGAATCTCTACAGCAATCAGACAGTCGACACCTGTCAAATACATAACCATGAGAGAACTGATTGGAACATTAATGATGTATGAAGCTGAGATTGAATATGAAGCTAATTAACATAAAGTGATTATTAAAAGAGATGACACTGACTTGAAAGTATCATCACAGTTTAGAAAGAGAATGATTAAGAAAAGTGTAAAATAGAAATCAGAAAGTTCTGATTTATCTAATTCTGATGTGGAACTGGATTAGATAGCCTAAAGATTTACTAAATTCTATAGAAAGAAGAAGAGATTCAGAAAATTGTTCGAAAAGGATGACAAGGAAGTCAGATATTATGAATGCAAGAAAATGGGGCATATCATACCTGACTATCCTCAGCTAAATGAAGACAAGAGAATGAAATTCTTCAAATTAAATGATTACGAGAATAAATACAGGAATGTAATGAAAGCTACATGGAGTGTATCTGAAGACTCCAGTAGCACTTTTGAATCAGACTTAGAGAAGTAAGAATTAAATCTGAAAGCCAATATGTGTTTTATGCAGAAATAAACGAGGTACAAATTTACTAATCTTTTGACACTAGTTCTGAATCTAGTTAATTTAATGAAAAACATGATGCCTACTGCAATATGCTAGAAGAAAAATATGATTCTATATTTAAGAATCATAAGTCTTTAAATAATATTCATAAGGCTATTTTTGATGAAAGAGAAACAATGCTAAAATAATATGAGGATTTAACTGAAAAATTTGACTCAATTAACACTAACAATACAGATTACGAATCAATGGTATAATAAATGAAAACTAAATTGAAATCTTATAAAAATGCAACCCTTGTTTTTACTAATGGAAAAAATACTTTAAATGAAATTCTTGGGAAAAATGTCATTAAAATGAGAGATTTGGAATTGGCAGTAAAGGTGAAAAACCAAAGCTGTACAAGAATTATTTTATTACAAGTGAAAAAATACTAGATTGTAATTACTGTGGAATAAGGGGAAATATTTAAAAAAATTGTTTCCTAGGTTGACCCAAAATAAGCGGAATTAAGAAGGCCTTTGTTTCAAATGATTTATTAGACTCTTGTGAAATTAGAAAAACTAAGCATGTCTGTATTCCCAGATCCTTGCTAGCTAACACCACTGAACCCAAATAAAATATGGGTACCAAAGAAAATTGTGTAAATAACTTTGTAGAGAGTGGGTCACAAAAGAAAAAGGGACATGTGGTATATGGACAGTTTCTTCTCAAGGCATATGAGTGGAAACTCATCGAATTTCACTACACTAATTCAAAAATATGGTGGACTTGTCACTTTTGGTGACAATGCCAAAGGGAAATCATTGGTATTAAAATAGTTGGAGATCTAGAAGTTGTCTCAATAAACAAAGTACTTTATGTACAAGGATTGAAACACAATCTGATAAGTATTAATCAACTATGTGATGATGGTTATGCTGTTGATTTTCCTAACAATTGATGTTCTATTTTCGAAAATAAATTGCATAAATTTAGAGCACCTTGAACTGACAATGTGTATACCCTGGATTTAAATTCCTTGTGTAATCAACAAGTAAACTACTTAACTGCTAAAGTAAATGAATCTTGGATCTGGCATATGAAACTTGGACATTGTAGTGTATATTTTTTACATAAATTATCTAAGAAACAATTAGTTTCTGATTTCCCTAGTCTCAGATTTGAAAGTGATAGATTCTGTGATGCATGTCAACTTGGTAAGAATCCCAAATCTTCCTTCAATTCTGTTAACAAAATATCTACACCTAAACCTCTAGAACTTGTCCATATGGATTTCCTTGGACCTTAAAGAGTATCAATCTTGTCTAGTAAATTATAGGTATATGTTTTGGTTGATTATTTTTCTAGATTTACAAGTATTTTCTTTTTAAAATATAAAAATGGCAATTTGGAATTATTTTAAAGTTTTTCTAAAGCTGTTCAAATTGAAAAAGGTTTTAAAATAATTTCATTAAGAAGTGATCATAGTGGAGAATTTAATAATCAGGAATTTAATTCCTTCTTCTCTAATATGGGTATTAAACACACCTTCTCTGCACCAAGAACACATCAACATAATGGAATTGTTTAAAGAAGAAATAAGACTATTCAATAAATGGCTAGGACTATGCTAAATGAATACAGTCTTCCTACCTATTTTTTGGCTGAAGCTGTAAGCACAACCTTCTATATAATGAATAGTGTTTTAATTAGACCAATTTTAAAAAAGACACTCTTTTATCTTTGGAATAAAAGAAAACCTAAAATAAATTACTTTAAAGTTTTTGGATGAAAAGTTTATATCTTTAATACCAAGGACAATCTTGGTAAGTTCGATCTAAAAACTGATGAAGGCAATTTCATAGGATATTAAGCTACCTCCAATGCTTACAGAGTATATAATAAGATTTCAAGTACTGTTGAAGAATAAATTCATGGTAAATTTGATGAATCTGATCCCTTTGAGAAAAGGACATATCAATTGGATGAATCTGAATATAATTATAACATGAGACTTGAGAAATTGAAAAATGATTTTGAAAAATACATAAAAGGAATTCTGTCCAGTTCAGAAGAACATGATACTGAAGAACCTATGAGTGTATTTCCTATAAAAACTAGAACCCTAGGTAATCACTCTTTAGAGACTATAATTGGTGACTTAGACACAGTAAAAAACTAGAAGAAATATGGAAATCTTTTAGAATTCTCTACCTTTCTATCCCAATTAGAACCCAATTCTATAAAAGAATCTTTAGATAATGAAATCTGGATGATAGAAATTCATGAAGAGTTAAACCAGTTCCAAAGAAATAAATTCTGGGAATTAGTTGAAAGACCACAGAACTATCCAATGATAGCAACCAAATTGGTCTTTAGAAACAAGAAAGATTATTAAGGAATAATAACTATAAATAAAGATGGACTTGTAGCTAAAGGATATAATCAGGAAGAAGGTATAGATTATGATGAGACCTTTTCACCTATGGCTATATTAGAAGACATTAGAATCCCTTTAACCTATGCATCTCATAAAAAATTTAAATTATTTTAGATGGATGTCAATTCTTCCTTTTTAAATATTTATTTAATGGAGGAATTTTATATTGATCAACCTCCTGATTTTGAAAATTCTCAAAAACCGGCTTCTTTTTTTTGAACATACCAATGCTCTTTATGGCCTTAAACCAGCACCGAGAGCTTGGTATGAATGATTAGGATTTTTTCTATTGCAAAATAATTTTACTGTTGGAATGGAAGATCCAACCCTTTTTAAGAAAACTAAAAATTATAATATTTTATTAGTTCATGTTTTTGTTGATGATGTTATTTCTGGATCAACTAATAAAACCCTTTGTCATGATTTTTCAATGTTAATGCAAAAAGAATTGGAAGTGTGTATGATGGGAGAAATAAAATTCTTCCTAGGAATTCAAATTTATCAAAAAGATTTTGGAAATATTTTGAATCAAAGAAAATAAATTACTGATTTATTAATGAAATTTGGATTTGAAAATTGAAATACATATACAACTCCTATGTTTCCTAAAATAAAACATGATTTGGATGAAACTGGAATGTCAGTTGACGACAATTTATATAGAGGTATGATTGGTAGTTTATTTTATCTTACTGTTAGCAGTCTAGATATAATTTTTTCAGTATGTATTTGTGCAATATTTCAATAAAATCCTAAATAATACCGTTTGATTTCTGTTAAAACAATTTTTACATATTTAAAAGGAACTATTTTTCAATCTATACTTTATCCCAAAACATCTGATTTTAATTTAATTTGATATTCAGATGTAGACTTTGGATGTGGTATACTATGTGAGAAAATCACTTCAAGAACTTTTCACTTTTTAGGGAAATTCATAGTGTCAAGGTCTAGTAAAAAACAACATTTAGTTTCCCTGTCAATAGATAAGGAAAAATATGTTTCTGCTGGAAGTTGTTGTGCCCAAGTTTTGTTGATGAAAAACACTCTTATGGAGTTTAGACTAAATTTTAATAATACGCTTATTTTATGTGATAATAATAGTGCTATAAATATTTCAAAAAAATCCTATTAATCAATCTAGATCTAAGCCTATTGATATCAGACATCATTTTCTAATAGATCATGTTTTTAAAAATGATATATCTTTGGAATTTGTAAGTACTGAAATTCAATTAGCTGATATTTTTACTAAACCACTTCCCACTTCAAGGTTTGATTTTATTAATGGGGATCTAGGTTTATTTAATTTTTAATTAATGTTTCATTTTACTTTGTTGTTTCGTTATTTTAATTATGTTTAAAATAATTTGGTTATGTGTTTTTCAAAAAGAATTAGTTTATTTTCTCCACATAATCAATTTTATTTTTATTTATAAATATGTGAAATGGTTAATGAAAACAACGGAATATAGGATGTCAGAAACCCTTTCAAATTCTAAACCGTTTGATTTCTACCAAAACCTTGTTGAATCTACGAAACCACACCACTGCTCGTCAAACCCTAATTTTCGAATCTCTGAATCCCTAAACATCAAACCTTCAGAAATTCCTGCTAAAATTCAAAGACTAAGAGAGATGACGAGGCCGATACTAGTAATGCCAAGAAACAATGCTCTGAAAGAAGGAAAATTTATAGTGAAATGTGATTAATCTCGAATATCTATTTTAAACGAATCGCCTGTTAAAACAAGCACTATCATTTTTGAATATTGAACATAATTTCTACAGTGATAATATAGATTTTTTTATGAGGTAGAAGTTTTATATTTATTCAAGTCTAGAAAGTTTAGTCTGGGAGACAATGAGGAAAAAATCCTGGCTAAGTTAGAGGATATGGATTTTTCGATCTCTTCACTTGAAATTGGTGATATTTTGAACTGCCCTCATAAGGGAGACATAAATTTTGATTTTAAAAATATAGGAGATTTTGTGCATAAACCTAATGACATTATGTCTTTTCTTTTTGGTTCTACATCGATAAGAAGATGTTTATTAAGGATCTGAATCCAGATTATAAAATCCTTCTGTAATTTGTACAAATAGGGATTGCACTGAGAATGTCAGAGATGGAAAATATATTATATCTAGACATGTACACAATGTATCTTCATGCCCAGTGATATGAAATTAAATTTTCCATGGTACATGGTCAGGTACCTGCGTTAGTTTTGTCATAGTGAAGCCAGAATGAACTTCCACCCTTTTGATAGATTCATTTCCCAACTATTGTTCAAAAAGGATATGGTGAGACTAGTTGTTTACAGAGTAAAATTTCATCACCGTAATGCTTTAAATGCTAGAAATTTAATAAAAATAGGCTATTTTTTGGACACTATAAAAGTAAAACTTTTGCCAGTAGGAGCTGAGGAAGAAACTGCTAGTGCTCGAGTTCAATCTACTCAGTCCAAAGAGGGATAGGCCGAATCCCGAGTAAGCACTGCTGTAAGGAGAATCAGATTTTAAATGGAAGATATTGAGAAAGAAAGAATTCATGAGGGACTTTTGACTCAGATAAAAAGAATTTGTAATGAGGAGATAGCTTCCCCTGTACTAACAACAAGAGATTTACTCTCTTACTGTTTTGTTAGAGAAGCTGCTACTGGAAAACCAATGGAAGCTATTGTTGAGAGGTTAGAACCAGTGGAAGGACCTCATATTCAATCTTAAATTCCTAAAACAGCTGAAAGAGAGACTCAGGATAAGGTTGTAACTGATTTTGATGTTACACTTCAACAGGAAAAGGAGGAAGAGCCTGGTGAGGAAGTGGCTGGACCTCAGGAAACTCCAGAAGATATTATCTTAGAAAAAACATTGGAATAACAAGTTGCTAATATTCATGATGAGCATGTTTCTGAATCTTAAATAGAAGTACTTCATATGGATTTTTCTATGGAAGAGTATGTAAAATACTATGAGGAAAAATATGTGGAACAACCAGCTCAGAAAAAGTAAAAAAGAAAAATATGATGCATATTCACTACCTTTAGTATTGCTGCATCACACTAGAACTAAGAATGAGAATCAATCACATGGTTCTTCTGCTTCAGAGAATAAGGAAATTGAAGAGCTTTACAGAAAGGTGTCTCAATTGGAATATGAAATTGAGACTCTCAAGAGAGCCCTAAAATCAGAACATCTCAAATTTCAGATACTTAAGAATAGTATAGTTTCAAGGCAAGAAGTTGAAATTTTTATGAAAGATATGTCGAATTCTATTACAAAATTAAATTCTGAAATGGTTCTAAAATCAGATTTCTCAGATCTCAAATTATTTATAGAGACACATTTTTCATTTGTTAGATCTAGTGCGACTAGTGGCTAAGGTACATCACCAGATTTACTCAGAATGTTTCAGGCTATCACAGTTGTAATGAGTAATATGAGTGATAGATTTCATGATCTTTAATTTAATAGTTCTATTTTATCAGTCTTGTTAGACAATCAGAAATTCTTGGTTGATCAGTTGACATAAAGTGAACCATCTCATAGACTTGTGCTGACTCAATTCATAGAGAAACTCTCTTTGTTTATTGATCAGGAAAAAATAATTCATAAGTTTTTCAGAGTCATTCTCATAGAAGACATTCATATAACTCAAGATGCATGAGATCTTATTTTTAAGCTTGGTGATGGAATCATTCGAAGAATCAGGGAGTAGTTGATAGAAATCAAGTCTGTAGTTCAGAGGATAGAGATCCTATTTTATACCCTGACCAAACCTTGATTCCTGTTTTCATCATAATTGTATCTATTCCAACAACTCAATGAAAAAATTTGATTCCTGTATTTATCAATTTTTATAATTTTAATGAAATTCGGTTTCTTTATATTTTTATTACGGTATTTGTTTCGATATGCCATTAATACAGATTTAATTATTGACAAACACTTAGTTATATCATTTACTTAAGTTCAGTGCAACATTAAATGTGTTATATTCCATCTATTATCATTATTTTCTATATCACAAAAAGGGGGAGAAAATAGAAAAAAAAATTATTGTTTTATTTTATATTTGTGGGGAAATTGAGTTAAATCTATTATTTTTTTATTATTTATATTTTTGAAATTCATAACTATATGTAATTAATTAAATTTTTTGTATGTTTATTAGTTATATTATGGGTTTTGTGATCAAAAAAAAGAGGTAGATTGTTGAACAAGTGTTGTTTTCAACAATAAATAATGTTTTATTTAAAGGGGGAGTATATTGAGAACAATAATCTATCTCTTTCTGAAAATTGTGATTCCTAACAAATACCCTTAATTATTTTCTAATGATTTTATTTGTTAAGTATTTTTCAGGATTTTTTTATTCATTATATTTTTTTCTGGACGAAATATTTATGTTCATGAATAAAAAGATATAATTTCTATGGTATTTGGATTTAATGTGTTCTAGAAACACTGTTCATACCCTACTTATTGGGGATCTTCTTTAGCATGTTCTGGATACATTTTTCATAACCTACATGGAGAAACATATCATAAGGATAAAATACAACATATTCTTTATATGATAAGTGAAAAGTATTGTTAATCAACCATACGTTATTGGCAATGTATGAAAAAGAACCCTACGTTAAGAAGGAACCCTACGTTTGGGATATCAGAAAAGTATAAAAGGATAATTCTACGTAAGTATTAATCGTTATGTTTGTTTCCCAAAAGGTTAGTCCATCAACCTTACATTTGTAAACAACTATAAATTCTTGGAAAAGTATGGATCAAGTTAAATTATAGATCTTTTACCATATGTTTGAAAGTTGAAGAAAAAAGTATGGATGACCAACCCTACGTATATGATAAACCTTACATTTGAAGAAAGGGAAATAAACCCTACTTTTTTAATCAACCATACATTATCAACCCTATGTTTGAAGACTACGTCATTAAACATATGTTCAAGGAATGCATACAGTACAACTCAACCTTACGTTTGGCGTCGATGATTTTAAAGTCGATATTTTTATGAAACGGTCAACAAGATGATAATTATGTAGATTTCTAGATGAATTTAAAGCTGATTTTAAAATGAAACTTTGACTGATTAAAAGTTGATTTATCAATGGATTAAAGGTATAATTAAAAAGATCTTTTTATGTTGAGTCTTCAGGGAAGTTACGACTGCTCTGTAAGTTAAAATGTTTTAATGTCGCGAGTCAAAAGGATACTTTTGTGGATATAAAATTACAGGAGGATTAATTATTGTTTATATATCTATATGAGTTTCTTTAGAATAGAAAATAATGGTCTTATGTGTTCTTTTGATCATTCTGAGAAAAGCGACGAAAAATTGAGACTATCAAAAATTCAGATCTACTGATTCATGAGAACAACAAAGCTCTCTTTTCTGAAGAAGAAAAATCACGATAAAAGATTCATTTTTTCTACATTGAAGATCTTTTGTGAATAAGATACTACTAAATTTGTGAGTATTATTTCTATATCAACTTCAATGGGATCGATTTAGAACAAAAATTTTGTTAAGATCATTATTTTTGAAGGCAACGATCCATCTATTGCCAATTGCATGCTTTTTCAATTGTGAAGAACATTTGGAAAGCATTTTCAGAATAAAAAAATATTTCTATTCTTCAGTGACCAGCTTCTAGTACTAAGCTGTGTAGGTTCTGTAGTAAACCATAAGGCTTTGATTTTCCTTATATTGTAAAGGTGTCAACGTCCTGTACTCAGTTGTTGAAACGGTCTATTGAAATGAGGGCTAGTTTGTGAAAATCACCAAGCTCGTGGAGTAGAGCATTGGTGGAGTGGACTAAGGGCATTCTATTTACCGAACCACTATATATCTTGTGTCTCTACTATTTAAATTTCCATTGCATTAATTAATCTGATTAGAGTTAAACAGCATAACACAATGTCACAATTTTTTTGAAAAGTCCCAATTCACACCCCCCTCTTGTGTATATTTTGTATCATCTGATCCAACAGGGGATGCTGGTTTATAAAATGAAAATGTCCAGAAGATTACGATGTTTTTATATCAAAATTAAATATAAATTCTATTAAAATAACATAAATTGGATAAATAGTTGGATACTTTAAGTACTTCATCTTTAAAAACAATTAAAAATATTATTTAACATTATAAATTATTTGGACGAAAATTAAGTTTGCGTTTTAAATTCCAATATTTTTCACTATTCATAAAAAAAGGAAACATCTCAGAAAAATACCAAATCATCTCCTTAAAAAATATCAATATTATGGTTTCAAAAATAATGTTTATTTATTCCAATAAAATTTCTAAAAGTGTATGAGACATAATTACAAATTATGTTTTCCAAACATGACTAAACTACCCGTTAGGAAAATAATTTTTTTCAAAAACAATTATTTTTCTTTTAAATGATTGTTATTATTATTTATAATAAATAGATAAAAAATAAATATTTTTATACTATATAATTTCATATGTTAGATAATCCTATTCATTCCTTAAAATATAGTAGTTAGGTGATAACTATCCTAATGAATAATAATATTAAGAGTATATTACTGTTATGTTAAACATGGCCTTATATGTAATGTATGATTTCATGGAAACTTATTGTTCCATGAAATTAAGTCTATCTTAGTATCACATGAATTCAAATCTATATAATAATGTTTTTTTATTTAAAATATTAAATGTAATTTCATTCTTCTAAGAGCCCAGTCAGAATAGTTATATCATTAAGAGGGGGAGTGGTGAATCAATGTTACTTTTTTCTTTTATTTATCATTTTTATGAAATAGCCATCACCTCCTATTAAATAATTATTTCCATACTCAAAACAAATCAAACACACATCCACAAGAAAAAAAGTATCTACAAGGTTCACTATTCAATACGAATAGCTACATCCTTGGTATGTTATTGAAATGATCTAATACCACACAATTCACTAAAAAAATTTCATTTGTATGAATAAAATGAGTAGGATATGCCCTTACACTTATGTAGCACTATATAAACAATCCAATTGTTTGTGTCAAATTCCAATAACAAATTATGTAATAAAATTTTTTTGTAACAAAACATGTTACAGTGTTTCTTTATCATCTTTATCAAATATAATATTTTAAAACAAATCTTCACTTTCATTCTCAATTGAGGATAAAAACTTATTCTAAACATTGTAACAAAACTCATTCACATTTCCCTATATAATTCTGAATTTAAAACTTAATACAATAATATTGATCATTTAGAATATAGTTGAGACAATTCTAAACCAATTCTGTTATGAGTCTAGAAATTTTGCTACTATTCCCAGATGAATACTATTCCTTACTGAAAATGATTCCAAGTTGAATATGATTTCATGATGAAAAGAATTCTTAAATAAATATGATTTTATTGTAAACACAATTCCAAACATAATATGATTCTCAACTTAATATGATTCCTAGTTGAATAATATTTTCTTCTAAATACGATTCACAACTAAATATGATTCTCATCCAAATATGATAATCTGATGAATATGATCTTTTCTGTTATCATTTCATCTTCTATCCAACAAAAATTCTTCAACAAAGACCAATACTAAAACATTTTCTCCCTCTCAATTTGGTTCTTCTCTCTCTTCCATTTTAAATTGTACATCCATCAGAACATAAAAATTACATTCGCCATTTATACTCACCCCAAATTTGGTTTGGGTGGAATTCTTGAAATGTTTCATGCTCAACCAAATTTAACTGAATCAAAAAAAATTAATTTAATTTTGGGTCCATCTTTACATAATCAAAGTTTCTAAAATATTATATTTTTTATCAATCCTTATCAAATATTCTATCAATCTTCTTCTCACCTCTAACATTGTTCACAAAAATTAGTGTGACTCTGATTCTCCATTCTGATTTCTAAAAAAATATGTCCAATCGGATTTCCTCATTATCGGGGAAACAAAATATTCTTTCAACCATATTCAAATAATTCTAATTAATATTTTCACATAAATGATAAACCAATATTAACTTAAATATTATTGATTTGGACACATTTGAAATAAAATAAATTCATCCTGATGAATGGTTGACTACATTTTTCCTGAAATCTAATGTTCTTTTCATATTTTTCTCAAAAACATCCACTTTTATGACCAGGATACATATAGAATTATTTCTTCATGGATTTAAATATGTTATATTTTTTATGATTGAAAACCATTACCTCTGTTACAGTCATACTCTTCAGCCTTTAAATAAATATACTACCAGTAATATCATTAAAATGATCTTAAGACCTCAAATATTTGTCTTCGAAAACATTCATATTTACTAAACTTTTTCTTATAGCATGCCTCACTTCATAACTTTTAAAACATAGAAAACAAGATTTATAATTTATTGAAATACTTAGAAACATATTTAACTTTCATATCAACATTTTCTTTCCTTCTCCACCTAATACATATGATTTTTGATAAATAAAAATCAAAAAATAATCTTCATATTTATAAGGGAAAGTATTATAACATCCAATTCCTCTAACATCTTTATTTGTTTTAATACATACCAAATATGTCCAAATTTATGAAGCTGATATTTGAGTCTAAATTCCAAAATAATTTATGATTCAAAATTCTTAAATAAAATTTCTGAGCCATTATTCCTAAATACGATTTTTGAGTTAGAAATTCTAAATATTATTTATATGATTGAATTTTTGAATATGATTTTTTGGAAGCTCTTAACTCATTCATATTTCCTACATCCGATTCTGAATATGATTCTAATATGTTGCATTCTTGTTCCCATAGACAACATCACTCATTCTTCTTCAATCTTAATTTCAATTACCATTTCAAAATTTTTTCTTCCTTAAACAAAATCAACATATCTCTTATTGACAGTGAATACAATAAAAAAAATATTCACCTAATAAAATCCCCTTTGTGTTTTCTTTTCTATAACCCCTTCATCAACTTGAAAACAATAAGTGGTATTTTTTATTTTCTCTCATATTCTTCTCTCCACTCATTAATTTCTCCCCTTATTTATTTTCAATCCCCTTTCTCTTATCACCCTCATTATTGACAATGAAATTCAAAGGGTCCATCATGACAAGTTTAATCCTTATTGAAAAAATATCTCTTTTTAGGGGGTTTTAGATCTTCATCTCAGAGTCTTGAAACTTTTCATCAGTATTGGTATCACATGATGTTCTTAACCAATAAAATTTAACTAATAAACTCTATATCAACGTGATCGGACATGATGTTGAAAAAAATAGTGTATAATTATGGTGATTAATGTTTTACATAATAAAGATTTCATGTTGTACCATTTTCATGTTTGATTCAACATTCTCATAATTAATGAAAACCTCGAAAGAATTTGTTTCATATAAAAGTAACATGAACCCATCTCAACAAATGTATCATAAGGATTATGTGTAAAAAACCCAAATTTTCAAAACATAAGTTTTTTATAAACTCGTTACATTCTATTGCAAGAATAGTATGATACTCTCCAATTACAGCTTCCATATTTTTACTCCTTTAATTCCCTGCAAGTATGAAAAAGTATACAAATATTTTGGGAATAAAGTGGAGCCTTGGTTTATTCTTTGAAAAAACAATCGGACTGAGAGTCCTCCCTCAGTTATCACTTTTTTTATTTTTATTGGATTTTACATTCGATATTATTTCTTACATTGGTTCAATCTTATTATATTTTGGAAAACAATTTTCTTATCTATATAATCTCCTGATGTAGATGTTTAATTTTCTTTAACTTTAGTAACATCTTTGTAACAATCAGTTTGTAACATTTTTTATATGCATGACATTTATTTTGCAATCATATTTGAACAACAGTTGATATCATGCCTCTTTTTATCTTAGCCGCATTCTGTTGATACCTTTTTGTTAACTATTCTTATATTTTAGATACTTATTTCTTTCCCTATTATTTTACTGATTTTTTGTGCTTCCTCTATCTTCCATGCTTGGTCAATGTGTTCTCACAAAATTACAGGGAACCCTTTCTTTTCAGATGGAGCAGTTCTGTTTTTCATAGATAACCAATATTCTAGCTGCATAGAATTGTTTAGATACCTTTTTTATGTTGGTAACAATATAATAAATCCTTTTGAAAGATGTCCAAGTTTTCCACACATTTGAAAAATATTTTATAGTTTCTGTAACCTATTTTCAATTTTCACAGCAACCTTGTCAGGTTTCTTTCGAACATCCTTCTCAAACTTATTCTTTTGAGGTAATTGGATTCAACTTAAACATGGCCTTCTATAAATTTTTTAATATTAGTTATGTATTTTGTTTAACCAACACATTTTATTGGTAGGTCAAAATCAACCACAATGTCAATAGCATCCATTGAAATATTATTTTATTCTCTAACATCTATACTAATTATATTTGTGAATACATTTCCCAATATCCTTTTTAATGGAACATTTTTTATCAATAACTATTCTATTTTCTATCGGCACCTTCATCTTTAAGTTGATTTCCTTTATAGCCTTTCCAGAAACAGATTCAATATAAATATTCTTGTACATAGAATTTTTACTAACCTATTTTTCCCAACATTGATAGTCTTGGCCACAAACATAACATTACTAGAATTCTTCTTTTTAGAAACAATTCCATATTTCTTCCCATCCTTTGAAGGTAATTTTTTTATCCTTATTAGGTTTAATCATATGATAACTTTCACCAACATCATAGAAAGGGTTTTCATAACATGTACCTTTCTGTTCATATTTTAAAATATTATTGGAAAAGTTACGTCTCTTCTTCGTTTTCACTCAACTTACCTTCCAAATGTTCATTATGATTCTTTTAATCCTCAAGAGATTTGTTGAAATCATCAATCCCTTTCGTTAACATGACTTTCTCCTCATGAATATATTCTTGATTGTTTTTAAGATTTTACACTTTTCAACTCTTTTATATCATTTTCAAGTATCCAAATCATCCTCATACACCCATTCAATTAATCATTAAGTCAATATTCAAATTGAGATTCTTATTTTTCAAATATTCTGTATTTGGAATTCTTCATTGTTAATTGTTGAAATTGATGTATTTACCTAAGCATTCCCAATATATTATTCTGATTCACCTTTACAAGCTTCTTCTTTAGAACATCTACTTTGACTGCTAGAAAAACATTCCTCGTTAACAATTACTATAAACATATTATCTTTAACAACATTTGTAAAGTCCTCACTATCACTATCCTTAGACAAAAAGATTATCATTTTGGATTTGGAGAACATATTATCTTCCCTCTTGGAATATAACTTTTCTTGATGACCATCTTTATTCTTATTTATTTTCTTCTTCATTGTTTTCTTCTTCAACACCTCTTTAAGGAAAATTGGAAATAAGGTGCCCAATAGAACCACATCCAAAAAAAATTCAAGGGATGATTCCCTATATACCTTAAGGTACCTCTTTTCAAAATTTTAAAAAACAAGGATAATAATTCATCAAAATTATTACTTACCTCATTTTCAGATTCATATTCCGCAACACCATCTTAGTCCTGAATGTTCTTAACCTTTTAGTTCTTGGTGGATATCAAAGTAATTTCTTTATAATTTTCCACTTCATAACTATTTCCCTTCTCATATCATATGTGATGAGAGCACTATATAAATCATTCAAAGATAATGAATCACGATCTATAAATTATGATGATGAAACATTGGCATCAAAATATTTAGTAGGAATTCTAAATTTCTATTCAACAATAGTAGAATATGATATCATTTCTCCAAGTCCATTTATAGTGATAACAATGTCATAGACCATAGTAACGAAGTCACCATCATATTCATACTCACCCGTCTTTAGATTTTCATACATCAATCTCTAGATTTGTAAGTTTTCCATTTTTTTACTTTTTTATTACCTTCATAAATATTGTTTGTTTTATCTGAGATACCTTTGGGTGTGATAACTCCTTTTAATCTTAGAAACTCACTTTTAAAATGTAATAACAGTACATCATCCATAGCTATTCTATCATTATAAAGCTTTTCCTTTTCAGTATTTGTGAGAGGGATATTCTCAATATGAAGATGAAACCAATATGTAATAGATCTTGAAACATCATACCCATGAGACATAAGATATGGAAGCATTATTCCTTTCTAGAGATGAAAATTCCTATTACTTATGATTGATATACCATTACAATTAACACAACTCAGATCATCCATCAACAATTCTTCAAAACTTCAATAAAGAATAAATTAATGGAACCTTCAGCTCTGAAACCACTTGTATATGCCCAGTCAGTATAGTCATATCACTAAGAGGGGAGGGTCTAAATCATTAAAACCTATTTCTTTTAAGTTTATTTCTTATGAAACAACCTTCACCCCCGGTTAATTATTTGTTTCCCTACTGAAAAATAATCACACACACATCCATAAAAACACATGTATATATAAGGTTCAATATTAAAAAAGAAAAGCTATGCATTTGTTATGGTATGGAAATGAACCAATACCATAAAATCCCCTGGAAAATATTCCTTTTGAGATGAATACAATGAGTTAGATATTTCTTTACACTCATGTATCTCTATGTAGATAATCTAATATTATGTTTAATAATTCTAGCATAAATGATGTAATAAAAATTTCTTGTAACCAAACATGTTACGATGATTCTTGATCAATCATCAAAAATATGATATTTTAAAAATGATCTTCACCTTCTTAACCAAAAGCTGGTAAAAACATATTTTTTACTCTATATCAAAACACAGTCTGATTTCCTAGTCCAATTCCTTGGATAACTCAATAGGATAATATTTCTCTTCTAAAATACAATTGAGTCAATTATAGACCACTTCTATTATGAATTTGATATTCCAGAACTATTCCCAACTGAATATTAATCTCTGCTAAATATATTTCCCAATTGAATACAATTTCCTATTGAATATTTTATTTTCTAAATATAATTCCAATCTGAATATGATTCCCTGTTGAATATGATTCGTAGTTTAATATGATTCCTAGCTATATAAGACCCCCAACAAAATATGATTCCAAGTTGAATATGATTCCCAACATAATATGATTCCTAGATATATATGATTCTTTTCTGAAAATGATTCACAAATAAATACAATTCTTAATGGAATATGATGATTATCTAAATACAATCTAATATGTTTTCCTTTATTATTGAATCTGACAAAACCTTTCAAACAAAGGTTAATACAAAAATGTCTTCTCCAAAAAAAATTGGAGCATATACATCTTAATTTCTAAATAGTACATCCATTAAAAATTAAAAAATTATTTCACCTTTTAAACTACCCAAAATATGGTTTGGTTGTGATTCAGGAAAATTTTACCAATTAACTATATTTACTAAATCATACATTTTCCATGAATATTGGTTACATCTTGACTTCATAAAAATTTCTCAACTACCCTCATTTCTTCCCGATCCTTATTAAATATTATTTCATTATTAAGATCACCACTAACTATCTTCACAAAAAACATTTTGATATGGATTCTATATTTTTATTCTTCATTAAAATTTATATAAAACAATATTCCCATTCGGATTTCCTTATTATGATGGAAACAACAGATTATTACAAACTTATTTAACTACTTCTACTTCTTATTTTCTCCAGAATGATGAATAAATATTTACTTCAATAT
This sequence comes from Viscum album, assembly GCA_963277665.1. Classification (NCBI taxonomy): domain Eukaryota; kingdom Viridiplantae; phylum Streptophyta; class Magnoliopsida; order Santalales; family Viscaceae; genus Viscum; species Viscum album. The sequence goes on along the minus strand of OY728141.1, from coordinate 2,042,931,813 downwards.
AATGGATCTTGACCCATTTCTAATAAAAAAAATCAACCTAATTAATTGTTGGCTACATTGTTGATGAACTTAAACTTTATTTTGGTATTTTTCCCAATATAATTATATATTTTAAATTCGATACGCATAAACTTATTTCATCAACAATTTAAATATGTTATCTTGTGGAATGGATAAAAACTAGTATCTATGTTATGATGACCCTCTTTAGCCTTTAAACAAATTTGTAACAAGTAATATCTTCAGAAAGATCTTGAGACATGAAATATTTGGATTAACTAACTATATTATTTCGCAAACTCTTTCTTGTAACATGACATCCTTCGTGACGTTGAATACATTGAATAACATATTTATCATCAGATGACGTACCATGTAATGTATTGTAACTTCCTATCAACATATTTCTTTCCTTCTCAGCCTGAATATTATTTACATGATTATGATCTGACTGGATATTATTTCGAATAACATTTCTATCCATTTATTTTATTAATGTTACATCAAAGGTTTCATAGAATACATATTATTTATGGGAAATAACAAAAAGAAAGGCATCATCATATTTTTAATTAAATGTATTAAATCATTAGATTCATCCAGAAACTTTTTTTCTTTCCATCCATAGCTATCATGTGTAAATTTATGAATATGATTTCTGATTCAGAATTCCTGAATATGGTTTTATGTTAAAATTCATAAATAAAATTTATGATTTAGTATTGTTAAATAAACTTTTTGAGTCAGAATTCAAAAATATGATTTCTGAGTTAGAATTTCGGAATATGATTTCTCCAAATCTATTGTCTCGTGTTGATTTCTTGGATCCGATGTTGAATATGATTCTCCTTCGTATGATTTTGGATCCAATAGACAACTTCACTCTTTCTTCTTTAATCCGAATTTAAATTAAATTTTCAATGATCTCTATTTCTTCTATATAATTAAAAGATTTTCTATTGAAAAAAATATTATAAAACCACAACTAGGGACTAACAATTTCCCACTTTTTGTTTGTTTCTGAAACCCACTTCAACCACTCAGACCACTTGAAAAAAAATATGTGGTATTTTTTTCTTTTCTCACATTTTATTCACTACGTTGTTTTCGTCCACCCTCTATTTATTTTATCCCCCATTCTATTGTATATCCCCCTTGTTGACAATAAAATTCAAAGGGGCCATCTGGAAAATTTTCTTACTTATTGACAAAAGATTCCATTTCATGTATTTGGAGCTTTTTATATCTGAGTCTTGAAACATTTCATCAGCATACGTATAACATGAGCTTATTAACAAAGATCCATTAACTAAAAAAACTCCATGTCTACATGGGATAACCCTAACAAGTGTGTATAATCTAGGTGATCAATGTTGTCCATAACAAAACATTCATGTAATACCCTTTTCATGTTTCATTAATAATTCTAATGATTGGGTAAATCCTTGAATGAATTTGTTTATGAAAAAATTAACCTTCTCTAGTATCAACAAACATATCATAAAGTTCAGGTGTATAAAAACAAATGTTTTCAAAACCTCATAATTTTCATAACCTAATTTGTTTTTTTAAGAATAATAAGAATCTCATAAATTCCAAATATTTTATTTACACTCATTAAATTCCATGGATGTTTTTAAAATTATAAAAATATTATTTGAATAAGGATAGATCTCAATTGTTTGTTTGAAAATAATAGTAGGACTGAGGGTCCTTTGTCGGTCTTGACTTTTTTTCTTGGATTATTCATTTGACATGCTTTATTCCTTTAATTCATTCTTATCAGGCATTGTAACAACATTATTATTATGTATAGAATCTTTTTATGAGGATTTAGATTATTCTTCTTCTTAGTAACATGTTTTTTAAAATCACTTTTTAATATTTTTTTCATGCTTATATTTTGTTCTAGCATAATAGTTGAAAAATTTATTATATCATGATTCTCTTTCTCATATCAATAATCTATTGATACTTTTTTCTAAAGATTTATAATATATTTAAAATTATATTTATTCCCCTCATCATTCACTAATATTTGGGCATCCTCTATCATCCTAGAAAAATTAATGCAATCTAGACAGATTACTATGAATTGTTTCATTTCAAAATCTGTAGGTGTGTTTTTATTAAATTCCAAAACATATAGCTTCTAAAAATTATTTAATATTTTCTATGTTGATTAAAATGCAAGCCATCCTTTTTCAAGTTTTCTATGTTGTTCATACCTTTCAAAAAAATTACAATGGTTAGAACCTTTTTTCAATTTTCACACTAACCTTCTCATGTTTCTTCTTAACATCCTTCTCATAATTCTTCCCTTGAGGTGATTTAATTCCCCTCAATCATATAATTTAATAACGTTTGGAATAGTTATAATATAACTGGTTGAACCAACACATGTTAGTTGTATATCCAAATCTACCACAATTCTAGCTTTATCTATAGAATGAGTATTTTTTTCTATAACTTCTAAATAACATGAGTTGTTAATATGTTTCTCAGTAGACTCCTTAAAAGAACATTCTTGATCACAAAATTTTCTCTATTATATCAAAAAATTCATCTTCAGATTCGTTTTCTTTTCAGATATATTGAAACTAGAAGTTATAAAAAAAATTGTACATAGAATGTTTATTAACTTCTAATTTCCCAACATTATTGGTCTTGGACCAATACATAACATTCCTATATTTCTTCTTTTCAAAAATAATTCCAGCATTCCTCTCATACTATGAAGGTATTTTTTTTATCCTTATCAGGTTACTCATTAAAATAACTTTCACTAACTTTAGAGTTAGAATTTTTAAAATATGTACCTTTTTATTGAGCTTTATAAGGGTTTTCATGTAAAAGTTACAACTCATCTTCTATTATATTTATCTTCACTCTTAGATGTTCGTTGGGAATCCTTTTATCCAGAAGATATTTTTTCATATCATCAATATCTTACGTAAGTTGAATTTCTCATTAGGATTTCAATCATGATTTTTATTGAATATTTTTCACTTTTCAACTCTCTGATATCCTTTTAAATACTACCAATCTTCCACATACATTCATTGAATTATTCTTTAAGATTATATTTACATTTATTTTATACTTTTTTAGATCTTCCTCTTAATAATAATTAATTCAAAATTGTTTCAATGAAAGTATTCTACCCATCATTCTCAATAAATTTTGTTAGATTCAACTTCACTTTATTATTCTTTAGAACAACTACTTGCACTAATATAAATACATTCCTCATTTACTTTTACAATAATATTTTCTATTTAACACCATTTGTAACTAGCTCAATATAATCATCCTTAGACATAAATTTTCTCTTATTGGATTTGGATAACATTATATGTTATTTCTTGGAATATAATTTTTCTTTATCACCCTTTTTCATTCAAGGTATTCTTGGCCATCTTTCTTCTTCTTCACTTTATTCTTCATCACGTTCTTATTCATCGCCTCTTTATGGATAATTGGAATCAACATTCCAAATGGATCCACACCAAAAAATATTTAATGGATATTTATATGTATACCATAATGTACTTATTTTCAGATTTTTCTAAAACAAGGATAAAATTTCATCATCAATTTTACATACCATGTTTTTAGAGATAGATTAACCAAAATTATCTTCCTTAGGAACCTTTTTAAAATTTTATTTCTTCACATCTTTGAAAGACATTTCTCAATCTATTTTGGGTTTTCACTTCATAACATTTTTCCTTCTCATCTCATATGTGATAAGATTACTATATAATTCATCAAGAGATAATGTATAAGGATATATATCTTCTAATGAGGAGTCTTTGGCATCAAACATTTCTTGAATAATTTTCAATATATTTTCAACAATAGTAAAATATTCGATCTTTCCCCCAAGACCATTGATAGTGATAACAATGTAATTCACTCAGGAAATGAAGTTATCAATATATTAATAATAACCTATCTTTAGATATTTATTCGTCAATATCTATACCAGTAAAGTTTCATTTTTTTTAATTTTGTATGGCCCATATAAGTGTTGTTCAGCTTTTCCCAGATAACATTTTCCATGGAAACAATTTTACTCGTACAAACTCTCTTTTAAAAATCGATGCTAGTAAACCATTCGTATATCTTCCATAATTATTATCAAAGAATTTAGTAGTATTATTCTCAGTACAAGGGAGAGACCATTTGTAATATCTCTTGAAACATAATACCTAGGAGAAATAAGATATGGCATCATTATTCCTTTCTAAATATGATTATTTTTGTCGTTTAAGAATGAAATCTCATTAATATTCAGAAAACATATTTTATCCATGAAAACTTATTCTTCAAAACTTCAGAAAAGAATAAACATGGGGATCTTTCCACTCTGATGCCAATTGTATGTTCCCATTCAAGATAGTTGTATCACTAAAAAGGGAGGGGGTGAATCAGTGATACCTTTTTCATATATGTTATGTCCTTAAAAATAAACATTTTCCCATGGCTAAATATTTCCTTCTTTGGTGAAAACAAATGAAACACACATCCATAGGAACACAATTATTTATAAGGGTAATTATTCAACAAAAATATCTGCATCCTTGATATGATATGGAAATGATCCAATACCACCCAATACACTATAAAACATTCATTTTTTTGTGGAATTCAATAAGGAGGATATGACCTTACACTCATTTAGTAAAATTTAAACAATACAATATTGTGTGTGATATTTCTTTCACAAATGATGTAATACAATGTTTTTGTACCAAATCATGTTATGATGCTTCATGATAAACTTTAACTAATATGATGTCTGAAAAAAATTCTTCACATTCTTACATAGTATATGGTAAGAACTTCTTCTAGAATTTTATATAAAACTCAGTATTATTTTTCAATAAAATTTCCAAATTCTATTGATCAATATGATATTATTTCTCTATTAAAAAATGATTGAGACAATTATAAACCACATCTATAATGAGTCTAGAAATTCTAGTACTATTCCCACCTGAATACTCTTCCCTGATGAATACGGTTATCAGATGAATATGACTACCAAATGAATACTATTCTCTACAGAATGAATTTCCATATTGAATATTCTTCCCCGATCAATATTATTTCTTACTGAAAAAAATTCCAAAGAGAATACAATTCCTAGTTAATACGATTTTTTTTATGAATGACATTTACAACCAAATATGATTCTCAGATTAATATGATCTTGTCTCTTATAATTTCTTCTACTATTGAAAAAACTTCTTCAAAAAATCTCAATATGAAAACTTATTCTCCCCAAAAATTCAAATATTCTCTCTCATTTCCTTTCTAAAAAGTACATCTTTCAAAAAGTACAATGTAATTTACCCTTTTATACACCAAACTTATAATATTTTCATAAATAATTTTTTAGAGTAGTTAGAACTTGAAAAAGGTTATTATTAAATATAATTTATTACAAAAAATCATCCTCATACATACCTTAAGAAACATATTTATCCATCCTTGAATTGTGACATGAATCTTAAGACATGAGACTAGATTAGTGGCTGATGGTGTGATTGTGCATCCTGCCCTGCCTGCCTTCCACCACCTTCATGCCAATGACCATCAAAAGAGACACCTTATTCGAACAACTTTCTTGCACTACATAACATTTTTGGATTATTTATGGATTATTTTTGTCCCCATGGTGGTTATGGTTTACCACAGGTGCAAACAATTCAACCTAAACCCCCATGCCACCGATCAGAACAACCTCAAACATGGAGAGGGTTAAAGATACTATGCATTATATATTATCCCTTGGAGAACATATAGTGGATGTGACATTCCCTCTTTTTCCATTGACCATGGATGAACTCTACAATGTTGGGATATCCCTTCTTCTAGTGGGATTATCCACCACAGCACACACTACATTGGCATAGGAAGGTCCAGAATCCCCCAAAACCACAAAATTTATGAACATACCCTTCTTGTAACCACTAGAAACCATTGAAACAAAGGGAGGAGCATGAGTGGCCAAACATGTTCGACAATAAGTAGGATAGTAGGGTTTCCTAGGGAAGGATATGGATGGATTCAATTGGGAACCTAGAGGGAAATTATGGCCATAGGGATGTTGACTCATCCTAATACCAGAGGGAGGCATTCCAATAATAACTATTGAGACCATGGGATGAAGGGTTCCAATAGGCTGAGCTACTATTCCTTGAATCAACTCCTCCCACATAGAGAGTATTGAAATGACTAGTGGTTATGTTAATAGTAATGTGAAAAATAGCAAATGGGTTCCTCATAAGTGATGTGATTGCAAAAAACATGACATAACTTCCACATGGAGATGAAGACATTATGGGGGAGGATCTGACAAGTCCATATTGACGCATTTGTGGGAAAACTTGAATCATAACTTTTCCTTCAATTTCGGATTCATCTCGACTTCTTCAACATTTATCAACTATTCTCATTTCATCTTTTCCCATCTCGAAAAAAAATTCAATCTTCATCTCACCTCTGACTTTATTCAAAAACATCAATCTGAGACTAATTCTCTTTCTTGATTCTTCATTCTAATTTTAGAAAAAACTATTTTCCCATTTTGATTACCTCAATATAATGGAAGCATAATATTATTTCAACCTTCCCTGCTACATCTATTTATTATTTTATCTATAAATAAGAATTGAAATTAACTTCAATATAATTTTTCCTAACCCATTAATAATAATAAAAAATCAACCAAATGAATGGTTGAATACATTGTTGATGAACTATGGTCATATATTTGTATTGGTCCCAATATCTTCAATTATTCTGAATATGATACATATAAAATTATTTATTCATGTATTTGAATCTTTTGGATTTAATTATAATTGAAAACATGTATCTATGTTACAATCATCATTCTCAACCTTTTAACAAATCATTAACTCATAATATCATTACAATGATCTTGGGACATGAAATATTTGGCTTCATTTACTTTCATCTTTGAAAAACTTCATCTCTAACATGACTTTCTTCATGACATTGAATACATTGAAGACCATATTTAACATTATCTAACTTATCAAGGAAAGTTTTATAACTTTCCTTACAATATCTTTATTTCCCTCTCATCTTGAATATGATTGACATGATTACAATCAGAATAAATTTTATTTCCAAATATTTTTCCCCATTATTTTATCAATCATGTATAACATGTTTCACAGAATACCTATGATTTATTGGAAATAAAAAACATCAACACGTCATTATATTTTTAATTGAAAGTATTATTACTTAAAATTCCTCCAGCATCTTTCTTTTTCCCTACCATACATACCATGTATGAATTTATGAGTATGATTTTTGAGTCATTATTCTTGATTGTGATTTTTGAGTTAGAATTCCTAAATATTATTTATGATATATAATTTCTTAATATGATTCTTATGAATCTATTATCTCATGACAATTTTCATGGATCTGATGCTAAATATGATTTTTGTCAATATGAATTTGGTTCAAAAATACAACTTCACTCACTCATCATCACTCCGAATATAAATTACTTTTCCAATATTTTTCCTCCTTCTACATGATTAGAAAATTGTAAATTAACATCAAATACAATAAAAATAGAACATGGTCCCAAAAAAGTCTCAAGATGTGATATTCTTTTCTACACTTGGGGTTTTTTGTAAAAAACTATATTGAATATGATTTTCAAATATTAAAATTTCATTGAGTAACAAGGACAATCATAATGTTATGTAATTTTTATTAGACTCATACCTCATATAAAGGATCCAACATAAACCCATATTATTCCAATAATAAGATGGATTTTCATAATGGATGATGTAATCGAAGGTGTAGCATGAAATAAATATTATCCATCATGGAATATATGTGTTGGTTTTAATTTTATAATTGGTATCATGGTATAACTTGAATAATATATTCTTTGAAACATCTATAGTGAGGTGTGGAAAGAATCCCATGAGATGGAAAAACCAAATAGGTGAGGCTACAAAAAATTTATTTATTAATGATGAATCTAATTTTTTTTAAAAACCTTTTAAAATTGAATGGTGGGGAATGATATCACTCCCTCGTAATTTTTTTGGAATAATATTGAATATGTTTATCAAAGGAGAGTAATAATCTAACAAAATAAAGGGGATCAGAAACATGCACTTGAAATTTGTATATGTTTGGGTTGAAGATATTTGATGGTTCTTAAAAAGACTTGATAATATATTTATATATATCTAAAGTACTGTGTTTCAGAATTTTCATCACATTGTGACTTGTAATAGAATCCTTTGTTGTCTAAATTAACCTCTCTTGTTTTCTATGTAAGGTTTTCCCAACTATACATAGAGATAGATAATAAATGGAACATTTCCAATAGAGAATATGGTATCATGGTTTTATCAAATCAAATTCAAATGAACCCATTAAATAGGGAGTGAAAAAAATGGATAGAAGATGTTATTCATAAAATTATAATAGTTAGTTAGATATGAGAAATCCATTCCTTAAATCCCATGTATTAGTAAGGGAATGAAATCCATTATAATTTCATTTATTATGAATTAGGGGGAGAATAATTACATTAACTTTTGGAGTAAATTTTGAATTGGAAACATATCTAAATGATACTATTGAATTTCACTATGCCTTGCAGTCGTATTTTTGCTAAATTAGAATTATTTAAAAAAAATCTCAGTGTAATTGTTGAATGGTGATGTTTTGGATCATGGAGTGGGTATCCACACACTGAACATGAATTCTTTCGCCCATAAAATTTTGGGTAATAGATGAATAATGAAAATTAATGATTCTATAGAGTAAATTTATGTATAAATTCATGTGGTAAGCCCTCAGATATGAAAATTGTTCAACTAGGACATATGTCAAATATAAGTACCGGAGTGTGAGAAGCCTTATCTATATCAACATTAATAGAATATATAATAATATAAGTAGATGTTTTATTTAATGTACATATACTATAAAATGATGTTATCAAGGATAAAGTAGCCTCGAAGATTGAATAAATATGGTTGAATAGTGGAGAAATTATATAAGGTTTAATAAGCATGTCAGATGGTGCATTTAATGATAAATCCTACTTGGATAAATGTTAGATAAAACTGAGATTAAGGATGAAATTTAAATGCAATGAAATATCTAGAATACTCTATATATAGTATTTAGATACTTCTAATTTCTTTGGAAAAATTTAATAGATTTATAATTTTCATAATAATTACTATAATTATTTGACATTTTTATGAAGTAACATTAGGTGTTGGAGAAGTCCCTATGTTATTAAGAAATGATAGGAAGAAATTTTTTAAAAATATGAGATGTGTATAATTCTTGAAATGGGATTTCCATGTAAGGTGATTCGTATAATAAAATCCATAGAAGAGTTATTCATATAAAAGGATTCCAAACTAGTTCATTGGTGTAAGTGGGGCCTCATAAGGATCTAACACCATTGTATGTGGAATCGATGAGAAGAGATTTTCACCAAATAATGGGATCTAGCTAAATATATAAATCTATATAAGGGGACCTGTAGTGGATATATACGTAAAGAGATCCATATATTTATGTGGATATACTTAATGGGATTCATACTGGAGCTTGATCTATGGGGATCCATGTATGAGTCTACTAAAGCTAAAAAAATTGGAGTTATATAATTAATCTTCAAAATAGAAAAAACATATTGGATTGTGTAGGTGTTTTTATAAGATTTTAAAAACAACATGATTCAATGATTATCTGTGTTAAAATATTAATATGAGGATAAATAAATGATAATTAAGAGATGGATATTATTGTTTCTATAAATCTATGAGTTTTAAATAATAATATTTTATATTTATTTATCTGTGATCAAAATGGAGGATAAAATGTGAAAATGCTAGTGTGGTTCATTCATTATTCTAAATAGCATAAATTATATTTCATTCAAGATGGGATATTATATGATGATTATACATAATCTTGGATCAAAAATAGTTTTTCTATAACCTCTCACATTTCAAGCTAAGGATCTACCCATCAAGTGTGTTTCTATATATTTTTATATAACCATAGAGAATATATTTGAATGTGAATATTATAGAATGATCTTATAAAGAAGAAATAGAAAATTCTACTATGGTTTATTTGGAATCTATATTCATCCAACATAAAAAATTGAGAAATAATAAAATAAAAGGTTGTTTTTATAATACTTCTAGATACTCCCCTATAATAATTAGTTGAAAAGAAAATATATTCAAATTATGGGAGAATAAAAATGCGGCGTATGAATTTTTTTCAAGAAATTAATCACTGTGATATTTTTATTTATGAAAATAAAAAATTACCCCAAGAAAAAGTGATAAATAATTATGAGAAAATAACAAGTATCAGAAAACAATAGAATGAAATGGTATGCTATAAGTAACTGAACTATGATAGAACTAGAGACTCTTAGGGAAAAAAAGAATCTGAACCAATTTTGAAGTTGTATATCTTATAGATTTTATAGAAGAAGAGAATATGAATATAACAAGTTGATATACAAAGATAAAAAAAATTAGAAGAAGAAGTATCATTCCTATGAGGTACTATATGTTGTGAGTAAATGAATGCCCAAATATTTAATGTATTTATTTCTAGGAAATATTTTACAGTTGTTATATTCATTGTTATTCTCTACTTAATAATTTTTAGGATATTATTCTTAAATAATAAGTGAGTAGAGACAATGTGAATAAGTATGTATAGAATACTTTTTTCAAAATATTTGCTTGGAGTTCTAAGTTGAGATAGTTGAGAAATAATTTTCTAAATAAGTGTTATAAAGCTAGGTAGATACTAGAGACTCATATTCATGTGTTTTTTCTGAATATATACAATCATTAGAAGACTCCATTATTGAAGAAGCATTTCAATTTTTTGGATGTCATTAAATCCCTATATATAATAAAATCTATTCAAAGCATGTGGGGGTATATTTAAGATTGTTTCTATTCTAGTATAAAGAACCTATGGTACTGACAATAGATTACTATTATAATGAGTTCACATGTTTAATATAGAAAATAAATCACCAATATAATATGGGGAGAAGTTATTGTATAATCCATGCATGAACCAATTATAATTTGTGAAAATATTTTTAGTGTACAATATATTATTCGGGTGAATAACCAATCACCGTAAGGAGTAAGTTTCCCATACTGGGTCCCTTACTTGTAAAAACACTTGTTACATACTTTAATGCTGTAATTTCATTACATATATGTATGTGTGTTAGGTTAAAAAAGAAATTTCTATTTGTTTTAAATATAAATATAGATTCCAATATCAAATGGGTTAAATTAATAGAAGAATATATAATTTGTTTTAAAAAATTTGACCATATCAGATTCATCCCTCCCAACCCCACCTCATTTGTATCTCCACTAGTCCACTGATATTAACACCATATTGGGTGATCAAGAAGTGATATTTTTCCATATCTCAAGTGGTATATAGCCACTATAATATGTATAAAAAAGAAAAAATAAATAAGTAAAAATTTTAATGGAATTCTTGGTTATTTTCTAATGTACTATCAAAATGGTACCAAAGGATTGCTTTCTAGGATACAAAATTCTACTAGAGGAAATATTCCATAGGCAATAAATATTTTACCCATTTTGAAAATTATCTCAGCACTTGGAGTTGTTAGACTAATGCATTAATGGAGAGTTAGTGATGATAACTAAAATGTTATATATATGCATCGGGAAAATAAAAAACTCTATAAAGAAAGATAGTATATTGTATATCATGTAGGTATCATAAGATTATCAGAATTAGGTGGTATTAGTTTGTTAAATATGTCGTATGATGTACGAACATTGTACGTTAATGATTATTTAATAGTATTCTTTTGTTTGTGTGATTCGGATCGTAAGGTGTGTTTTTTGATGGAGTAAACTCTCAAGATTCCAATGTTTATGGAAGTAAGGGAGAAACATGTTGATATTTTTACATAAACATATATTTTCTATACAGATTTATCAATGAGTATGAATTAATATTTTTTCAATGACTAAATTTTAATTAGTAACTCTACTGAAAAATGAACCTACACCCATGGTTTTAAATTATGGTTAACAATTTTTAGAATTGTGTCCAGTTAAGGAATTGGTAGAGTGATGTACCTGTGATTTATACAGAAACACTTGATATAGGTGATGTGGATTTTCTTATACCCACAGTTTCAATGAAGCATGGGTATAGAGCAAGACCAAATGATTGAAACTCTTGGGTATATGTATTCCTAGTGTAGAACATATACTAGTGGTTCTACAAACCATTAGGTATAGGTTGTTTCCTATATTTTGCAATAGCCCCACCCCCTTCTTCTTTAAATTCCTAAACGTGTAAATCAAATAATCCAGAAAATATACATTCAATGTAGTACAGATTTTATACATTTATCATCAAACTAACAAGTTGTAATAATTTTCAATCCATATAAATAACTAAATTATACATATTCATCAATAAAACAACTCAATTTTAGTTATTAAAAAACTATACATGTACCCATCCATCTAAGTCAAACATTAAGAGGGTTAATATATCCCCCATAACCAACATATTCATCCTCACCATAATCAACATCATTATTAAATGTAGCAACATCCTCACCAAAATCCTCATCTGAAGTAGCAACAACATCAACAACATCATTGTCACCACCTTCATATCAATCTCCACTAGGACCATCATTGGAATCACCGGGGAATCATTTAAGAATTTATCAATTCTATATATGAATCAATAGTAGTAGTAGAATCTAATGGAAGTGATTGAATGATAACCGATATAGATTTGATAAATTTTTCGGTGATTAAATAACTTATTTCACGCTCCTGTTTAATTCTTCTGTGATCCACTAAAGATATTTTTTACTTCATTAACTTCTGCATGATGACTTTACTGCTCTGCGGTCTGAGATCATAGAAAGGTGTCTGATGATGACCAATGCTTGGAGGGAGTGATTTTTTTACAAGGTCAACATCCCTCTCTACCCAGATGCTTATCACCTAAAAATTGACTCAAGTGATCTTTTGGCCTAAAGTTGTAATCTTATTTATCATCAAGGGCCTACAGGGTAGTCTATTGAAAATAGAAACAAAATATTTAATTATAAATTTCATATAAATATTCGAAATATAAATAAAAACATAAAAAAATTATAATTTTTTCATTTACTACAATTCAATTTTTTTCTTCCTACTTGAGAAATAAAATTTAGCTTGAGGTTGATGATCTTCAATGCCCAATATAGCTAGCTGCCAATGACATTGATTAGTATACACATATTAATAATGTAAAAATTTTATAATCTATAATTATAATAATATGGAACAACTTTTAAATAAATTAAAATTTCATAATTAATGCGATAAACATTCCTGATAATTAGCCATTTAGCATGTAGCCCAATAGGCCATTAGGACTAATTGGCCAATTGGCCATTTGTAAAAATTGTACTAATAACTAATTTGATTATAGGACTAATGTCCAATTTTCTTATTGAATATTAGACCTAAATGGAAAATTTTCCATTTGGCCTATAGGACCATTGTACATTATAACATGAGGCCTAATGCCCAATTGACTTTTAGGCCAATTGGCCAGTTGGCCAATTGGCCATTATGCCATTAGGCCTATAGTCCTAATGTACAATTAGACTATATTCATAATGGAATAATGTCCAATTGGACTATAGGTGTAATGGGAAATTGGCCATTAGGCTTAATTTCTAATTGGCCAATAAGCCTAATGGGAGGTTGGCTACTAGGCTTATAGGAAAATTAGACATTATTCCTTTAGACATAATAGGACAATTTTATTATATGGCTAAAGGAAAATTGTTCTATAGTTCTAATGGTCAATTGTACTACCGGAAATATAGCCAATTATCCTATAGAACTAATGGAAAATTTTCCTATTAGGCCTATATTGCAACTATCTTATTAGTTATATCAGCCTAATGTCGAATTGGTATATAGAAAAATTGTCTATTAGGCATATAAGACAATTGGAAATTAGGGATATAAGCCAATTAGACATTATGACTAATTTTCAATTATCTTATTATTCCCAATTTCCAATTGAAAAAAATTTCTTTTAATAGGATACGTCCACTGAAAAGAAACTGGTCCACCAAGAAGTGTTTTAGATAGAATATGGACATCTAAATGAAGCATGTAGTTAAAAAAGGAAGGAGGAATAAAATATTAATTTCACAAAAAAAATATTTGTTTCTCCTACTGTATTTTTATTTAAAATTACTGGAATAACCTTTAGTAATAAATGTCTATAAAAATGGAAATAGAAAATCATTTCTATACTTAAATTATTGTATAGAAAATACTTAATTACTATTGGAATCATTTCATAAAGAATGTTGTGATAATCATGAGTTTTTAGGGATTTTGATTTCAAATTCTTTCTAATGACTCATTTATAAATATAATAGGAATATACATCAATAACATTGATATTCTCAAATTCTAAAAAATGATATTTCTCTAACAGTGTTATCACAAAAGAAGCATAATGAACATTCCATTTTTTTCACCGATACACAACAGATGTAGTTCTTGTTGAATACCTCAATCCAACAAGTCCTGATGAGATCACATGTCACCTTTTCTCTTCCCATAGATATTTATAATAATTTAAAGCAATAGTTCACATATATTTTTCTAAATATTCATTATTACTAAACAACGATGTAAAAAATTTGTATACAAATACGGACACTCAAAAAATATACTTCTCATTTTTCAATTTTAAGGGGATTTAGTGTCAATATTCTTACACTTTTTTGATTTTTACTAACCTTTCCCTAATTAAATACAATATTTTTTCTATTAATTAAGAACATAACTACCTGAAATATGTTGAGGTGGTTGTTTAGACTCAATATAATTACCAAACCTCCAAAAATTCATCTTCTATTGATGATCCATTGGAATGAATCATCAATACCCTATGAAAATAAAACTATAAAGATATTTAGGACTTCTTAATCATGTATTCTTAATACATACATGAAATTATAGTTTTCCTTTCAGGACCCAAAAATTCATCATTGTATAAGTATAGAAATCATTTATAGTTCATATAAGGGAACACACAATTAAAATATATTATTGGAAAAAGCATCGAATGACCGAACACCCATATCTCAAAGTGGCTTCAACACTCTTTTTAAAGGTTGAAAGAGGACATCAATGTCATAAATGATGTTAGAAGGTCCAGATGTCAGTAAAATCAAGAAAGTGAATTTTATTTTCGTACTCATCTACATAGGAATATTATAAGCATGAATAAAAACAGTCCATGTGCTTTGACCAATAATCATCTGAGAAAAATTATTAAAAATATCATATAATAGACACAATATGAATTATGCACATCTTCTACACAATAAATATGATTTTCATAAAATTTATTCTGTCCTATTACATCTGTATAATAAAAAAACTCATCGTTACCTTTAAATCCCTCAGCATCATGCCATTGCATATTGGTTATGATTTTTATAGACAGGAATAGATTTTAAAGTATTTGAATTAGTGGAAAGATATAAATGACTTTCTGTGGCTCCCGAGATGATTTTCCACCGGTATATTCTTTCCATCGAGATGTACCACATTCTTTATATTAATTATGGTAAACTATTTCCCCTTTAAAATAAACCTTATTTTTTCGGACAATTATGGACTTTATTTGTAGAAAATTCTGATTGATTATTAACTTCATTTCCTTGTAATTATTTCAGGGAATACATCCACCATTAAGAACAATGTCCATTAATAATAGAAGAATATAATCAATTGATGTATTATAAATTCCATAGATGGGTCTTCATATGATATAACTATTGGAGTTGGTTCCCAAGAAACCAACTTCTTTGTACTTTATGATAATCTTGTATTCATTGGATGAATATTAATAAACCCCTTATAACAAAATGATTGTTCATTTACGTGACATATTATGTGATTATATCCTATGAATAGTAGTCACATTGAATGGTTATAGCAGATCCTTGCTATGATGAGAACATGGAAGTGTCGCGACACTCTTCATTAAAATATGTTCTATGGCCATATGATATCATTTTAAGGGACACAAATGATACAATCTATCATGGGTTGGGACTCATGAAATGATGAGAATCTTTCTCATGGTGTGCGACCTTGGTAATATCTAGGAGGATGTTAGAACAATACCCGCCAGTTGGAAATACACATCCATAAGTTTCATTAGATGTCCCTATCTTCCGATGTATGTATTAGTCCTTAATATTATTATTAATTGTTATTATAACTCACACTCTTATATTTATTGGTTAAATATGTTCACGGAGTGATAGGATATGATAGCTGCATCACTAGTAATAAGACATTAATGAATAATGCGAGAAATGAATTTTTACTTCTACAATATTAGATATTTCAGGCCCTTTGATGAAAATGATAAATCCTAACTAACTCCTTGTCAATGGTGTACTCTAGTAATGCTGAATTTTATGAATTCAAATAATCATCAATTGAGAACATGGGTTGATGGAACTTTCATACAAATCGCTTGATTGGAGATATCGAGAAAAAGGGGACATATTAAATAGTAGGAATTTGAATGAGGTGAAATGTCATTGTAAAATCAACTTCTTTATCTTAGGTACCCTAACCTATTACTAGAGGTAATATTGTACTTTAGGAAAACCACGAAAATCCAAAAGGGAAAAAGGCTTAAATGGTCACACACTATGTATAGATAGTATATCATATAAAAAATTTATTGTTTAACAAGTTGAATAAAAATTATACCTAGTTGTGGTTTAATAATTTTACAAGTATGTCGGATCACATTTATTTAATAAATAATTATTTGAGAGAATATATTGCGGATCAAATATTTATTTATTGGCGAATAATTCCGTTATATTTATCTAAAAAATTAATATTAATTATTCATGGCCTATTAAATATTGAGCAGGATTGGTTGATCGAGTTATGGGTTTGGTGATAAATAATATGAAATATGATTTGTTTAAATAATTTTTAAATATAACGTTAATTTTAAGAACATGTCATGGAAATAACAACATTTTTATTATTTTTTGAAATGAGATTTCACATGGAATAATAAAATATGTAATATCACTTGTGCTAATTATTTATTATTACATAGTGAATTAGATTCCCCATTATGTTATTATTCACTAAATTAGCTAAGAGGTCATTCCCCTAGATAACAAATTTTTTGTGCACAATATCCTTGATGAAAATCTCATGAGTCTAGGGAACTATTCCCTCTATAAGAATTCTCTCTAGAATGAGAGAGATCATCCCCCTCTGAATCTACGAGAAAACATTGGAAGAGATTATCAAGATGATCAAAAGATCACATCACAAATTCAAGGATATTATGTGTTAGTACATAGAGACTCCTTCAGTGATATCTGGAGATATGTAGAGCACATTTGGATAACCACTAAAGAAGACATATCCTTGGATTCTACATAACAACAATGCTTCACCTCAGACTCATGGTTGAACGCATCAACGAAAAAATAATCACCTTGGAAGTAATTATTTATTTTAATTAAATTAATTATAAAGAAAATATGTTGATCCCCTCTTCTCAGTTCTTGGTTGTCTCATTTTTATTTTATCTTTGATTAAATTCTATGGATACTGGAATTTATCATCTTATTTATCTTGAAGTAATCATCGATAATGGAAACCTCCAATGTTGAATATACGCCCATCTTGTGCTTCTATTGTGCCCAAAACCTTCAAGTGGTATCAGAGATATCATATTTTAATTTATAATTATTTATATAATTTTTTTATTATTTACGCTTTAATAATTTAGTTTGTCAATTAATGATTAATTGTTCTGCAAATATGAATTTTTATATCTATTCTTCCTCTTTGGTTTCTCGCAAATCTTACATAAATGAATAATTTTATAATTAAAATTAAATTTAGTATCTCATCAGGAGGCGATGAAGATTCTGTCCAAGTAACAAGATAGTGCATCCCATGTATTTGAAATTACACACCATGTAATCCAACATACATTCCATGTAATCTAGATTACCCACTGGGAAGTTGTGTTCAAATTCACCAAGAGTAATTCATAAATTACGTAATTCATGTGCATTAATAACACATGGTGTAGTTAATTTTTACACAATGTGTTCACTAGGATAGACCGGCACATGTTCAGCCAAACTACACACCATGTAGTCAACTGAACACAGTGTGTAGTCCCTTCGGGTTAGAGTCTTGCTGTGTATCCCATACATGGCATGCCCAGCTGGTGACTGTGTATCCTAGAGTCTACACAGCATGTGGCCCACTAGACACATTGTGTACCCTATATATTTTTGATGTACACCTCACATGTTGTTTCTCTACCTATGTACATTGAATGGATGGTGGGGAGGGTATACATCGTGTAGCTGGATCAATACATCATTTACTATTTTCAGATTATGCAGATTTAAAATTTTGATTATTATATTATGTAAACCTTTAAGACATGTACCTTCGTGTGGGCATAAAGCTAGGACACAACATGTGATATATATTTTATTAATAATTGTGTATTGTTCAAAGATCCTGACATCATGTACGAGTTTTATTACAATTATAATTATGCGTGCATGATTCATGTCACAAAAAATAAAGTGTATACATGTATAAATACATGATAGGTAGTTTTGGAAGGGTATTCATTAGGATTCCTCCAAGGAAAAACTTGTGTATAAGGTTATAGATAATAATCTGATGGGAATTCAAAAAAAGATTAAGATAAAAAGTATTGATTAATTAAAGTTGATGATTATTCAATTCAAGCATAATTTACCTAAATAAGAACGATTGGAGAATTATTTTCAAGGTTTATTAAATTCATAATTCACTTCATGTATATGGATGATCATGAGTTATACCAGACCTTTTTATGTGATTGTTTCCTTTTATATTAATTTATAAAATTTAAATGTCCTCATTTATGCCTTATCCTCATTAATATATAGGGAATGCATGCATAAAGTTTCTTATATTTAAAACCTTGTTTACCCCACACGAGTATGTGAATTAAATGAATATGAAATGGGTAGTTATCCCAATATTTTGGGGGAATTTCAATATAGGATCTGAGGCAAATACAATCCAAGGGGATACAATGGTGACGTGGAAAGGTGTAAACATGAACATTAAACTGTTCAGGGTGTTTCTCCCCTAGGATAGGGTAAGATTATAAACCACTAGATAAACTAAGCATTTATAATACTCTTGATCATAACGTTTATTTACTTCAGTCATTTGTATGGTTATTTATTATTTATTTTTCACACGGTCATGTAATTAATGAACTAACAAGCATACAAGATGTAATTAAATTAAAATGGATTATGAATAAATATTATATATACATGGTTAATCACTTAACTATATCCCACATAATATTAACAAGCATTTGAAAATATAATAAGTTTAAATTTACACATAAAGGATATGATCCTTCAATTAAATATTAAGTCGGCATATCCTTTAGTTACTTTGGTCAGAATCAAACCATAGTTCAAAGTGCTTGACCAACCCTAGTTTGGGTGGTTCAAATTATTGGTGAATCCTAATTTGATGTTTTTGGTTGACTGAACTTATTTTACATTAAGGGTTTAATTTCATAATTGGAATTTGTTCCACTAAGAGGAAAAGGTGGATGAAATAAAAAATTAAGGATATTAGGATTGGGGATTCCACTCAACAGACCATGGAGCTGTGAGTTAATGCATTTAGAATTTCAAATGCCTAACTTAAACATTTTATGTTACTTGAAAAAAAGTAGTTGGGTTAATGCGAAGGGAATTATGGATCATTGCCTCTATAATGTCCAAGAAAAAGATATTTTGAATCCAATGGGGATGGTAATTGCGTTTTGAAAAAATAAAGGGAGACTAATAAATATTAAATTATATATTTGTCTATACTTATCATGATAAAGTAATAAAACTAGGTTCATCTTAATTTTTAGAAACATTAGTCAAAATTACATCAAACATATCATTGTGATCTATACACAAGAAGAAAAACCTTCTCATCAGCACTAATTTCCCGGAGTGGAAAATGAGCCTTCTGGTCATCCTTCACTATGAGAGGCAACTTTATGTGTTGTAAGTGCCTTTACCGGTTGTTCCTGGCAATGAGGTGAGTGATGCGGAACTCACTATGTATGAGAAACATATAAATGAATCTACAGATGTACAGTGCCTCATTCTATGATCAATGACCAATGAGATCTTGAAACAACATGTGGAAATGTATTCTTATAGAAGGATGTCTCTTCATTAGGATATCTATCAAGAGAAGGAGAGATATGAAAGGCTTGGTATCTCCATTGATTTTTTCACTACCATGTTTGTAGAGTCTATGCTTGATGGACCACATGTAGTCAGGATTATTGGATATATTGAGCATCTGAACATCTTATATATTAAATTTCTAAATTAGTTTCATTAAGATCTCATACTATCATCAATTAATAAGACCTTATATAGTTTTTTTGTGAATTATAATATGAGAAATAATGAGATGAGTCTATCAGAACTTATTACCTTGATTTTCCAAGTTGATAAGGACATGGGGCATAAAAACCCATAGTCTTTATGGTGAATAAAAAGATCAAGGTAATGGTAATTGGGCCAATGATTTATACACAGTATAAATTTCTATAGTAGCATCTGACCAAGAAGATGAAGATCCAGTTATGGGGATAGGAAAGGGAGGCAGTATGATTTTCATGTGGGAAGTTAGGCCACCGGAAGAGAAACTGTAACTAAAGGCAAGGGGAAGCTAATGTTACGTTCATTATCGAGTACAATATTTCATTTTCTACACATTGGGTTTTAAATACAACTTTTGGTGATAGCATATGTATTCAAATAAATGAACCATGTAGATTCAGAATGATTTCTAGAGGAGAGGTGGATCTACGAGCCTCTAATGGTGAGAGGATGACTGCCCATGCCATTGGGGACTACCTTCTCACATTGTAACTGGGGATAATTTTGGTTTTACATGGCTATTATTATGAACCTAGTGTTACAAACTACATAATTTATGTATCATGTTTTGATATTGATGGATATATTTTCATGTTCAGAAATAAATGTTGTTACTTTTATAAGGACAACATATGTTCTAGTATTATGAATTTAAATAATGGTGTGTGAGTATTAAATTATGAGAACCAAGTGTTGTCAATTGATAGATAACCAAGTTCACATGACGCGTACAACACCTATTTGTTGTATCACCGTCTTGGTCCTGGAAATGAGGAGCATTTGAAAAATATCTCTCAAGATGGTTATTTTGACTTTTCTGATCTAAACTCACTTGATAGATGTCAAGATTTTTTAAAAGGGAAAATGACCAAACCACCATTTGGTGGACTTGGTGAAAGGTCCATAAATCTTATAGTATTGGTACACAATAATGTGTGTGGACCATTTCAAGAATAATATTGTAGTGTATATTATTACATCATTACTTTTACTGATTACTTGAGTAGATTTGGTTATGTATATATAATGAGGTATAATTCTGAGTCCTTTGAGAAAATAAAGGGGTTCAAGAATGAAGTTGAAAATTTAGTTGGTAAGAAGATACATAATATTTGATTGGATGGAGGTAGATAATATCCTAACAAAGAATTCATCAACCATTTATGGTAGTCTGGGATTTATATCAACTCACACAAACTTATACAACATAGTGGAATGGTGTTAGTGAAAGGAGGAATCATACCTTGTTGGAAAAGGTATGGTTGATGATGAGTCATGAAGATATTCCATTATCCATTTTGGGATATGCATTGCAAACTAAGTCATACACATTAAACCAAGTTCCAACTAAATAAAAGAATTGGATTCCCATCGCTCTATGGAGTGGGAAAAACCACAATTAATCATATATATGTGTATAGTGATGTGAGGAATTTCATAAGACTTTATTAGGATAAAAACTAGAAACCAGATGCATGAAGTGTATCTTTATAGGGGTTCCCATGGAAATAAATGGATGCTGCCTATATAACCCCTAAAAAAAGAAAGTGATTATTGTCAGATTGGTAAAAAATTTTGAGAGGGAGCACAACCACAAAACGTATAATGGGAGAAATATTAAATTTAATGAAGTTAATTATCAAGATACACAGGATATGGTACAAGAAAAACTTCCACAGGTCACCATAGAAGAGGTTGTTCATGAAACACAAGTACTGCATATGAGTACAAGAGAGGTAAAGAAATCATAGAGATATGGTTTACATGTCACTAAGGATAGTGAATCATTATTTTTAGAGCACAAATCATACATTTACTTTGGTAAAGACTTTCCCTCCTATAAGAAACTCAACATCCCTAATACTTGAGGTGTTAAGGAGGTATTATTACCCTTCACTTACCTTGGTTTTCCCATATTCTGGGGTAGACCCAAAGCGGCTTACTTCTCCCACATCATTGAATAAACGCTTCGACAACTTTCTTCTTAGAAGGGTAAGAAACTCTCGACGGTTGGGAGAATTTGTCTTGTTAAATCACTGATTGTCTCCAAATTGGTTTATAATGATTTTAAAATGGCTGAAGAGTCTCTTAATGTGCATTAATGATGCAATTAAGAACAACGTTTGGACTGGGAGCACTCTGGAGAGAAAACTGGTTAGTTTCCCCTGGGCCACTTGCTGCAAACCGATTGACAAAGGTGGTATTGGAATTAAAAACCTTTTTAATTTTAATGAATCTCTTTTATCCAATCTCACATGGAACCTTATTCATAATAACCCTCCTTCCATGGAATTTTTTAGTGGTCGTTTCATTATCAAACTTAGAAATAATCATTGTCACTTTCCCGCATCCTCTATATGGCCCTACATTAAAAATACATTCAATTGAATTATTTAAAATTCTATATGGATGGCTAAAAAAGATTCAAATTTAAATTTTTGGATGGATAACTAGACTGGCACTCCCCTGATCTCATTAATTCCCAATAACCATCCTCCGCTCCACACCAATGACACCATAAAGAATTCCATGAATCTTTAGAACCCTTATTTACATGAGGATATCAAACACATTGTTCACAACTACCCCTTCACTAATATGGACAACTTTATTATTTGTGAAACTGCTCAGAATGGGGTGGTTGACTCTAAAAATTACTACAATCATTTATTTAACAATGATGACAACAATTTATCACAGTTAAAAAACATCAATAAATCCAAGTTAAAATCCTCAAGAATCACTATAGATTGGCGTATTTCCCATTGTAGAATCCCCACAGATACCTGCTTACAAGATTTTAGGATTAATATATGTTCTAAATGCTCTATGTGTAACCAACATCAAGAAGATATTAATAACCTATTTCTTTATTGGGATACGACAATAGATATCTAGAATTATGTTGTTGACATTTTTTAGTGCAGATGGTGATTGTGTATTTCTATAACCTCACAGCTACAATGGTGTATAGACCTACCTGAAAACCAATAGATCGTGAATATTTCTGTCATTGCTGTAGCGGAGCTTATTCATGTGATCTGGTATGGTAAAAATGATCTTACTTTTCGTAACAACTCATTCAAGCTTAATGCAGGTAAAATGAGAATTCTCAACATTGTACAAGAGGTAGCTTCGATTAAAAAGGATGTTTTCAACAACTCAGTTTGAGACCATAGTATTATTAGGCGTATTGGGGTTGATTTGAATTACCCTCGCCCTAGATCTACTATTAATGTTTTATGGAAGCCCCCCCCCCCCCCCCCCCGCCCTGGCTAGATTAAAATAAATGTGGATGGTGCCTCTAATGGAAACCCTGGCTCAACGGTTTGTGGATCCATCTTCAGAAATCACCTTGACCAGATTCTCGACTTCTTCCATGGATCATGCAGTTTTCTTCTTCTTTCGAAGCTGAGATGATGAGCATTATCCATGTATCTCATTCACCAAGAAACACAACTGGAACAATATCTGGATTGAGAGTGACTCCACTGCTACTGTCCAGACCATCTGGAATGTTACCATTCCTCTTTATTGGATGCTCACAGCGTACTAGATGGAATTCCTGAACTCTCTTCCAGATATCAATTTCATTGTCACACAAATGTATCGTGAAGAAAACTGGATTGTTGATGGGATTGCTAATATGGGAGTTTCTCATGATATTCTTTGGAGGGATGATCTTCCTCTCGAGTTACTCCAGCATTATGTTACGGATGTAACCCAAATTCCATATTTCAGACTTATGTAACTGTTTGTTTTATCAATAAAATTTTTGTTTTGGTCGTTGACTAGAACACTGCCTTTTAAGAAAACTCATTATTGTAGGAAAATGATGAACCTCTATAATATAAATAAGTTTTAGAAACCTCTGAAGCTACAATGTAGATAGAAGCTATCAATTCTGATATGGATTCCATGTATTAGAAAAAATCTTGGGTTCTGGTTGATGTTCTAGTTAATGTAAGGCATGTTGGTTGTAACTGGGTATTCAAGAAGAAACTAGACATGGAAGGTCAAGTTAGTACCTATAATGAAAGTGTACTGGATAATTGTTTTAAATATAATTAAGGTATAGACTGTGATCAAACATTTTCACTCGTTTTCATGTTTAAATCAATGAGAATCATACTCACTATAGCATATTTCATTGAAATGAGATTTGAAATATGGATGTCAATGCTGCATTCCATAATGAGATCCTTTAGGAAGATGTCTATATGAAACAACAAGATGGGTTTGTGACACCAGGTCATGCTAAAATGGTATGCATGTTTCAGAGATCCATTTATGGATAAAAGAAAGTATCTAGGACATGGAATATTCGATTTGAAGAATCCATAAGATAATTTGGTTGCATTATGAATGAATGTGTGCCATTTTTTACAAGCTGTTTAATGGGAATATAGTTATAGTTCTAGTAGAGTATGTTGACTACAAATTGCTTATTGGAAAGGAAATAACAGTATTTACGTTATTCATGGAATGGTTGAACATGTGCTTCTCCTGGAAGTACTTAGTAAAAGTATCCTACATTCTAGGGATCAATATCATTTGTGATAGATCCATGAGGCAACATGGGATAAGTCAAAGTATAAACATTGACTACATACAAAGGAGATTTATTTTGGAACAATATAAGAGTGGATTGGTTTTAGAGTCACATGGTATATATCTGTCCAATGAACTATTTCCCAATACAAAACATGAGAAAGATTTGATGTGAAAGATTCAATACGCTTCAGCGATAGGTTCAATCATGTATGCCATGTTATGTACCATACTTGATGTTGTCTATGCCCAGAGCATGGTAGGAAGATAACAATAAGATGTAGGAGAACATTATTAGACTGCTATCAAGACTATCTATATGTATCTGAGAAGAATTTAGGATTTGTTCCTTGGGTGTATAGGATATGAGGATCTTTTAATTCGAGGGTATGATGATACTAGTTTTCAAATAGATCAGAATCATCTGAATTTGAAATATAGATATATTTTCTATCTCAACAGAGGAGTTGTGAGCTGGAAGAGTTCAAAGAAGCTGGTTGTTGTTGATTATACAGTGGAATCTGAATATATAGTGGCTTATAATACAGGCCAACGAATCCATATTAATTCAAATCATTACCCATGAACTTTATGTGGTACCTAGCATTAAGGATCCCAATACATTTTATTGTTATAATACTACAGTAGTGGCTCATACAAAGGATCCAACGTCATCTCAATGGAAAAAGAACATGCTATGAAAGTATCACCTCTTGAGGGTTTTCTATCAAATGGGTGATGTTACAATGAGAAGAGTGTCTTAGGAAGAGAACATGGTAGAACCCTTGAAACATGGTCAATCTCAGCAGAAGCATGGATATCATGTGAGTTCTATCATTCTGATGGTTGTTAGAAATTTTCTCTAGTGAAAGTGGGAGTCTTTTGGAGTTTTTTCCTTAGAAACCCACTTAATTCTAATTTATGATAAACTTCTATTCATTGGATGAATATTAAAAAACCCCTTATCACATCATTATTGATCTTCCATGTAACATAGTATGTGATAATGTCTGAAGTATAGTGGTTGCAGCAAAAGGTCATAGCGGATCTCTACTATGATGAGAACCAGGAATTTCTATAATACTGCTCTTGAATATATGTTCTATGGACCGTAGTTATCATTTTAAGGGACACAAATGAACCAGGTTATCAGGGGGCTCATGATACATTGAGGCACCTTCTCATGGTGTGTGTCATTGGTAATATCTGGGAGGATATAATGAGAATATGGTCCACTAGTAGAAAATCCACATTTATTAGTGTTATTGGATGTTTCTATCTTCATACATGTATTATGGTCCATAGACATTAATTCTATTTTTAGTGGGTACTATTACTCATACACTTAGTTGTATTAAATAAAATTGTATCGACAAATGTTCGTGGTGAGGTAGGATATATTGGGGTTGTCAAGAGTAATATTGCATTAATGAAAAATTCAATAAAAGAATTTTTCACTTCTATAGAAGTAGATATTTTAGGGCCTTTGATGGATATTAAATAGGCTAACTAAAACCATGGCCATGTTATTGTCACGGAAAGTTCAATTTCAGGATGTCAATGAATGGAAATCAAGCTCATGGGTTTATAGCAGTTTCATGAATCATGCTTTATTAGATATATCATGAAAAATAGATTATATTGCATGGTTAGCATTTGTATGAGGTGACATTTAATTGTAACATCAACTTCTTTATCTTGGGTTTCTTGACCCATTTCTAGAAATTAATCTTTTAATTAATTAAAACCCTCCTAATTCCAACAATAAGAAGGCCTAGAGGGTCACACACTAAGTTTAGCTAGTATATTAGTTAAATAATTTATTACCTAAGAAGTTGAATAAATATTATCCTCAGTTGTGATTTAATTATTAATCTAGAATGCCTAACCACATTTATTTCATAACTATATTATTTGATAGAATATATTGTGTAAGAAATATTTATTTATCAAAAAATAATGTAGTTATATTAAATTAATAAATAAATAATAATTATTCATGTCCTGGTAAATATTGATGAAAATTGGAGGACCAAGTTATGGGTCCAGTGAGAAATAATAGTAAATATTATTTGGTTAAATAATATTAAAATATAATGTTCGAGTGAAGCACAAGTCTTTGAAATAATAGCATTGCTATTATTATTTGGCATGGGGTTTTACATGGAATAATAAAATAAGAAATATAACTTTTGATAATTATTTATCATTAACTAGTGAATTAAATTCCCTGTTATGTTATTATTCTCCAAATTATCCAAGGGGTCATTCCCTTGGATAACAAATCATTGTGTGCAGAACATCCTAGGGGAAAATATCTAAAGACTAGAGAACTCTTCCTTCTCTATAAACACTCTCAATAATGTGGGGGATCCTCCTCCACCAGATCTAGTAGAATTCTTTTGAAGTGATTCACCAGGAGATCAAAGGCGTACATTGCAAGCACACTGATCATCTACATTGGCACCCAGAGACTCCTTCGTCGATGTCCTATGA
This sequence comes from Viscum album, assembly GCA_963277665.1. Lineage (NCBI taxonomy): Eukaryota > Viridiplantae > Streptophyta > Magnoliopsida > Santalales > Viscaceae > Viscum > Viscum album. Next base: position 2,042,904,104 of record OY728141.1, on the reverse strand, counting down.
TATGTAGATCACATATGGATCGCTACTAGAGGATTTATATCCTTTGATTCTATATCACAAATAATATTCACTTCAGAGTCGTGGTCGAACACATCAATAAATAAATAATCACATTGGAGTTAATTTTTTAATTTAATTAAATTATTTATAAATTAAATATATCGATCCTCTCTTATTGACATCGAGTTCTCTTCTATTCCATTTATCATTGATTAAATTCCATAGATAGTGGTGTTTATAGACATATTGATCCCAGATTAATCATCAACCATGGTGATTTAAAATGTTTTGTACAAACCCATCCTATGCTTCCACTCCACCCATAAACATCAATAACTGCATTAAAAATCCTTATTTCTAAATTTAGTACATTCCTGATATACTAGAGTTCTTGTGTAATCCATTAAAATTTTTACTCTTTTAACATCATAATATTCATTATTTTTGTCATGTGTATCGAAAAAATTGTCTTCATGAACTCTCATACTATTTATCCCTTGATTATGCACAAATGGAAAGCAATAATATATCCAATTCTCTATACCAGTTATTTTTTTTCATTCCAGAACAGTTGAACATTTTCCCGTCTCTCCATGGTGATACAAAACAGAATAGTTTTTTTGAAATAAATTTTTTTATATTGTAGATAACTTCTTCATATCTTAACCATGGTATTTTGACATAATTATACAATGCACAATGTATAAATCCTCCATCTGATGCCTTGTTAAATGAAAAATATAAAAATATCCAAATTCTTCAGAAACATAGTGGATATCTAATCAATATGATACATCCATATTCAATTCATTATATTATTAAGAAATAAATAATATTCCAATAAAAAATTTAAACCATAATAAAACATTTAATGATACCCAATCTTAATGTTAAATTCATCAAAGCATACTAGTTGCTAGAAAAACACATAATTAGATAAATAATATATGTTATAAGCAGTTACAACAAATTATGAACCAATGTGGGTGTCCCTAACATTCACGAAATCACTATCATGGATGCTATCCTAATAACCCCCCAAGTAAATTAATAGGTGTGAAAAAATGACATGAAATGAAAAATTAATCAGATTTATAAATGTTTTATGAAATGAAATGAAAATACATAAAAAGTGTTTTAAAATTGGGAACATTTTCCAATAATTTTTTTTTTAAAACCAACACAAACACATAGTTTCATTAACAAGATAAACATTCCTTCCAATGAATGTTATTTCAAAAATACTTTAGAAACGAAATTTTACACTTTAAAAAAGACACCCTACCAAAGTCATTTATGAAATAGTTTGAAAGAACTATTTGATTACACTTTCTCTTTATTTCTTTTAAATATTTATTAAATCCTACATCAAAAAATAGTGATGTAAATCTAACACAAATAATAAGGAAGCCCATAGTTAGGAATCACTATGTCAACCCACATAAAAATGGTAAAAAAAAAACATAGGTTCTAGACAATAATATATGAACATGGGGATATAATTGATATACAAAATATCCCACGACATTATTTGGTGTGATCTGAAGCTAGTAGGATACCACCATGTTTCTAATTCATTAATTTTCTTATAGAATCAAATTTAAATACAATGTGTGGAAAATAGGTTTGTATTTTCACTTTAAATGAAAGGTAGAAAAAAATGATTGAGATATACACTTCATTAACGATCCCTATGTTGTAAAAAAATTTCTTAGGATTGGTTCGGTTTATGAACAAAGAAATTCCCAAGGGAAAAATTTCATTAAATATAAAAATTTAGAAATTTAAACCACAGATTGTCTAAAACATTTTAAAATCATACTAATAAAAATTTCTCAATGAATTTTTTTTCATTTTTTTTAAATTATACACACACCCAACTCAAGGTAAAAAAGTAATTATGGGTAAATCATCAATAAGAAACATGATAAATAAAAGTATGGAATAAAACCAAAAAAACAAGGTTAGTCAAAAAAGGTTCAACTCACCAAGAAAGACCGTCCAAGATATATAAAATAAAAAACAAAATATATAAATGAATAATCCCTAACATAAATACATATCATTAGATGAAATCGTGATGAATAACATGGCCCCACGAGATATGAAAACATGGAACTAGTTGTTGGCATGGTAAAATATTTCATTTATCCACTAAATCACTCTTTATAGTGTCCTTAGTGAAAAACCAAAAATCAATGTTTTATATATAACCAATAAGGTCTAGACAATGAACATCCTTTACTATCCTAACAATGCCTCACTACTACCCATATAGAAACCTTGGTCACATCATGGAATAAACATTTAGGTAGGCCATGTACCAAAAAATCATTATAAGATAATAACAAGATATTATGGCCAATGACATTATCACATCACTTCCACCCCCTACACTACCATCAATGCATCCCCCAACACACAAGCACAATATACCTCACGTAACAATGAATAAATCACATGGATAAGAAAAACATCAAAAAATGAATGGGGACCAAAAAGGTAACCCTTAACGATCAACTAATAACAAGATGCCAATTGGGCCTTCACTTTTATACATACAACGTACAGAATTGGAAATATTAATAGAAAACAACATGCCATTCCAACACAATTACAAAAGAAAATATATTCATCAACAATTATGACCAAAAAATTCAAAGGATACCTCCATTCAAATTTTTATTCCAAAAATACCATCAAAATATGAAATCACTTTTTTAAAACAAATAAATAACCCTATTTGGAAGACTTGTTTTTTTTATAATACAAAAAACACATGTTTTTCATTATTGAAACAACACATAGAATTTTATCAAACATGGTGAGTTTATAAAAAACAATTTCCCATCAAAATACTTTTTAAATCAGAAAATTCCATCCAATTTCAACATGATAAAAAATAGAAATAAATTAATGAAATAGAAAATTGACCCTATATATTTTCCACACCATGAATATTTAGGCCAAATATCAATTTCGAAAACACTTATCATATTTAAACTCTTTAATAAAACCAATTTAAAGAGATACACCCAAAGAAAGAATCCAAATACATTTTGAATTCCATAAAACACTTGAAATATATAAAAAACTATAGAGAATCAATAAAAGGAGGAAAAAATGTACCCTTAAGAAAATGCATCACAAAATCATCAAAAAAAAGTGGGTTAACTAATGTCATGTGAAGAGGGTAGTGGTGCGGCCTAAATCAACTGATGTCAATAGTGGGTAGTTGATGCAGCTATATGAGGGTAGTTGGGTGGCTAAAATCACTAGAGGGAAGGGAAGAGGTTGGAAGATGTCTCCTGAGGGAAGGAGGGGCACATGGATGCACATGAGGTGGGTAGTTGGGTTCGACTTCGGAGGAGGGGAGGAGGAACCTAATATGGATTCCAATATTTAGAATCTTATACCAATTGTTTCAAAAAACTGTTGGTGTAGACCAACATATACGAACTATCTTTTAAAACCGGTTTATATAGGCTTGTAAAAATCCTCTATACCCAGAGTTTTTCTAAACCTTGGGTATAGATCAGTTGGGATAGGTTCCTTTTCTTGTACTATAAATTCACTCCTTGAAAATTCTTCAGTATAATGAAACTACAAATACGAAATGTCTCAAATAATGAAAAATAAAAATATATAATTATTTTATACAAAAAAATAATATAAAAGATGAATTAAATATAATGAAGTTCCACCCATGGTAAAAGAACCAAATTTTTAGTAAATAATTTGATGAGAGAGGGAACCTAACGGTTTCTAAGATGTTAGATAGAGATAAAAGTTCCAAAAAATTTATAATTTATTAGGTTTTCCTAATTGTTTGGAAGAAAATATTTTGAATAGTTGATCTAGCCAAAATGTTTACACTCCAACCAGTGGAATAAATTGGGCCATGGAGAGTAATGTGTTGGAAGATCCTAATGTCAAGTGGGATATTAATTTCATGAATGGAAAATAGGGAGGAAAAACTCTATAAATATATATTTCAAAATATGATATAAATTATATTTCCAAAAAAATACATTTAAAGATAACATGGAGGATATTTAGAGTAATTATTATTTTGAAAAGGGGCATATATGAGAGAATATCCCCTACGGAATTCTATGATATGGGAGTGTTTGAAAAGAAAAATATCGATAAGAATGCCTTTTATATTTTATTTATTATAGTTGAGTGAGATGAATATGCCATAAATATATATAGATTTTTAGAAGAATTTTTAGTTATTAGATATAGAATGATTTATGGTTGTATGGTCAAAAAAATACGAAGGGGATAATTTTTCCACCATGTGGTTCTCTATTAGATTTTTTGACAATAAGAGTTTTATATTGACAATAAAATACCTAGAAATGTTGGTGGTTAAAAATCCTATTATATATTGTAAGTTCTATATTCATGAACATGGATGAATGCACCTTGATATCACTATATGTTAAGGATATTGTAATATAATGATAAGAATTAATATTTATTAATCTAGCATCAATGGTATTTATAATATCCATGACACGATTATTTGGTTTTCACAATTTTGTAGAAGATGTTTCTGCTCACTTGAGGGTGATTGAAAAAGGTGAATAGACTATCCATGAATGAATACCATGTCATGATTTGGGGTGTATAATCACATGGTTATTGTAGCACTCAAAAAATGGTGAAGGGAAAACCTTCCAAATATATGTAGTAGTGTACATGGAAAAAGGATTATAAAATGTAGATATTTTTTTGGGGATACTAAAAAAATCTAAATGTCACTAGCCCAATGAAAAAAAGTAATTCAGTGTTGAGAAGACTATAAAATACAATAGTGATGAACCTTTATTTGGTACATAAATTCCACCAGGGCAATCATTTTGATATATAAAATTATTAAAGAGAGTGTGTGTAAAGGTAAAAACTTTAATATGTAATGGTCACTCTATAAATAGAGATAAATTTCACAATGTCTTGGACACGTTCCTTGTATACATGAGTGTAAATTATGGAAGAGGTAGTATAATTCGACAAAGGCATATAACATTAGTGGTCTGTAAAAGTAAGAGTTTCTACATGTGGTATAGAAATACAAAAAACGAAATTCAGTCACCCTGTATAGGTATGGTTCATCTGGGATATCTATAAAAGAATATTTTTTGAGTTGAGTAAATTTTTTCAATTTATTAAACATCCCTGGGATATATAAGATTAAATTTAGATCTTCTTTTAAGGTCATCAATTGGTACGTAAGAGTCATTTCAATGACTCATGGGTAATATATAAGGTTCCTTACCATTTTGTTCTAAGAATATTCATCCTGGTTATGGGGAGATGTCCATGACATGAAGAATATTTGGTGATTTTTTGTAGACATTCCAATTCATATATGTCCACATCATCGATGGTGGATCATAATGAAATGGGAAATTAAGATGATTGATATGTATATAATTAAAATTGAGATCACACTATTATTCTTTTCACTGATAGTAATGTACAAGGAGGTTTTGTGAAAAATTAATGGATCATTCCGTGAATCATACTATCAGTATAGGAGCTGAAAACCCACACTCCAACATCTAGTGCCAAATGAATAATCATTAAATTTCTATATTTATACTGATAAAAATGACCCAATTTTTTCATCCAAAACTTAAAAAAAGTAAATATTGTATCACATACATAGCCAAGGACCTTTTAGATTTAGAGTTTTAAATAATTAGGGAAAACACTTTCATAAACAATACCCATGACATCAAGTGAGTATTTTTTCCACTATGCCTACCTTTTCATATTCCTTATTTGGTAATCATCATCATCCATATGAACCCCTTTAATACATAATTAATTTAACGTCATTCATGAAAACATGGGGGAAAGGACACTTAAGAGGGGTGTGCTCAAATGCCCAGTAGGGGTAAACATAATAATTAAAAATTGAATTTCATCCTTGAGAAAAATATTAAAATAAGGTTTTGATGACATAGTCAATGTTACAAAGCATAAAATAAGAAAAATCGTACCCATCAATACATTGATCATAAATCATGAAACATGGAATGTAGCATTAAAAAAGGCTAGATTCATAAAACTCAATAATCATGATCCATGTGATGTAAATATTGATCAAAGGATACATTTATAACCGAAATAAATAATAATCTAAATATGTTGGTATCTTAAAATATTATCTTCATAGAACCCTTAAAAAACAATAGAAATTTTGTTAATCATAGAATCTACTTCCAATATAATTTTATTCAAAACATAATTTGTACCCTATGCATTATAGCACTATCTGGGTGCACCCATGTTATAATCTATATTTGGATCAACTGGTGATAATTTGGCACTCCCATAATTATAAAAATTGTATAATTAGATTGGATTAATAAAAAATTTAGAATAATTTCCTTTTCAACATAATAAAAATTATTGTACATTAATTTCATGATTTACCCATAGAATAGAAACAAATTCCATATCAATATCATAATGTAACCAAGGAAATAATAAAGATTGTATCAATACCACATATCCATATTTTCATGTAAGTATTATCAAGGGTTGTTGATGTTGATGAATTGAAATACAATTGAAAACTTATTAAAACATTCTTCATAAAAAATTACCTTTTCTCATTGAAAATAACATTCAAAAAATAAAAAATCACAAAAAATTATGAAATTCCATTTCTTAGAAAATATACCTGGAAAATGAAAAACTAATCTTGATATAAAATAATGGAAATGATGATGGGAAAATCCATTCTTATTGTAAGTGAAAAATGAAACATTCTTTTCAACCATTTTGTAAAGGTAATCAAAATTGTGCCATTTAAAAATCATTACAAAATTTAATTTTTTAAAACATTTCAAATACATTCAATGATAATATAAAATAAACTGATCAAATCTATTATATTTATAAAAGAACACTTTAGAAATTTTTATATAAAACATGGACATGAAAGAGAAATATTTTTTATCTAAAAGAATATACAAGATTGGTATCACTTACAAATAAAATTATTGATGATTATTTAATTAATAAGTTAACAAGATGAAACTGAAAATGTAAACCACATTCATAACTAGAAGATAATGAATGATATTTGGTATAAAAAATAAAAATATGTTATTCCCTCTAAGAGAAACTTTAACATAAATAATCCCGAAAATAAAGGAATGTGTAACGTAATGCCTTTTCCACTTTGTAAACATGTCAATTGTAAAACCCTATGAAATAATAAATTCAAATAAAATATTAAATATTATGAAAATAGTAATGAATCAGATTTTCCATGTATTATTTTTACATATTATATGGATTTTTTTCAAGTCTATGCATTGAGACGGTGTGCAATTCTAATGATTGGTGTTCCCAAAATAAATTATTGAAATATATTAAATATTTAATATAGAATACATGAAATGATTTTCAGAAAAAGTGGAATAACTAATAAATGTAAGATGGATCAATAATATGTGGTAACTATTGAGTTCAAAATGTGTGTTTTTTCAATGGCGTGAAATAACAATTTTTAGCATGGAGCGTTTTTTGAATCTTTTCTTGGGCATGAAATGAATAAAATGAATAAATAAAATATTTCATTTTTTTGGTTGATTTATTAACTGTATTTCAATTAAAAGGACTATTATGATAAAATCATAGGTTTATCTACATAACCTTGTATATATTGTAGAACTCCTGGATAGAACATTGGATGACCTCTCTTAGGTTAACATCCATTAAATCGAAGATTAGTTATCACTGTGCAATGAGATTCGAAGATCCCTCTAATGAGGAAAATCATGGACCAGTATTTATAAATGATGGATCCATATAATGGTATGATATTTCTTGTGTTTGGATTGTTTCCCTAATATTTATTTATATGATGAACGAAAATCAATCGACCAACAGATTGATTCACAGAGTGGTAATTTTGTGGGATGGATTATTGTAGGGTTTTATTGGAATAATTTATTTGGGATTGTTTGCTATATCATCATTCATCATTCAAATGGAAGTGAATTGAGTTTGAAATAATCAATGACCAATGTTTGTTTTCCATGATGGTTCCTTTCCCATTTTTTCCTAGATTATTGGTTCATCATTGGTGTTCATCATTTGTCTTGTGATTCAATATATAAAAGAAAATCGAACATTATGAACATGTTTCCTGGCATAATTGTTCAAATCATAGATCCAAGAACGAAATAACATGAAGGTGGTGATATTATGGAAATGATATTAGATAAGAAGATGTAGACACATGGTTTTCATGTTCCTTGGTCTGCAATAAAGAACACCATTTGAAGGTGTTTTCTAAAATGATTGATTGATGGATTTTGATGATCTAGTGGTGTTATGGAATTGATGATGATAGTATTTAATTCTAGCATTAAGCATAGCCTGATTAGTTTTTAGATCAAAGTGAAAGATGTATGGAATCCAGATCTTGGATTCTACAAAATCACATAACACATGGCATGAAATCCCAGATTACCCGGCATTTGGGACACTTCTAGTAGTGGATAGAGTTTCAGGAGGATGTTAAGTATCACACAATACGTGACCCTATCACATGGTATTTTACCCATCCTAGATGGTTTGGTATGTAAAAAAAAATTTATATATACATGGGGTGGAGTACACATGATTGATAAAAAGTGTACACCCACACAGACAAAACTTGTCTAAGTGTACATGGACATACCCATATATGGGTACACAAGAATTAATACATGGAAAACTGCACACCACGTATTGTAAAATGAATACAGACAGAGATATGGTTTATTTACATGGGTAGGACATAGGGTCAAAGGTACAAGTTGTGTATCCCCACAAAATGTTTTGTACTCCATTTATGTTGGATTGAATCAATTTTCCCCTATATCTTGGAAAATTTTCATTAGGGTGTGTTACCCATATCCATTCCATGATGGTTAGTATGGAATCAACTCATATAATTTGGATAGTGACCCATTAAGTATGGATTCTTGGATATAGTTGTTTGAATACATACATGGGACCCATAGTGAGATCCTCTATTCATCTCAACGTCCCATATGATGTTTTTGGTATTATCATAACCAACACTATGCATGCATCAATCCAATAGATAGTAGGTTTTTCTAGATTGAGTGGTTGGTATACACCATGTACTTGTGTTTGGTCCTCATATATGTATTGTATGTCTTCATACTTTAGTATATATTTCTATGTTTAGACCTGATGAGCACTACCTCTTGCACCGATGTTATCAGTTCTATATAACCCATGGAGTGTGTTCTGTCAGATGAGTGCTCTCTAGACCTTCAATGTGAGAATCCTATGTTGGAATTATGGTTGTGACCTGACTTTTGAGATTGTGTGTCTTTTCTGAGTATATATATATATTCTTATTAAATGAATTATAGACATATACCTGTTTAGAGATCATTGTTACTCCTTTGTTGTATTATTTTTTAGTTTCAGTGTGTCCAAATGGGAATTTTTATATTCACCATTGCATGGGATTTTCCTACATGTGTTGTGTCTTATATAGATGATCAACATTTTGATTGAGTCCTGGATAGAACAGGACCAAACAGTTCATCATTAGACTTGAAAAAATGAGGTGTGTTCTTATAGTATCTTAACAAAAATCATTATCTATAATTTCAGGTTGGATTTGTTTTAAGACTCTTTGGGTTGTGATTCTATTTTCCCATGTTTTTAATCCTTTAAATCCTATTTTACTCTAGTTGTGGGATTTACATATATGCATGTATGGTGGTTAAATTTTTTGCATTTCAGTATTTTTTTTATTGGATATATGTGGGTGTAAATGTATATAGTCTATCTCCTCCCATGTTAGTGATACAACTACTCAGTGCGAGTCTCCTGCCCCTGGAAAATTAGAGGTAGGCTTGGAGAGTCCTAGAATGGGCTATATTGGGATTATTCTTGACAATAATAATGAGAATAATTAAATAAAATGACAAATGGATTGATTATACACCTCATAAAAATTTATAGGTGCATATCATTAAACGTATGTCCTAATGATATGGAATTTGAGATTAATAAACCTGATAATGATCATATCATTGAATTGAGAATTAATAATTTGAGATATTTTTTGTAATAAATTAAAATACACAAAAAATAGGTATCAATACATAAAAAAAATTCATATATCAGTTCATAGATAATCATTTCATAATGGAGTCAATGAAGAAGATTTGTAACCTAATGAAAGGAAATTGAGTTGAGAAACCCTTTACCACTTGGTAACATTCAATTCAAATCCCCATTAATGAAATAATTCATTTTGAAACTTCTAATATCATTAATTATGAATAATTCATGATATATAATATAAAAGGGTAATTATATACACCAAATAAAATAAATTACGTGCATAACATTAAAATATTCACCAATGAAAGAAAATTGAGACAAAATACCTTAATACTTTTAGTAATATTTGGATCCGAACATCATGAAAGAGAAATACATATATGTATTTATAAGTCAAAGTTATATTCATAAAAATAATCATAAAATAAATTCATTTAAATTTTATACACCACACAATAAAAATAAGTGTTTAATATTACGTATGTTACATAGAAATAAAAGTGGTATGCGAAACACTTACCTTGAATCCATAGTTTCCATGAATGTATTTTAACTCTTGTATAATTTCAAGAAAATTTACTTGTTTTAATAGAATATACTTAAATATTTTATTTTACTTATTTTAATGACATATTTAAATATTTATTTATTTAATTCCATATAGGGTGTTGTGTGGATGTTCGGACTATATTTTCAAAAATGGATTCAAAATGTTTAGTATGTTCAAATGGGTTATTATTAAATTATTTCTTGAATAATAATGATGAAATAAAAATCATTTTTAAACATAAATTGTACTTTTTAAACCGACCATGAATACTTTTTATCAAAATAAATTAACTTACAATCAAGGGGACGATAGTCCATATATACGCATGAACAATGATTCCATTTTTCGATGATCATTATAGAAAGAAGGATACTAGTATTTTATATTTAAAAAATTATCATAATATCATAAATAGAGAATTATTTCTTTAAATACATTTATATATATTGTCCATGTGCTTTGGTGATGAAAACTCTTCACATCACTTCGAGGAGGAGGCGGTCCACAACAACATATTAACGACGTTATCATCTTTAACTGAATGGAAATCTAAGAAAATATATGATATATTATTTTATTCATAATGATAAACTGATCATGAAAATGTTATATAAATATTGAATTTTTTATCATGAATATTTGTGAGAGATGATGATGGAAAATAAATTACATCGATTCACGAGGTCGTAGTTCATAGTACACATAAACGAGGGATTCATTTCTCAATTGATGGAAGAGGATACATATTTATGTTACTCCATTAATAATAATATATCATTATACATGAGATATATTTTTTTATTATACCATAACTTTTTGAGAATATATTAAGGTGGTGGAATAATAAATAATTCAGAATGCTTAGTTAAGAATGATATATCTTCTTCAAATGACCTATTTAGGTTTTCCCAAAAATCCATCATATGAGCCTTTAATAATGAATATAAGAACACTAATATGTGGTTAATGAAGTGAGAAATGTAATTTGGTATGTATTTTATAATCCAAAATTATTTTAAGGTTTGAATAAGAAGGGATAGTGGTGACCTATTATAAGTGGGGGAGATGACACACTTGGAATTTTTGAAAAGAAGAAGTTGCAACGACATTTTACACAATCCAAAGGTAAACAAATAGATAATTATAGATACATATATTAAATATTATTGAAATATGTCCATAAAATATAATTTAAACCATTATTAGGTCATTTTAACCCTTATATTTTTATTTTAACCCCCTAGTAAACCTGTTTTCACCTTAACCGTAGCAAATAAGTTTTTCTATTTACACTATTCATTATGACAAAAAATTATAAAGTAAATATTATATAATATAAATTATGAATATTAAAAAGTTTTAATCCATTTTATCAAATTTAATTTATATAATTGGTATAATTTAATTTAAAATTAAACTCACAGACGTGATGAAACGTTGGTTTTTCAAGAAATGTATTTTTCAAGAATAATATTATATTTTAAAAAACATTAATGGTAATCATCATTATATGAAATTAAATTAATATTTTTAAAAATATAATCTATTATTATCCTATAAATAATACATCATTATTATTTATTTTAGTTATTTAAAATGTAGAAGCATTATGAACTTTAAAAAACTTTTCAGATAAATCTGTTGTTCATTCCTATAATAAACAAATACTGAAATCTAGTATAAATATTATTTAAATGTAATTAATTTTATTATATATAACTAATTAATACTTATTTTACATTAAATCTATTTTAAATAATAATTGTACTATTAAATTACATTATTTATTAAAATTAAATAATTGTTTTACAAAAATCAGTATTTCTCATTATTCCCCGATAAATAAATATTTTCTAAGAAAATAATAATATTTAACCATATATTAATTTTTATATGATGATTTAGAAAATGAATCTCATTTTATCAAATAAATTTTATAAAATTTACAGAAATTTATTATAATATTTTCTCACATAAAGGAATAAAAATTATTTTTGAAGAAAACCTATTTTTGATGAATAAACTGAAATTACAAAAAAAAATTATTATTTACAAAGAATTCATTAATATATTTATATGGAGTATGATATATATTTATATATAATAAAGTATTTAGTCATATTCATACCCTCTAGTGTAATAGTTTAACAATTATATTTTTTGTGGGTTGGTTATGCTTGTTGTTGTGTGTTTTACATGCTATCGAACACAATGTTTTTACATTAAAATATTAGGGTATTAAATTCATGGCATGAAAATTTAATCATTGAGAAATTTATTGAAAATTTCATTTTAAAATTAAAATTTATCATATAAAAGATATTTGGTGTGTGTTTTGGATATGAATCTTAGTTGAACATTATTTCATTGAGAAGGAAAGAACATCATGATCTGGGTGATGTAGAAGAAGTACTTGTGGTGGTAGAGAAAGACACGTCATGAATAAAATATTCGAATATTATTTAGAAGATAAAAATATAAATTAAAACAATTATTTTTTTTATAATATTTCATGAGGTGACTTGGTGTTATTGTAACTTAATGACCCCGTAAAATAATATGGCACACCTTGAATAATATTATGAGGATGATAAGAGGATAAATAATTCCAACCATATGATTAAGTATTGGTTGTTTTTTAAATATTATAATAACTAATAATTATAGTTCATGATATGGAATAATAATTTCAAAATATTGACATATCTTGTTTTAGAGGATAAATATAATAGATATCCACATAGAGGAGTCCACTGATATATCAAATCTATTTAATGAAAGGGACCATGGGATGAATAAAGAGATCCATTTCTATACATGGTTGTAAAAGAAAACATTGTACAATAAGATAATTTTAGTTTAAAATATCATTATCTAAAAGATATTTTTTGGTTGTGATTTTTTATTAGAAAAAGCCTCATCCCTCATATTTAAGAGTCAATCTCATCTAAAATTAAAAAAGTGGAGTATAGTAATGTCAATCTTGTCTGAGAATTTTTCTGAAAACAGGGATGATATGTGTATCAGCAACCCCTATTGAAGTGTAATATAACTATGTATCTATAAACTATTTAACAGACCCTCATGTTTATAAATTAAGTGATTATTTCACCAAAAAAGTTTGTGGAGGAGAAGAATGCATAGTGAACCTTGAATCGACATAGTCATTCAAAAACCATTGAGTAACACTTCTTTTATTCATGGAGTAACTATAAATTAAACATACACTTCCTCCAAAAGTGTGTATAGTGGCTTACGATACAATGTCAAATCATAATGTCTATGATCCATCGATTATCCCTCAGTGGTGAACAAAATTAATTCTTGGTATTCTATGCATGATTTAATTTCTATATCCAAATTTATTATTTAGAGTTATTGATTTGGGATAATAATATATTGAACATATCTCTTCAATAATAATAATGATATCGGTATGTCCTAGGGGACTAAAAGAAGAGAAATTTTTTAAACCGATGTGCACCATAATTCACCCCCAGGGTGATCTAGGTCAACATGGTCCTAATATTTTCCTCCTTTGAATGTTTATTACCAGAATATTATTCATATTATTCTCTCTCATATAGTGAATGGCTAGGGCTCCCATGCCGTTGGAGGAGGGGAATGAGCACCAATTGGTTTATCATTGTTTAATAGATTATAGATTCTCAATTATTATATTCATATTTGTACCAAACTCAACAAACCATTACTCTCTTCATTAAATACTGACTACCTACTTCACATGATTTGAAAATTGGTGTAAAAAGACCTTATTTACTGTAAAGAAGTGAGTGAGTCATGAACATCTTTCTCTAGTTAAAAATAATATCTCTAATAATCTTCTCCATCCTCTATTTTTATCATTAATAATGTGAAAAGAAAACCTAGAACTCTAATCAGGGAGTAAGTTTCTCTAGAAATTCTCTTCCATGTCTCTTGGAACTCCTTTAAATATTTTGAAACTACTTTTGTGAACATTAATCCAAATTTTAGTAGTGAAAATAGGTATTCTCCAAGTATTGAAGAATTACTATGGAATAGTATTAAATAATTTATGTACACACCAATTACCTAAAAAAAAACCAATTACATAGTAAAATGATCAAAAACAGTATGTATACGAAACCACCATCCATTAAAGCATATCTCTTGACTAACTGAATCTAACATAGATGATCTGAGGGAAAAAAATTGGAAATAAAAATTCCCAACCATCCCAATCATCAATTAATAAATAATTTGTCTCATTGAAGTATTGATCCACATTATTATTAAAAAAAACTTAGTCAATAATCCCTTTGTCTGAGTATCAAACATCATCAATTCCTCAATTTTCTAAATAAATAAGGAATCACATCTTGGACTACCTTCAATGTTTTTAGAAAAAGGTCAATCATTTCTATTTCAACATCAGTAGTCCAGTATTATCTTCTTCAATGATCAATCCTAGTATATTCCTATTCACCATGTTTTCATCTATAGTCCCATAAACCTCAACCAATCGATGATATTTATGTTTTTCATGATCTATTTCAGTATCATAGAACATTAATTTCATTTAAGGTGTAAAATATGAAATTTGATTTCATATATTTAGTCAATTGGTCAAGTTAATGTAAACAGTAGATAACCAAAACCCATATTTAATATTCTTACAAATAGATTACTTTTATCTCATGAATTTTCATCCTATGTGATTTTATCTCCCATATAATCCATGGGAGTCAGGAATTTTAATCTTTTTTATAGGGTATTTTTTCTCATATATGAGGTTCTTAGGAGAAGAATCTCCCCCACCCCTATTTGGCCATGAGATACACTTATTTTAAATGTTCCCTCTAATTTTATTCTTACATGGATCTAAATTATAGCGGTACCAGCTGATTTAATATCATACAATTGTATAAAGATCTTTGTTTATTTCTCAGTAGTTTCTCTTCTTTGATTTAATCTCAAACTGGTGGATCCCCAAAATTTTTAATCTCTAATAGTGACCCCTATCATCTTTTATTCTCATGTTTTCCCTTATATTGTGTATGAATAATTTTATCACATAATAAAAAATCCAAAAAAATATTTTTAAAGGCCATGCCGTATTATTTTAAGCATAAAATAAAGAATTAAATAAATTGAGAGAAAAATTAAAGTCTAATTTAAAGAATAATTAAAAATAAATATGAAATCTAAGATCAAGAATGTGAAATTAAATTGAAAGCGTTTTATAAAAAATTCTCAAAAATTAAAAAAATGATTGATTTACAAAATAGACCCTGATAATGTAAAAAATGAAAAACAATTATTTACCTTGTATTTTATGTTAGTTGAGGGGTGTATTATGAATGAAATTATGTATAAAAATAAAAAAACATGTTAAATTTTTTTTTCTACAATATAAATAAAATAATTTTCAGCCATCTTTTCCAGACCTATTTTGAGTATTGATCATAATCCAAATAGTGTACTTGTTTATCCTTAAAGACTTATCCATTGAGTTTGTCTATCAGAACTCATGATTTATATAAGTTAGTTTACACGAACACGCACATATAGATATATATATATATCATTATTTATCCTCCTAAGGAGGCCTCTCTATTCACTAAGTCGAATTTATCATGCACATCAGCATCAACCCCTCCTAAGAGGCCTTATATTATCATAAGAAATAATGTGTGTGTGTGTGTCCAAAAACATATACATAACAACCAAACCTACTCAATAAGAGGCCAATATCCTATTAATTAGGAAAAAATAGTATGTATGTATATATAAATATAATCCCATGTGTAACTTGTATACAGATCTCAATCTAGAACATACAACTCTAGGTTCACAATCCAATATATTCTACATAATGTTATGAAATTATATACATATCTAATATAATCAATTAAACCACTAAAAATATTGATAATGTTAATGAAAAATAATAAAATAAAAGTTACATCACTACCATAAAAAAAATCTAACAAAATTTTATCAAGTTACCAAGACCGATCATAATGATATTATATATAACATTTGGTAACATGGGGGAAGCATTAATATTTACCTCAAATAAGAGAAAACCTAACAATGCTATATTAATAATGAATTACACCATGATGTCCATAAATAAATCTATTCCAAGTAAAGTTTATATGGCCTCCCCTGTATTAACTCCACTATTCTCAATATGTATGTTAATCTCAACCATGGCCCCATTATCATTATAAGGTAATCTAGGAACCATGGTAATATGTTATGGTGTGAATAGGACAAATTAATTCTATTGTAAAATAAAAAACATGAATTCGGAATAATATGGTCAACAAATATCTTATAAATCTATATATATAATTCATGGAAACTCTTACCACAAGTTAATCAACACTAATATACAGAACATAATTGAGGATGCACATCAAGGATATAGTGATTCTGACAACAATTGTTGGATAACTAATTCATCATTTACTAATAAAGTAAATAGTTTATTAGAATTTCTTTTGGATGAAAACCATTATCTTGGTATCCTTCAGTCTACCTCGTGCCCCAATAATCATAATAATGGGATATTTTTAGATAAATAGAAGAGATCACCCACCCTTAAATGTGTAGATGCATATCCCTATGCCTAAAAAATTCAAATAATCCAATCCCAAAAGATTTAGAAGAACTAAATCAGACTACAAAGAGGATTTGGCCACTGCCCTAATTGTAAAACGTGAATATGATGACAATAGAAACAGTCTCACCTCAAGATCATCAACTATGACCATTTTTATATGAAAATATAATATCAAGGAAATATAACCATGAATCAGAACCCTAAAAATAGGAGGATATTGGATTCATATGATAATATTATAAAAATAGTAGAAATTATAGAAGGATGAAAAACACTACCTTGGTCCCAATGATAATGGATGTGTCTGACCACTTAATGATGAATCACATTGAATGGGTGAGCATAGTTAAAATGAGATTAATAGAAAGGGAAATAGGATTCCCAACTGATGTCATGGAATGAAAATTAAGTTCAAATACCGAGTAAGGATTTTTCATTAAATATATTTAGGGGTGAAAATAACAAACTACACTAAGCTCTTAAAAAACAAGTTACTAACCCACAATGTCCCTGGTCCAGGAACACTATGTACCTTGGATCAAGTTAGAATGTCCAGTAACCACTAGATCTCCATTGGTAATCTTGTGTAGTCTACTAGAGATCTAGTGTTTCAATCATTATGGTTCATACACCCTTCTTTTTTCTTTACCCCTCTAAATTTCTATAACTCATTTACCAAAAAAATATAACTAGGAAAAAATTAATGGATATTATTAAAATGATTTATAACTTGATAAATTTAGGTCCTTATAATCTTCTCGCCATTATGTTTCCATCCAAATGAAGATTTAGTAAAATATCTAAGTTAATAAGCTCTTCCACAAAATTTTCATCTTGGTTTAACATTCCCATGTCTCATCTGAGTGATGAAATTACATTCATCAAACCCATAAAAATGGACTGACCTTTACTCTAATGTTCATTTCACCTAAGATTATGATAATAACATGTTATTTTATAAAGGATACATCTGAATCTAATTACATTTCATCAAATTAAACTGCATGAGAAGGTCTATCATCATACATCTTCATCGGGAAGATTTGGAAAACATTATGCATTACACTGAACTAAGGATGAAAATCAAGCTAGTAAGAAATTTCCTTGATATGCTATATGATCTCAATGGGTCAAACGAATCAAGGAGAAAGATTATTATTTAACCCACTCTGTTTTCTTTTGGTATTTGTTTTCCCTGAGGGAGATAAGTTATTTTATGTTACTATACTAATAATGGATTGGAATGAAGTTTATGAAAATATGATTTTTGATGAGAGGAATGGTGTTACCCAACATATTTTTGATAAGAGGAATTATTTATATGTTGTATGATATTTTTTAAACTTGTAGATCCATTATCTTTATAACATTTACATGGTGTTTTTTATTTAAATTTCAGTACATAAATAATATTTTTTGGTAAAAAATCATATTAAAATGTTAGAAAGTAATTGAGAAATATTCATTTTGATGTGTTTTATATCAAGAAAAATATACATATATCTATCATTGGTAAATGAATATTAAAAGAATTTTTTGTGAAACATATGGTCGACTCAAAGACAATAGAGCAGTCGGGTAGTCTGACCATCTAATGGAGATAGTCCAGTAAGCTAAAAGTTGAGCTAGTCCAGAGTAGTAACAAATGTTTATAGGGAATTCGTAGTTCAACATGAGTTAGTGGAAGAGAAACACTATATAGAGAGACCTAGTGGACCATCGTAATAAAATACCAATGAGATTTTATGGTCATCTAATATAGTAAAAATTATTATAATACAATGTTATCATAATGAATTATTTGATGTTGGGTCACTATGTGTGACTATTATTCCTCACTTAATGATTAGGGTGTTATTAGGTGTGCACTAGATAAAAAAATAATAGTATAATTCCTTTTATCTAATTCACCTAGTTTTCGACAGACTAATTGAAGCTCGCATAACCTCTATGTGTTTAGGACGTGACTTCTATAGTGTTCTAAATTATTATGCATGATCAGAAGATACATGAAAAACCCAATGTATGGTGTCAAAGAGATAATATCAGTTCACTTTAAATTCGACAAAACATGATTGATGTTAATAAATATCATTAAGAGAATAATATTTAGTGGGTTTCTATTATTAGGATCCTATATATGCATGAGTTGTTTGAGAACCACAAGATAAATTTCTATAGAGAAGAAAAATTTGGATGAATGCAATGTTGTGTTGTTAAGTGTAAAATATCACAATTCTTATATAGTATTAATTTAATAAAAAGTATTTTTTATGAAAAAGAAAGATAATAATTTTGATAATTAACCTACAAATAATTCCAAAGGAATGAATTGTCATTTTCATAGAGTTATTATAATTGAGTATTTATACAATATGCAAAGCTATAAAAAGGATTGTGGTTATTGTGTTATAATTTTCTCTGCATTAGATGAGGAGAATAAATAATATTCCTTATTTAATCAGATACATATACTATTTAAGATAACTAACCTAAAAATATATTATTATCTCAAAATATACTATTTTTCTGAAATATCCACAAAAGATATTTCAATATCAAGACAAGTATAGCACTCGAGTTGCTAGACCGTCACATGGAGATAGCTAGAAAAGATCATATACAATATATAAAATAGATTAAAATGTACTATAGTCCATATATAAGTCATCAAAGGAAAGAGTTAGAAAAAAATCCATGCGGGGAAGTGTAGTGAGCCTTCAGGTATGTTGACCCCAAAGGATTTTACAAGCCATTAATGAAGAATTAGGTATTATATGGTATAACTCTCTAGAATTTTATTTCTATATGGGAACTCTATGCACCATTATTTTTTATCACATAAAAATATGATAGTGGTTGAGTGCGTACTGGATCAAATGACACTGTAGCAGTCATCTTCAATAGGACACCATATTCGATCTATACCTATTGAATCCCTCATAGTATCTATTAGTTTATTCCATGGATTCCATTATGGTTTTATCTATTATAAATTATAATTATAAACATTCAATTCATGATATGAGGTACCAAATATATGAGATCAGTGGAATTGAAATTTTATAATAAGTGGTTAAGGTATTCAAATATTTTCAGAAGAAAAAAATTGAGTGGTGTTCTATTATCTAGAACCTATAAATTATTGAGTTTGGTTATAACATTAAATTATTTATTCTAGAGAAGAAACAAATGTGTCAATATAACAACACCGAACAATACACCTAGATCTAGTACTAAAATCAAATTCCTTAAATAATAGATTTTTTACCTACTGTAACAACCCATACATGATCCATCCATAATAATGACATGAATAGAATGGATTTCACTTTCATACAACTCAATGATATTTTAGGTTTATATTTTTATAGAATCTGGAAACCCATTACATAAGAAGGTGGACGCTTCTATATAGTGTACCTTTTTTCCACAATTATAGGTTCTTACATTTACAATCATGTTTCATTGTTGAGACAATTTTTTCTTTCAGGTAAAGTCTTTATTAATGAAAATTTGACATTTATATAGTTCATACACATACTTAAGCTCTATGAAAAGTAGTTTTATAACATGGGATGAGAAAAAAATCATTAAAGGGTATAAAAATAATGTAAACCCATTAGTCCATTAAAAAACATGTAAATCCATATGGATGTTTATCTTTTTAAATAATAAACTATGAGATAAAATAATAATTTAATTACCCATGTAATGAAATTAATTTCCTAATGATTTTTATAAAAGACAATTTATCATAAATAATGGAAAATTAATAATCCTAAAAACACTTGAGATAACATAAGAACTCATGGAAACATGTCCATGAAAAAAACAAATCTTTCACCTTTAGAAGTTCAAAAAATTTCCATTAATCATGAGCCCATTCATTAAGTGAAAATACTTCAAATAAAACTCATATATGGAAATGGAAAATAATTTATGCATCACGGTATATTATCATCATATCAACCTTACAAGAATAGTAACAATGGCACATGAGCTTCATCCCAATTGGTGAAGACTCTCTTGGTGCATCCAAGAGATCCAAAATCAAATCCAAGAGGAGGCATATATCCTGGGGTACTGTAACAGTACTGTAGCAGGCACTGTAGTAGTACTGTAGTAGGAAATGTTTAGTACTATACCAGCCAGAATTATTCATCCATCTGGGCCTTCGGGCCACCAGTTTGGTCCTCGAGTCCTGCATGGCTTTCATGCCACCCAAGGCCTTCGGGCCAGCTGATTCCCATGGCCTACGGCCCACCATAAGGCCTTAGGGCCACCCCAAGGCCTTCAGGCCACATGAATGATCTCCTCAAACACACTACAAAAAAAGGTGCAGCCCTAGAAGAGGATTCATGGCAGGTGCACTCACCAGAGAAGAGCCAAAATGGATTGTCATAATGAGAGGGTATGGTTATGGAATCGGTACCAGACTGTGCTTGCACAGGAAGCCTATCCAGATGGTCATAAAAAGGTATAGAGATAAAATCAGTACTCAGATGTTGGGGAGGTGCAGTTTTTTGTAGATAGTCAATTTTAATTCCTTAAGACCTTCAGGTCATGTAATATACTAAGCCTATGAGCCATGTAATCTCTCAGCCTACGAGCCCTGTAACGATTCCCCCTCAAAATGGGGGGTTGTCAAAAATCAATAAAAATGAAGGCCTTCGGGCCATTCAGGAAAAAAACACTAACAATGTAATAATCTACCCAGTTAATACCATCATATCACTCTAGAGAATATATAATTACTAAATGCCTTAATGGTATATATGAGATGCATCCATCATAATATATAATTTAAAAGAAACAAAAAAAATAAGACACATAAATAATTGAATTTACATCATAAAAATCATAAAAATTGAAATTTGAGCCCCTAATAAAATAACACTTTCATTTATCTCATAAAAATTGGAGAAAATATAAGGTTCTATTGGTAATGTATAAAAACTAAAATTACAAGAAAAATGGGATTATGAACCTATTTGAAAATCCTTGAAAACATGAAGATGAATCTTAATAATGAATAATGTTCATAGTTTCAAGAAAAAAAATCCTTTTGTTAAATGATAATAACATTCTTTTTTCACTTTTATAAATAAATTCAAAATTGACCCATAAAAAATGATAAAAATATTCATTTTAAATAATTAGTAAATAAGGTCAAATATTGTTTTGAATGACCATAATAATTTTTTTATAATAAATAAGATAATTCTTATATCTTTTACAATAACACGTATATGGAAGAGAAAGATTTAAAACCATTTAAAATAAGGTTTAAAATAAAAATCTCTTACATGAGTCTTAAATCACTTCATAAGACTTTTACCCACCTAAATAGTAAAATTATATTAATTATTTAATTATTTAAGAAACTTTTCCATGTTTATTTCTTTATTATAATTCATATTATTTAATTTTATATCATGTTTCACTTAGGTACTAAATTGACATAGTTTTTGTTAGTCATTTTAGGATTTTTTTTATTTTATAATCTCCACAAAATAACCTTGGTATTTTATTAATGGTAAAATCTCATTTCATAAATGTTCCATAATATACTGATGCATGAATTTATATTTTTATTTATTTTTTAAAACAAAATAATGTAATAGGTTATGAAATATTACGTTTTCCATGAATTAGCCTCTATTGTTAATTTTGGGAAAGCTTAAAATAACCATTGTCGTTTACTTTTAATCAAACTATTATGATTGATTTTTCATTATTATATAATTAGTAAAAATATTAAATTTTTCATATTTATATAAAATAAATGGTATTTATGTTTCTTTAATCATTTTTTTGTATAAAAATCATAACATCGTTTATGTAGGTGTTAAAACCAACCAAAACAAGAACATGTTCTAACAAGGGAATGAGTAGAAATATATTATTATATAGTGATATTATCCCATATATGAATGCTTAATGATTTAAAATAAATTTAATAATAGTGATAAATAATATTCAATAAGTTTAATATGATTAATAAAATGAAAAATAAAGTTAATAGTTTATTACTTATAATGTGTCTGAGTATTCTCATTTTAGGCACTTAAATTCTACATTGATCATTGATTATTAAAAATATTAATATATATTTTAAAATTATCTTTATAGAAATTTAATAATATTATAAATATAATATTTATTTATTAAATACATCCAAGACACCATCCTTATAATCTAATTAGGAAAGATGAGATACATTTTTTTGTGAAGAAGGTAGGGCGCACATAAGCATGAGAAATGTTTTCAATTTTAATGGAAATATTCGAAAGAAGGTATATAATTGTTTATATTTCCAAAAAATATGTTATAAATATAATATTTTTCTTTAAATATATATTTATAGTCATCCATTTGAGACAGTGATGAAAAATAAAACACATTGTTTAGTGGAGGTAATAGTCTGCACATATGCACAAGAGACATTCCCATTTTCCATTGGATTGAAAGGAGGTTGAATATATTTTCACAAAAAAAATATTAAAATTAATGTATATTAATGATTCTTATTAAATTATCCTAGTTTTTTAATAATTTATTTTATAGAGGTTGAAGAAGAAAAAAACAAGAAAGTACATGGTTAATACCACTACCTCTTCCATGGATATTTTGCTTTGTCTTACAAATTAATCTATGTTAGTTTGATATTTATGTTTGACCAGTGACTATAGAGAATGGGAAATATGTTTGGGGTGGTATTTGGGTAGATAATTGTTCATTTAATTTGATCAATGTGTGTGGATAAAAGAGGAATGGAGGTTCCGTTATATAAGTGAGGGGAGTGTCACGGTTGTAAATACCATTAACATTAAAATAAATTAAATTAATTTTAATAGGAATGTGGAACCAAAAATAAAATATCGAGAATATAAAATTATTTACGTTAAAAATAGACTCATAAAAAATATTAATGAATGTTTTGTTATATTTAAAGACTTATATCCTAGTTTACCCCCCCCCCAAACACTTTTATCATCTTTCATGGTGACAAAATTTTATTATGGTAACAAATTTTATTGAATTAAAAAAAACTGGCCTTAATTTTTTTAAATTATAATTCAAATTATAGAATCGATTTTATCATATTAAATTTCTAAAGCTGTTAGAAATTAATTCAAATATCCATGCACAAAACTTGTAAAACTCATTTTTAGAAAACAATTATTCTTTAAGTATACAAATGATTTTATTCACATTCCATGCATAGTAAAAAAGATTTATATGGTTGTTAATTTATTTTATTGGATGAAATATATATAAGTTTAACTGGAAATATTAATCAATATTGATTAATTTTATTCATTAAGAAAAAAATTAATTGCGAACATAATATTTTTTGTGAAAATATCTCTTTTTTCTTAAAATGATTTTATCTTCATTTATAACAATTTTATCATCAATGTATGAATTACATTACATTTTTATAAATATATATATAATAATTTTCAATAATTTTAGTACTATAAATAATAGTAATTAACATTTAAATATAGTATATATAATAAAATAATGTTTCTCAATAAAATATTTCTGTTTAAATAAGAATTATTCCGGTAGTATTCTTTATCATTACATTACCATTTAATAAATGTAATTAATTGGATTAATTAATTATTAAATAAATTTCATAAATAAGTTTTATTTATATCAGTCCTATAAACTATTAAATTTAATGAAAATGAATAATTTCAAAAATACAATTCAAAATAATCTATTAATAATTAATAGAATTTTATTATGTTAATTTAACACATTTTTTCATTTATAAAAAAAATTTATTAAAATAAATAATAATTTTTTAAATGTAATATATAATTATTCACTTAACATTAGTGTGGTGTGCATCACAATCTTTTCAACACATAAAATTTATTTAAAATTAAAAATCATTCTAAAATGTCTTGGTGTTATAGTGAATCATATTTCATGTCGTTGAGGATGAAATGTCATTATTCTAATATAGTCAGGATTAATTAAAGAGTATTTTGGATGATAAAGGGCGAATATAATAGTTATTAGAAACCCAAAAAAATTAAATGAAAAGAAATATCATGCTTACATATTTGGTGCAGTAAAATCATGGTATGATATGCTGAGTTTGTGGGATTCTTGTGGTGATCACATGAGAAGAAACATGGAATATGATAAGGAGAACACATAAGATGACCTATACAATAAGATGCAGTTTATTTTTTAGTTAACATAAGAAAATAAGATAATTCAATGTTAACAGATATTATTCTTTTAAGATATATACTTTTTATGATATAAGGATCATATAAGATGATAACATGTATGTAAGATATGAAACATGTAAGATATAGATTCATAAGATAAGAAAATTTCATCTATGATATTACTACATGTAGGATACAAAAAATCCTGGTAATCCCAAATTTAACTTTTAAATAATAATGGATTTGTATGATTCACAATGTAGGGTACATCTGAGTTTTTATATATGGTAGAGCCAAGCTTATGAAAAGGTAAGATACTTCCATTTAAAATATTTCTACATACTAAGATGAGGTTTTCATTCTTTAATAACATTGTAGAAAAAAAATTAAATACAACCATAATTAGTGGTGTTATATGTAATCCCATGTAAAAATGGAATGTTATGTGGAATTTTTCAATTAATTTTAAATAGATTAAATCATCGGAAACAGTTGGGATATTTATGAATGTTTGAAGCTGAATATTTGGGAAATTAAAAAAGAAAATATCAAAGAGTTAGAGGGTGACATTTCAAGGAGTTTTGAATTTTTAATATTATATAAATTAAAATGGTATAATATTCACACACTGATGTTAATATATATTTCGAGAAAAGAATAGAAATGTTATTAACTATATATTCCTAGTGAATATTTATCAAGTTTAAAGAAAACAAAAAGGGAAGAAATAACAGATACATAAACCACTTATATATAGTGTGTATCAATGTTGTAAATATGGTCCTAACATTTTATTCATCATTCCATATTATGGAGTCAAAGGATGAAGAATTAGAACAAGTGTTGTTGCAAGAGATTATTCTAGGAACTAAAGTACAAGAAAAGGGAGATATGATCATTTAACCTTGTCTAATAATTTTGATATTTAGTTTATAAATTTGATAAAAATAGAAAAAATATATTGAATATATAAATGAGAAATAGATTGATTCAATGTTGAAGATTATCACATCCTATGTAAGATGATCATACTATTTAGGTTATGAGAATAACAGAACAATATTATTAATCATTATTCATTAACATAAGTAAAAATAATATATTTTATAGAGATTATAAAAGAACTAGTAATTTATTTCTTTGTACTTGATTGGTGATAGTATAATAGGTCAAAGGTAAAAGCCTTGCTCATGATTCTTTTCATAATAAGAAAGAATCAGTGTGAATGTTGGATAATAATCATCATACATCAGAAATTTATTCATCCTAACTATATGGTAGCATTGTTAACATACCCTTGTGTAATTATTATGTTATGTTCCTATTTATATTTTATTAAATATCGATCAAATGTGAGATTAATAAATAGAGTAATTAATTAATTGAAAAAGTGAAGAGGTGACAAGGGATAAATGTTTAAATTAGTTTAATAGTATACTAGCATTTATTTAACCTCACACACCCTCGTTAGTGTTGGTTACATATTATTTTGACATTATCAATTGGTGTCGAATCATGTCACACCTCATATTGGATCCATAATGTTGATATTTTTTAAAGATTGGGTTTCTCATCCAAAGGAAACATGGATTGAAAACATAGAGGAAATTTATCAATATATAATATGATTTACACAACATCCATGGTTCAAAAAAATAATTAGAGGAAGGATATAAAAATGATGATGAAATAATCTCACTTATATAAATAACAAGTTGAAGAAGTTTCCCCTTGTTTTGATTTTGTTATTGAAAAATCTAATGTAAAGGAAAAAGATAAATTTACTCCACCCTCAACTAAAATATATGAATCATTTATACCTCAACTGTTTTAATTTGTTTAGGTGATAAAGATGTAAGTGAAAATTATTTTCAATAATGTACATTAGAAGACCCAAGTAATGATTAGAGTGATAATATATCTATATAGTTACAAAATGAATTAGTTACTATATTAAAAGTTTCATCATAATGTTCCTAATGAAATAGTGATTTATATTTGTGGGATTTTTAAAAAAATATATGAAAAAAACACAAATTTTGAAGAATGATTAGAAAACATAGAGAAATATTTTGAAGACAGAGTTTTGACTTATGTAAAACACTCAATGAAAGTTATATCCCAATAAATAATGAATTTGGAACTTGAAAAATATTTCACTAGTTTTCAGAGTGAGTGTATTTTTTTTAATTCAAGAGAAATAAAAATACATAAATAATTTTTAATAAAAAATTCAAATAATTGGAATGAAATCAAAATTATAAAAATAATATTAAAATAAAAATTTCGAAGTCAATGCTAACAAGATTAATAATCATGAAAACATGATGCAAGAAATGAAACAAATGTATGAATGTTGATTAAAATAGATGAGAATGTCTATAGAAGACAGACTGAGCTCAACAAATGTTGAGAAAAAAATCATTAGTATAAAAGGGTTTAATCTTATAGTTAAGTTAATGAATATAGAAATAGATTAATTAAGGTATTCATAATAATTTTAAAATTTTAATACTACCACATATAATTACAAATAAAATTCTTATGTAAATATAATTCTATCTTGGGGAAATTATTTTTCGGGTCTTTTAATGATCAATCTATAGAAGCACCAAATAAAACATTTCCATCCACCTATAAAGACAATGTTTATAATAAATTTTTTAATATTCAGAGTGCATGCTTAAACTATCCAGATCAAAATAAGGAAAAAAATTGAGATTTATCCCAATGCATCTAGGGTGGATGGAATAATGATTAAAATTTGTTGTTACCCAAAAAAAATACCATTTAGTGAATGAAAAGGGACAAAAATAGCAAAGAAAAAATATGGTAAAATTGTTTTAAAGAAGTAAATATCAAGTTTTGTGATTCTTTTGTGCTAAAAATAGATTGGGAACGTTGATACATCTGTCTAGAATAATTTTTCAAACTATAAATGAAAATGGGAGGAAACACCATGGGAATAATGGTGAAATGAAGCAATGCTTACAAAAGGATAAAAACAATGTTTTCCACAAATGGATATAAAAACATTGGATATAACTATAATGAATCTAGTAAAATAGGCCGTAGTAGTAGATCTTTTATACCCATATAATTCAATCTAGTGAAAAAATAGAAATAAAAGAAAAGATTATTGAAGATAGTGAATGAAGATAAAACAATATTGGGAATAAATTTAGAGAGGCACACGAAAAAAATATTCCCAAGATTATAGAAAATAAGAAATATGAGTATCCATAGATCTATGGTAAAAGAATGATTTTAATGAAAATATCACATGAATTACAAATGGAATGACACACCAATGAGATTCAGATACTTCTACAATAGAAGAAGGGGTCATACAATGGACAATTGAAAACAGGGAATGGGTGTATATATTAAAGAAGTAAATCTTGATAAATATTGATAATTAATCCATGATAAAAACTAGAAGTTTGTTTTAGTGAGGAATACTATTTATATTCTATGTGGAATAACAATTATGGTTATACACACTCTAAATATGTGTTTCGTTATTTGGCCAACTTATTTGAAAAATTAAACGGAAATGGTGAGACAATAAGATAAAGAAAGAATCAAATAGAATGAAATTAATCCATATTAAGAAAAAAAATTCTTGAGTGATCATCTAATGGTGATATCCTAGGATCTCATAATGTGTTTTGGGGGATATGTATTCCATCTGGACACAATTGAATGGGTTATCTAATAATCACAGCAACTCAATAATAAATCCAAAACAAATATGTAGATTGCACTAAGGGATGTCTGTTCCTTGATAGATCATGTTAAAAAAAGATATCACACATGTATAGAAGAAACGTATCATTTCATCCAAAGAGTAAAATATAGAAAACAAGAGACCCAACATAAAGAGTCTATATAGTCCTTGAGAAAAACTAAAAAGTAAAAATTTATTGAGTGGAGATTTTCTACCAAACTGCTCACATTGATGAGAAAGTTGGTTCCACCTTATTCCATAAATTTTTTGTTTAATTTATGTGAATTAATTATATATAACAAAAGTTAAATCTAGTTCTCAAGAGTATAACTAATGAAGTTAAATTTATTTGAAGTAAATATTCTTGTTTTGATTAGATTCTCCATCTTGGTATGATATGTCAATTTGTATTAAACAAATGGTAGAAGAAAATGGCATGCCTTGATGAAGAGAAGATAAGAATAATCCCTTGAGGGAGAGTTCACCTTGAGAGAATTCTAGAAGTTTATAATTTAAAAAAATATAAATTTTGGAAGGTTCATATGTAAATTTTATTTAAAATATTGAATATTGTTAAAATGATTTTTAGTGATGTATGGTAATAGTTTTTATGAGTTAGTATCATATGTTTTTGATCAATAGACAACATTATTTTCTAAATATTAACCTCTTTATTTCAACACCGACCAATGTTCAATTAGACTTATAATGGGATGATTTCTGACACATTCCAAAAGTATGTTGTAAAACTATCCTCTTTTAGGATATTTTTATTAATTTTCAATTATTTGGTGAGATGAAAATGTTAGAATTAAATGAGACTAAGTGATAAAAGAAATAGAAAAATATATAGGCAAACCATTTTCTATAATTGGTATTAATGAAAAATATAAAGGGATATATTGTTATGCTCAAAACATGATTATTTAATATTTATGCTAAATAAGGAATACAATTTGTTTCATTTCTATATATTGATGATAAATTTATTGGATGGATATTAAGGAACCTAAGCTTAATGATGAGAATTAAATAGTTCTCGATCAATTTACAGAGAGGATGAATGGTGTGAAGGTTTTAGGTGATTTTTCCAACTTGGAGAATCGATCATATAATAACATTAACATGGTTGGGTTGGTGCCTATAACATAATTACCTAGATCACTCTGAATAGTTACTAGACTGGGGGACTCATTTAAAATTAGGAATATCTCCCCTTATGCCAGAGTATTCCGATTTTCAGTACGGGTCTACGGATGTATTCTGGGGAGAATATACCCACAATATCAGAGTGCACAATTATAAATGAATAAAATTTGTATCATGCATAGACCACAGACAACGTAGCATGAGGATAAATAAAACATCCATGTATAATATTATAAAAATGAGACATAAATAGAGTCATAGAAAATTCATTTTCTACCAGTATGATCGCATATACAGATTGAACTAAAAACAGAATATAGGTTTCTACTATAACTTCAAGATATACTCAATCCTAGTCACCTGATATCATCTGAGTCATCCCACATGACCAGGAGAAACCCCAACCCATTCTTCCTCCTAACCTGTGCTTAAAATTATTATGTGAGAGTTTCCCAGGTACCCAAGTGAAACGGTAGCCTGAGCAAGGTGTCAGTACACTACTCAGTAGGGAACCACAAATTTCATCCTATTATAACCAATATATGTTTTGATATGTGCACATGAAATTATTGATCAAAATAAATAAATAACTATTATAAAAAATAAATCTAAAAAATCACTCCAATACCAACTTAATCCAATATGAGAATGCCTATGAGTATTTCATAATGATCATTCCAACCCATCTACTAAGTATCATACCATTTTTACCATTTGGAAATTTAGAATGATTAACCATACCAACATTGGCCGATGATGGGGTGTCTCTAAGATCATCATGATAACCATTTCATGCCAGCAACATGTTGGCTCAAATAAATGGCAACCCCAGCCGTATCTTTACAGCTCTAGGGAACCATCTCCAAGAAGTCCAAACATCTGAGCTTCATCTCAAGAGAAACTATATCATAGATCTCCAACTCCTAGGAATCTCCAATAGTATATCAAATGAAATATATATGGAATTCCAACAATATCCTCTCAACTCTGAGGACCCATCTCATAGAATCCTGAACATACATGCTCTAAATCCATGGTAGCTTTAACTGTATATCAGATCCAAATACATGGTAGTCCCAACAGCTTTTCAAATATATCCTTTGGGCGTATTCCATAACCTATCCTAAATTCCAATATGGTAGAATTTTTATCATATATATCATGACTACCCCAAGAGAATATTACTTGTCACACCTATAGGTAATCCACTTATTGTCCTCTATCCTATTTGGTTTCTTGGGACAACACTCATCACTGAGAGACACCATGTATCTCCACTGTAATGTAATTATCAAATGTACCATAGGCCACAAAAGTTTGTTCCATGTCAGCATGGTATAAAAATATGGAAGGCATCCCATATTTATGTCTATGATAGTCCATAGTTGTTTCACTCACATAACCATCCAAACTCTCTTAGGGTTATCTCGCATATGCACTGTCAGGACAGGTTGGAGAGAATCATTCATCCTATACTTGTCTCATTAACCGAATTTCTTGAAGGCACATAAAGGTCCTAATAATTTATTATAGGTTGGAAAATTATAATTCTATGGTCACCTCCTGCTTAGAAGCATCTCAAGCCTCTTTGCATAGGATAATAAGTTTCATTATGTCCAAATTCACCTCTTAAGAGGTTCGGTAACCACAAAGTATCTCAAGGGTTCAACCATGCCCTCTTGGTCTGGTAATATCAAGTCACCACACCACTTTCTCAAGAGGTTTTCATTAGATCCTATACTAGTGACACTAAGTATGCATATGCTCAACCACTCTAATCAGGATTTTGAATGTCACCATGAATCACTATAGTCTAGTCCATGGCCTTTGACATCCAATGAATCAAGCCTTTAAACTATGACCAATGTGGCCTAGGCACTTTGGTCTGTTCATCTAAAAAATTCTATAGGCCCAACAATTTTAATTTAACGTAAACATTCAACTAAAATCAATCAAACTATCAAATTAAAAGGACATCACTTGATGACGAAATAACATAAAATTCATGCCACATAAACTAAATAATAAAGGCCACAGGAAATTTATTACATATAACCTATAGTATATCGAATCACTTTCCATTTTCCACAGCATATAAACTTACTTCACATCCTCCACCAAGCTTTCATCAATATCAACAATCACCACCCGCACTCTGGGAACCTTAATCATTAAAAATTATAGTAGTAAAATAATTATAATAAATTATAATTTTTTAAACCAATTACTTCTAAAAATATTCAAAATTTCTAAATTCGCATCACAAAGCCTTGTCACATCATAATAACAACTAGAAACCTATGGGGTCTGTAAGGACCCCTTACACGATCCAGTTGAAATCACTATGATATGACACTAACTCTATCATTAAACTAACTTAATTTTGATGAAAAATTACTGAAAATTCACCATAGTGATGTTCCTCATCCAAATAGGAATTGAAGGCATTCAAGGGGCATCCCGAGATGTCCTCTTCCTAGGCTGAACTGATCCCTATCATGCTTGAGTGATTCCACTATGTTCTAGTAAAATAAAAATAACATAATGATAGACAAAAAAATGAGATGAAAGGTAGGTAAATAAAAATATGGGCCACCATAGGAAGTGAGCCCCTTTCAACCATAGGAAATCTCCAAAAAAATACTGTAAATATAATAGGACACCAAGGGATAAAGGGGTGAAGAGGGGTGATGGTTGTATGAAAAAAAATCAAAGAAATATGTGATAACCCTCTTAAAATAAAAAGGCAGAATTTGTTAAATTTCCTCCCACTAAAAAGGCTCGTTATCTAGTTGGTGGCTTAACAGCCTACCAATGCTAGGCCACCAAATAGATTGTGGCTAGTATGTGGCCATAAGTTGTTATTTCCATGTTGCTCATCCCTTCATCTGACACTCTACCAAGACTCTCAGCTACAGACCAAACCTCGTTCCACACTCAAAACCATCTAGTTGATGTGTTCAATGGATCATAATTACATTATGATTCCCTCTTAAGAATTTGGTCCATCCACTCATTTGAAAATTCAAATTTCCTTGAGTATTTTATGACCCAGAGAGACAAATGGATTTAAAAACACCACACAATAATACTTATCATCCTCGATAAGTCTTCATGAACATATAATTTCACCTAATGACCTGCCTTTTTCATTAAAGCTTGTTTAAATGGTCATGTTCAATAATTGGATGCTTAATGTGCCTCCGAGTCATAATTCTATCATATAAAACTCACCCCACTGAAACATGATAAATCAATTGAATTCATTATCAAACTAATGATATTGTTCTAAACATGTTTCATATATCTTTATATAACAACACATATTCATCCAAATGATTTTCTCTGCTACAATCCTCACCATTATAGGACTTCTGTTATCAGGCCAGTTCCAAAGTATGGTGCCTCTCGGCCGTAGGATCTGCCTGCTAAAACTCATTTTTCTGCTCAAACAAAATACCCAATGTGGATCCAAATTTCCACACTCAAACATACATGATAACACCTTTTAATTTTTTTTACACATTTTCATTTCCAAATTTCAAGTCATAATAGTTGTTCCTCCACCATATAAGCATTACATGAGCACATCCACTTTTCCTCAAAAAGCCCTAGCTAATGACTGAATCATACCCATCATATCTAATACGATGAGTCCAATATACTTCTTAACTCACCACATCCAATTACATGTAACTGTGGGGAACATAACCTAGAAAACCGTTCATAAGAACATTCAACCGCCCTGTTCGATACGTCACACAAAACAGCTAATCACAATGAATTTAATCCTATAGGAATTCAATTATTATATAAAAATTCCTAATGAATTATGAACATGACTCTCGGTGTAACTCTATATTTGAGTCACTAACCGTCCAAAATGTGTCATTATGGCATGTCATACCACAAGCACTAATGCACCTCGAATATAATACATCTAGATAACCTCACTTCATATGAATCACGTTGTTGACACACAAAATCTATCTGATGTCATGTCTGAGATAAACCTATCATTCACCGAGGAATCTAGTTGAATTCATCTATATTTTTTCATTCTAATCAAAATTTTACAAAGACCAACAAACATTCGGTCTCATGTTTCCATGACCCACCTCATGTGGGGATCAACACCCACAACTGCCACCATACTATTCACTATAGGTGAGTCCTTGATTTCATATCACTGAGTTCAATCCCAATCTCGATTGACCATGTACCATCCATCACTGAATGGAATGGTTTTATGTGGAAAATCATTACCATACCTGAGAACTAACTATAACATTCTTTTTTACATATTATCAATCCATATAACACACATGTTACTCCTCGCAAGTTATTATCACTATCCAATCAATACCTAGGAAAGATCAAATTCATGAATTGGATGTATCACCCCACCCTGATCCAAAACACGATGTCACCTCTAATATAGAGGTACATTTCCAATTTTGATCTAAGCCCCATGAATCTATACCCACCCATAGTAAAATTCTCATTATTCCTTTTCCTAAACATAGACTTCACTAATTTAAAATTCAATAGTTATCACATGTTGTAAGTCCCCTACTATAAATAATACAAAATGTTGGGATTTAATATAAAAATTAAATTATTATAGATTGATGATGTTTTCATGTTTAGAGTAATAGTTAATTTGACCATAACACATACATTACAAAATCCTAAAATAAGAAGTTGTAACTTTAAATCGGTATCTATTTCTCCCATAATATAAAACTTATAAAATAAAGAATTATCACTTTTCTTAAAAAATATCATGACATTAAAAATGAATTATTCCTATCACATACCCTTCCATAAACCCTATGAAAACATTTTAAAATTTTAGGATGATCCGAAAATCTCAGTATGGTATATAAAAAGAAAGGAAACCATTAGTTCAATAAATACATGAAAACTCATATAATTTTAAGATCTATCTTCAAGGTTAATTGAGAATAGGGACTAAAATATTTTCAAATGAAAAAAACTCAAATATTTCTCAAATAAAATCATTAAAACTGATAGAAATCAATTAAAAATATTTTTGGTTTCTTAAAGAATGATTTACATAAAACCCTTTCAAAACACTTTCAATTAGAATAACCATAGGGAAAATTTCCAATATAATTATTATCCAATTAATATGTGATCTATAATTGGGATCACTTGTGATCTACCATGGGGTGTAAACCTTCACACAAGCTATATCTGGATCACCAATTTCTCATGAGCTATAATGGGGATTTATATTTCCTATAAGATATATCTGGCTCACCATTGAGCTATAATGGGGATCAATCATTCAGTTAATTTTAATGGGATAAACTATTTCATCTAATTTTAAATTATTTTATCATGAATAAAATAGTTTCATCATATAAAAAATTGAAAAAATGTTTTGAACTCATGGGAAAAATTAATTCGATAAAAAATTATTTTTTTTAAAACCCCATTTTCAAGAAAAAATACCCAAAAATGAAATATGGGTTTCCATTAAAGAAAAAATGTAATATTAAAATGGAATATATAAATAAAATAATTTCTATAGTTTCTGAAAAGTCATTTTCACCATGTACTTTAAGAATAGAATATTCATTTTTTCATTTGTCATAATGTTCTGAATATAACACATAAAAAGATTCCTTTTAAAATAATTTTATATAAATTAAAAATAATCATAAAATGTAATTAAAAATTATTTTATTTTCATATAAAAACATAAATAAAATCATTTTATAAACATGGGCATGGAAGATAAATATTTCGAAGGAAAACACTAAAAGATTATACATTTTAATAAGAAAAGTCCCTCATCACATGAGAAAAACTTGAATCATTAAAATAATTAAATAATAAAATTACAAAACAATAAATATCATGATAATAGAAAAATTAATTATATAACATGTAAAAAAAATTTTATATTCACCTTATAAGATAATAAAGGTGCATAACATCAAGACATGCCTCAATGAAAGGAGTATGAGATGGAGTTGCTTACCTTGAGTCTAATTTGTCCCATATATAATTTATATTACTAAATAATAAACATTGAATAATTATTTATTTTCTTCATAAAATTTTTAAGGTTTATTTGTACTTTTATTTCACTTATTACCATTTTATAATAATTAAAAAATTATTTAAGTTTATGGCGGACATTTTAGTCGATATTTAGTAATTGAGTTCAAAATTAATTTTCCACGATGTCTATAGTAAAAGTGTAAATTATTCCATAATATATATAATAATAATAATGATGTGGTTTTCATATTTTTACCTAAATTATACTTTTAAATCCAACCATTAAATATGGTTATGAAAATGAACAATGTTGAAATCATGGGGACTATAAGTCATACTTACGCATGCGTAATGTTTCAATTTTCAATAATCAGACTGGAAAAGTATTGAGTATAATTATAAATTTATATATTGAATATAATATAATAAATATCATATTAACAAATTAAATATATTTATATATATCATCCATGTGATATGATGATGAAAAAAGAATTGCTTCGCTTCATGGAGGTCATAATTCAGACGTACACATGAACGATGTTATCATTTTTCTGTTAATGTAAAGGTAAGAATAAATAATGATATCCTATATTTAAATAATGATAATAATTTCTTGATTATCATAAATAATATTTAATTCCATAATATTAACCATTATTGATAGATGGTGATGGAATACAAATTATATCGGTCTGTGAGCTGGTATTCTGCCACACACACTGATGATGAATTCTTTTCCCATTTTATGAAGAAATATATGGATATAGGTTATTACACAAATATAATAACATATAACTATATTTATTACACTCTAAGTATTATTTTATCATTTTTTAATTTGATTTTAAGGAATTGGAAGAAAAAAAATAGATGCACTAAATAAAAAATGATACCTCTTCTTTATAAATCCTACACTTATTATCACCTTAAGACCACTAAGGATGGTGTTGTGCCTAAAATAAGAGCTCATGAATGTTTTGAGGGATTATATAAAGGTATTTTTAATGTTATATTCTAAATAAAATATGTTTGTAATTGTGATGAAAATAGAATAAGTGGTTCCCTTTAACAAGAGTGGTATGGGGCACTCTTGAAATTCTCAAAATATTAAATAAATATAAATTAATTTTAAATTATAAATGGATTAAAACGTATTTATTTATAATAGTGGATTATTATTTTTATAAATAAATTCATTAAATAAAAAATATACAGTTTATTGAAATTTTTTAAATCCTTTTCTTTTAGATTTAGACCATATTAAACCCATTTAGCTTTTACAGTGACAACATGGATTTTTACTCTTTCAGAGTCAATATAGTTACAATAAAATGCCAAAAAAACCATAAATAGATAATTTATGAAATTTTAATCCTTATAAAAATAATTTCTTCTAATATATTATTTTTAAGTGTTTTATATCATTTAAAAAAATGTTATATATTTTTAAATATCATTAATGTCAATTTTGACACTATTCATTTATTTGACTTTTAAAAACATCAAGATAAATATAATGATTCAAAAATATGTTTTTTATATTAATAACAAGTCAATGTCATAAATAAGTTAATTTATGACATCAATTATATCAGATTAATTTTATTTTAATATATTTAATAAGATTTATTTAATATTTCCATTAATAAAATAATTTTTATTTAATTATTGCGCAAGACTATAAGTTAATTATTTATTCACTAAAATATAAAAATAAATTACCATTATAAAGATATATATTTTATATTTAAAAATAATATTTTTAGTTTAACATATCTCTTACATAACCCAATATTAAAAATATTTTACTTGCTAAATATAAGAGTATGACAAGTTTGACTTTTCTTTAAATAAAACAATATAAAGGTTATAATCTCATCCAAATAGAAACAAATGGCCACTTAACCAATATCGTAATGGATATGAATTAAAAGTAATCATAGGATAAAAACAATTATTTTTTAGGGTCATTTTATAATATATATAATATTATTTGAACCCCTAATTACTAAATTTACCCATAATCATGGTAATAAAAATTAATAAAGTTACTATAAATATTTTTCAGAAATAAAAAGGGTCATATTTAATAAATTTTTAACTTGTGATTCCAAATATAAAATCCATTTTTCAAAATCCAAAAAATAAGTTTGAATAAAACTAATTTATAATTAATCTTATTGACGGGACGAGAAAGCGGGTTTCTAAATGAAAATGCTGAAAAGATCACAAAGTCTTCAGATCGAATTTCAGTATGATATTGATTAAAATTACCTAAATTGGAATTATAGATGTATAATTTCTAAAATTTTACATTAAAAAAAATTAAAATAATATTTAATATTATAAATTGTTTATATTAAATTTCAGGTTTCAATTAATATAAAATATGATTTACTATTCATGTAAAAATAAAACGTATCAGAAAAAATAGCAAAAAATAAAATAAGGTAAATTATTATATTATTATTTCAAAAATTAATTTTAATTTTTCAAATAAAATTTATAAAATATTAAAAATTATGTTTCAAAATAGAAGACCTTTAAATGTTGACAAAACAGAATTTTTAGAAAAATATATCTTTTATGCTAAAAATTGGACTTGTTTATATGTTATGCCTATAAAATCAATCAAATGAATGTCCAAAAAAATTATAAACATTTTTTAACTTTATATAGTTTGTCTTATTCCTACCTTCCAATATAATAGTTTGGATATAACCACCACATTAAATAATAATGTTCAGTTGTTAATTTAAACTAAATGTGATATCTTTTGTATACTATATA
Source organism: Viscum album (assembly GCA_963277665.1). Lineage (NCBI taxonomy): Eukaryota > Viridiplantae > Streptophyta > Magnoliopsida > Santalales > Viscaceae > Viscum > Viscum album. Next base: position 2,042,864,907 of record OY728141.1, on the reverse strand, counting down.
ACATAGTGTTTCCTTTTAAAATATCAGCATGTTACATTAACTCACCCACACATTTAATAAATTTATCCCTCCGAATATAAACATGGGATTTGTAATGAGGGTTTGACTATTCAAAGTACCTTTGTTAAAATCCAGCATTGAAAAAAGGAATAATAAAAATTCCATTTGACAATATAGAGAGGAAAGTATGATGGTCACATGAGCTAACACATACTATGAAAAAATGTAGAAAAACATGGGCATATAAGAAAAAAACTAACTATCGGGTTTTGATGGAGAGTGTTAGAGAACATAGTCGTTATAAAATTATCCATCACCATGGTGTAAATATGTGATAAGATGAAAGTCCATTTAATTACTAGTATGAAAAGTAAATGAATAAGGTTTTTAATTCAAAATAAATTTCCTAGAGTTTAGAAATTCCTTTAATGTCTAATTATATAATTAAATATACTTACATGATATATTTATATTTTATGATGAAAATTTCTTGCACATAACCTTCCCAAAATTTGGATTTACACCCTTAAAAATAAACCTAATAATCAAAGATTATATAAACCCTAAAGATTATCATACCATTAAATTCTTGTCCAAAAGTAAATGAATTATTATAAATACAAATATTATTTCCTAATAATTAACCCAAAAAACATCACAAAAAATCCTTAATCACATTATGACCTCATCACTTCAAACCTCGTAAGGAGCGTCTAAACCCTTGAACTTATGGTTTAACCTCAAAAAATAACAAGCTCCCCAGAGCATTCATCACTTCACCATGTGTCTCAAAATCAACCAAAGTTGCCCAAAAATATTTTCCAATAATTTCTAGTTCTTTATAATGATGATTTCTATTAGGTGTAAGTAACTTTTTACTCATGATATCATAATTCCCCAACTCATCACAACTAAAACTTCACATTATTGATTTGATATATTTCATCTCATTCTTTAAATTGTTCAGGGAAATTATATTTATAGAAACAAACATTGTGATGAAACATACCACACTGCTAAAACATTATGGGTCCTGACATGAATTCCTAAAAATGTATTTTACCACACCTAGAACAAGTTTTATACTTACGTCCATTATTTCTAGTCTGTTACTTCTCAATTTTCTTCTATCTTAATTGATTTTTAATCTTATTATCTCATGGCACATCAGTGTTGAAAAACTCCATATCAACTTTCTCAGTACTACGAAATAATTTCTCATAATTTTTTAATTAATGTGATGTCAATGCTAATTGTAATATTGGTTTTAATCATGTTTAAAATCTATTAATTATTCTATCAATTTCTCGAATAAATTATGGCACATACCTACACAATCATGAGAAATTTTCTTCATTTTTAGACCGAAAATATACATATTCTTTCTATATTTCCCAGAATTATTTCTCAATCCTATACTGATGACCCTTACTGAAATATTTATAAAGTAAAATATCCTTAAATGTGTCCCATTACATATAATAAATATCAACATTGTCTTTTCAAGTCTTAATCAAATATCGTCATCAATCAGCTTATCATTTATAATAATAGATGGAAAGATTAATTTTTTAACAGTCTGAACATCCCATGAATTCAAATATCTTCTCCTGGGAATTGATCCATCCTTTTGTTACCACGAGTTTAGATGATCTATAGAATGATTGGGGATGTTTCCTCATGAAATTATCTATTATAGACATGTTACTTTTTGGAACATTGGGGTCCCCTCTAGTATGGATATGACCGCTATTTATCACTACCACTAACCGTTATATTCTAATTACAGCCATATCTGGATGCTAATTTAGAAGGATATTTTCCTTTCTATTCCTTATCACTATATCTTCCTTGTTTACTCTCTAAAAACATTTTTTCCAATCATACTTTAGATGAATAAATAATTCATTCATAAAATGAAGATTTAGTTCAACTTAACCCTAAAGTAAAATATTTTAACGGCATGCTATTAGCACTATCCTAACATCTAAAATTTTCTATTCCATCCATTAATATAGACTATAAATCCTTGACATTAAAAAATAAATAAACTTGAGTTTTATTAAATAAATATATTTCTTCCAAAATTATAATCTTTTTAAATATAGAGTTATACAGAATTAGGCCATAAATCATTCAAAACAAAATCATAAAATACAAATTTTTCACTTTTGATCAGTATCCATTTTTCTCACAATATAAATATTTTAAAATAAATTATTATTTGTTTCTATTAAAAATATTCATGACATAAAACATGACTTTTTACTTTACAATAACCATCCTTAAATACAATAAAAACATTGTAAAAAAATTATATGAGCTGCAAATAACAATAATGGATTTTAAATTAAAGGAAACAATTACATCTGTAAAAACATGAAAACTCAAATAACATTAACCTTTATCATAAAAGTTTATTGATAATTTAAAATAAAACATATTTACATGAAAAAATAATAAAACATTTTTCTCAATGAAAATCATTAAAACCTATAGTAATCAATTTAAACTTATTTATGTTGCATAGATAATCATATACATAAATACCCTTTCAAAACCCTTTCAACTGAAATAATCATTTGAAACAATTACAATATTATTGTTACCCGATTCATCAGAGTTCTATAATAGGGATCACTCTTTATATAAGAAATATTGAGCTCACCTGTGAGCTACAATGGGGTTCAAACCTTTATATAAGCTATATGGGGATCACATGTTTTTGGGGAGTTATAATGGGGATCAACAGTTCATATATGATATATCAGTCTCACTTCGGAGACATAACAGGGATCAACCCTTCATATAAGTTGTATTAGGATCACCCATTCCAAATAATACTAAAGTACCATATCATAAATAAAACACTTTCTTTATAAATCCCTTTTTAAAAAACTTTTAAATTCTAGTGAAAAGAACTTTTGGTAAAAAAACCATCTCATTTTAAATTCCCATTTTCAATAAAAAAATAAACATAAAAAATGAAATATGTTTTCCATTTTAGAAAAAATTTAATCTTATAAATAAATCAGGAAATAAAATAATGTCAAAATCTATGTAAAACTCATTGTCTTTATGTTTTTTAATAATAGAACATTCATTTTTTCATTTATAAAAGTGTTTTGTATAGAACACGTAAATTTTTCTTATAATTACTATCAAAAAAAATTAAAAATTGGGATATAATTTAATTTATAAATATTTTTTTCCATTTTAAAAAATAAAGTTATTTTAAAAACATGGACAGTAAAGATAAATATTTGGATGGAAAACTCTAAAATATGATTGTTTTTAAAAAGAAATGTCTTTTTTCACTTGAGATTGAATTGAATAAAAATCCCTACATAATAACATTAAAAAACATTAAAAATCCTGATAGTGATAAATTAATGATATAACATGTCAAAACGATTCTATATATACCATTTAATATAATTAAGGTTCGAAACATCATGATATGTCTCAATAAATAGAGATTTAGATGAATTATCTTACCTTGAGTCTGAATTGTAACATATGTCCTTTATATTCATGAAAAATAAACTTTTATTAATTATTTACAATATTCATTAAATTTTTAAAATTTATATTTACATTTATTTGAATTATTAATATGTTATTATAATTACTTAATTATTCAAGTTCACGTCAGATGTTTTTAATGATATTTGTACTTGAGTCCAAAAATAAATTTTTATGTTGTCCATATTCAAAGATGGCATTGCTCCATCATCTCTAGAATAAAAATAAAGAAATATTTATCATTTACATACATTAATTATACTTTTAAATCCATCCATTAAATTTGGTTATGAAAAATGACCAGTTTTGCATTCCTGAAGATGTAAGTTGTACGTACGAATGAGTAATATTTCCGTTTTTCAAATGATCATTTTGAAAAAGAAGTTATGAATCATTATATTTATCTACAATTATAATAATATCTTAAATATAATATTATCCATTTAAATATAATTATATATATCATGTATTTTATGTGGGGCTGAAAAACAAAACACATCGCTTCTTAGAGGTGATAATTCACAGGTATAGACGAATGACAATATAATTTTTTACATGGAAAGGTATGAAATAAAATGACATTATATACCATAATAATGATAAATATGTCATAAATTTCATATAAAAACATTAATTCCATCATTTTAACTTGTCTTTAGAGACTGTGATTGAAAACATTACAACGATTCGCGAGGCGGGTGTCCGCTGTACACAAATAAGATGAATTCTTTTCCCATATGGTGAAAAAGGATATAGATATAGATCATGAAACAAAGAAAATAAAATCTCATTATATTTACTATAATTAATTTATTATTATATCATGTTTTAAGAGTATTTTAAGTAGGTGGAATAAGAAACAAAATAAAAACACTTTATTATAAAGGATTTATCTTCATTACAAATACTTTATTATTTTACACCTTAAGACCACTAAGGATTGTGTTAGTCATAAAATACGAGTAATAGAATATGGTTAGTGATTCTAGGAAGGTATTTTTATTGTTCCTAGTGGAATAAAATAGGTTTTTAAGAGTGATTTAAAGAGAACAAGAGGTTTATTTTTATAAGAGAGGGGATGTGTAATCTTTGTATTTCAAAAAAATATTAAATTAATATAAATTAGTTTTCTATTCCAAATGGATAAAAACTTATTTATTTAAAATATATGATGATTATGGGTCTAAATAGATTTAATATATAAATATTAGATATATTTTTGTCTAATTTTTAATACATGTATTTTGGTTTTGACTCATATTTAACCCCTTTAAATCTTACTATGACAACATGGATTTTTACTCATTGAGGGATAATATAGTTACTATAAACAAAAAATGAACAAAAAATGGACCATTTATGATATTTTATACCTTATATTAATCATTTGAACTAATTTATTATTATTAATTTTATATAATTTAATAAAATATTATATATTTTAAAATATCAATAATACCAATTTTGACATTATTCGTTACTTTGACTTTTAAAAATATCAGGAAAACATCTATAATTATAAAAAATAAATTATATTCTAAAAAATTTCAAGGTAATATATTAAATTATTTGATAACATAAATTATACCAAATTATATTTATTTTAATTTTTTTAATAACATTATATTTATATTTCATTAATAAATTAATTAGTACATCAACATTGTGCAATACTTTAAGATAATTATTTATTAAATGAAAAATATATGTAAATTACCATGATGAATATAAATAGTTTATCATTAAAAATAATATTTATAGTAAAAAATAACCCCTAGATAACCCCATATTAAAAAAATATTTCACTTGTCAAAAATAAGAGTATTAAAACTTTCATTTTTCATTGAATAAAATATTATAAAGGATACAATCTCATCCAAATAGACGTAAATGTTCACATATTAGATCATTTAATAATTATGGATGAAAAAAACTCATCCAATAAATTATTTTCAAGTTCTAGTGTCACTTTATAATATTTATAATTTTATCATTACCCTTAATTACTCAATTAACTCTTAACTGTGGTAAAAAATACTAATGTCACAGTTTAAATTGTCCAAAAATAAAGGGAAATATTTAATAAATTTTTTATTTTAAATTCCAAATATCTAATAAATGTTTTAAAATTTAAATCACATAAATGAATAAAATTATTTAAAAATTAATCATGTAGATGGGGTGAGAAACCATGATTTTAAAATGAAAATGTTGAAAAGTTCATGAATTTATTATGACCAATTTCATTATGAAATTTATTACAATGACATTATTTTGATTAATAGATATATAATTGATCTAATTTTACATTAAAATCAATTTAAAAGTTAATTTAACATTAATAATTATTTAGATGAAAAGTCAATTTTCAGTTAAAATGTAATATTTTTTACTATTCATCCAAAAATGAAACTTATCAGAAATATACCATAAATTCAACCAAAATAAATATTTATATTACCATTTTAGAAATGAATATTATTTTTTAAAATATAATTTATAATGTTTTATAATTTATTTTTAATTCATGTTTTTCATTAAAAGGAGGAAAAGCTTCCTTTTTAGAAAAATACATATTATATATAAAAAATTTGATATGTTTGTATCTTACAACTATCAAATATATTGAATGAATGTAAAAAATTTATAAACAATTGTAAAAATTATATAGTTTTCCCTATTCTTATCCACCAATATAATATGTAGGTGATAACCTCTATATTAAATTGGAAAATTTAGTTGTTCATTTAAGCTCAATTTAGAATATTTCTTTTTCTAACAAAAATAATGTTTCATTTTAAAATATTGGAATATTACATGTGTAACATTATGTATTACCTCAGTATCCCAAAAAAATAATTTACATAAACTAACATATCACCCAATCAATAAAACCTCAACTCATACTTCTGTGAATCGCATTGAATCCAGACTATGCTCACTTGCATAATTTAGTAGTTGAACATGACTCGTACAAGTCGGTTTCACCCATCAAAACCATTACAAATGATCTGAAACAAAAAAGATCTGACAATATAACCATCCAATACTATTGACGATACCCTTACCTCACGTCAACTCCATCCAACCATGATCACCATGGGCAGTCATCTTCAAACCGGGCACTTAGCTTATGTCTTGATCTTTATCATATCATCTCATTTCATGGTTATCATCCCTAAATCAATGTTTTTCATCCATTATCTAAAATTTATTATTATTATTCACATTCTTGTATTCCACAAGTTACCATTATAAAATTAAAATCATCTACCCATGCTCTAACTAAACTTTTAAGCATATCTGGGATCCCTAGGTTTAGAAACCCTATCTGTGCTACCCTAGAAAACCTATCCTCGATACTAATGTAGATAAAGTAATACCAGTTCCTTATCTTAAACCCCTTTAAGGGTAATTACATCTTCCAAGATACCATGTTCCTAATAAAAAACACATCACTCAATCCTTCCCTACATGCATGATCATTCTCAAGGTATCTGAAATCCTAGACCACATTTTGTAGCGCCTTATGTGCACTGTTCATAATCCAAAGAACATAATTATTATTCCTATCTAAATAAATACAAACATCGGAAAACCCCTATAATGGAATTCCATCAAAATAGAACTATAAAATATCTCTCTATGGTCCATGTCATGTTTTAAGGTCTCTATATCACCCACTGATCCCAACAAGTTAAGACACACAATAGTCATAACTCATGGAATGTCATCCACACACATGTCTGAACAACCCATGACATCCAACATGGCCAAAATCACTGACCTACTTGGGAAATAACTCGCATGATCATCCAAACATGGGACTACCTTTGGAAAATCTTAACTCATTATACATGCTACCATAAAAAATTACATTTTCCAAGATGATCAAAAATGAGTTACAAGAGTTACATCAGTTGGTTAAGTGGAATTTCATTCCAAGTAATAATAAAAAATACCATATAGGATTTTATAAAATCTATAAATAACTAAACCAATGTAAATCTCATCCCCATGAGGTTTACATATAATCCCTTAAAGGTATTATAGGTACACTAATATCACTATATATCTGGTACGCCAAGGGAATACATGGTCCTCCCCACAAAACATCAAATATTGGATCCACATGACCATCCCTAAAAGAATGGTAAAAGCATATTGGCCTAGTTATGTAAAATTAAACCAATTAATTATTTGTCAAAAAACAATATGATTATTTTTTCACACTTTAATGAGTTCAAACATTCATCAATAAAAAAAATAACACTATCAAACCCCATATATGTCATGTGAATCATATATATCAAGAATGATGAATGCATGGATACCTTTTTATTCTACATGAAAAGAGACAAAAAATAACATTACAAAAGCATCAACCTCAAGCACCATGTGAATTACATGAGGTGAAAATCATATTAATGATAATATCATGAACAGAAAATAGAAATCCGAAGCCCATCAAAACTTGTACTTCCTACCAGAATATATTTTCATGATGCACTTGCCCAATATCCATCGTAGGATCTAAAGCATTCCAATCTCTTAGCTATAATATCTATAATAGTAATATAAATATAAATACTCTACAATTCCACTTTTTAATATCCCATCCTAGATCACATTGAATAGTAACTGAACTAGTGGAACAACATGACCTTTGGTGTCCCACCCCATATGTCCAAGGTTGTCGACTAGTAGTGAGGGTCAAAAGAGTTATCATGGGGATAATATACCCCATATATCGGAGTGTATAATCATAAAAAGCAACCTATTATAATACGTATAACATAACCATCATAGCATAAAAATAAATAAATCATCCAACAATTATAATATAAATGTGAGATATATATACAGTAATAAGACACGATCACCCATTGTGTCAATCAAATATAAACATTATACCAAGGAAAAAAACTACATGTATCTACTGACACTCTAATCCATACCACATCTTGGTCTCCAGATATCATCCATGTCATACGTCTCAAGCATAAAAACCCCTAATCTAGGACATAGTGCAACAATTATTGGGAATAACAAAAAGAGAGATTCTTGGATACCCATATTCAACAGAGGCTTGAGATGGGTGTGAGTACATAACTAAGTAGGGAAACGCCAATGTGGTATTGTAGATACTAGAACATGTTGTGATACGTGAATCTGATATTTTTAACCAAAATAAATCAATAAATAATGTAAATTATAAATAAATAAAAGAAATAACACAAATACCTACTTTATCCATTGATGTAATGTCTCTAAAAATTATGTATTGACTATTCTAATCCATATACCTAGTACCAAACCATTTTCTATTCTTAGGTATTTGAACTTAATAAACCATACCTACATCATCTAATTCAAAAGTATCACTGAGCATTTCATGATGACCTTCCAAACCTAATAACATGTAGGATCAAAAACTATGTCGACCCCAACTATATCCACATGACTCTATGGACCCATGCCATTGTATTATAAACATCAATACTCTAAATCCATGGAATCTTCAAAAATGATTTCTATGTCAATGGTATCTTTAACAATAAATTGACTCCAAATACAAGGAAGCCTAATAGTATCCTCTTGATTTTAGGAACCCTACCGATGATATCCAAAACATCCAATATACAAATATTTTGAATCTATAGTAATATATTGACTCTAAATCCATGGAATCCTTCACTACATGTCTCATCTACCCTGAAGATATATTATATTACCTACCACAATAGACAATGAGGTAGAATACATATCATATATATAGAGACTTCCCTAAGGGAATCTTCATAACATGGATTGAGGCTCTCCCCTTGGAGTCCTCAATCATATTTGGGACTCTCATGTCAACACCTTTCACACATGGACACCATATCTATTGGTTAAATTATATTTTTATTATAGCCCAAAGGCCTCACAGGGGTGTGTCATCCCAGCACAGTCTGAATAAATAGAACATACACTATATCAATGTACGTGTTCATCCTAAGTCAACCTACTCACCTGACCATGCCAACTCACCTAGTTCCATCTCATCTTGGTTCAATCACGTTTGAAAAGAGAATATTGATCATCCCATGCTCTACTCAACAACGCCACAACATAAAGGAACATGAGGGGACTTCTGGGGTCCCCTCAATCAAGGTCCTCTATGTATAAACTCACCTCCATCATGGAGGTCTCTCAATGAAAGATTAAAGAGATAAAATTTTTTATTAGATCCATCTATACATCTAAAGAGGTCTGGTATCCAATAGTTATCTCAAGGGTCCCATCAAGACATCATGGTTTTGTCATTTCATATCACAATACCCCTTTCATAGGATGTGGTCATGGGCTCATACACACTATCTTGTAGGTCTTTTCAAGCTTAGCTGCTCCCCTAAAAAATATGTAAGTAACCATGAATCACTACAGTTTAGGCCTCAGCCTTCGGTGACCATGGCATAATGCCAGTGCACTAAGAACAACATGGTATAGGCACATTGGTTTAATCATCTAAGGCAATATATAAACCCAACAATATTATTTAACAAAATTATCTGATTCAAATTAAATGAGCTATTGATTGAAGAGTTCATCACCTTTAGTTGAAATCCCAAACAATTTATACCACATAAATGGAATCATAAAGTCCTTAAATATTTAACGTGAAACCACATACCTCAAAGTAAACCCCATACAATTTTCCACAGCTTGAAAAATCATTTTCTAGTTATTCACATGCTCACATCATCATTAATGGACACCACCCACACTATGTAAAGATATCTCATGTATATTCATCATTAAAAATTAATTATAATCATTTATAATTATTTTGAACATTTATTTTTAAAAATAAGATTAATTCCAAAATTCAGTCCTCTAAACCATATCACATTGGAACCATAACCAAAAACATATAGGGGTCTATAGTGGACCCTCTTTTATTTCATTGGATAAATTCATATCAAAATTTTCTGAATCTATCATTAAAATAATTTAATTTTAAATATAAACCATCAAAAATTCACCATTGAAATGTAAGTCATAAAAATGTTACATAGTTCCATACAAAATTAGTCACAGTATAACCTTTTTATAGGAAAAATGAAAGCCCAATATTTTATGGCTGATTCACTATGCACTGGTGGAATCCGAATTGAATTCTTAATGGGAGAAAAGAAAAAATTAGAGGAAAGGGAGGGGATGATTAAGGGGAAACACTATTGGGAGATACTAACCCCCAAACACTTAAAATATCCAAATAAACACCACATTTCCATGGGGAAACCAATGTATAATGTGGAGGATTGGGGGCCTCTTTGTATGCCAATTGAGTCAAGAATGAGGGGGGATAATAAAATATTCTCGGGGAAATATGGTAAAATTATATAATTAAAAACCCCACCGGCAAGATAGTATGGGTCCACAGATGAGTCAGTGTTTCACTGAACATTGGTGAAAGGTGACCATCAATCTAGTTATCCCAAATTTTGAATAAGGCCACTACCCTGGCCATTGGCTAGACAAGGACTCACTGGTGGTTGAAATCTATTGTATCTAATTATCCAGGCCAGTTGTGACTTCCTCTGAAACTCACTTGAGACTCCATACTACATATAAAACTTCATTCCATACCCCAAAAAACTTATTTTAGGTGTTCAAGGGTTTAAAATTACATTCTCACACCCTGTTCAAAATTCATCCATTCTGCTAATTTGAAATTTCAAATTCATTATGGAATCTTCCAACCCATATGAACACAGGTCCTTATAGTTTCATGTCTATTACATAAATATTATTTTCTGTGGAAAAAATATGTGGAAAAGTTAAATTGTAATTGATAAAATTTATTTATAATATTTTTTTTTGTAAGGGTATAACTATATTTTTTATTGGTAAATGGAGAGTTATGTAAAAAATATGGCTAACTAATGTTTATTCGATTACTCAAGTAGTTGTTACATCTCATGGAGATAGTCTAACAAGCTCAAAGGTGATCCATACTAGAGTAAAAAAATGGTGTATATGGCCTATGTATGTCTGAATAGATAATATAATGTGAAGCACCAAACACGACAACATTTTTATCCACTAGGCAGGCATGTCCTAAGGTATTTTATGATAGTCTAATGGATTTATGATTATTATAATACAATAATCACCCAATGTTTCTTTTGATGTAGGATTACTATGTGTAGCAATGATTAATCATTTAAAAATAAATGTTTTATCAAGAATTTAATGGATGAAACAAAACTATGGAATTCATATTCTTTATGTCACCTAGATTGAGCCATTCCAATATAATGTTGTGTATCATCTATGATTTTGGGCCACGAATTCCACAATTGGGTGATATATTAAGAATGGTCATGAGAAAAATGTAATACCCAATTTGACGTGATAGAGAAGAGATTAGTGAAATTTAAATTCCATAGTATGTACTGGAGGATTTTAAAGTGTATCATATAATTAATATTGAGTGTGTTTCTATTATCAAGAGTGTATTCATGCATGATTTTTTTGAGAACCAAAAGTTTTATTTATGGAGAGAACAAAAATGTTTTTATGTTATTCTATGTTATTAAGTGTGGAATATCATAATAATAAAATTTGAACGATTCAAGAAGAGTTATGTTTTATGATAAATAAAGAAGTTAATCATGAAAAAGATCCCCAAAAAATCCTAAAGGAATGAAATTTCAAGATAATGGAGTTATTTTAGTAATGTCTTTATATGATTTGTTGAGTTTGTAGGTACTGGTGGTGATCACATAAGAATCATCTCTAACTAAGATAATGAGAATGTGTATAATGCTATATTTTTTTTGAGAAACAACCACATTTTAATATATTATATCCATATAAGATATTAAAATATCATAATATATTGTTTTTTTAATATATCTACTTCATATGATATGTGGATCATATAATATGTTCTCTCATACATAATATGTTAAAAATATAAGATACAACTAAATAGGTTAAGGACTACTCTCATATTATATGCCTACTTCATAATATTCCATACTTCATGATAATATTGAATTTATATTCTAAATAATGATGAATTCATATGATGAAAATCATGGGGTATATTTTAGTTCTTCATAAAGAGTATCCAACCTTACATAAATGTAAGGTATGTCCCTTTAAAATATTTAGGTTTACCAAGAAAATGCAACCATGATGTAATGACATTATAGAAAATAATATAAAACAAACTTGAAATTTCTAGTTCTATAATATATCACATTGGAATGTGACATGATAAGAAATAATCATGTAAGAATTATAATGAGAATAATATTTCAAGAACTATGTAGATATTTATGAAAGGATTAAATCATGTATTTGGGTGAGTAAAAGGAATTAATATGAGAGTTAAAGTCTGAGATTTAATGGAATTTTACATGCCAAATATTATGTAAAATAAAATTCAAATATTTATAAGTTAAAATGAATGAATATTATAGGAATAATAATGGAAAATGGGATTTAATGTTAGTACCAACAAAATATTATTTATGTCAAAGGAAAATAAAAATATAAGTAACACTTTATATTGTAACCACTAATTGATATTTTCGTTAAATAAATGAAATAAGGACACAAATTTTCAGTAATCATTCAATCATGTACATTTGAAGGTAAAAGAAGGAGTCGCAATGTTTTAGTGAGAGATTATTCTAGGAACTGAATAAAAATAAAAAGAAGAGAGGGGAATCAAGCCTTGCCTGCCACTTATCATATTTAGGATAAGGGATTGAGAGAACTATCCTATAATATTTTTTTATTTAACTCAAAATAATATTTACACAACATTGAAGATTATTTAATAATAAGGAATGAGATCAAACCATTTGTTTCAATACAAAATTGAAACAAAATTATCAATCACTCATTTTAAGTAGTAGGACAAATCTTATATTATATAGAGATTATAGAACAATAATTTGTTAGTTTCTTTGTACCTTGTTGGTTCTAGGATAAATTTTCCATGGCCATACCTTTACCCATTCTTCTTTTAATAATAAAAATGAAACTTTGTGGGAGTGGAATAATATCCACCATTCCCCGTGAATTTAGTCATCCAAAATAGTGGTGAGACTCAGTAATAATATATGATATTCATAGTATGTTGCCTTCCAATTTATATTTGCTTTCTTATAGACCAATGGTGAAATAAATAAATATAGAGAACCACTCATTGATTTAATGAAGAGGTGATAATGGATAAATGTTAAATCTGTTTAAAAGTATACCAACACTAATTCACCCCACACCCCACAATTTTTGATGCATCCCATTATGATCATATTACTTCATTTTCATACCCATTCAACAATGAACTAATAAATGAGAGGCTCATAAAAATATAAGAACACTAGAACATAATTCCAATATTTTTCACCTATGATTAGTATAGGCCTTCTAGAATGTTTTTACATAACTTATATTCTTATGGATAAATTTTAGCCACATTAATGCCTCATGAACTATTCTAGGGAAAATAAATGATTATTCATTGACCTGTTCTATTCTAATAGAGAACAACATGACCTTATATAGAGTTCCTAAAAAGTGGGTATATATATTGACAACAGTTAGCTATTATTATAAGAAAACACTTTGAGTAGTAAATGATTATCCCAAGAGATACAAAAATATGAGATGGAAGCACACAACATCTCTTCAAGAATATGAATGGTCATCTCAGGCATATAATATTTTTGAGGGTGATATATTTCACTCAACTTCATATATTATACTATATAATTACTCATTCATTTCAAAATCCAATATGTAAACCATGGGTACTACAATGAGATGATCCTATTCAACACCCCATGGAGTCTTAATATTTCTGCAATATAAATAATTCCCAATTCATTGACTAGTGATTCCTTTTGTATAGTCATGAAATGAGTGTTCTTATTTATGTATTCACAAAGACCCATACCAAATCCTTACCCTTTGAAGGGTAAGGTAATCTTGTTACAAATCTATAGTAATTTTATTCCATTTACATTCTAGTATAGGAATTGGTTGTAGCCCTCTCGTTGGTCTTTAATGTTTTATATTAGCTTGTTTATAAGTGAGGCATAGAAACATAAATCATGTAATCCCTTGTTCCATATCATTCCACAACAATTTTTTATTCTTTTCACGATATATATTAGATGACATTGAATGTATATCCCAAGGATTGGGGTGATATTTTCTCATAAAAACATCTAGAATATGGGTAGAACCACCAATACTCTATGGACATAGAGAAAGGAACTTGAATCTTGAAACTATCCCATAAGGATATCCCCACCAAAAAGACTCTATAGAATTTTTTTATATTCCTAATTAAAGATATAATAATCCATCACCTATTACATAACCTATGAATTGTGATCAATAATCTCCAAAAACATCTCAAATATTTTTTTGATAACTTGATAGCAGTTATTGAGGAGATATATGTGCCTCCAATCAACTATAGATTCTTACACCTTCTAATGGTGTTACTATTAATTGGATGCTTTAGATATAATGATTCCAATACCTAAAAAATAAACAATCTTGAAATAAAAGGATAATAAATATTCATCCAATTGAGACTGCATTAAATTTAGTAATCACTAATAAAATATGTACATCATTAAATTATGGTTAGTATACCCAATATATCACTTATCTAAAAAGTATTACCTTTTATACTTTAGTTAATGAACTATAGAAACTAGATTCAGGTCATGGTTTGTGTAATTTATTTTTTGTGTTCATAACATCCTATAATTGTAGGTGACCACACAATAGTCCTGAATTAGCATGATATAGAGACCCTCTAAAGAGACATCACAGTAGATTTTCTAATTTTAACAAGAATCTAGAAAAATCACGTTATATATTGTTTTATGAATCTATTTTATCTCCTGAAACTCAATTTTACCCTACTCCTACTTCTGAAAGTTTTGACCCATCTTCATCTGAGTAATAATATGAGTGGTTTTATGACAAAAAATATTAATGAACTGATGATAAAACCAATAAAGACGTAATTACCTATAATCAATTAATATGTTCTTAGGTACTTCATAGGACATCACTAATTCCACATTCTTGGGGTCAAAAGCAACACCATATTTCGACACAATATATCCTAATAATTTAACTTCTAAAATCCATATTGGAAATTTTTAAATATTTACATAATTATTGTGCTTCATTAATGTACCATGATCCACATGATGATATATATATCATACTCTTCTTGAGTTTGATAATTCGTAAGTATTTTGTTCATGAATACTATGATAAAAGAGTCCAAAAACTAATGAAATATCGTATTAATCATAGACATAAAGATAATAGGGGGATTGATTAAACTAAAAACTATAGTAAGATATTTGAAATTCAGATACTAAATTCATAAAACCATCTTTGGTATATTTTTAATCCTCATACTGAGTTTGTGATACACTAATCTCAACTCAATCATTGAGAATCAATTTTCCACTTTTCATTGGATGAAAAAAAATTGATTCAAGGAAATGAGTATCAATTATTTATAGATATATAATTCAACTTTTTATAGACTACAAAATGTAATATAATATCATCATATTAATTCATAGAGAGAATAGGATAACCCTAATGATAGGTATTATGTTATATAAATCCCTTTCACACTACATCCATAATATGAGATTACAATTCACTAAACATGGTTGGTTACAAATGGTACAAGTGAATTATAATCATCTTAATTACAATAACTAACTTGATCATAAAATAAACCTTAATTATATAAGTAACCAATAAAAATACATATGAAAAAAATTATGAAACAATCCTTCTATAGTTGGTAACACTTTAAGTCTCTTGGTTTAAATCACCTTGATAACCAAGCATTTCATTTGATAGGTATGTTCTATAACATGAAATCCATCCCACATTACTATAATTTATTAATAATCAAACTCTCTAATAAGAGTGTGTGGGGTTCTATTTGTGGTGGAGAAAAAGGATAATCTATTATAGAAATCAATAAGTGTTTTTATGTGATCACCTAGTCCATGTCCAAGATAATGATAAAATTTGTTCGAATCTCAAGTAAAAAAATTCTAGTTATTTCATAAAGTTTCAACCACAAGAGGATAAGATTTAAATTACATAATCCATTCAAATAAACTACCAAATATGGTATCAATACTCATAATAAATGATGAAAATTCCACTTAAAATTTAATGAGAGACCCCAAATTTTCTGAAAAATCGAATAATAAACTCTTGTACTAAATAAATAATATATGGGGGTAGAGGATATTAAAAAACTATCACTATTATAGTACATTCTCATGTACTGGCATTAAACTTCTCTGATACAAATTTTTTGTATAATCCATCCTAACGACACTTTAGTTGTGATCCCTACTCTAGTAAAGCTACCACCAACAACTGACTCTACTCGTATCTCCCATTATCCCACCTTGATATTCTAGTTTGTGATTTTTTCCTCCAGTAGTGTTACAACCCATCCTAGAAAACTCATTGTAGTCCTACACTATATAGCCTCAAGTATACATATGTGTATGGTAATGGCTTTTGACTAGCGATAAGTGTCTAAGTAATACATCAAGTAGACTCTACCCTCTAATTAGAGTAAAAACAAAGAAAAAATAACCAAAATCATCCACAATGAATAATTATTGTACACAAAATCCAATAAACATGATTCAAGAAATATCATTATGAATATAGGGGTACATAGTTGTACATCAATTTCTCCCCCACTATGCCAATTAAATAAACAAATTAAACATAAATACAAAATATTCAAGAGGAACTACTATCATAAAATCTCATCACCTCATCCTAAACTCCAATCCCAATCATGATGCCCATCCCGATCCATTACACATATTGTGATCTAACTAAAAGTACACCTAAGGTTTTCCCATGCATTGAGGTTCCAATGTACGATGTATGTAATGAATCTAAGTAGGTTCTCACCAAGTGCCACTAAAATATGATATTATATATGTGTGTATGCATGATAAATACATATGATACAAATAAAAAACATGTCAGGAAACATTTAAACTAGGGAACCCTGATACTTGACCATACCTACTTCAGTTTATGTTAGAATCCACCTTTTCACACAACAATAAACACAAAAATTGAGTAATTATATGTTAACCAGACCACCATGATTTCTGAATATACTTGATTTTTCCTAAGTTAGAATCTAGTTTCCTTGTGACATAATTCCAAACCTATATTTAATTACTCGGTGTTGTTTTAAAATAATCCTTGACCAATACCCTAGTGCAGGGTAGGGTCATGTGTCGACATCTTAGACTATACCTTATAACTTAATGGATTTCATCCATCAAGTTTTAGACTCAACCTTGTCACTGAAGGTAGGGCCAAATATCATTTTGGGGGTCAGTTCCATAGAACCAACATCTATATAATTTATGATTTCCTATACTGATGTTTTTAATATTAAAAAATATATTAACCCATCATGATTGTTCTTATACAATACATAGTATGTGATTATTTTATAAGAGTATTTGTCACACTGAAAGGTTGTAGCAGTTCCCCGCTATGATGAAAACCTAAAAGTTGCAGAGTATTGTTCATAAATATATTATATATATCCTGATGATATCATTTCATGGGACACAAATCATTCTCGATATCAGTGTAGTGACTCAAATTCCATTGATGAAATTTCTCTTGGTGTATTCTCATGGTTATTTACAGTGTAGAAGATTAGGAGAACATGAACTACTAGTAAGAAATCTACATATATATGTGCAATTTGAAGTTCTAAACTATATACATGTTTATTGATCCTTAGACTTTAATATTATTATTAATGAATATAATTAATCCCATAATTTAATATATTGATTAAAATTGTGATAGTATATATTCACAACAGGGTAAGATATATTGTTTATGTCAGGAGTAATATTTCAATAATGAATAATACATGGATGGATTTTTCCATTCTATTATTTAATGGAAGTTTATATCATAGGATCTTTTATAGGAGTGAAGCAACCTAAATAAACCATGGAAAATGTATTCAATGGGTAGAATTATTCCTACAAAATTTAAGGAAGAGATATCAAGCACATAGGTTGATGAAACTAGCATGAAACATGCTTGATTTCAGATATCAAGATAAAGGGAATATATTACATAGTAATAATACATATATTATTTTATGTCATTGTGACATTAACTTATTAATTTAGGGGTGTCTTGGTGTGTTCTTAGATGGTAACCTTTGGCTTTGGGTGGCTCTGCCAAATGCCACTGAGAAAGAGGCTTGGCGGGTTACACACTATGGGTATCCATAACTTTACATAAATATTAAACATTATTTATTATTTAACATGTTGAATAAATATTACTCCCTTAAGTGGTCTAATAATTAATAATTTTTTCTTGGTCACATTTATTCATTCACTAATTATTCGAGAAAATTTTTTATAAAAAGAATATTTAAAAAATATTTATTTTCTATTTAGTGAATATAGTATTTATTTATATATTCAAAAATAATTATTGGATATTTATTTAATAAATAAATAGTCATTATTCAAGGAACGATAAATATTGTGGAGTAATGGTGTACTAATATTAATGTTTTGATAAGAAATAATATATAATAAATATTATTTGAATAAATTTTAAACAATTTATTTAAGAAATAATATTTAATTAATTCACTTGTTTTTCACATGTCAATAATTATTATTATCACTTTTATTATAATTAATGTTGTTATTATATAAATTATTCTTCATGGGGATTAAGGAAATAATAAGGGAACTTCAGTAATTATTATTTTCTAACCCTAGAAATGTTTAAACTCAATTATATTATTCTCAATACTAATGTTATCAATTGTGTTGGTTATACACAAGGAATATGGAAACTCCATAAAGCCCAAGAAACAACCTCTCTTATAATACTTTCATGTATGTATAGTTATCATCCCCCACCATCCCTCATGACTCTATAAATATTTAAGAGAACCCTTCTTATATGTGATCCATACTGCGATCAAGGATGAACGATGCATGTATTAAGATCTTTGGCATTAGCTCCATGATATTCCAATAGTGACTCTCAAAGGGTTCTAGTACACATGTGGATCACCACTAGAGGTAATATACCATGGATTCCTATGATGAAACAAAAGTGTGACATATATATACTCACACATTTGTCAATAAAGAAATGATTAATCGTAAGTAAATTTTTTTATAGGTAAAATTAATTATAAATTTATTATGTAATGACTATGATATTTGTTCTAGTTTTCTCATGTAAATTAATTTTTTATTTAATTTCATTAGTTGCACTATTTATTTTTTATGTAAAACTTATATTAATGTTAAATTGTGAGAAAAACGTTATTTTGGAATGTTCTACTTGTACATTCACTGCACCCATAAACTTCAAGTTGTATCAGAGAAATGACATAATAATTTATAATTATTTAATGATCATCGATTGGTTTATGAATTTATCATTGGTTTTCAATTTCATTTTAAATACAATTTAATCCAAATCATGATATCTTCAATTATTCCACTTCATTATCAAAAATATAATCAATAAGTGTTTGGAATTTGAATAAAGAACATTCAATTAACTAATTTAAGGGTTCTCAGGATTCCATCCAGATAGCACAAGAGTAAACAATGTGTAACATATAGGTACACATCTTGTACCCATGTTTGATGAACCAAGAAAACTCATGAATTAATTCAAAGTGTGTGTATTTAATACACTGCATATTTATCGAGACAGCTTGAATCATGGTTAGGTAGACTATACTGCGTGTTACATGTGTACAAGATGTGTATTGTATTAGTCAAAGGTGAGTTGGTTGTTTTCACATGGAACATGTGAATGATTACTATGTAACTCAAAGACCACAAGATATGTCACCCATGTTTGTATAATGTTCTCCATTTATGTATATGGAATATCCACACACCCATTTCATAGGTGTGTATTTCAGATAGACAATGAGGAATTATACATGATGTGTTGCTCAAATGTATATGCCTTGTATATTACCTATTTATGTAGAATTTAAAATTAATTTAATATAATGATTTAACCATTTAAAAATATGTTCTGTGCGAAATTTATTTTACTTGTATATTCCATGTGATTAGTTATACATATATAAAATATTTAATTAATTTCTATATAATATTCTGAAAAATATTTTGTGGGTAATTTATAAAACAGTAAGTACTCTATGCTCATTATGAGATAACACGATATATAAATAACATGTGTTCGTTGCGTTATTCATTTAAATGTACACAACACAAAATTAAATGATAAGATGTGTATGACTTATACCACCAGAGTAAACAATATATGAATATAAAACATGCTGGGTAGTTCAAACAAGTAATCATCATGTTACCTCCAAGGTACAAGTCTTTTACATAGTCAATTTTAAAAAATAGTATTTAATTTATTTAAATTTATGATGGATAATAATTTCATGAAAGTTTTTAATTGGAATTAAGAAAACATAATTAATTAATTAAAAAATATAATTAGTTATTTCAAGAAAAATTTATCATAAATAAGAATGATTTATATTGAATGTTGTTTTATTAAATTAATAATTCATTGCATGTATGTGGATGAACCTAAGGACGGTCCATATCATTGTTTATGATTTTTTTTCCTTTTAGATTACTGTAAAATTGAATTGATGTCCTATGTTTCATCCCTCATATATTAATTTTGAGGTCATGAATTCCCGTGGTTTATTTTAATTTAAAAACCATCAACCAATCATTTGGTTATTTTCGCCTGTGTGTGAGTAAAACTATATGTAATCGGTTTATCTCCCATGTGAGTGGAGGTGGTTCAATTTTAGAACTATTGAATAATAAATCTAATAGATACATACGTGGATAGGAGGAATGAAGCAACATGAACCATGTCATTGTTCAAGGTGTTATCCCACAAGATCAATGATTAGTTTATTATACTATAGATAAACTCCCCATTAAGAATATATCTGGATCACACCACTTATATTGTTTTATTTTTGTCAATTTGAATTTTTAATTTCATTACAGAGGTTTTGTTGTGATCACATGAATAATTAATCAACAAGCATACAAAATGGAATTATAATAAACTGGATTATGCATAAAAATTATATATGACATGGTCAATCACTTATGTAAATCCACATAATATTAACATCAATATTATAAAGACAAAATGTTTTATTTATATATAAAATATTAAAATTACTCAACTATATATATTAAATTAGTAAAGCCTTCCACTACTTGGTTAGGAATCAAACCATAGTTTAAAGTGTGTGACCGACCTCCGTTGGGGTGATTTCAAATATCATGGAATTTATATCTTGAGTTTCAGTTGGACATAACCAAGTTCACATTAATGGTTGATCACCACCACAAGACTTATTGAATCTAGTAGGAAAATTTTTTATGAAATCAAATTTTCGTATTTTTTGATTGGGGAGTCTACTCAACAGATCTAGGAGCTGCGAGATAATGTTGTTGGGAAGTTAACCCTACCAAAATACCTTTAAATATCTTTACATACCTCCATCTGGGTTACAAGAACAAAAATATGAATATTTTTCACTAAAATATCCATGCAAATATATTATTCAAAACTAATGTTCTGGTTTATTATGTTTCGATAATATAATGGGCGATTAATAAATTTTAAATTTATAATCTACTTTAATTAGATAAAATACTAAAACTTTTTTATAATTAATTATAGAAATGGAAATGCACTTGAAACCAGACATATCATTATGATCAATAATTTAGAATAATAACCATATCATTTGAACTAATTTCCATGAATGGAAAAGACACTTGGATGCTATTCTAAAACATTAAAGGAAATTATATGTGCTGGAAAATCTTATTCCTGATGTTATTGTCCAAGAGGCTAGTGAATAATAATTATCTATATATAGGAAACGTTTGGATGATGCTACATATATCCAATGGCTCATGTTATCTTTTATTTCTAAAGTGTTTTTAATGTTACATGAGGATATGGATGTGTATTGAATGATGTCTCACCATTTGGATACCTATCAAGAGAAGGAAAGATAATAGAGATATGAGGTCTTCAATTCCCAATTTACATGCATGCTTGGAGATTTAGTGCCTACTGGTACTTATATAGAAAAAGTTATTATCTACATAATGTTATTATACATCTTGGGTATTAAATTTCTTTTTGAGCTTCACATATATATTATCATTTTTTCATGACCTAAATCATTCTCTAGTTTTATTATTAATCAAAACATGACAATTAGAGAGAATAACCTTTCAAAAAAATTACTCTCATTCCCCAGGTTGACAATGACAATGTGAATGATAAACCAATAATCACAATGGTGAATAAGAAAAGGAAGAACATTGAAAAGAGGCCCATGAATTCATAAAAATTGATATTTCTTAAATATTGTTTTTATAAAAAGATTAATATTAAAAGGCAATTGAATGAAAAGCAAACAATATTTTTGACATATGGAATGATATTCCACTGAATGAAGAACTACACCCAGTAGAACTTACAAAAAAATGGTGAATTCATTATCTAGAATAATATTTATATATCTACACATTGGGATTAGATACATGTCGCAGTGCTCACATTTGTATCCAAATATAGAAACCAAGTTAATTAAAAAATATTTCTATAGGATCTTTTAGTAGCCAATGGAGTATGAATCACTTCCTTAGTTATAGGATACTACCACCTTCCATTTCCAACCACAATTATTTTTCTCATAGGGAACTATAAATTCATTCAAAGTGTCACTACTAACATCATCTATGTATCCTTTCTTGAGATGGATTTTTATAATTTATAAATTTATAAATAAAAAACGCCTCGTGTATAAAGATATTGTTTTTTATAGAACAACAAAAAAATTTACTTATGTTTTAAATTATGAAATCCAATTTTTGTAAATAAATAACAATTCTTATTCACATGAATTATATATCATCCAATAGTGTAATTATAGTCTTGGTCTTGTAATATAGATTCATTTTACAAATATATATATATGAATATGGTAACTCATAATCCTTTGAGAAAAACCCACTTGAAATATGTCATGAATTTTTATAATCAAAAAATGGCCAAACTACCGTTTAGTGGATAGGGTGAAACGACCACAAAGCTTCAAGTATTGGTACATACTGATGTGTGTGGATCATTTATAGTAGAATATAAAAATGGATATTCTTACGTAATAACATTATTGACGACTTATGTAAATATGGTTATATATAAAAGACAAGGTATAAGTCTATGGATTTGAGAAATTAAATGAATTCAGAAATGAAGTAGGGAATCAACATGACAATAAGATAAAGGAGATTTGATCTAATTGATGTGGAGAATATCATAACTAACAGTTTATTGAATTTTTATAAGATTTTTGGCTTCTATCCAAACTCAATCCAACATATACACCATAGTGGAATGGTGTTAGTGAAAGATGTAATTGTACCATTCATAACATGGTCATATTGATCATGAGTAATGAAGTTCTTATATTATTTTTGGGGATATGAATTACATACTAGAGTACACATTCTAAATTGAGTAACAACTAAAGCTAAAAATGGAATTCCATATAAGTTAATGTGTAGAATGAAATATGTGTTGTCACACACTCATCTATGTGGATGCAAGGAATTTTTTAAGGCCATCTCAGGTAACAATATATTAGACTAAGGAATATAGTTTATATTTTAAGGGTATCCCAAGTAAACAAGGCGATATGATATAGAAACTCCATAAAATATAAAATTGAATTTCATAAGAAATTTTATATTTCATGATAGGGATCAAAACCTCAATAATGATTGTTTTTGGATGATTTACTTTGACAAAGTTGGTGCTCAAGAAACACAAGAGTTGGTACATAAATAGATTCCATAGGTCATCATGGAAGAAGTTGTTTGTGAATCACATGTAATACATAAGAGCACCATATAGGTAAGAGAACTAGAATTCTCTGAGTTTATATTCACTAACTAAGGTGGGAAATTATTTAATGATAATAATGAACTTCTCTCTTATAAACATGAAGTGGGTTGCTTAGAAGTTGTAAGATGGAATGAAGCCATGAATTTTGAGATTGAATTCATGTATCATAATCAAGTTTGGGTTCTAGTTGATTTCCTAGTTGATTCAAATATATTTGGGTGTAAATGTATTTTCATGGAAAATATAATATAAATGTAAATTTAAATACCTAAAAAAGCATAGATAGTGGATAAATGGTTTAAATAATTTCACAGGATTGACTATGAATAAACCTTGACTCTAGAAACCATGTTTAAATCCATATGTATTCTACATGTTATAGTAGCATACCATGAATATGAAAATTTTCAAATAATTGTAAAATTATATTTCCATAATGAGAACCATTAGTTATATGCCTATATGACACAACCATAAGGATTTGTGACTATAATCAATGCTAAAAAGATATAAAAGCTGAATACGTCCATTTATGGATGGATGTATAAATCTAGTTCATAGAGTACTCAGTTCGATGACGATATAAAATAATGTGTTTTCATAAAGAAGGAATCTAATCCATGAATTAACAAGAAGTTTAGTGGGAGTGCACTTATTTTCAAAGAATTGTATATCAAGGGTAGGTTACATATTTGAAATTGTGTACTAGTCATACAGTCAGTTAAGGACTGGTTAAAAAAATGATTCTCCATGAATGAATTCTGTGAAGTAGCCAACATTCTTGGGATCAAGATCATTTATGATATATCAATGATAATTATTGGACTATTTCAAGATATATATATATATATATATATGATATACTAAAAACATTTATTATATAATAATATAAAATGGTTCTATTATCACATGGTATACATATTTTTAAGAAAATGTTTCCTTAGACATAATAGGGGGAATAGATAATGAGTAAGATATCAAACACTTTTGTGAAATGATAAATCATGAATACCAGGGTATGTAATAAGCATGATGTTGCCTATACCTTGATCATGGTATGTGGATATCTAGATAAACTATGTGAATATATTTGGTTTAATGTTTAGGCTATTCTTATGTATCAGAGAAGAACTAAAATATATTTCTAGTTTATAGAAGATATGAAGAGCTAGTCATAGGGGTTATACATATTCTATATTTCAAAAATATAAGAATGGACTGAATTCATAGTCCAGATATTTCATTAGTCTAAACAGAGCAGTTGTGGGATGGATGAGTTTAAAGAACCCAATTTTCACCATTTCTATAGAAGAGACTGAGTATATAGTGGGTTTTGATAGAGCCAAATAATCTCTTAAGACATTCAACTTTTTATAAGGTATTAATTTTTTTCCTAGAAGTAATGAACCAATATAAGGTATTTGGATAATACTATCATGTTGGATTTCATAAAGGATCCTAGGTCATACCAAAAGAATAATAATACACTCCTGATGTATCTGGTCATAATTGATTTTATTCAAATGGGTCATGTTGATGTAAGAAGAGTTTCTATGAATGAAAATGTGTGAAATTCCTTATCTAAATCCATATCTAAGTAGAAGAATGAGTATCATGTGATATCTAGTGAAATCAAGGTTGATAGCAGTTGGCTCCAGTTGTAGTGGGAGCCTAATGAATTAGGTTCCCAAGAAGTAAATTATATGTACATTATGATTACCTATATTAATAATTTTAATATAAATAAATATCTTATCATATCATGATCATTATTCTATATGAAATAGTATGTGATATTTTTATAATTGTATCTATCACATTGGAAGTTTATATCAGTTCACGGCTATGATGAGAACCCAGAAGTGCCATAAATGTTTTCATAAATATATATTATATAGTAGGATGATATATTTTTATGAGTCACAAATGATAAAGTCTATAAGGGTTGAGACTCATAGTACATTGAGGTACTTTTTCACGGTGTACACCATTGGTAATTTTTAGTGTGGGGGATTATAAGAACATGACCCACTTGTAATCCATCCATATTTATATGTTTTATTTCTTGTTCATATATTTGGATGTGTGTATTGATCCTTATATATTAAAATTGTTATTATTTAGTATTATTAGTCATTTACTTTTATGTATTGAAAAAAAATCCAACAATATCTTTTTGTAGTGAGGTTGGTTATGTTGGGTGCATCATGAGTAATATTTCACTAATGAAAAATGTGAGAAAGGATTTTTTCCCTTTTTTTATTTAATTGAATTTTTTATATTAAGACATATAAATAAAATAATATATCCTAAATAAATCCATGTTCGTGGTTTTTTGTGGGAATATTCATGCCCGAAAAGTCAAAGAAAGGGACCTTGAGCACAAAGGTTGATGACAATAACATGAAACATGATTGATTTGAGATATCATGAAAATTTATTAAATTACACTATAAGAATCCATTTTAGGTTTCATATTAATGTGAAGTTAAATTATTTCTTTGTGGGTGCCTAATCATGTTTCTAGTTTCAAGCCTTTTACTTCAGGGTGCTCTGATTAATGCCACTAAGAAATATGCCAGGAGTTTCACACACTAAGTTTATCGAGAACATTAGCTAAATTTAAAATATTATTTATTATTTAAAATTTTAATCAAATATTATTCCCATGTGTGGTTTAATAATTATTCCTTTTTTATTGCATATATTTAATCACTTGTTATTTTAAAGAATATTTTGTTAAAAAAATATTTAATAAATATTTATTTTTTATATAATAATACATTATTTATTTATTAGTGAATAATATAGTGATGTTTATTTATCTATTAAATATTTTTTTTCAAGGCTCAATAAATATTATGGAGGAATGGTGGAATTATTTTAAATGTACAATAAGAAATAATATATATTAAATTTTATTTGAATAAATTTAAAAAAAAATTATTCTAGAAATAATATTTCATTAATTCCTTGGTTTGGTGCATGTTAATAAATAATAATAATAATAATATTATTATTATTATTATTATATACACAAGTCTCTACAGGGATTATGAAACAAATAAGGGTGCCTGAAAAATTATTATTTTCTAATCCAATCACTATTTAAACCCAATTAAATAAATTTCAACACTAATGATAGCCATTATGTTGGTTGTACAGAATGAATATAGAGAATTATCTCAATCCCTAGATAGAACCTCTCCATAAATTATCTCAAGAAAGAAGAGTGATCCTCCTCCACCCCCACCCCCCACTCTTGATTCTAGAGAGATCAATGAAAATCATTCTCTGATGAAATTCTTATGGTGATCAAGGATGAACGACCCATGTGTTGGGATCTTAAATACTAGCACATACAGATTTCTATGGTGATGCTCAAATGTTTGTAGTACACATATGGATCACAACAAGATGGAATATACACTTAATTCCTATGAAAAAATATATCAAGATATAGACACATTGTCAGATTCATCAATGAAGAAATAATTCAATTCAATGTAATTCTTCAATAATTTAAATAAATAATAAATTTATTATGGGATGGTCAAAAATTTAGTTCTAGAATTCTCAAATAAATTAATATTTGATTCAATTAAATTGTTAATGGTATTAAAAGTCAATGAACTTCTCAAATTAATCATCTATTATGATAGAAAGTTGAGTTGAACATGCCCCACTAGTGCTTCAATTATGCCTGGAACTTTCAATAATGTTTTTACCAACACATTATCACTCAAGGTAGGTGTTATCCTTAGCACCAGGGAAAACATTTTCACTCAATGAGATACATACAAAAATCTTATCAGTAATGATGATTTTTTATCTCAACCACTATGTTACCTCTTACAGTAGCATTTGATGTCACATTATAATAAAACTATTCTTCTCACTCATTACTACCCATGATAATACCTTCTCACTCATGGTAAGACCATTTTCATAACTACTATCATATCACTCAAGGTATGTTTGATATCACATCCCATCCCACCTCTTCAATCAAGGTAGGGTTCGACAAACACTTTATCACTCAATGCGAGCTCATAACATAGGATATATAATTTAACATGATGAGATCATCACATATCATCTACACACAGTCATCACAAGCATGTAACATCAAATAAGGAATGTAGATTATTTCACAGTCTCGCCATATAGTCACCAGGGCACCATTCACTCATAACTTATCCCCATACCATGATGTATCTTATCGTCAATCCAGCACAAGAACTACATGTCAGTTTTCAAGTAATTATCATATCATTAAACAAGTCATCTATTGGTATCCTTCATATCTATCTCGGATTTTTTGTTTTGGTAGAAATTAATATTTGATACCCCATGATGTTTTCATTACACAAAGTATCTTCTAACCCTATAATCCGAGGAATGTCCCACACTCATCCAAATATCATATCATGACCCAATTCCTCTAATCAAGTACCATTCTACGCTACCTTAATCTATGTCTTTTGAAAATTTGATTTTAAGTCCCCCAAAAATTCCCACAACATACACTTGGGTCTCATATATCCTCTCCAATTAGAGAGATCTCAACCCATTACTCAGAGGAAATACCTATCTATCACTCTATGTATTTTCTTGATTGAGTTTTCCCACAATAGTGCACATTAACTCCCAATCCACCATTATGAGGTTGTTCCTTACCACGGATGAGATGTATAAATGTCTCACCCACCATCACAATGACTAAGCCAATTATGCCTACCCAACTTGATCTATGAACTAGCCTAGGATACCTACATCTCATCTCGTATCCCAATACCTACATAATGTAAATTTTAAACTCAATTGGCACCTTATGCCCTTGGTGACATAGTCTCTATGAAATTAAATTATAACCAATTTATTAAACACAACTTGTTCCAATCCTAGAAAGATCAATTCCATCTTACCTATTTTACCTAGGTAACTCTCAGTCCCTATCCATTCACTCAGTCTCATACAATAATATAGGCATGCATTATAATTCACAAACAAGAATATGGAATTATGTTTTCGGAAACACCTACCTCAATAATAGAGTTATCATCCTCACGATTCTCTATCCATCCTCAAACAAGACCAACCATGCCTCATCCAATCTTGTACTACCACCTAACCCCTTATCTATAGATATAACTAGTAAATAATTAATAATATAAAATTATGATTAATTATTAAATTTAATTTAAGGATGTATATTCACTAAAAAAACTCACCATGCATCACCATGTCAATGAAAGCATATGGAAAATAGTGTGTTTATCCTTTTAGGACCTCATCTATCAATTCTACGAAAAATATTTTCCATCCCCACCTGATTATGAAATGATCTAGTAGAATTGGTATCATAGCCCTTTCCTAAATCACATCAATAGTTAAGGTCTATAAATGGATAATAAGAAATAAATACGTTATGTAAGAACGAACTAGGAATCATCATGGAATTTTCAAAAAACACCCCACATCAATGGGGATGTGGAGGAAGATGAAGGGGTTGGATGACCTAACTAGACCTCCTTCATTACCTAGATGAACTAAAACTCTAGGGTGGATGACTAAAAAATTATGAGCCTTCCCTGTTAAAAAAATATATTTGGTGATATGTCATAGTTTGACTGCGATGATGATGGAGTGATGCCTCCTCATCATTTATTTGGTTTGGCATATCCTTCCTAGGTCCTAGTGTAACAACACAGGGCTGAGCAATTGACCCACATCCTACCTCAATCATGGAACGTCTCTTGGTCAGTCATAGTGTGACCACCCCAATGAAGGGGGCATGACACATATCCTGAAACCATGATGTCACAACCCCTATAAAACATAGCATGATGTATCCATTTCTAGGTGATGCCCAAGTCCCCATGGCCAGGATTCCCTCTCCTGAAATTTGATTCTTGACACTCCCTACTATAATTACCCTTTCTACAGGCCTTCATGACACAACCTACTACTTGTGGATAAAAATATCAATGGGAAGTAGTTTACCCTGACCCTTCTTTATTTCCCACTTGGACTCCCAAAACACCTCAAAAAAATTAATCCATGTCCAAAATCATCTTGTAGAGATTTTCTAAAACTTAGATTCTTAAGATGAGTCCCAATTAAGGAACCATCTTATACTCTTGATGAAACCCACAAATTTTCTTAGAAATTAATTTCCCATAAATCTATGGGTAAATAAAAACTCACCAACATACCACTTATTATCTGTTAGAAGTGATGGTGTTTGTACATCTATTTCTCTAAAACTACCACTATTATTAATCAACCTATAACCTATCATTTTTTATTATCCATCATTGAGCAATATTAAAATATAAAACTCCAAATATAGAGGTGAAATGTTAATCAAATGATAAGCTACTTGCTCATCACAATCACTGACATTTGGATTGAATTCAACTACACCAATCTATTACATGATTCCAATGTGTTATCCATCAGTTAATCCTTCTGATTATGGTTCTCCACCCTATAAGACTCTACTCACAATGGCCAATTCATAACCATAGCGATCCTTACAATAATAATTTCATACTGAAATTCACTTCTAGTAGTCCATCAAAGTGCTCAATATAGTTTCCACCTCAACACGCCCAATTCCATTGAACAACAATCATTGGTCCTCCTCTAGATGAATCTTCCTAAAACATTCTCAAATAGACCCACCGACATGATATACCATCTCCCTAGAATGATTACTAAACTCATAAAATAGTCATGAGATCATCCAAAATCCCACAAGAAATTAAAAATATTACACTTAGTGTAGTTCTATGGTTACATGACTATCCACCCATGTTTTTCATCATGCGCTATCGATGTTCACCAGAACACCCCTGATATGACTCATCCACGAATCACTTCAACTCCTCCCCAAACCTAATTCCAACAAGAAATCCCTATATATTCCCACATATGAATCATAGAGAGATTTTTTTTCCAAGATACATAATGAAATTGGATCTTCCTATAAACTAACATCATGGTTCAACCAAAACTATCCAACAATTGGTCACCCAACATCTATGACCCTACCAATGTGAGGGTTGTACCTTTATAACCATAATATCAATCCCCACTGTAAGAGTATTGAAATAATAGCCCCGATAAATTGATCAACTAATATTTGTATCCTATGTCCTTTTTATTACGAATCATAATGACTGAATGTGACTATACCACTTATTCTCAATTGTTAACCCAAAATACAAAACGCAAAAAATTCACAACTCACTATGAATTTTATCCTCAACACCACCCAAATATTACCAAAAATGAGGATTACATCATTCAATATAAAATGGTGTTCTACCCACTACATGTATTAACATACATCACTCCTTGATCACTATTTCAAATGGGTCCCAAAATCGCATATGTATCACTTATCCCGAGTCATTCTCACCCATCATGTCAATCCTGGAAAACTATTATTCCCACTGATACATTGGCCAACCTTGCATACACATGATCCATTGAAGTAATCATTAATCTTTCCACACATAATCATTAGCTAATTCAATATCCAAATGGCCAATGCAGATAACCATCACATAATTTCACTCATGCACCAAAACATTTCCTTGAAAATACACTCCAACACTCGCTCTTCTCTCCAAAAGAAGAGTGAACTGCAAAAGAACACTCTCATAGCTTTATATAAAACATCTTACTCTATATCATATAGGAAAAATGGGTGTATACTACATTACTACCTAATCAAACATCTTGATTCACACTCCCACGAGTCACATGCCATCAAACCTAAACTCGCATGACAAATACATATACCATTCTCCACTTCAAGTCAATCTCACATATACAGAATTACCATAGTGCTTCATTCACATAAAATATGAGGAATATCACTCATTCTTTGTCAAACTACATAGTCACCTTCCACCTCATATTATTTCTATCTTCATAATCATATATCAAAACACCAGTTTCACCACTCAAAAGGATGCAAAAATGACCTTAGTAGCTAGGAGTTCATGTCTACCTTATTATACTGTAGTAAGATACAAGAAATAACATCTTGAAATATATAATATTTTAGTATTATTGGTAAAATAGATACAAACATTAAATTATTATTACAATATAAAACATAAAATATTAAAAGTATTTTATTTTTGAATTTGATTACCCCTCATAGTTTGTCCTAGTATATCAATCAAAAAACACTTCTTGGTATACCAGGGAAAATAAAACAGAATAAATGGGTTAGATCAGATGCTCAGTAAGAGTAAGTGTACAATAAAAGCTATGAATAAATAAGGAGAAATCTATTTGGAAATTAATGTAACGAAAATTCTTGTCATTTAATCAATAAGTCGAACTTAATGTAGTATGAACAAATGATGATCAAATGATTCCATCTAAATAATCACATGAGCATGAAAAAATAACCATCCATATTTTAAATAATCAAATAAACACATGGAATATCAATAACTATACTCATAATAAGGGAATGAAAAATTCGGGGCAACTAAAAAATATTATTGGAGCCTTGTGCCAGTACAACTAAATAAATGGGTAAGGCCTCAACCCAAACCCGGTCTATTTTGTCTCATGAGACCTACCAATGACTCAAGAGGCTATAATAGGCCTCCACTATCACATAATAAGTCCAATGAATTCCCCATATGAAATGGGTGAAACATAATCAAAATAAACATTGATATTGAAAATATAACATACAAAATGTTAATAATTTCCCAAATTAATAAATATAATCATAAACCATCAAGAGTAAAATGGTAATATTAATAAAATTTTACATCCCCAATTAAAATGATCATAAACCATACGGAGAAATAATATGGATGGTTTGGATACAATATATCCTCATTGTATCATATGTAAAATATAGGGTTGATTTTTCTAATGAATATAAACACCAGGAATATATCCTTAAAACCCATTTTGGAAATAATAACCTTGTATTTTCAAAATAAATTTTTTTATAGCTCACAAAACCTCTTGAAAATACAAATCATTTAAAAAACTGTTTAATACATGTAAATTATTCATTAAAACTTTTACTGGTTATGATGTTGTAAAATTATTTTCATGTTTGGCACGTTATAACAAAGATGTTTTTTCATTTTTAATAAAATCTAAACAGGTAAAATTTTGAAAAAAAATATTTTTTACAAAAAATTTGATGAAAAATTATATAAATATTTATTTAATTAATAATTTTTAAAATGATTAAAATATTTGGAAAAAATATTCATAAATTGTTTTTAAAAAAATGATTTCTAACCAAATAGAGAAATAATGTATGATTTTATTAAAAACATTTTCTCAATCATTTTAAGTAAAAAAGAGTTAAAAATTGTAATATTACATGAAAAATATTACTAATAACCATATGTTAATAAAATATATTTTTTATATAGAAATATGAAATAATTCCCCCTAGGGAGACATTAACATAAAAAATCTCGAATAATGATGATATGGTGAAATAAACCTTTACCACTTTAGTAACATCTAAATCATAATCCTCATGAAAGAAGTGATAGAAAATGGATCTTCAAATAACATTAATATAAATATATTCATTATTTAAAATATAAAAGTATATTTATATACAATACATAAATGAAACAAGTTATGAATATGGCATATATCTCATGGAAGTAAAAGTGAGATGAGAAACCCTTACCTCAGGTGGATTTCATTCATATGTGTTTGTGCCCAATATATAATTATTTTATTCATGTAATTAATGTATAAAAAACAATAACTATATTTATAATATCATATATTATCCTATTATAACATTTTATCACCTATCTATTAATAATATTTCATTATTTTTATTTTTTTGGGTGTTAATTGCCTTGTTTTCTCATGTACATTTTTCACGAAGGATACAGTTCTTGTGTATAAGAAATATATATCATCTATAAAAATGATTCTTATTTTATAAATATCATATTTACTGGATATATACATTCTTATAACTATTTATGAAATATGGACATGGAAAATGAATCTCATATCTCCATAGAGATGGTAGGCCATACATATGCACGAGCGATGATACCATTATTTTAAAAAGTGGAAGGGTGAGAATTAGGTGATATATTAATTTTAAAAAATCAATACCATCTCATAAATATCATATATACTCATTGATTTTACCTTTATTTCATTCCATGAAAATTCTATGTGAAAAATGAATGAAATTGCTTAATAAGGTGGTGGTCTGCCGTACAGACGAGCGAAATTATATTATTTAAAATGGAATTGAACATAAAATGTTATATTTGATATAAAAGTTTTTTAAGTATAATAATATAATAAATATAATATTCATGCAGTAAATCTATCATAATTTCCATCCTTGAATGGTGGTGGGGTAAGTCAAATTACATCAGTCCGCAAGGTGGTAGCCTGTCATACACACGATCAGTGATTCTATTTCTAATTTAATTGGAGTAGTGATGAATAAATATTATTCCATAAAAATAATTTTCACAACTCCCTCCCTCAAAATATACCTCAATGTGAGGATAGAGATAATTAACCCCAAATTCAAGCCACCAGTAATCTTCGGGAGGGGAACTAGCACCTAGGGTATAAAAATATCATCGATGTGAGAAATTACCTTATATAATATAAATAGAATTTGAAGAAAATATGAATATAATGAATAGATATCATCAAATATATATAATAAATCCAAAACCCATCCCATAATTCATTTCTAAATAAAAAGAATATAGACAATGGTCTCAAAAGTAAATATCCACAAACAAAGCTAAAGCAGTGACACATCAGGAGTCTAAAGGTTCATGGACGCAATGCCCAGCACAATCCATGAAGACCTCATAGAAACCTTAAATTAGGATTATATAAGTAGGGTGAGAATACATAGAATGAAAAATAATGTATTTTTTGCACATTTAAATAGATTATACTAATACACCCGTGTGAAAAATAGTAGAACCAATCTGCACCTATATGGGTATTCTAACAAAAATTCCAACCTCACAAAAGCTTTCTCACCAAATAATGAAACTATGTATAATAATATAATATTAATTTTATCGTTGAAGGGTACCCCTCACTTGTTTCCCATTGAATTTACACTCCCACACCCCATCAACATATGTCCTAGCAGTCCCACCTATTATGAATGATGTCACATCACATCACATCCAACCCAAAGACACATGGTCCAATGCATCACATGTCATAATAATGGTAGTAGGGTATCATGAACCAAATGTACATCACTATCATGCCAACCTCCTACCAAACATAACCCCCATTGTTATCTATATCACTGTATCTCATCCAAACACACCTAGGCCATCAAATCACATGTAAATAATGGAACTTTTTTACTTCTATCCATCACAACATGTTCATATCACCAACACTTAGAAGAGGGATCATGGAATAGTGGGTATCCATTCACCCATCCTCCCACTATAATGTTATTAAAAACACCCCTAGTGTGTCTTTGTTATTGTCTAAACATATCCCTAGATGAGGGTGGGGTGCTATAGAAATCAGAAAAAAAAATATTAGGTATATATATTGAGTTACAGCACACAAGCCCCAGCCTAAGGGTTCATAAAGACAAAAAACATCACACAATATACCCCATTTATGATACCAAACCTAAAAAAATAACCCCACACATGAAAAATTCATGCCACAATTCATATTCATATTAAATTATCAATAATCCATTTTCCATATTCCCTGTTACAAACCAGTTCCATTATAATATTCACTTTTCATGGTATTTCCGGCCCCTCATTCATATATAAACATTTACTATTTATTTCGCACAACCGTTGATTAGTTAATTCATTAAAAAATTCCCATTAATATTATTAATTTCACCAATTTTACTTCTAATTCGAAAACTAAACAATATATAATTCAACATGTAGTGCAGAACAACTATCCAATAACCACATCTAGTTCCATCTACCATCATAGCCCCACTACATAACTACATCACAACCTACATTGTAACCCTGTTGCACCATCGTACTATAACATCCTTCATAGCCCCACTGCACAACCATATCTCCCCTTTTTCCACCACACACATCAAAACATAGCCACTACGCATCACACTAGCCCCACACACACAACCTATACCCATTCCACACACCACATCCCATACCAGATCACAAGACATTTTCATATTTATCAAAAGTGCTCATTTTCAATTCCACTTCTTTTTATAAGGGTCTGTCATAACACAATTCATAAGATCACGGAGCATCTAATTCATTACCTAACTGTACATGATTATCCAATTGTCGTTTTAGGGTTGTCAACAATCATAAAACATTAATTCCCAAATTTAAATCATAACAGCAAACGAATGAACCCCCAACAACCATGATTTTTTGCTGCCATTAAGCCCACAAAATTCCCAATATCAAAACAATAACAAAAAAATGGAATATCATACATCACATTTTCCTACCCCATATTATTTAATTTAAAACACTTCATTTATCATTATTAATTAGGATGAGAACAAATTCTAAAGATTTAAAAATAATTATTTCTTGCCACATGATACAAATAAAAAGAAATAAAATAAATTCCTACATGGAAGAATGTTTTTTCCCAAACATGCTACACCAAAATAGAGGGATCAGATATAAGAGGAAACCCCTTATTGGAAAATCAAACCAAATATAGTAATTAGGATCCTTTACTCGAAGTGAATATGTATTTCGAACCACCCATATCACAAAAAAGAATACTAAAATAATGAAGGAAATTTATCTTCCCTTGAAAGAGTAGATTTGAGATCCATGGGATTAGATTTGGTTTAGATTGGCCATTAAAGTCAGATATCATCAGACTACATGTTTTAACCATTTAAAAGGTCACCATACTTTTAAAAATTAAATATATGATTAATCTTCATTGAAACGACATTAAAAACATTAATAAAGGAATTAAACCCGTTATTTGGTCATAAAAGACATCAAAATGGAAAATATGTAAATTTTGGAAACATTGGAAACATTGTTCACTTGTTGACCACCAAAAGGACCCACCCATAGAATTTCCCTCCATCAGAATGATCCACTCTCAGAGATGACCTACCACTAGAATAACCTGCCATCAGAAATGACATACCACCATAATGACCAACTGCCAGAATGACCTATCGTCAGAAATGACCTACAGCCAGAATGACCTGCCATCACAATGACCCACCATAAGTAATGAAGTAATTACTAAATTACACACCATTATAAGTGAACTACTTCTAGAATGACCCACCATTATAATGACCAACCGTCAGAAATAACTTAATGTCAGAATGTCCCACTGTCGGAATGACATACTGCCAGAATGCCCCACTGTGAGAATGACCTATCTTTAGAATGAACTATCACCCGAATGACCCACTATCATAATGAACCTATATCATAAATGAACCACATCTAGAATAACCTATCACCAAAATGACATATTTCCAAAATGACCTACTGGGATATTGACTTTCCATTAGAAATTAACGACCACCAAAATTTTCTACCAGCCACCAAAACTCTTCTTTTTCCACACAAACAAACACCTCATTAACCATACCTTAATTATCCTAATACCTCTAGAAATTCCTCATATATATCAACCACATGATTTAACACAATTTAATGGGTTAGTAGGTCCGATCCATTACAGTAGATACCTCTCAAACTGTTCTCGCACTCGAAAATTTAAAACCCAAATTGAAAGGAGAGGAATAATAGTTATGAATATCCATACTTTGTGATACCTCTGAAGGATCTCAGTATATATAAAACATTTCCACTAAATAAACCTAAAAACCAAAATCCAAAAAAGATGAACAAAATCATACTACTCTGAACATTGGAATTAGGTAATTCTATCTTCGATGTCAAGATACTATCTTCTTTGGAAATCTATTACTTTCCCACACATTTTTAATAATATCATAGTATGATACATATTGATTGTGAATAAAGTATACTATTTTTCACATGTCAAAACTCCATCACAAATCACACAACACACAACACTTCATGGGGAAACAATATATCTCATAAAACACCAAGGTCTAATCAACAGATCATAAAGAAAAACAGGGCAAGGAAAAACTAAAAACCACTCTGGGTACTGGGAATGCATCTACCAATCTTTCTCTGAAATACTCTCTTCTAGGACACCATGCCTCTATAGTAAACAAACCTAGGAGATGGCTTGTCCTCAAATCACCTACTCTCTACGGTCTATTATTTCCATTGGATTCTCTATAAATGATGCATAAACCTCAATATACAAATCTCACTAGTAAATGAAATGAGAGTCAAAATGAATATACTAATAGAGTTGAGAGATATAGATGATGTCATGGGTTTAGCATAGTCGTGGGGATAGTGGAAATTGGAAATCCACCTCACCCATACACCCAAACACCTCAAAGGGACCAACAAACGGGGTAGATAGATTACTCCTCTTATATTACCACTACATCCCATGTCAATGGGAAATCATCAAGAACATTAGTTCCTGAATGTAAAAGTTGAATTACCTACTCTTGTGATTGGCATAAGGCTTTTTACAGTCTTGTAATCTTTTTATCCGCTCTTGAACTAACCAAACCTTGTCTGTCGTGCTCTACACCACATCTTCTCCAAGAACTAATGACTCCCCAACCTCTACCCATCATAGAGAATAAGAACATGGATGCTCATAATAAATCCTCAAACAGGTCCATGCAAATGGATGAGTGATTGTGGTGATAATAATAAAACAAAATCAATGGTAGGTGTGATTCCCATGATTCCCAGAAT
This sequence comes from Viscum album, assembly GCA_963277665.1. Taxonomy (NCBI): domain Eukaryota; kingdom Viridiplantae; phylum Streptophyta; class Magnoliopsida; order Santalales; family Viscaceae; genus Viscum; species Viscum album. The sequence goes on along the minus strand of OY728141.1, from coordinate 2,042,825,455 downwards.
TCCAATGTGCATTCCTACAACATATTATCCAATTTCTAGATAGTCCACTATGTCTTCATATCATTCTAAGTGTGGAAATTAGTGATGAGGCATAAATGAGGGTCATTATCATGATAAAATACCCTCAAAAATATTGAGGTAAAACATGTATCTAGATATGACACAATGGACCTAATGACTCCTTACAATCGCTTCACATCATCCACATACCTTTTGAAAAATCATCCATAGTTCCGGACGCCATGATCAATACAAAGTGAGAGGATTTCGTCAAACAATCCACAATTACCAAGATAACATGACCGCCTCTATATTCTTTGGGAATCCTTTTGATAAAATCCATTGAGATTTCATCCCATTTCCACTCAAGAACATCCAACATATACAAAAAACCTCTAGGAACATAATTTTTTTTCTTTACCTATTGTAAAATAGGACACTCTTCCATAAACTCTGCCGCTTCCCATTTCATCGCAGGCCACCAAAACTGTTTCTTCAATCCGTTGTATATCTTGGAAACTCTTGTGTGTACAACTTATGATAATACATTAATCTCATGAAGGACTCCTTCACATATCCCTACCGTAACAAAAAACCTCCCCCAAAAAACAATTTAGTTCGTACTATTCTCCAACCATCCCTATTTAGCATTACCATGACCAACATGATCACGCAACACCCTTACATCTAAGTCTCCCCACAGATACTTCTCCACCTCTTACATCATAGAAGACTCCACTATCTTATGAAACAAATAGCCTCTACTATCATCCACTGCTGCATCTACGTTTAAAAGTTCAAACTCCTCCATCACTCTCCAAGAATATAAAGGTTCTTGAACCACATCCTTCTATGAATTTATGTTAATATAATCAACCATAAAATTTACCTCTCCTAAGGTGTAGGAAATCTCAAAATAGAAGTTTTAAAGAAACTCCATCAACCTCCACTTTTTCAAATTCTGATCACACTATGAAAAAACATACCTCAAACTCTTGTGATCTACAAAGAAAAAAAACACTTCCCAATGAGGAAATATTTCGAAAACATCTGTGAAAACATAACTTCTACTAACTATATATCATGGGTATCATAGTTATTCTCATGAGGGTGTAACTTTATATACTCATAAGAGACAAATGCCTTCTACTGCATCAAGAAACCTCCCAGTCCTAGATGGGGTGAATTACAGAATAACCTGAACATCACACCCTCCTTGGAAAACCAAAGCACTGAAGCACTGACCAAATTCTCTATAAGGTAACCAAAAACTTTTTAGAACTATTCATTTTAGAAAAAATATTTTTCCTTCCATGTCAAAGGGGATTCAACTCGAGAGAAATCAGGTATGAAGCTTTAATAAAAACCTATCAGACCAAAGCATCTATGAACCTTTTTTTCATTCATGGTTAATTCCCACGAAAAAATTGACTCGACCTTTGATGAAACCACTACCACACCCTACTGAAACACCAAATTCTTATGTAAATCATCCTCTTGTGTCCAAAACATACCCTTGGAAAACATTCCAAAGATATGGTGGTGATGAATAACCTATAAAATAGCTCTGAGATACTCAGAATGATGTGACTTTAACATTTTTTAATCAATATATAATCAATTAATATGTCAATAAACTCACAAAACATCGAGTTCATAATCCTCATGAACATGGATGGTGTGATTGTAACACCGAAACACATGACCAGAAACTCAAAGTGCCCATACCTGCATCTGTAGGATATCTTCTATATATCCCTATCCTTTACCCTTAACTGGTGATATATAGACCGCATATCGATCATAGATAACTAACTTGATCGCCTCAATTGGATGAAGATATCATCAATCCTCAAAAGAGGATAGAAATTCATGATCATCACATGGTTCAATCTCTGATATTATATGCACAACCTTAGACTACCGTACACATTTTTACAGAATAATACTGGAGCACCCCATGGTGGTGGACTATGTTGGATGAAACCCAAATACATCACATCATCCACTTGAATCCTAAAATATCAAAACTCAGAAGGTGATTTCTGATAGGGATCTATCAAAATTGGAGAAGCACAAGGTTGTAAGTCTATCCTGAACTCATCAACACGTCGAGGGGGTAGTGTCACATCATCCTCTTCAATGAAAACATCTAGGAACTCCCTAAAACCTTTGGAGACTTTCCTTACCATTTTCCCACTAATTCCATAGACATATCAAATACCATGAAAAGAACGGGTTCCAATCATTGACTACCCACATGAAAGCACCTCTCACCAACAAAAACCACACAATAGTCATCTATATCTAAGAATATAAATCTCATCCATAAAAAGTTGATAAAAATATGAATAGAATATAACTTTTCAATGATAAGGATGAAATCATATGACTATATGTAATTTATGAAAATTTCCACACATGACCGATGGTTCCCCATCATCTTTGCACATCTCTGACACACACCAGACAAGCTTTTCTACCCTCCGATCGGTGTAGTAAACACCTAGGGAATGGGAAGCCTCTATATGTCTAGTCCTATAGAATGGAAAAGATAATGTGAAACAAAGAGTTTGAATCACCCAAATCAAGAAAGGTACAGACAAGGGTACATGATAATGTGATCATTTCTCAAACAATATATGCCCCCTCTAGTGATGATGCATCCACTACCAGCAATTGTCCACACCCATCTCCTCAACCTTTCTAATGATATCCACCACCATGACCACACTCGGGATGAGGCCCCTGAGGGTGAGTTGCATACTGAGGTTAACTACCACCTACTACATATACTCATAATAGAGCATAAGCCTCCTTCCATTTGTTCTGGAACGTCCTCACTGGTAACTAATATTGAGGCTGGTGCAGAATCAGTCCACCTCTACCAAACTGAACTTGAAAATCCACTAGGAACTGATCTCGATGACGAACATGAACCCCACATAAAAAAACACATGTACGAAGTCCCCATGAGGATTATGGAAACCACTAGCCCTAGATGGCCAGAAGGGAAACTACTATGGTCAACTCACTACTGGTCCAAATCTCAATGACCCTAGAACCTGAGAAATACCACTAATAAATCTAGTCTTCAAGGAACCCTATTGATTCCCCTATAAAGGTATGAATATTTAAGAGTGTATCCTCTCAATATCATCTACCTTGTTTTGAACCCCCATAAATAAAAAATGGGTAACTGCATAATGGATCAAAGGACAAAATACCTCCTCAAGACATCTCACGCAAGACTCCTCATCTGGGAAAAAATATGGGGAAAATAAAAAAATGTTTGTATACTAGTACCCAATCTCCCACATTGACATACTCCCCTAATGAACATAGAGTAGATCATATCTACTCCTAGACTTCATGGATGATGAAAGGAACTCCTTCTAAAAGTCAGTCCATGAAACGTCCTCCTCCCTCAACTCACCAAGGTACACCATATAACATAATGCATTACCCCTCACATATAACTAACTACCAAGGAGAGCCAATACTTCATTGGGACCCAAATAAAAATAAAAGTGATCTCCAAATCCTCAAGCCAACCCTCTATATCAACATCAGAAACGCTTCCCTCATAATTCCCCAAATACTTCCACTAAAAATATGGCAATGTCCTCTACCACTAATCATCACACTCTACCAAATCAACCCTCAGATAATAAACTAGGTCAAAATGTTGAACCTCCACTAGATGAGTCACATGAAGATGAGGAAAATGATTCCTAGATTAAATAGAAACAAATATTTCCTAATCCCGATAGTATGTAATTTTATTATTAATAATTTTAATACATTTTGTTAATTTTATCCATATATACTTTATAAAAACCACACAATAAGAACCAGAACAAAAATCATCATAATGCATGTATCTCTCATAGGATGCTACCCTAAACATAAGTTCATATAAATTCTTAATTCAATAAGATCAATGTCTATTCACTAGATCATTGGGGGGTTTGAAATCCCAGGTACTAGCCATCCTCCCTAAGTAATGTCATGCACAAAGGGAAACTAGGACTGTTTTTATACAAACCCATGATACTTGCATTATTTCGAACTCCAAACTCCATCCTATATCTCGAAAATCATTTTTAATACCACACTATCATGACCCCTTCCCTACAATGATAACACAATTATTGGAGAGAGATAATGACCCCCATGTTCCTCCTCCAGTAACCCATGGGTTATCGACTAGCATGATGGTATAAAAATAATCTAAATGGTAGGAATTTCCTTCTATAATATAAGTAGGATTGATATTTAAGATGAATCATCAAAAATCAACTCCATGAAATATATATAAGAAATAAAAAATTACCACATTTCATTTGACAGTAAAACTGATACAGATAAAGGTCTATAAATTAAATACCAAGGGAAAAAGCTAAAGTAGTGATGCAACATCTGTTCAAGGTCCAAGATATTAATTTCTATTATGGTCCATATAGTAATCCTAGAAAAATGAAATTAGTTTTATATACTTAGGATGAGCACATAGTTATACTCAATAGGAATATTAATGTCACTCATGAAAATGTGAAAATAGCATATTAACGCATCTCTGTGAAAAATAGAAGAACAAATAACATGTATATAGGTATACTAACCAAAATACCAACCTAAATAAGGCTCTATCACCATATAATGCATCCATTTATAATAATATAATATGAATCCTATCCTTGAAGGGAAACTCACACCTCTTTCCAACCGATTGTCTTCTCTCACACCCCATCCTAGTACAGTCTGGTGATATCACCTCTTCCAAATAACATCACATCAGATCACATCCCACCCACAAAAACCTATCACTACACATAAATTCTCTTAACCAGAGTTGTAGGGTATAATTAATGTGAATTAAATCAATCTCATTCACTACTCTTAACATGCATGATCCCTACTGTAATCTGTCTCACTACATCTCTCCTAACACTCACAGTCCATAAAATATCTTCAAATCACATGTAAATAGTGACACTTCTGACATATGTCCTCCACAACCCATGCATGTCACCAACACCTAGAAGAGGGAGTGGGGAAGGGTGGGTAGCCATCCATTCATCCCCCAATTATAATTTTAGGAAAAATCCCTCGTGTGACTATGCGAGGGTCAGAACATAGTTATGAATGTGTGTGGGGTGCATATATAAATTAAAAACATATAGGGTATATACATATAGTGCTGTATCACAAAATCCATATCCTAAGGGTTCAAAAGGGCACACATCATCTCACAATATACTCAAATTATATAACCAATGCTTAAAAAATAACCCCACTCAAGAGAAATTCAAGACATGATTCATATTTTGGCCTTTAATTATCATTAATCCATTTTTTGGATACTATACTACCAACTCATTCCACTAAAACAAGAACTTTTCTTGGTATTTTTATCCCCTAATTCATATATTTACATTAAGCATTTAATGAACACAACCCTTCATTGGTTAATTCATTAAAAATTCCCATTATGGTTATTCATTACACCATCCATTTCTAATTGGGAAAATAACAGGACATAGCACACAACACGTATAATAATAAAACATCCCATCTACAACATCCAGTTCCCACTATAAACATAGACCTGCTTCGTAACCACATCACAACCTTTATCGAAACCCCACTACACCATCATACCATAATAACCATCACAATCTACATGCACAACCATATATCCTCCATTTTCCCCACACACATAGAAATATAGCAACTACATGTAAAATCTTCTCAATGCACACAAAAAACACCCATTATATAAATCGCATCACATGCCACATCACATCTCATTATTTTTTTAAAAAGGGTTTGTTTTTTTAATTCCACTTCTTTTTATTAGGATGTCATCAATCAATCCATAAGAACCTAGGGAGTCCACTTCTTTACCAAACTATAAGTGATTATCCAATTATGGTTTATGTGTTGTTAAAAATCACAAAACAGGAATTCCAAAATTTACATCATAATAATGCAATGAAGGGCCCCAAAAGGACATGATTTTCTACCGGCATTATGCCCATAGAATTTACAATCTCAAAAAAATTACAACAATGTTTTATGGTCATGCTACAACATTCCCTATCCCATTTTATTTAATTTAAACCAATTAATTTATATTACATAATTTGGATTTCACCATATTCAATAGAGATTAAAATAATAATCTCATCCTACATGATACATAGAAATATAGATGATGAAATTGATAACGAGAACAAAAATCTCTTCCCATACATGCTTCACCAAAATAGTGGGTGCACACACAAGAGGAAACCTTTTCATGGAATCTTGAACCAACTACAGTTATAGGTATCCAAGACACCAAGGGAAGAAGTATTTGGAACCACCAATCTTAATAGAAAGTATGACCAAAATAATTAATGAAATTTCTAAACTCTTGAAGGATTAGATCTGAGCCCCGCAAGATTAAATATGGTTTATATTTAGAAATAATGTTGGAAATCATCAGAACATAAAAGGTCACCAGAAATTTTAGAAATTAAATATACTATTAATCTCCCATGAAATGGATGTATAACCCATTAATTACGGCATTAAACCAATTTTTAATCCAAAAATACATCAAAAATGAAAATTTATAAATTTTGAAAATACTGGAAATATAATTCACTGGCCTACAACCAAAATGACCTGCAATCAAAAATAACATACCACCAGAATAACCAACTCCCAGAATGACCCACCATCATAATAACCCCCCATCAAAAATGTCCTTCCACCAGAATAACTTATCACCAGAATGACCTACCTCCAGAATGATCGGCCATCAGAAATGACCAACATTTAGAATGACATACTGCTACAATAAACCACTGTTATAATGGAAAGATGTAAATAATGACCTACAACTAAAATGTCCCACCATTATAATGAACCTCCATTAAAAATGACCTACCACTAGAATAAAAAACAATCAGAATGACCTACCACCAAAATGAATTGTCATCAGAATGAACTGTCACCAGAATGACCTGCCTCAAGAATGACCAACTACTAAAATGACCCTGTTTCAGAATGATCCACTGTCAAAAATGACCTACCACTAGAATAATCTAATAATAGAATGAGTATTGTTAGAATAACCCACCATCAGAATGACCCGCTGTCAGAAATGACCTACCTTCAGAATTTTCATTCATCCCCAAAACTCCCATATTTCACACAAAACACCTCAAAATCCCTCCCATAATTTTCTTAACACATAGAGTCTTTCCCTAAAAATCTCAACCACTAGATTTCCCACAAATTAATGGTAAAGAAGGTCCAAGATGTCATTGTATTGAAATCTTAGTTTATGATATATATTATTTTTTTATATTTTAAATATTAAAAAATAATTAATAGTTGAAAACATGAAAAATAATGAATGATATTTGTTAATATTATTACCTTTTCTAAGAGAAATCTCTTTTAGAATTCCTCTTCAGGACCCTAAGGATGGTATTTTCAGAGGACCAGTAGAACTAAAATATATCTAAGGATATTGGGAGAGAGATTTTTTTAGGTTTTGGTCTATCCAAATGGATTTTGGATAGTGATTTAGTTAGGGGAGTGAGTTCCCATTTATAAGTGGGTAATGGGGACCCTGTTTGAAATTACTATTAAATTTCCCCAATGAATCCAAAATGATAAATTCATTCACATGAAAAAAGATTCAAAACAAACATAGGTTTGAATTTGGGATAGTATAAGGTGGAAATAGGTTAATACAATAATATTTTTTACTATTTTTTATGTCATTTTAACTATAATTGTCTTATTTTAACACCATAGTAATCCCGATTTTACCTTAACAGAGTTAATTATTTTTACATTTTTCAATATTTATTTAGGAAAAATTTAAGCCAAATTTATAAGACAATATGAATTATTCTAATTTCTCATATAGAATCGATTTTTATTTATTTAATTAAAATAATTAGTATAATTAAATTTAAAATTATACCAGAAGAATAAATGAAAAGGTGGGATTTCAAAAAAAAATTGCCACATGTATAGAAGGTTTCAATATAAAAAATTAATATTAAATTGATTCCACCAGCAAAATTTTAATTTTATATAATATAATATAACTAATTTCACTTTAATAACAAGTTAAAATTTAATTTAACTTGGATATTAATTTAAATAAAAAGGTAGTTTTTATTAAAAATCGGTATTTTCATTATTCATGAAAAAATGTAACTTTTCAGAAAAATCCCCAAAAGTCACCATAAGATAATTTTTAATTTTAAATTCAAATTTTAATTTATTTTTATAAATTAAAATTTCTAAAATATAGAAAATTTAATTATATAATAAGTGCTCAAGAAGTGAAGAAACCATTTTGATTGAAAAATGAAGTTTTTACAAAAATGTTATTTTACTTTAAAATGATTATAATTTTATTTATAATCAGTAAATATCCATTAAATTCTTTTAAATATGCTTAAACCATATAATTTCGTATTTTTTCTATTACAATTCTTACACGCTAATTTAAAGTCTATTTTATAATGTTAATCTATAAATAATTATATTTTAAAAGAATATCATGTTTTGTTTAAAACCAATGTTGTATGCATAGTTATCTATTAATGAGATTGAATTTATTTAAAAATTGATACATAATAAATTATTAGGGTATTAAATTTTATAATGAGTTTGGTTTTTCATGTTACACAAACTATCTAACAAGATGTTCCTATTTTAAAATCATTGGGTGTTATATTATACCCAGATAAATAAATTGTGATCTTATAATTTAATTTTAATCTCGATAATCAAGGGTTTTAAATTTGAAAATACCTTCATTGAAAACCCACATAATAAATATGGTAGTATAACATTCTATTAATAAGATAGAGTGGGAAGTAATGATTTGATATTGAATAACACGTAAGTAGGTTTGTAAGTTTTAGATCATTAGTGGTAGTTGAAGATATGAACAAGGAAAAAAGTGTAAATAATTATAGAGAGTGATATTTTTCATTGATAATATGAATGTAAATTATCAATAGAAAATTGAAGTCCTAAAAACTATAAATCTATGATAATTTAAAATATCATAATTTCAACATGAATTAATGTATTAGTATATTAATTTGATCCTACATCATTTTCCTAGATTTGGAGAATGTCATTACCATCTTGACTGAGAATATATGAAAATATACATAATTGATATCTTTCTATTTCATAGGTAAAACTTCATCTTTTTTTAAACTTTTTTCATTTTCAAAGTCATTTCATTACTGAAATAAATGAATATCCATGATTATTTTTTTTAAGCCGAAATCATTAAACATAACTTTTTACAAATCACATGATATATAAAAGGGTGAATGTCTTTATATATATTTATAAATATCTTCCAAAACCTTATAATGTGTTATCCAATATAATATATTAATCATTATACCTCAAAAGTAACTCCAATGGTTCACCATTAATATTCATCCTTCAAATAATTTAAGTAAAAACAATGACATATTAACTGGGATATCAAGTTGTTCAGTTTTAGGAACTAAACCCATATCGTCCTTATGTAGTGGGATCAATCCCTATACCCTTTTCGGATGTGATAAGTTGTCACCAGGAATGTAGGTTGTATTTTTTTCAAACAACATATTATTATAATTATTATAATGTTACCAAATTGTAATATCCTGTAATTATCTTAACATCAATGATAAGGTAAACCTTTCAGGTTACCCTTAACATCATAAAAATCTCTTTATCACTATTATCTCAATATCAAGAACAAATTAATTGTTATCCTCCCTCAATCATATGTTTTCCATGAAATTAAAATTTCCACTAAATAAATTTTCTTTTTACAATTCAACACATGATTTCAAATAATTAAATAAATATTAATGTAGAGAGATTCTTATACATTTAATAATTCTTATAACTATAATATCATTAAATAAAATATTCTTATAACATATTTCTTTAATCCAAAAACAAGTACAATAATCATTCAAATTCACCTATATTAATATAATAATCATGTATTTGATCCATTTTATTATTTTGAGGTATATTACCTTACCACAAGGTGTATTAATTTTAATTGTGACCCATCTATTAATAGTGGAATCATTGCACATAAGAAGATTCTTTATTACCATTGAAATCATGATCATATTGGATTTTTTATCCACACTTTTAAGAAAACATATTTTCCTTATACAAATGTACTAAGGTATTTCCTTCTATAATAATCACATGTTGTAAAAACCTTCATTCCTATATTCAATTTACCCATCTTTCTATCTAACATCCTATTCTATTTGTAATTTTCTTCAGTGTCCTAAGATGTGGGGAATTAATTCAATATCTTGATAGAACATGATATTATATCCTCACATGATGATAAATTTTGGTATACTATTTCCCTTTAGAGGATTAGATTAATCCTATCAAATAAACGATCAATATTACTCCATGGATTATTCACTTCGTTTGTAGCATGCCTTACTAATCTTGTAAAGTTAGCTTCATACAAAGAAAATTTTTCCTATTAATTCTATATTAGACTCTAGAATAGTCCTTCCATACTAAATTATTTATCATGAGGAAGATATTTTGCACAAATATTACCTTTAAATCATTTTACTCTATGATTGTTATTTCCTCCCCATCCTTATTGTTTTGAATTAATGACCTCTACTGGTCTGCAACTCCTGATATATGATAAACTATCATGAAATCATTCTCTCTATCACTACTTCCCATAGTGAAAAGTATATTCTCTCGATAACTTATATATTTATTAGCTAAAAAATGAATTTTTTATTGCCATTGAATGATGAAGGTTGTTGATAAATGAAGTAGTATGACAACATTACCCCAAATTGTGGAAGAGAATTATACATTATAAAGAAATGCTTTTCCTCATAACATGAGTCAACTAGGCCAATATGGTTATAATATGACCATTTCTCTCTCCAACTCCAGCTTCGTCTTAATTATCTTATCTAGGGGTAATCCCTATAGGGGGTACGTGCATTAATAAAATTATGATTCCATTCATTGGGAACCCTTTTTAATGAATTTCATATATTAGATTAGATCACAACATTGTGAAACAAAATGTATAATCCTAAAACTACTGAAACACAACACATATATATAAAAAATCATTCATAGAAAAACTCATAATCATAAAAATGGTTTCATGGGAATATCAATGTATTTTTATCCTTAATAATTGTTTTTAAATAATGTGTGATTTATCTTAAGCATATCCCATGGGAGTGTAACCCCTAGAGAATAGTAAGGCATTTTTTCATTCAATAGGTGACAATTTGGTCAGGCCTAATGTTCCCTTTCCATAGTTATTCCCCTATGTACATATATGCTAGATCAATTTCTACATTTAGTATCTATAAAAGGTTATATTTTCTATAAAACACATATAATCATTCCAAAATCGTGTTCCCAGGGTTTCTATAAATCTTTCTTCGATACCAACTATAGTGACCTTAAGACCAATAGACCAGAGATGGAGTCTAATTTATTAAATTTTCATAAGATATAAGTAATATCATCCCAAAAGACTAAATAGTTGAGTAGTTATGGTAATCTAAATTCAAAATAACAATTCTTATTACAATTGGAGACATTAAATTCATAAATTATTTTCTTGGAAAATTCCATTATTCCTCTTAGTGTATTCATATATACCAATCACAAAACACATCCTTTTATCCTGAGGAAAATTAGACATATGAAAGGGGTGATGTTGGATGCTTAGTAAGGGTTATTCTATAATGGAATATATGAATAAATAATTCATAATCAATATGGTATGGTAAATTTCTGAAACGCATTCCAGTTGATCAATAACTTCTGCATAATATGGTAGGAATTAATGAAGGATAAATAATGCCATATAAATAATCACATGATCTTGAAAAATTAACCATGGATATTATAACTAATTAAATAATCACAATTAATATCAAGAACTAAAACCACAATGATGAATTCAAAATTTAGGACATCTATAACAAACCAGCGAGGCTTTGTACTATGAAATCTAAATAAATGGGTAAGGTTTCGGCCAAACCCCAATCTAATTTTTCTCTTTGGACCTATCGATAAAATGAGGGAATATAGATGGAACCTCCCATAAAATACTAAGTCCATTGATTTTATCATGTGAAATCACTGAACAATAATCAACATAATAATTTATATTGAAAAACTAACATATAAAATGTCAATACTTACCCCAATCAACAAACATAATCATAGACCATCCAGAGTAAAATGGTCAATGGTAATAAAATTGAACATCCCATATCAAAATTATCATAAACCATCTGGAGAAATAATAATAATGGTATAAATAAAATATATACTTAGTGTATCATATGTAAAAAATAGGGTTTATATCATTGATAAATGGAAATACCATGTAGATATCCTTACAAAAAATTTGATAAATACAACCTTTTCATTTTGAAAATTGCCTTTTTATTAAAAAAGGACTCCAAAAAATTCAAATATATTGTTCTTAGAAAATAACCTTTTAAAACTTGTAAAATAATAATTAAAACCTTATTGTTTTAAAAAATGGAAAATTTTATTCATGTTATACCCATTAAAAGAAAGGTTCCATTAATAATTTATATAAAATCAAAATGGGAAATGTTTTGAAAACGATGCTAAACATACTTTCAAAATAGTTTTTAAAAAGAAAAAAATTGGTAAAAAATTATTTAATAAATAATTTTTAAAATTTTAAACACCCTTTTTAATGAATTTTTAAAATATATGTGTCATGATGAAAAAGGATATCTGAGAGAAGAGAAAAACAATGTCTGATTTTCAAAAAAAAAACTCTCAATCATTTTAAGTACCATAGAGTTTAAAAATGGTAATATTACATGAAAAATTTAATGAATAACCATATTTGAATAAAATATTTTTTTAGATTAAAATATCAAATAATTCCACCAAGGGAGATGTAAACAAAAAAAATCTTGAATAATGATGAGATTGTAAAATATACCCTTACCAATTTAGTAAATTATGAATCATAATCCCCATAAAATAAATATCATAAAATGAAACATTAAATAACATGAAGATAAATACATTTATGATATAACATATCAAAGGGTCAGTATATACACCCCAAAAATTAAATAATTTTTCAATATGGATTATGTCTCATGTAAGTAAAAGTGAGTTGTGAAACTCATACCTCATGTCTGATTTCCTCTATATGTGTATGTAACTCATGTATAATAGTATTAATCATGATATTAATTTATAATAGATAAATAATAATATTCATAATAACACAGATTATCCTCTTATAACTTTTTAACCCAGTTTGTTAATAATATTTCAATATTTTCATTGCTTCAGCTATTAACTATCTTGTTTTCTCAAGCACATTTTATCATGAAATTTATTGTTATTATGTATAGGATATATATATTATAAATAATTATAATAATGTTATAAATATCATATTTACTTATTAGGTATATTTTAAGTACCATTTATGAATGTTGGACAAGGAAAATTAATTGCATCACTTCATGGAGACGGTAGATTATACGTACACATGGGAGACAATATCACTAACTTAATTAGTGAATGGGTGAGAAAGTGGGTGATATATTATTTTTTCATTATCAAGATCATATTATATATCATATATATTCATTTATTTTATCTTTATTACATTATTTGTAAATCATAATTGAAAAAAAATCATATCTCATCATGTGGTAGTAGTCCACATTACGCACAAGCGATGTAGTCATATTTGAAAAGAAATGTAATGTAAAAATATATATGGGATATTAAAATTACAGAAGTATAATAATATCATTAATATCATATAAATGTGTTAAAACCATTATCATATCTAGACATTAAATTGGGGATGGAAAACAAACTACATTGGTTCGTGAGGTGATATTTTTTCATACACATGATCGATGATTATGTTTCTCCTTTGATGGAAGTGGAGATGGATTAATGTTATTCCATCAACATAATAACATCTCAATATATGATATACTATTTTTTTATTGAGCTTTTTTGAAATAATTGATGGTGTAAATAGAATAAATAAAATTAAATAGATTTATAAAGATAATTACATTATCTAAGTGAAACCTCCTCTGGATTACCTCATAAGGACCCTAGGGATGGTTTTTAGGGAGAACCAACAGTTCTAGAATATGTCTAAATATTTTTAGGAGATATTTTTTTAGGGGGTTTTCAAGAAAAATTTCTTTATGGTTATTAAAAATTGATGGTTTGGAGTACCTTTTTAGATGTGGGGAAATGGAAACCCTCTTAGAAATTACTTGGTAATTTCCCAAAATAATCCTAATTGAAATGAAAAAAGCATAAATATAACATTAAGACTTTATTTGGGATACTATAAGATATTAATAGGTCCCTAAAATAATATTTTGAATAATTTTTACATCATTTTTACCCATGTCTTCTTAGTTTAACTGTACAGTAAACCTATTTTAACCTTAATAGTGGTAATTAATTTTTTTTGTTCTCACTATTCATTTTCATTAAAAAAATTAATATTAACTTACTAGATATTATAAATTATTATTATTAAAAATATGTTATCTATTTTTTCTATTTAAATTCACATAATTTTATGAATTTCATTTTATATTATACCCATAGACGTGATGAAAAATGAAGTTTTCAAAGAGAAAAGTTTCATAAGTATAGAATATTTTAATATAAATATTCAATATGAAACTAATTTCACTAACCTAATTTTCATTTATTATAATAAAAATGAAATAATTTTACTTTAAAATCAGTTTATAATATAATTTAACTTGGTAAATAATTTATAATAATAGGTAATTTTTAGTAAAAATTGGTATTTTTTACTATTCATCGAAAAATGAAACTTTCAGAAAAATACCCAAAAATAATAGTGAGAAAAATTGGATATTATTATTTTAAAGAGGAATTTAAAGTTATTAAATAAATTTTAAAAAAATAAAAAAAATAATTTTATCATTAGTGTTCATGAAGTGACGCAACCAGTTTCATTGAAAAATATAGTTTTTCACCGTTGATTACTTTAACATTCAAATGATAATTATTATTTTTATAATGAATATATATCCATTTAATTTATTTTATACATGTGTAAATAATATAATTTCATAATTTAGTTAGTATTATTCAATCCCACTAATTTTACTGCTCGGTTATGATGGTCATGTTTAAATAATAATATTTTAATAGAGTATCATGTGTCATTTAAACCAAGTGTTTTGTGCATCAATAGATATTTAATAGATTGATTTTATTTAAAAATAAATATATCATAAATTATTATGGTGTCATTTATTCTTATAATATTGTTGTTTCAGGTCATATATATTATCAAACAATATGTTCCTATTTAAAAACATGAGGTGTTACACAAAAATGCACCCAAAAATCAACAGTTCTAGGAATCAAACAAATATTTCAATATAAACACAAATTTGATACCTGAATTGCATTATGTTCTTCCAATATCAATAACCCATGGAATTTTACATGACATTATTCAACCCAATTGGGGGTATCTACATCCTCAGTGAAACTCATGCCCATCATTAGATTACCAATCAAGCATAACACTCCTTCATCAAGACATCACCAGGAATCCAATGCCTATACTAACCAACCAAAGGTGTATATACATCCCATGAATGAAGGGAGTCAATTTCCATCACCATATAATGCCTCCTCACAAGATCCACCTAAACTACTATCATAAAATGATCCATTAATTAAAATCATTGTACAACTAAGTATAATGATACCAACAAGTTATATTAGAAAACACCAAATAAGTTTTTGTTGACACTATTAATCTCTAAGACTCTCATATTTAAAATTAATCACACACAATCACATGTATTTCATGTGAATCCTAAATGCTAGACCTAATGCATGTATTCATAACTCTTACTATTGGGCTAATATAGACAACTATAAACATATATATCTAATAATCAAGTCATATTTAATTAAATATATCAACCATAACA
This sequence comes from Viscum album, assembly GCA_963277665.1. Lineage (NCBI taxonomy): Eukaryota > Viridiplantae > Streptophyta > Magnoliopsida > Santalales > Viscaceae > Viscum > Viscum album. The sequence goes on along the minus strand of OY728141.1, from coordinate 2,042,809,367 downwards.
ACGAAAACAAAGAATAGTAATCCCATAACCTTGTTATCCATGAATCCCAACTAAAATATTTGTTCATAATGGACCAGTATTAGGTATATCACAGTATTTGAATGATCCCTATTCTGTATCTACCATATTATAACTAATAAGAAAAAAATGAAATAATGTTATGATACCACTTGTAACACCCTGAACCTAAATATCAATCTACGTTAGAGGTCTCAAGTGAGCCTCCCCATATGAATGATACTTAAAACTACTAGTGGGGTCCAAAATCATACCATGCGAAGACTGTATCGTCAAAATAGAGTAAAATAAAAACTATAATTGCTAAAATCACTGTAGAGGATAATTAGAGTATACTAAAATCTAGTAAAATAGAATTATGTTATATCAACATGAATGAGAATAAATAAATTCATTCATTAATTGATCACTGATTTGGATGATTTCATTTGAAAAACAAAAAAGAGGCACTTCTACCTTCCACTAGCATTAACTCGTCCCATACTCCAATTCCCATTGACTTTCCATAGCCCAGTCAAGTACACATCTTGAGCACAACCTGAAAGCAAGAATAAGGTCTACACATGTACCAGGGTACCCATAAGGGTGTTTGGAATTCATTTCAGTATGGAATAACCATGTTCCCAAATATATTTGACCATATACATGTATATCCATGAGTAAAACAAGTGATATAAATAAAAATTCCTTTCAAGACATTGTGTTCTAATTGAGACATCACGATACTCAACCATACCTACTTCAACCTACACCAAAATTCACCTCATTTCTCCCCCACACACATACACATTAGATAATCATGTGATAAAAATGTGGTAATGACACTTGACCATAACTTCTTCATTTGATATTATAGTCCAATAGCCCCATGACACAATTCATTACAATTCCTGAAGATTCTTTGTATAGTGTCACAAAGCCACTTCTCTTACCTGAAGGTGTAGGATAGGCTCCCACAACAAGGTCCTAGAAAATAAATTATCACTCAAGGAACTTTTTCAACAAAGTCTTCACCTATACTTATCACTCAAGGTAGGGCCTATCATCAGCCTCCAGGAAAACCTTATCACTTGAATAGGTTCATGATAACCTCTCCAAACTCTATATGATTATATTTTCCTAATAATTACCATGTTAGTAAATTTAGGGTCTGATTTCCATCATAATCAAGACTAGTATTCTCACTAAAGAAGGCATATTCCAATACCTTTCCACTTATGGAATGGCTATTGTGTATGCCACTACCTTATCACTAAATGTTTATCTGATATCACCTCACATACTCTACTTTCTCACTCAATATAGGGTTCTACAGACACTTTATCACTCTAGGTGGGTTCAATAATCTATATCTATCATCATACATTCTATGATCCATCACTTATCACATTCTCATAGTCATCACATACATGAAACATCAAACAGGACACATAGCCCATCCTGCATGCTCAACATCTCGTCATCTGGTCCCTGGTCACTTGGGACCCGTCCCTACATCTTGACATATCTTATCATCTATCTAGACCAAGAATATAATTAGAGTCCTTTTAACAATCTTATATATCATTTTTGGGTGTGAAATAGAATCTTTTAGGCACATCTTGGTCCATTCTCATTAAAAACCCCATATACAATGCCCCTACAATTTTATCACAGCCCACAGTCTCTTCTAACCATTACCTCCATGGTAGGATTCATCCTCATCCAATTATCATGCCATTTTTTAATCCCACTAACTATGGACCATTTGAAACTACCTCCCTCTAAGCCCCATAAAAACACCATGTCATACTTTCCATGATTTCTCATGACCCACACCGAGGTCTAATCTCACTTATACCTTATGATATATCTCAAACCGTCACTCCATTTAAATAACTCTCTTTCATACTATGTCTTTTCCTATTGGTTCGTTCTCACTCATAGTGCACACCAATTTCCAATCCACAGTCAGGGGGTGTTCATTACCAAGAATGAGATTCGCATCCTTCTCACCCGTTATAACTTGTCCTAATTATATCATGTTTTTACAACTAGATATAGGAATTATCATAGAAAACCCACATCTAATATTTCATCTCAAGTCCTACCTATGGTATCTCATTAAATCAATTATCACATTCTCTCTTTGGTGATAGTTTCATCATGTGATATCAATTTATCTAAAGTACTAAAGAGAACTTATTCTAAGACTGGGATGCTCAATTCCATCCTACCACTTTTACTAAGTTAATCCTCAATCCCTATATGTTCACCCAATCCCATAAAAACATGTAGTTATACACAATCGTGGACAAACACACATTAAAATTTATATTTTAGGGACTAAATACCTCAATCCTGGAATTACCATTATCATGATGCCCCACCCATCCTAGACCATGATCCTCTATGCCTCATCCAAACATACACCACCACCTGAGCTCTTATATCAGGACATAACACCCAAATAATTAATTATAAAAAAATTTATAAATAATTATTCTATTTTACCCGAGGAGTTATATTTTTCAAAAAATAACTCATTGAGAATATCTATTTCATAAAAACTTCATGAAAACTCATTTTTTTCATTCTTATGAGACCTCATTTATCAATTTCTTGAAAAAGAACCATAATTCAAACCTGATTAAACCATGCTATCGTGGAGTTAAACAATGATCCCTATCCTGAATCCCACCAAAATTTGTGTGATATAAAGGGAAATATGGAATAGGTGAAAATATGGAATAGGACATCCATAATCTGTTGGATTTGGTGCCCTTGAACTAACTTATAGATTCTTTATGATAACATATATTCATTTTTATGAATATTAACAAACGTTTTATCACATTATTATTGTTCATCTATGTAACATAGTATGGAATAATATTTTAATAGTAGCTTTTATACTGAAAGGTCAAATCAGTTCTCCACTATGATGAGAATCCATAAGTTCCATGATATTATTTTTAAATATATGTTATATAGTTGGATGATTCATTTGTGGGACCCAAATGATACATGATATTAGGGGTGCAGACTCATAGGACCTTTAGTAAACTTCTCATGGTGTATACCATTGGTAATATTTAGTGTAGTATATTATGAGAATCAGACACTCTAGTAGAAAATACAAATTTATTTGTTTCATTGAATGTACCTATATTTTGATGTGTGTGTCAATCCTTGCACATTAATATTATTAATAATTTTTATTACAAGTCACGTACTATCATATATTGATGAAAAATTTTAAGACATATGTTTTCGGTGAGGTAGGATATGTTGGGTATCTATTGAGTAATACTTCATTAATGAATAATTCAAGAAAGAAACTTTTTCATTATCTTATTTAACAGAAGTTGATATCTTAAGACATCTTATAGAAATGATATTACCTAAAACAATCCATGTTCATGGTACTTAGTTTTCATGTTCAATTTCTGGAATGTCAAATAAAAAGAAATCAAGCACATAGGTTTATAGAACCATCATGAAACCATCATGATTAGAGATATCATGATATTGTGGTTATATTACATAGTATGTGTTCGTATGAGGTATTATTTCATTGTGACATTAAATTATTTTATTATGAGTATCTTAGAATTTTTCTAGATGCTAACATTGGACTTTAATATACTTCGTATAATGCCATTGAGAAAGATTCCTATAGGGTCACACGCTTTGTGTATCCAAAATATCAATTAAATAGTATATTTTTGTTTTTTATTTAACAAGTTGAATAAATATTATTCATGCACATGGTTTAATGACTATTCATGTTTCCTTTGTCAAATATATTATGTCACCAATTATTCAAAAGAATATTATTTGAGTTGAATATTTAATAAATATTTATTTGTAATTTAGTGAATATAATATTTAATTATTAATTGTCTAATAATTCATTGAAATTTATTTATTAAATAAATAGTCATTATTCATCTATAGATAAATATTGTGGAGGAATGTTAACCGTGTTTTTTGTCTGGTGAGAAATAATATATATATTGAATTTTATTTTATTAAATGATTTATAATTTTATTCACATGTTAAGCGCATGTCAAAAAAAATAATTATATAATTATTATTTTAGACATGGGGTTCTACAAGGTAAAAAATAAATAGTAAGGGGAACTTGGGATATTATTTACTTCTAAACCTAGTGCAATATAAACCAAATTATATTATTTTTCAAGAGATACAATTCATTTGTTTATTTGTGTACAACAAATCCAGAGAATCCACTTGAAGCCCTAGAGAGTTCCCTTATTCAAAAATGCTCCCATGAATAGAGGGTGATATTACCCCACATTCCACCCTTAAATAAATAGAGAACTAGAAGAATCCATAGAAATTGATTATCTAGGAGGCCAAATTTGGATGATTCAAGTAATAGGTTCTTCTGTGCAAGCACCTAAAAATTTCTTTGGCGATGTTCAGAGATTTTTGGAACACGTGTGGATCAACATTTGGTGGAATCTACCGTATATTCCTACAATGAAATGACTATACGATGTAGACCCATTATTAGACATATCCATAAAGAAATAATTATTGATAATTAATTCTTTAATTACATAAATTGATTATAAATAATATGTTATGATCCTCAGCTTTGGTTTCAGAGTTTTATGCAATGTTTGTAATCCATGATTTAATTCCATTGATCGTTTAATTTATCATCATGTAAGTCATAGATTTATCATCGTTCATGAAAAAAATAAATTTTGGGCATGACCCATCACATGATTACACTATACCTGGAACTTTCATCTGGTATTACAGAGATCACATAATTATTTGAAATCATTTAATGATCATTGACAAAATTATGCATTTTTAATTTACTTTCCCAATTCTAGTTTAATAATTTTTAAATATAAATTTTTATATCTTCTTATTATTTTATGTCTCTAATAAATATAATCAATTCAAAAAAATTTATGGAAAAATAAAATCAAAGATCTCATCTAGAGGTGCCAAGGATTCTTTCGAGGTAACAAAAGTGTACACATCGTGTAAGCTGGAGGTATATGTTGTGCGCTATTGTTCAAGGAACCATGAATTAATTTGGAATTAATTCAATGTGTGTGAATTCAATAAAAAATTTGAATTTATTGGTACACTAAATTTCTAACAATCTATCTTGGTGCATAGTCATCAAGAGTACACACCATGTAAATATCATACATGGAATGTCACCCCTTCGTCATAGATTGTCCATGTATCTTATTACACAGTCTACCTGATATGTGACAATGAAACATAGAGAGAACACACCATGTAAACCATGTCCACATAATTTACTAAAATATTTTACATGTCATGGTTTACATGTTGTGTCCATATGAGTGTTCCTTGGATAGATGGTGATAATAGTATACACCATGTAGTTGTCTTGTATACATTGTGTGCTTTTAACAAATTATTCAGGAGTAAAAATATATTGTTATTGTAAGAAAACCTTATAAACATGTTATTTAGTGTCTTAATTTAGTTTATAGGACATTCTAGGTGATGGGTTTTAATATATATAAACATTTTTATTTAATTTATTTATAATGTTCAGATCTAAATATCTTGAATGAGTTACGTAAAATTGTTACTCTATGTACATTTAAGAACAAGAAATTTATATAATCCATGTAGTAATTATGTTTATAATACACATCATGAGAGTATATAATAATTCATATATTTCACGTGTCTCAAGAGTAAACAAGTGTACGAGTAAATTACATGTTGGGAAGTTCATATGGGTACTCACCGTATATCTTCCAAGGAACATTTATGTAAAATGTTAATTTTATATAAAATTATTTAATTTATTAAAAATAATGATGAATTGGAATCTCAAGGAAATTCGTATGAGAATTAATATAAAAAATTTATTTATAGAAAATGATAATTAATATTTTTCAGCGTTATTTATAGTAAATAAAAATAATTAAAAATTTAATATTAATTTTATTAAATTAATAATTAGATGCATGTGTATGGATGATCGTGAGCATAAACCAAACCTTGTTATGTCATTGGTTTCATTTAATTTAATATTAAATGAAATTTTTGGCATATGTTCCATCCCTCCTCTTGGTATATAAGCTCTTATCTACTCATGGTTTCTTTTATGTAAACTTCTTCTCCTCACCTTAATGCGAGTTAAACCACATGTAATGGATAAAAGTCTCAAGATAGTGGAAGTTCAATTTTGGAGTTAAGGAGATTCCAATCCTAGATATATACATAGGTGGATAAGTGGAAAACTAAAACATGAAACATAAATGGTAAAGGTGTTTTTCTCCTAGGTCAATTGTTAGTTTATCACGCACTAGATAAATTTACCATTAGTAAAAGATAATGATCATACCCTTTTATTATTTTATTTCTATCAAGATGGATAGTTATTTCAATATAGTTGTTTAATCAGGATCAAATGAACTAAAGAATTTAAAAACATGTAAGATATAACTAAATTAAAATTGATTATGTATAAATATTATATAATAAATATTCAATCACTTAGGAAAATAAACTTAATATTAACAATAAGGTATTAAAGATAATAATTTAAAATCGATACATCAATATAAAATCCCTCAATAATAACTATTAAGTTGGTATATACATTGACTACTTCAGTGAAAATCAAAAAATAGTTAAAATATCTGCATTAGCCGAAGTAGGGGTGCTTGTAATTATTATGGAATTATTACTTGAATTTTTTAGCTGAATTAACGTTGTTCGCATCAATTGTTGACTTACAAAGTAGGACATGGTGTAACTAAGAGTAAATGGTTGACTAAATACAATATAAGCATATCAGTATTGGGTAGTCCACTCAAAAGATCAAAGATCTGTGAGTCAATGCAATTGGCATTTGGAATGCATACCTAAAACCCTTCAAATTGCTTGACCATCCAAATTTAGGTTGATGAGAAGGGGAATATGGATCCTTACCACTATAATGAAATAATAATTGGATATTCTGAATCCATTGGTGTAAATTATTGGGTTTTGATAAAATTGTGGGAGATTAACAAATAAAATATTTATTTATTTGTCGATACTTTTTCAGATAAATTACTAAATCTCGTATTATATTATTTGTAGAATCAACAATAAGAATGACAACAAAAATATCACTGCAAACTATACTTGAGAAGGATAACTTTCTCACCAAAACAAATTTCTAAGAATGGTAAAAGAACATGCATGTTATTCTATGCTATGAAATGAATTTATATGTGCTTGAAGAACCTATTCATGATGTGCCTGGTAATGAGGCTAGTGAGGAAGAGTTAACTCTTTATCAAAAACATTTTCACTATGCTATAGATGCTTAGTGTTTCATGTAATCTTCAATGACCAATGAACTTATAGAGAAACATGAGGACATGTATGCAAATAGAATGTTGTATCACATTACATATATCTATCATGATAATGTGAGACAAGAGGGATATGAGATCTCCATTTCTATATTTACAACTATTCTTGGAGAGTCCTCATATTCTGGTCCTCATGTAGTCAATCTCATTTGATTCATTGAATACCTAGACATTTTCTGGATTAAATTCCCAAATAAGATACGCATTGATCTCATTATTTCATTACTACCCAAGACTTTATATTGTTTTATTTTTATTTATAATAGTAAACTATAATGATAAGTGTCTTTGAAAAAATAAAACTTTGATTCTCCAAGTGGATAAGGACATGGGTCATGATAACCCCACAGTCCTTATAATGAATAAGAAAAGAATGAACTTTGAGAAGATTCCTGAGACAAGTAACTAGTCTAAAGCTCCCATGAACCATCAATCCAAGAAGTGGAAGATCCATAGGCAGGGCATGGAAATGTAGGCATTATGTTTTTCATGTGGAAAACAATGCCACTTGAAGAAGAAATGTACCCATAAGTAAAAGGAAGATAATGTTTATTCTTTATTGACTATAATCAGTCAATATCTACACATTGGATATTATATTCATCTTTTGGTTCTCACATATATATCCAACAGTAGGAAAGAAGTATATTTTTCATGATTTCTATAGGAGAGGTGTTTGTGAGTAGCCAATGGTGTGATGTTGGCTTCACTAGATATTAGTGAATACCACCTTCATTTTCAATAGGATTGATATTGGTTTTAAGTTATTATTATTATATGCCAAATATTTATAGGTACATAATTTTTTCATTCCACGATACAGATGGTTTTATATTTAACATTAGAAAAAAAATTCTTCTTTTATAAAGACAACATATGTTATGGTATTGGACATTTAAATAATGGTATTTATGTATTAAATTATGAAAAACAAGTACTATAATTACCTAATGAATCATGTTCAAATGAATCATATAACACCCAGCTATGAAATAACCATATTATTCATGTAAACAATAAGCGTTTGATAAAGCTTTATCAATATGGTTATTTAGATTCTTCTATGTTAAAGAAACTAGAAAAGATAAATTCTTTTTTTACATGGAAATTTTTCCAATCCACCATTTGGTGGATAGGGTGAAAGGGTCATAGATTTTAATATTGGTACGAAAATATATTTTTTGGCTAGTTCAAGTAGAAGCTAGTGGTGGTTATTCCTACTTCATAACATTTAGTAATAAATTGTGTAGACATGGTTATGTCTACATGATGAGTTATAAGTCAGATTCCTTTGAGAAATTAAAATAATAAAATAATGAAGTATATAATCAACATGGAAAGTAGATAAAGAATTTTCAATATGATCAAGGTTGTGAATATATTTACGAAGAGTCCGTCGAATATCCATGGGAGTTTGATATTCTATCATAACCCACTCCACTCTACAATGTGAAGTGTATTGGTGTTTGTGAATGGATAAATTCTACATTGTAAGATGTGGTAATGATGATGATGATTCATGTTGATAATACATTATTGTTTGGGTATATTCATTTCAAACTATGGAAGATACCTTAAATTGAGTTCCAACTATGGAAAAAATGGAATTCCCTTTGTGTTATGGAGTGGAAAGAAACTAGTTCTGTCACATGTAAGTGTATAAGGTAGTGAGGAATTTGTTAAGGGATTCTATGGTAATAAACTAGAACCATAGGGCATAGTATATATTTTTATATTGTTTTTTAAGGAAACAAAGGGATACTACCTATAAAACCCCTCATAAAAGAAAGTGATTATCACAAGAAAATTTTTCTTTCATGAAAGGGAGGACATACTCAAAAATAATGGTGGGAGAAAGATTAAATTTGATGAATTTGATGCTCAGGATACGCAATATTAGGCATAGGAATAGATTGCACATGTCCCCTGGGAAGAAGTAGTTATTGAAATACAAGTATTCTGTAGGTGCACCAGACATTTAATAGAACCAGAGAGATATGATTTTCTACTCACTGAATACGGTGACTCATTATTGGATAAAAATGATGAACCAAAATCTTATAGAGAGGAGGTAGATAACTCAAGATCTACCAGATGGAAAGTAGACAAGAATTATGAAATAGATTCCATGTATCAGAACTATGTTCAGGTATTGGTTGATGTTCCAGATGATGTAAAACCCATAGGGTGAAATTGGGTATTCAAGAGAAAACATTGAATGGAAGGTAAATTAAATAAATATAGAGTACGGATAGTGAATAAAGTGTTTAAAAACATCAATGAATTAACTAAGAAGAAACCTTTATTCCATTTTACATTTTTAAATCCATCAGAATCCTAATTTATATAGCATATTACCATGACTATGAGATTTGGGAGATGGATTCCAAAAACTGCTTACCGTAATGGGAACATTTAGGAATATTTCTATATGACACAACTAAAAGGTTGTTTGAATCTAGGTGATTCCAAAAGGATTTTCTATTTGAAGAGATACATTAATGGATAGAATCATGATTCTAGGTTAGGTAAAATTGGATTCTATGAAGCGATAAAATAATTTTGTTTCATTAAGAATGAATGTGATCCTTGAATTTACTAGTGGTTTATTTGTAATGTGGTATTTATCCTAGTAGTATATTTTGATGACATATTACTTATTAGAAATTATTTACTAGTCTTAAAATATTTTAAGGACTTGTTGAAAAAGTGTTTCTCCATGTAGAACATAGGTGAAGCCACCTATATTCTATAGATCAATATCATTCATGATAGATCCAAAAGTTTTCATAGACTAAATAAAATAACATACATTGACCAAATATTAAATAGATTTAGTATGAAACAATCCAAGAGGGTATTAGTTTCAATGTAACATGTTATACATATTTCATATAAAATGTGTACTTAGACACAATAAGAGATAGAGATAATGAGTAATATCCCATAATAATCATTGATAGGATCAATTATGTATTCTATTTTATGTACTATACTTGATTTTGTCTATGAAATTATAATGTTAATAAATTATCAAGTTTATTCATGAGAACAACAATGGTCTACTATTATGGATATCCTCAAGTATCAGAAATGAACTAAGGATGTGTTACTAGGGTTTGTAGGAGGCAAGGAGCTAGTAATTAGGGGTTATAATTGTTCATGTTTTCAAACATATTGGAATTATGTGAAGCCATAGTCAATATATATTTTTTGTCTAAATATAAGAGCTGTGAGTTGGAAGATTTCAAAGAATGCTAGTTTTCACTAATTCTACTATATAGTTTGAGTATAGAGTGAACTATAATGAATCCACGGAATCTGTTTGGATATGTATCATTCTTTAGGGGATTTATATGGTACCTAAAAGTAAAGACTCTCTCACATTATATTATGACAATACTGCAGTGGTGGATCTTTCCAAAGATCTAACCACACACCAACAAACAAAGCCTATAATCTAGAAGTATCACTTATTAAGGGATTTTTATTAATGGGGTGATATTATAGTAATATGATTTCACAATAAATAATACACTGTAGACCCCTTGACTAAAGGATTATATTAGCATAATCATGGGTATTATGTTAGAGCTAGGGGATAAAGGTAGTTAGCAGTTGGCTCTAGTGTAAGTGGTAATCTGTTGGAGTTGGTTCCCTCGAACCAATATCTATGTACTTTATGATTACTTATATTAATTTTTTAATATTAATAAACTCCTTATCACATCAGTCTTTTTTTCTATGTAACATATTATTCCATAACATCCCATGAGTAAAAGTCGTACTGAAAGTTCACAGTAGTTTTCAACTATGATCGGAACCCAGAAGTTCCATGAATTTATTTTTAAATATAAGTTCGATAGCTGGATGATATCATTTGATGGACAGAAATTATACAATATATCAGGTTTGGATACCCATATGAATTTGAAGCACCATATCATGGTGTACTCCCTTGGAAATATACAATGTAGTATATTATGAGAACAACACACAACAATAAGAAATCTATATTTTTATGTGTAATTGGTTGTACTAATATTTGGAAGTTTGTATTTATCCTTGAATTTTAATAATATTATTAATTAGTATTATAAATCGTGTACTTTGATGTATTGATAAAAACTATGATGTTAAATGTCCGCAGCGAGGTAGGATACATTGGGTGCATCCCGAGTAATATTTCATTAATGAATAACACAAGAAATGATTTGTCCATTCTATTATTTAACAGAATTTATATCTCGGTCCCTTTCATGGAAATGATATTTCCTAAATAAATCAATTTCCATGGTGTTCAATTGGTATGTTTGATTTCTATAATGTAAAAGAAATAGACATCGATCACCCAGGTTAATGGAACTAGCATGGAACCATTTTGATTAGAGATATCATGATAATGGGATTATATTACACAGTATGTGTCTATGTGAGGTATTATGAAATTGTAAAATTAAATTATTTCACTCTTAGTTCCTTATTATATTGCTAGATGTTAACCTTATACATTAGGTTGTTTCGCATAATGCCTATGAGAAAGAGGCCTAGAGGGTTACATACAAAGTGTATCCAAAATCATTGTTAAATAATATATTATTATTTATTATTTTAAAATATTTAAAAAAAATTATTCATGCATTTGGTTTAATAATTAATCATTTTTTTATCTAAAATTTTATATAAACAGTTAATCGAGAGAATATTATATGGGCTGAATATTTAATAAATATTCATATTTTATATAGTGAATAGTGAATATATTTATTTTTTATTGATTAATGAAGTGATATATATATTTATTAAATAAGTATTCATTATTCACGGCTCGATAAATATTATGTTGGAATGACATATTGTGTTTTTAGGTCTAAGGAAAAATAATATATATATATATTGAATATTATTTGATTAAATAATATTTAATTTAATTCTCAAGTTAATTTCATTTCAAGAAAATAATATTATTATTTTAATATACATTGAGTTCCATAATGTATGAAATAAATAATAAAATGAAGTTGTTCAATTATATGTTTCTAACCCTAGTTGTATGTAAACCAAATTATATAATTTTTCAAGAGAGTAAATTGATTTGTTTTCTGTGCTCATTGAATTCATAAAATCCTCTCGAAACCCTAGAGAGATCTCTTATCCATGAATGATCAAAAGAATAAAGAGATATCTTCCTCCACTTTCCACACTCGTTTTAATAGAGATCTAGAAGAATACTTTGGAAGTGAATCTCTAGGTGATCAATGACAAATGATGTAAGATTTTGGATTTACTGTGCTAGCAACCAAATATTTCTACAGTGATGTTTGATGATTTTTGAAACACATGGGGATCACTACTAGAGGGAGTATTCCCTTGATCCCCATAAAATAATTATTGTACGACCCAGATCCATTATTATATCCATCAATAAATAATGAATTCTCTTAAGGTAATTCTTTAATTTCATAAATTAATTATAAATATTATCTGATGATCCTCCTCTCTGGTTCATTATTTTTATATAGTTCTTAGTAATATATCATCATATAAATCTCATATTGATCATTAATCCTGAAAAAATATTTTTTTTTTGGAAAGACCCATCACTCGCTTCCAATGTGCATATTACATTCAAAATCACCAAGTAATTTTCACAAACCACCTTACATCCATGGGGACATGAGTTGAAGGTGGAGGGGAGGGTTGAAAAAAATGGACCACTCCCATCTATTGTTCAACCTAAGACATGAGTGGGATATATGCTAAATTACCCTTTACCCTTGATAAAAAATCATCCTATGCACCACATCATAGTCAGGGGATGAGGGTAATGACACAACATATCATCACTAAGGTCCCATAAATATGTGTCATTTCTAGGAAATGACTTGACCACCCTACAATGTGGACTTTACCCTCATCATAACATTTTACATAGTGTGGTGTGATTTTCCCCAGGCGTAGGAATCAACCCCGTGAACAACACCATTATGGTGTAACTCCTTAAGGTTATGACATGATGCCTATCTTTCTAGGTGAGGTCTGAGCCCCTAAATACCAAAATCCCTCTCTCATGGTGGGGTTCCATACACTCCCCACAACAAAAACCCTTAATCTAGGCCATCTTGTCTTGAATTATGGTCTCCAACCTGATTATTTTGCTACATCTAAAAATATTAAAGAAAGGGGGTCTCCGGAAACCGAATTCAACTCCCACAAAATAACTTAAAAAACATCCCGGACATTGATCCATATCCAAAACAAAACATAGATATATTCCAATCCATGGATTCCCAATTCACAATCCAGGCTTAGATCAAGACCAAAAATTGATGTTTCCATATAAAATAATCATTTTTATATCTATGGGTCGTTACAAGTGGATTTCGCACTACATGGTGCATGTGGGTTCTAGAATTTTTTTGGTCACATTTAAAAACTCTCTAAAGGGTTATACCTAAAAAAACTACTGACATGACTCTACCAGCTACACTGATGTAATTGCTTCAACTATGATGGAAATTTAGGTATATTATTCATTTTTTATTTGAAACTAGAATCACTTAATCTATTATCCTATATAATTGGTGGAGAAAGAACTCCAATATCGATGCCGTAACTAGATCCACCCCAACACAATTATTACTGAAGTCACTTTCATCCTCTAAAAGAACTAATATCCTCAATACTTCTGTGATAACTAGTCTTAATTAATACTATTTTCCCACATTAGTGAGATTTGAGAGGTTAAACATCACCAATTATGTCAAGAATGGTTCCCCCAATACCATCTCAAACCAATGGGATTTTGACTCCACATCCCCACTCATATAAGGAGTGAAAAAGTTGATGTTCATAAAAATAAGAGTGTATTACATCAAGGTCATTTTTATCAAATTAAATCGTACAAAATCCATAGATTTTACTTAAATAAATTTATTATGATAGAAATTATCGAAGAACAATTCCTATAAACCCTTCTAGTTGAGTCTATGACCCTTATTTACCTTGATCATTAAATCCCACCAATGGAAATCATCTCCTACCCGTATAAAGGTAGATATATAAACCTAGTGTTACTCTAGAGTCTTAATACTCTTGAAGGTATGATCAATACAACTAACCCACTCTACTTCCTCCTTAGAAAAGACATCACCTAGAAAGTTAAGAGGGTGATTGAATTGGAATTCTAACAAAATGTCAATAGATTATGGTTATTTTCATTATGTTGAATGTTCTACCACTAGATGTAATTTGGATAGACCCTTAAGAACTTCAGGATCGGCTAGAGGCCTATCCGGTGGATCATGCGCACCATCTCTCTCCCATAAATTAGCCTGGGTTGACATGATGACAAAATTTTCATTAACAGATTGAGTTACATTAGGTTTCATTTCAAGAAATATAAATTATACATTAAACTATACACAATACTAGTGATATAAAATTCTTCATACCCTCTCTCATATATTTTATCTCTTGTCAATATATTTCATATTTTAAACCATTTCTTGAAAACAAATATTAGATATTTGAAAATGAAGATAAAAAAATAGATCAAAATTAAATTAGTTCCAAAAATAAATAAAAAATTTAAATGATATATACTAACATACTCATTAATAATAAATATGTTGGGAAATATAATTTACTTATTAGTGGGGTTTCATTTAATATAATTATTCAATAGATTCCAATAATCACGGAAACAAATACCAGCAAGAACATGATATTCCATGCCACCTTACTTGTGCCTACAAAAACATGTCTATCCACCACCCATGGTACTTCTGGAAGAATATAACATCAAAATAGAACTCATACTACCCCTAAAAACTCAATATTCCACCGTAATTATTTCATACATCCATATTTATGGGTTACTTCATGATCCTTGAAAATTTTATCATCGAACTACACTCAATAAAATACCCAAGGACCATTAAATTACTATGATTCCATTTATAATGACATGATCCGGATTCCAAAGTAGACCAATGATTAGCTTCCATAAGATCTCCATCACACCTCTCAAATGATAAAGATTGTACTTAATGTAGAGGGGGGAAGAAATGTATAAGAGTGACATGGTTTAACCTCATTTAGAATGAATTAATTGATTGATAATAAATAAAAGTTTGAGTAAATATCTTTCCATGACCCTTAGGGACATCAGACTAGTGATACACCCACAAAGGAGTTTGTAGGTGTTATACATGTTAATCAAGTTACCTAGACAACACATGATTTGGTATCTACAAGAACACTCATGTACACCTATAATAGTGTATAGAATCAACAAAATCCACAAAAAAAGATTGAAATTATATAGAAAACCACTGTATACAATGTTTTCCAAATGAAAATATAAAAATAGGAAATCCTAGGGTCATATCCTCTAAGAAAACCAGTGTGGTAATCCTCGTTGTACTAACTCCATAAACCCACTAGAAACTCTAAATATTTATACCCAGTCTCTAAACACCTTGAGTATACTGACTACCCATGCCCTAGTACCCACATACCACATGTGTAGGTTTTTCTCGTTAATATATGTCACACAAAACAAGGTCTACATGTATTTTATAGGAACATGGTTTGGGAGTGAGTACTATGTACCCTATGGGATCCACCACCAAACCTCAGTCAATAAGTCATAAAACCAAGTGCAAAAAACATAACTACAAAGTAGATAGGTAGTATATAGCCAATAAGTAGCTTACACAATTAAAGACATAGGCATTGAATTTTGACATAATTTTCTAAATGTTTTGTAAAACTATATATGTGTTATAAAATACATAAAATTATTTTCATCCAATACTGGTTTGATATGTGCTAAAAATCCAAGTAGTGTATGTGCCATTATAAGGGACCCATCTATTGAAAATTTCTGTCAGATCCCATCCTCTATAGAAAGTGGCATGTTTGTGTGTCTCAATACATATATATATATATATAATAATAATTATCCTCCCTAAGAGGACACTCACATCATAGGAAGAAATATATAATTAATATTGTCATCATCCTCGCTAAATAGGCCTCGCCGTCTCATAAGAAAGAACTTGTATATGGATATATGTATAGTTGTATATAATTGTATATATATATATATCTGTGTGTGTGTGTGTGTATGTTTATATGTAGATATGTATATATGTACATATGTACATATGTACATATGTACATATGTATATATGTATATATGTATATATGTATATATGTATATATGTAGATATATATATATATGTATATATTTGTAGATGTATATATGTAGATATGTATATATGAAGATATGTAGATATGTTTATATGTATATATGTATATATTTATATAATTTTATGTGTATATATGCATATATGTATCTATATATCTATGTATACCTGTATAGATGTACATATGTAGATATGTATATATGTATATATGCATATATGTATATAGGTTTATAGGGGTATTTTTGTATATGTGTATATGTATATATGTATATTGTGTATATGTGTATATGTGTGTATGTGTATATGTGTATAGGTGTATAGGTGTATAGGTGTATAGGTGTATACGTGTATATGTGTATACATGTATATGTGTATACTTGTATTCGTGTATTAGTGTATACATGCATAGTTGTATATGTATATAGTTTAATACATGTATACCTGTATACGTGTATATGTTTATACGTGTATATAGGTATACGTGTGTATGTGTATACGTGTATATGTGTATACGCGTATTTGTGTAAACGTGTATATGTGTATTTGTGTATACGTGTAGACATGTATATTTATATATGTGTATATGTGTATGTGTTTATATATGTATATGTGTATATGTGTATATCTATAATCACATACATATATTTTATCTATCATCTATATAAGGCATCTCTACTATTATAGAGGAACAAGTAGTATTTACATATACATATGATCTCGGGTGTTGTTTGTACCCAAATCTTAACCCCAAAACCTACAAGACAAGTTCCACATGCTTGTATATGAAACACAATGAAATAAAAAATTATATGTGTAAAAAAACTTCATGTAATCCACTAAATACCTCAATCATGTTGAAGTCCCAGAATGAAAGAAAAGGTAAATCACTACCTTGTCAAAAATCCAAGCTACTAGCATCAAGGTATATGAAACAAGTATAAACATGTCATATGTAACATTTGATGTCATGATGAAACACTAATATTTATATCAAATGAAAATACGACTTAACATGGAATATTTGGCATGAATTACACATTGAAGTACATAAATAAATTCACATCGTACAAGGTTCATAAAGCAGCCCCTATCCTGGTTTAACTATTCTAAAAATATATATCAATCTCAACCATGGTCCCATTATCATTGTAAGAAAAGATATACACCAAACGAACATGCTAGGGTGTAACATGGTTGAATTCATACAAGTGAAACATAAAAAACATGGAATCACTATAAGAAAACACAAAATATGTTATAAATATACATTAATCATGTGAGTAAACTCCTATCATTGTTTACATAACACTAGTATACATGGTCATAATCAATGAATCAAACCAATGAAAATAATATCCTAAAACTAATAATTCATAACTAGTTTAGCATTGTATAAATAGGAAAAAAATTATCACAATTACTTTTGTATGAAAACTAATATTAGTGTATCTATCACTCTACTCGATTCTCTTGTAATCATTACAAAGTGATGGTATAAGAGAAATAAATGGGGTCATTCACCATTTTTTCTGTAGATGTAGATTTATAAGATCGATCAAGACATAGATGTCACCCCTAATTGATTTATTAAATCTTTCTCACACAATAGAGAGGATTGAGTTGATTTCCGAACTACAAAACATAATTTGATCATATTAGAAGTGGTCTCACATCTAGATCTTTGATAATAACTTTATAATATCATCCAGATGAATATCGATCAATGGAGAACCCTGAATTCAAACCCTAGAATGAGGAGGAATTGAGGGAGACATCAAACCAATTATAAAAAATAGAAATTGTAGAAATAGTGAAATCGTTACCATGTGATCAATAGTTATGGATTTTCGTGACCACATAGAGATGAATCTCAATGGGGTTATCTTATGTTAAAATATATTGAGAGGAAGGGGGAGAGGAGCTCCCAATAGAGTACATAAAAGGAAAATGAATGGAAAATTCCAATTTAGGAGATTTTGGACAATATATATGGGTGTGAAAATACTAAACTACCCCTTTCTCTGAAAAAATTTATTTGCAGATCCACTGATTACTCAATCCAGGTCCATTGGGAACCCAATGGCCTAATGGTGGATAAATTAGTCATTGGAGCTCTAGTGGGTACTTGATGCCCGAACAGTGGGTACCCAGTGTGGTCAACTCTAGGGAACCTCCCCCTTCTTCTTTCCATATCCCTCTAAACTCTTATAACTCCATTCCAAAGCTCAAATTCACCCAGAAAAAAATTCAAAGATGATAATTAAAGATATTTGTAACCAAATAAATGAAGGTCTAAAAATTTATAATTAAATTCTAATTTTTGAATTTTTATCATATCCAATTGATACAAATCATTGATAAATATTTTGTATGTAAATTGAAAACTAAATGAAATTTACCATCCTTTGTAGTGAAAATATATCTTCATATTTTTTAATATAGATTTATATTTCTTTCCACCAAACAATAATTATATAAAGACACATCATATTTTATTTCATTTTTTATTCATAAAATTCACATTTACACAATTGGAATAACACCTTTATCTGCATCTATAAATTTCTAAGAGAGGATAGTGTTTAGGGATTCCATTTATAATTTCATATCATCTTATAATTTTTATGAGTTATAAAATTCTATATAATAATGATAGGACCTCTAAGACATGAATCATGGTCGTGACTCTCCTCTCTTGGAAGAACGGTGAGCAGCGGAAGAATGACAACACATCTCGGGGATAACATCGACATAGGATTTTGAGGTAGGGATTATTCCATGTGATGTGGCTTTGGTCAGCGGAACTTGACGATGTGTCTTCTACTAATGGATCTGAGTTGGGGATTCAGATCTTCTTGGATTCTGGGTGAGACAACTATTTTTATGGCGATAGAGGGTGCTGCCTTGATTTTGGACGGGTTGAAGGAGGTGGAGGAGACTCTTCTGGTCGGCGTTCACTGATCCGGTCTAGATCTATGTTTTTAACGAGATATGGTTCGATTCGGAACTGTTAGGGGTTTTAGTGTTCGTCAATATTCATTAGTGGTCCTCGGTGGAGGGTGTTGTGGAGATAGAAGTTTGGCATGCATTGTTTGGTCATTGTTTCTCTATGGTTATCTATTGTCGATGGCAGCGGTGTAGAACTATGGATCTGCCTCTTCGAGTATCAGGTGTGACCACGTTCATGTATGGAGGGTGTTCTATAGGGATATGTTCATGGTTTATATGTGTTTTTTGGTTCTATTGTTGAATATGACCGATTGGGCCCATGGGACATTGATTATCGAATTCTGATCCATTGTAATTAGTTCTATACAAGGTTCAATATTTGGTTTGATCCATCTTGGCCTATGAGCTTATAATGGGTTTCCCCTTACTCGGGTCAAAGGGTATTGTTGTTGTATTTATATTTTTTTAATAAAAGTATCCTTCCCCCCAATTGTTTTGAGTATAATAATGATAGGTAGTGGGTTCATCTTATATGATTTTTTAATCACTATCATTTATCATAAGAAATATATATTTATGGGGCTCATAATGATTACTACCAAACAATTGATGATCTTTTGTAACAAATTTATATTTAGTTTCCCCAATTTCTTTTAGGATTAATTCACCTAATATATAAAAATCAATTCATAATTTTTAGTATTTAACATCACCAAATTCTATATTTTTTAATTTCTGGAGCTTCCCTCTTTTATCATAGTTGACTGGGCTCTTTTATATGTCTTGGAGGCCTAGAGGAACAATGACCTAAATTTCATTTCTCGAAGGACCAGAGTCCCAAAGCCCATATATCTTTATTTAAACTGAATATACTGGAATAGCCTCACCCCATCGCCTCTTCAAGTCCAAACCAAGATCCCCACATGATGTTTCTAATTACTTTTATTTCCCTAAGTATTTCTACACAGACCAATAGTGTGACCTCCATATTCATCCATCAATCAGGGTTCCATTTTTCTCCCCCTATTATTGTCAGTGCTCTGATTCATCAGTTGGGGATAGTTTCTATATTGTGGGCCTGATCGAATCCATTTACTAGGGGCCATGTGGCACAGTGCCCCTTGATGACCTGGAGGCCATGCAGATCAAAGGCCTAATGGTGTCCGGAATTCTCTTTGGCTCAATATTCTTTGATGGTTTCAATTCCCTATGGCCCATAGGCCCAATTTTGATACCCAATATTATGGTTCAGGTGAATGGTTTTATTTCTATAGTATTTCTATAGTCCGTGGTGTAGTAACATTCAATCTAATCCACCACCCAATTTTTAATTGGGTCTTCGGTGAAAAATGATTCGGAGTTTACCACTTAGGACCCACCATAACTAATTTTATTAAATATCACCTAGTAAAATTTTATTTTAAATAATCCCTTGATGGATGTCGTACTAATCTGATAAACTATTACATGAATAAGGTAACTCTTTATCTGTTGATTTATTATAAAAAAATTACTTATTGCTTTATTGGGATAAATTAAAAAATTAATATGTCATATTTAAAGACAAAAATATCTTTGACATTATTCTTTACATAATATTTGATACCCCTAATTTTTTTAAATATATGTTGAGACAACACTATGTCCATGACTTTTTTTGGTTTCATTATATCTATCATGGATGAACCATGGTTTATAATATTTTTTTTCTTCTTGGATGTATACCCAACATGACATGAGAAGGTAACACTATCACATCATATATGTAACTATGAAAAATATATATATGATTCCTCCTCTCAAAGACATCATTCCATTATTTTGTTCTAAGAGGATAGTGTTGTAAACAAATTCTATAATATCACTTCTAGTAATTAAATTCATTCATCACATATTATCAACCTCAATGTTATCATTGAATCTTTATAAATTCACATAGTTTATTTTATACAATGTTTTTTAACATTTAATATTTTCAATATAATTATACTTATGTCTCATAATTAACAAAAAACAAACCTCATGATGTCATTATTAATTGATAAAAAGTAAGATTACCCATAGCTTTCTTTTTTACTCGTTGATTTATATAAACCACTATATACAATGTCAATTAGTTTAATATTCCACTAACATTTCCCATTAAAACTAAATTTATCATTTTTTTTATTAAAATGACTCACATTTACCAATACAATTTATAATTTCATGATTCCAAAAATATAAATCATTATTGTCATTGAGTGTTTTTCAAATTTATATTCTTAAGGAAATAATGTCAAAGATAAATGGTTCCAAAATAAACTACCTTGAAATTTCTATAATAAATGATAAAAATTGGGTTATAATTATATAGAATGCATTAATCATTCACTATATTCTATATTCTACAAAATATATAATTCAATATTGGAGAATAACTCTAATTCTTAATCATGAACAAAAATCCCTTATTTTCTAATTATGATACTAATGAAAATTTTATATTTACGAATGAGGAATAGTATAAATTTTATATTTTAATAAATCATCAACATGTTTAATATAGATCATATGTTATCTCATGAAATTAATAACATGTTTCCTCATTTATAACAATTATATCAACTTCACCTTTTATAATAATTTTATATTTCTAAATATTCTCAACAAAAAAAATTTCATATACATCAGGTTTTAAAGAACACATGGAATACATAAGTTACACTAAGAGAGGAGGTTAGTAATTGGTATGCTCGTTTTGTGAATTATTTTACATTGAACTCAACCTCTTGAACATGTTAAGGTTCTCGATCCACTTATTTATATCTCTCAATATCACCTCATTTGTAGTTATAATAATAGAGTGAGCAGTCCATCATATTTATAAGGTTTATTACAATGATATGCTTCATTCCATGTTGGTTATACATCCCAATTATAATTATACGTCATAATTTTATCATCAATTATAGTGGTTCATATAGTAACTGGTTGTACACCCCATTACATGATCCTCCAGTTGTTTATGGTTATACCTCACTGAAATCCAACTCTTCATCCTTGACTGGTTATTACCCCAACTATTTTCTCTTCTTCTCAAATAGTTATACCACCTAAACTCAAACCCCATCAATAACTAGTTATACCACCACGTCACAAGCACATTATTCTTCATGTTGATCCTATAACAGAAAGTCGCATTTCGTATTCAGAGTGATCTTCCACCACAAGTGTACTAGATCTTTTGTGCATGTGCACACCATTGAGTACCTTTTCAACTTACTAGTCTTGACTAAATATATCTAATTACCAATGAATGATCAGTTTCCTCAATGAAATAATTCTCAGGAATATATTATTCCTTCAGATATAAAATTCATGGAATCACTTAATTTTTTGTAAGATATGCACCCCAATTCTTCAATTTTATTTTATTCAAGATTAATCTTTCACAACTCAATTCACATTCTTCATGAAATCTTGATTCAGTCTCAAAAAGTTCACTTTATGAATGCATGATGTAATACACGGTGAATATAGTAAAGCCAGACACACATCATTTATTATTATTTTATGTTATTTTATTGGGTTTTCTATTGACCACAATATATTTATTTTGTTTCATTTTTTCTCAAGTGATTCTATATTAATGTATGCATAAAACAATGAATGCACTGATTTCCATGCATTGTGATCTCTACTTATTCACATAAGTAGATCACAAAAATTGGGATGGCTTCATAAAACAAACATTCATGAAAAATGAATTAAATCATGGATTTTTTCATGTTGTTATGTGTAAACTATCTTACACTTCCCACATACCAAAACAGGTATGAGATATCTCAATGGGTTCATGCAAACCAATAAGGCATCATAGAAAATTTTCTTACTGAGTCTCTTGATTAAAAGAATCACATGTCATTATTCCATGTAATATTCATTTCCCCACACCAAAAAAGCTTCTTGAATCTCTTCTTTGTGAAATAAATGTTTCATGGTGCTTTTTCACTATTGAAGAAGGGAGCCTTCTTCAAATTGAAATAAACACTCTCATAAATGGTTCTTAGGTATTTATAAGTGATATCTCCATCGCCTCTCATTGAGTATCATGTCACATCATTATGATATAAGTATTAATAAAAATATTCCATGTTTTTTAAATTTTAATTAATTGATGTTTTTGATGTATCAAAAATAATATTCACTAAAAAACATAGTTTCCCTTCTTATGTGAGTTAGAGTTTCTCCTGAAGGTGAATTCTCATGTTCATGGGAAGAATATTGCATGCATATTTAAATATCTATTTCATCCATGTATATTAGATGTCTCAAAGTCCTCCTATAACTATATTTTTCATTAATACTTTATCATGCTTTGAATGATTTATTACATGCACATCACGTCTTGTGTGCATGAAGATCTAGTACATCTTCTTCTCATGATCTCAATCATTAAATGATTCTAAGTCTAGATATGATCATAGAATATTTTAGTATGGATAACTGTAATGTATAGATATCCATAGACCATCGAAAGGTTCAAGTTAATCACCCATGATGATTGATGAACTCACATTGTGTATATTGGATGACTATTATTATATACATATGTTTTATACAGTGGAATAGTATTTCCACATATCACCCATCCCTCATCGATAATCATCATGGTAGAATACATCAATATAATTTATATTGTTCCAATGAGTGTGTGATGTTAGTAACCCAAGGGTTTCTCCTAGAACCACACTACACACATGGGCTCTATTGGTCATGCCTTTCTATGTCATCACATATTCCCCCAAACTCAACCAAGTGCTCTTGTAGGTTTCATGTGCCCACTATGTTGTCCCAATTGTATGTGCATCATTTATAGCTATGCTATTCCACTACCAAGTTGAGTGATAAGTCTCTCTTACATGATTTATTCCATCTCTTATTTGTTTGGGATTGGGCTATACTCTTATCTGGGATGGTTAGATATTTTTTTTACAATCCCATTCAAAATATCTTAGTGAAAAATTATACCATTAAAATAAAATTTACTAACCAAAACTCCGGATTCATCAAATATTTTTCCTGGAAAATATATATTATTTCTCTAGACTTAAAAATTAAAACTCCTCATTCAAAAATGAAATTATTCATTTACCTCTTCAACTATTCTTCTTCATCTTGGTGTATATAATATTTCATCATTGACACACGTCATTAGAATTAAATAAAAACACATCAATTGTCACACTTATCAAGGATTGTTTTTCATGAATTAAATTAAATTCCAGAAAATTATTCCATAACAATTCTCCAAGAATCAACAGTTTATATTAACTCACAAAACACATATCAACACATAATTAATAATTAATTCAACTCTTTGGCTCATTATCTCCCCCTTTATATTTTTTTTGTCAACGTATCTTCACATTATGATAATCAATATGTGTGCTCAAATCTGTTCTCCCACATATTGAAAATAAAATGAAAAGTCTATGTAGGGTCTTATCATCTCATATATATTCTAAAAATTATGTTCTACTCCATTAAAATATTATTTCATGAACACTAATAAGAGATGGATGGTATCACATGATTCTATAAAAAAAGGTCCTTTAGTAAGTCATCTCTAAGTCTATATTTTCTAACCTTGTTTATAAAATAATATATATATATATAACCAAGGTTGAAAATAATTTCCATGAACTACCATTAATGTGAAATCATGATCCTAAATTATAAATTCTCAAGATAGGGGCTTTTAATACAAGAAACACATTATACTACACACACATTAACAAAGGCATTATAAAGAAATAGTGAAAGAAAAAAATATATAACCCTATGTATCATCTTATAATTAACAAAGAACACCCACTTAATTGTTATGGTTAATAAAATTAAGAGTTAGGGATAAATTTTTTTATTCATACCTTAACTTTTAGGTATGAAATCTATCTTTAATTTCCAAATTCTATGGAATTTGGTATTGTGACAGATTCTTCTCAACTAAGATCCACTCAAGAGAGGCAGTCAACTTATTTATCATGGTGTGTTTCCGACCATGAAACACAATTAAATAACGCATCATAATTTTTGTTAATATGTAATAACCTCAACCATATCCTTTAATTAAATATATGTTAGCTTAAAACCTATAAAATAAATTAGAATAATGACGGACCTCTTGATTTCATGAACGTTACATTCTGGATGTGAATTTCTGCTCATAATTTATTTCTTCTTAATTACAAACATAGCATTTATTTTGTGTGAAATATCATTTTACATGGTAGTAATTTGAGTACCTTATGATTCAATTGATTTAATTTTAATTATAAATAGCTCCCACTGTATAGGTAGAATCTATATACAGTAGTGTGGATCATGTCCAAATTTACCACAACATTCACAAAAGTCACCATATTTCTTCATGTGTTTACTAATTGGAATATTCTCCTTTTCATTGTATTTTTGAGTGTTCTTAATTCAAAAATATTCTTTTTTTTCTCCAAATGATATATTCATCATTTTTAAGTCACATTATTTCCTTTGTATTTAGTAGGTTCTTCATCTTCCTTCTTTTTCTTCATAGTGGTTTTTGTAGAAACACTTTAACAAACCTCTTCCTTGATGGTCATGAATGACATACTATAATACATCTTCTATGGTGGCTTAGAATTCACATTTTCTTCAACCCTTTTCATAGATCGAATAACCTTGTGTTTTTACCATCATATTTGTATTCTTTTCCTCTACGAATGTATTTATGAGTTCTCGGATTTTAGTGATTTATATACCCTATGTTTAGGATCATTTTTATCCTCCAAAACATTGAAACTATTTTCCATATTAATTGTCATTTTTTGAGGATAAATAATTTCCTTGTAGGTCTTATGAGTGGAGTTTTGTTGTATGGATTCATTACCCTCTTATTTATTACTCTATTGGAAATAATTTATCAAATGACTGAAGTTAAAACAAATGAATCATTTATCATAAGAGTTATACCTCAGTGGGTTTTGTGAGTTGGATATTGGCACAATTGGAGTTCTTCTAATATATTTGGGATTGTTGTATTTGAAACATTCACTCATGAAGTGACCAAATATTCAACAATAAAATCACCTTGGTGATTTTATCTTTTTGGGAATCCAAAAATATGGAATTTTCATTAGATTTGGATTATTATTTTTTAATATACATGTTCTGATAGATTCTGGTGGTATATTCATATTATCATTAGAGTTGATCATCCTATCTTCCAGGTATCTTATTTTCATATATTTTTATTTCAACTAAGGAGACATAAAATTTATATATGAAGGAGAATCCATACCTAATTATCTCTTCTATTCGATTTGGGTTTTGAGAGGTATGATGTGATCCTTCAATTCCTTCTCCATGTACATTTGTTTTAAAATATTTTGGGAAATATCTTTAATCACATCACATTTCTCCTATATATTTGTTCCCATTTTCATTTTTTTGATATTCAAGGTCACTTAATTTATTCTCAATATTTAAATTCTTAAGGATTGATCTGATACTATTGAATTATAATATTCATTCATGATTATTCATTTGTCTTATTTGTAATTTCATGAGAATTACTTAGAATATAGACATGATGTTGTTGTCTTTTCATCACCAAAATCACATATTATTTTCAAACAAAATATACAATCATAAATTTCACATCTTTTTTTCACATGAGTGTTATAATTAGATATAACATAAGGTTCTTATTTTAACTCAACTGGATAGAACAACTTCTAGTATAATTTTTTCACTTTACCATTTTTGTACCTTCTTTA
Source organism: Viscum album (assembly GCA_963277665.1). NCBI lineage: Eukaryota > Viridiplantae > Streptophyta > Magnoliopsida > Santalales > Viscaceae > Viscum > Viscum album. The sequence goes on along the minus strand of OY728141.1, from coordinate 2,042,782,003 downwards.
AATAAAGAAAATGATGTCACTGAAATTTTCATCATATTAAATCTTCAAAACTTCTAGGATCATTAGAGGGTACCTTCTATGAATCCAATTGAAGAACACAAGGACCAGATAGGTGCTGATGAGGGGATTGAATTAGAAATACACTCATTTAAGGAATTATTTTCCTTTGAAATCAAACTCTTGAACTTGTTAAGGTTATTTATCTAATCAATGATATCTACAAATATATCCTCATATGTAGTTGTAATAATAAAAGGACAAGAACACATTATTGATATGTTTTGGTAAAAATAACATCTCTTTATCATGTTTTTTGTACCCCTATACTTATATTTCTAACTATAATATTATCATCAATTATAGTGGTTCATGTAGAAACTAGTTATACACCCTAGTAGTCGATCCTTTAATTTATTTTGGTTATAACCCTCTTTAAATCCAAATATTCTACCTCAGTTAGTAAAATCCCCCAAAAGTATTTTTTTTTTCTTCTCAATTTTTTATACCCCCTAGCCTCAAGATAGTTTAAAAACTAGTTATACACCATAGTCACATGCCCCTTCTTCCTATTGATCATATAAAATAAAGTTCTCTTCATTTTTCAGAGTGGTATTCCTCCTCAAGAATACTAGATCTACTCCACTTGTGTGAAAAATCCAGTACCCTTGTACCTGTCTAGGCATTATCTAATATATTTGATCACATATGATTGATCAGTTCCCTTAGTGAAATAATTCTTGGGAAGATATTCTTGATTTTGATATTGATGTAAAGAACTTGCTTAATGTCTATAAGTGATGCCCATAAATTCATAAATATTATTTTATGCAAGATTGAACTTAAAAAATAAATTCAATTTCTTATTTACTTCTGAATTAAATCTCAACAAGTGAACTTCATACAAGAATGATGAAGTACAAGGTGTATATTTTATACCCTATCACACCTAATTTATGTATATTATTATTATTATTTTCTTCTATTAGGTTTCCTATCATCCTCAATGTATTTATTCTATTTTAATTTTTCTCAGGTGCTTTTTTTCTTATATTCATGAAATCATTCAAGCATTATTGTCCTTGCATTGTGAACTCTCATCCTTCATGAATGTAGATCGTGGAAACTAGGAATGATTCATGAAAAAATCTTTTACAAAAATAGAATTTCATCATTGAATGTATCATGTTGTTATGTATGAACCACATTCCTCTTCCCACACACCAAGATAGGTACATGACATATCAATGAGATCACAAAACCTAGGATGGATTTGTGGAACAAGTTCAACATGAGGCTGTTGAGTGAGAGAATAACATGTAAAGAGGTCATGGGATCTTTCTTTATTCACAAAATAAGAAATATTTTTGGAAATTATATTTTTGAAACATAGGTTTTACAGTTCTCTATTTCACAACAATAAATTATATCCTTCTTCCAATAATCACAAACACTCTTGATATTGGTGATTAGGTATTTGTAATTGAGATATCCACCTTCTATATTTGAGTTTCATGTAATATCAGTGATTATATAAACATCCTAAAAAATATGTTCTGTAATCCATAATTTAATTCACTAATGTTATTTGGTATGTCAAATAATCTACACTAAAAAACATAGTGTCCCCTATTACTCGATTTCAAGTTTTCTCTTTATAGTGAATGCTCACGTGCATGTGAAAACAAATATTCATCATTAAATCTTGAACCCTTCCAGGCATATCAGATTGATGAGAGTCCTCTAAAAAAATTGTTAAAAATTCTAGTCTACTAATTATTTGATTTAATTATTGCATTTAGATTGTGTCTTGTGTGCATGGAGATCTAATAATTCTTCTTCTCAAGATATCAATCATAGATCGATCTCAAGTTCATATCTTGTCATTGAGTCTCTCAGCATGTAAAACACTAATTTGAAGATATCTATAGAGTGTTGAGAGGTTTAAGATTATCAGTTTTTAAGATTGAACAACTCATATCATTTGGATTAGATGGCTACGTTTATATGCATATGTTTTTAATAGAGGAATAATAAATTTGTGCTTCACCCATTCCAGATTGATAATATTCATGGTACAGTGCCTCCATATAAGTCATTCTATTCCAATTAGTTCTCAATGTGAGTAACCTAAAGTCCAATCAATGAACCAAAATGTATATATGAGATTCACTGGTTGCACCTCCCTACTCATGACTATCTTCCCACATGCTCACATGAGTGCTCCTATGGGCGCTATGCAGCCACTATGATTTCTGGCATTCAAGTGTATCTTCTGTATCCATGTTTTTTCACAAAAAAATTATTTTAGATAGCTATCCTATGATGTTTAGGCCACCTCTTGCATTTTTGGGATTGAGGTAGATCTTCATCATGGAGGGTTGGAAAATTTTGATCCAATCACTTTGAAAATTTGTACAAAAAAAATGCCACAATTAAAATTAAAATTCCCAACAAAAACTCAATCATCATCATATATTATATTCAATATATATATATATATATATATCATGTCAATTATAATTAAAACTCCTCATGAAATATAATAATATTTCATCGTTACCTTCAATTCCATTTTTTTATCTTAGTGTAAAAAATGTGTCATCATTGACATAAGTCTTTGGAATTAAATAATAGTACATCAATCATCCCACTTATCGAGTGGAATTTTTCAAGAAATAAATCTAATTCTATAAAATTATTACATAATAATTATCCATTTATCACCACTTCATCATAACTCAATAAGATTATTTTGACACATAATTGAAAAAAAAATGAAACACATGGGCACAATATTTATCTAATACCCAATAGACATAAAAAAGGGAATTATTTCAATAAATTTTACATCCTTTTTCTGTTAGGTCAGATCACTGAGAGTAATTATGAATCATATATATGAATATATTAATCTACATAAAATAACTATAACAATTCTAAAAATTTTATTAATAATGGGTTAGACAATATAAAAAATGCATATTTATTTATCATGATTCATGATTATTATATATTAAATAAGGACTATAATTTAGTAAAATCATTCAAAAATAATTACATCATGCATTATATTTTTTAATGTGTTAGAATCCATATTTAAATTGGATTTTAGTTTACACTAATGTCCCTCTAGAAAAAAATATTCATTTTTTTAAAAATTATTGAACCATATCATATGTGATGTAGAATCCAATGCCTTGTTGAGCTATAATATTGCTGAATCAAAGCAACACATAACTCTTTCACACATCCCTGTATGTTAGAAGATATAGACTAGTGACTAGGGTTTATGGGTTATCATTGGGAGACAATACCCTATGGGTTAACCAACAATACTAATGGAAGAACCAATACAAATAATAGTCATCAGAACATAACATCAATAGTACAGTTAAAAAATATATCACAATGTCTATAAAATGAATATATATAATGTCACATGAGTCATAAAAAATAAAACCAAATCACTTATAGTATTATCATGTATAAAAATATCCAAAATATTTAAAAGAACAATTATACCATGGAACCAAAAATATTCAGTAACCATATCTAAAATAGAACAAGTAACATTCCTTGTACATATATTACACTACTAGAAACTATTCTCCAATTATAGGGACCTTTACAATTTATGAATCATGAGTTATAAAGTCCTCACATGTCATGGAGGGCTCAAGAAGTGTTTGAGTATGAACTCAGTAGTCTACAACAAATTGAGTATATATGTGTATTCTATGTGAAATGTAAGATAACTAGAATGTAAATAACTATTTTCCAATACATTATTGACCAGTTATGAGTGAGAGGCCTATTTAATTTGGTCAATTCTCAAATTGGATTACATACCCGTAGTCTAAACATACCCACAAATATAATAATGCATCCTCATCATCTCAAAATACATTAAAATAAGTCATTTCCATTCTCATACCCTCTAGGTGAATGTTGTACCATCAAACTACAATCCAATGACCATCCACCACAACTTTCAAATCGGTATTCATAAGAAACCCATACACAATAATCATCCTACACCTGACCAGTGATTACAATCACCCCCAAACATTCCTATGATCATCATCTATAGTGTATAACTACTCTGATAGAATTATCAAAATCATCACCCTAAGCTAATAATCTATGAAGGATTATAATAAGCATCTGGTGGTCAACCCCACCCAATAGACCCCTTTTTGTTCAAAATTCCCAAATGGACTCTGCCACAATGGTTAATGGTGTAACCAACATTACACCAACACAACACAGTAAACCTCAATATCCCCCATATGTGAATGATATATCACCATGACAATAGACTAGTGAATCATATCTTCATTGAGACACTAAAAAATTATTAATTATAAACATATACACGGATGAACCATGAATCTTGTTCCATTATATCAACTAAAAAATGACATGAATCAACATATATCAACCTAATCCACAACTACATAGTAAAAATAACCCATCCGATATCATTCTCATACCTCATAGATCTCATCCGGTCTTGAATACGGTTTCGCAAACACTACCACCATGACCGTAAATCACAGTGTAAAAAAACATATATAATATAGGATGTATCTAAGAATCACATATATGGACCTTATGAGATTATTATCAATGAATACCCCAAGCTAATTTGAACCCAACCAATAAATTCCATGAAATCTAAATAAATACATAGAATTAGGGATCCCCTGTTAGAGAAAAATAAATACTGGGAAACCAAAAGATAATACACAAGAGGATTGATATACTTACATATGATGACCTCTTTTTGACTGATGGAATGAAGCACAAAACACCTCTAGATAAAATTTCTCATAAAAATAATAAAAGAGTAAGATGAAAAGGGTAAATAGATCACCCCTATATTGAGGTTCAAAACAAGGCTCCCCCTCATTTATTAATTTTTTTAACAATTGATTAAAATGATGAAAATATAATGAAAAATGGGTACATTGTGGCATGACACTTACAGTCAATACATGATTTAATACCCCTAAGTCACATTTAGTGAGATTCAAAGGGTCCTGGGGAAATTAACCTCCCTAGAGATGAACTAGAAAATCCAAAATCTTAGGCCTGGGGTCATGTCATGGGGTGACAACCTCCATCATGAAACAATGCATCAATCGTTCAAGGATTCATAGTGCAGCAACCACTGATTATGGTATGACCAACACATAATTTAGATTTTTAATTTTATAAAAGCCTCATAACACTATAATTTCATATATTATAGTTTGAATCTAAACCTATAGTGAAAACTAAAACTCAATACTTGAATGAAACCTCAACCACCAACTCTTGGCCTCCATAAACACATCTAATAGACCAAACCCATTAAAATACACATCATCTAACCATATTTTGGCCAAAAATAACTCACCTAAACACTCAATACATTAAAACCTCTATACTATGTGACATGTCATCACCATGATATACTAGTCCTCAATGCTAACCCAACCAATTAAAAGCTGAACATCCAACTCACCACATCCTTGAAATACAAAGACATTGTCGAACACATCCATAAATTCCTAATTATTATGACCAATAATCATAAGGAGATTGATTATAACTATGGGAAATCCCCATCATATTAATCATTTACCAAGTTACACCATACCAAAACTTCCAAACACTAAGCAGGTATCATATTTAACCATCACCCTGAAACTATATCCATCAGGCATCACCCACAATCACCATGCATCCTACCAAATTACCAACCCTAAACCTTCACCTGGTTGGTCAAATTCACATATAACACATTTAGTGGATAACTATTTTTTACACACAGACATATGAAATGAAATTATGGTAAAATATTGATCATAATTTACTCTATAGTTATCTTAGGAAAGGTTGGTTTGATCACATGAAATTCCCCAAAACCCTAACCTCCATATGTATGATGTCCATGCAGAGTCACACTCTATATCATCCAATTATACCTATTATTGGCCACTATATCCTATATTACATCATGAGTACATGAATGAACTCCATTTACTACCTCTATGCACTACTTATGATCCTACCTTATACTCATGGGTCAAATTGGAGACATGACCTCCGGTGGACTAAGAGATCATTTGGAAAAACCACTTTAGATAACCCATCTACTAATAATATGTATACTCCATAGCTATTTTATTACTCTAGTTCTGAATATTTCTCAACTATAGACACTAATATCACCAATAATAGGACTCATATTGAAATACAGAAGATGATCTTCTACATTGATTTCCCTACTAAGTCTCATTGCACACCCCACTTCTTACTACTACTAGCTCCAATACCAGCTTCACCTGATGTTTTATCATGCTGTGTACTCAATAATTTTCCATATTCATCTCTTCTATTATATCATGGTAGATCACTTTATAAAATTATGATCCCCTAAAAAATTTCACTTATACAATAATGGAATGCATAAAATTTTCACACCATTGTGATCCCATATCAGACTAATGTCAGCACAGAATTCAAAAAGGTTTTTGAAAACATTTCCATGTTCAATAAATTTCGTCCCCCAACACCATGCTTATGAAATATTGTGATTTTTATTCCCTCATTATCTCAAATTAGAAGTTAAAAAAGCACTTGACCTCAAGATCTATCCAAGTCATCACCTAATGAGTACCAACTTACACATATGTGTCCCAGTAGTGGGTTTTTGGTCCCCAAAGAATATACATCACCATAATCACACGACATAATATTAGAATCTGAATATGAACAAATATGTTCTAAAATAAATCAATCTAGAAATCGTCTACCTAGAGTCTACACTCTCCATGAAACAAGGATGTTGGGAATAAAACTCCCAGACAAGATACGAAAAACCCAACTCAACTCTGGGAGTCCCTTAATCAATACTCAAGGTGAACCATAACAGAATTCAGAAATATACTCATCAAATAATAATCATATATCAATTTTTTTCTCCAGGTTCCTTTACTTCTTTAGAACCTCCAACTAAGGCTCAGGCATATCTCCACCCTCAAGAGCCTTAACTTGTTCATGCCTCGGCGGAACAATATATTTTTTCTAAGGTCTCCCAACATGTTGCACCTTAGTGAATAGTCATTTCATCCTTCCTAGTTCTCTAACAATGTCTATCTTGGTTTCATGTCATTGTAAATCAAATACCATGGTCAATGTATATATAATATCCCAAATACCATAAATTGAGAAGTATATAACATAAAAAATATCCCACTATCTGATACATATTCTTATTCACATCTAGATACCTTTTTTTTCATCCTTATGGTCTCTATTTCATATTTTAGGGTCAGGTACCACACACATATATATAAAAAATAAACACACTTAATGACACTATTAATCATTGTACCAATTTTATTTGAGTAAAATGCCACCAAGATGAAATTTATGAAAATAGTGATTAGTTTATTGTCGATACCAAGTAAAATATTCTCATAGAACAAAATAAACAAGACTATATAAGAATATGTGCCTATATATTATGTGTTTCCATGTCTCATACTTCCTAGACCTCTAACCTACCTTACACATATAATGATATAACTAATCACTTTTTAATATTTATAATAATATGGCCTCACTCTACTTCGCTCAACCTCGATTTGAAACCACATTGTTGTGTCCACAACCCAGTTCACCACCATTGTAACCAAATAGAAGTTACACATACCTAATGTATGCCTACCAATATACCAAATTTTTTAGACTCATGGTTAGGGTATATGGTTTATCATGAGGATACAATACCTCTAGGTTGGATGTCCATTACAAGAGTGAAGGAAATAAAAATAATAACTAGCGCAATATAACATCAAGATCAAATACAAAAAATATATGACACGTTTTGAAAAAATAATGTATACAATTTTACATTTTTAACAACACCGGATTTCATAGTACATTATCTCATTAAAGTAATTTAGTTGCTTGCGCTACATGCAACAATGAGTTCGAGCGCACCACGACTTACCAAACTATCCTTTCAAAAAGTGGTTTGAATAGTATTAACCACATTTTTAATTTTCTATATATCCTATATAATTTTAACCTTCATATTTTGTGTTTCATATATATATTTTAAGGAATTTTCAATTTTTACGATGTAAGAGGTATTTTTAAAAAAATGAAGTTTTTCCAGATTTTAATGGAAAACCCTTATAAAATCTTATATTTTAAACTTTTATATATACAATTTAGTGAAATTAAATTATTATTTAGAATAGGTACATAATTATTTAGTTTGGAAATTTTTTTTGATCTTTTCGGATATCTTTCATATTTGGTTAAATAGTGAAAAATACTAAATTTTAATTGAAAAAAACTTTTTTAATCGAAATAATTTATAGTGTTAAATTATAAATTTGTGTGGTCTTAAAGTATAATTAGATTATATTTTTATCATTTAAAATAATTTAGGTCCATGGATTTAATTTCATATTTAAACTAGACATAAACAAGTGTTAATCTTTTGATAGTTATTATTTTATAAAAAAAACTTTCTGTTATGACAATGTAAATTAATTTCAAATGAATTTTTTCCACTTATGTGTTTTGAATTTACAAAAATGGATTAAATATTTTGAATCAAGAGGTAAAAATTGTTTTAATAGGAGACTTTTATTTTTAGAAATGATAAATACTTAAGTAAATATTTTATTTACCATGGTTAATGGGTAAATCTGGTAAATAACGGTAAACAAGTATTATTATAATAATATTTAATTACCCTAACATGTGTATTATTCCAAATTTTTGATATATTTCAGACCAGGGAAATATTTGGGTCGATTTTGGGACCACATATAGCCACTTGAGAGTGATAATGACCCTTATATTAAATAATATAAAGTAAAGAAAAAAATGACATAATGATATAACTTTTAGGAAAAAAAATTTTACAAGGGGTTATATAGGTTATATTTACAAATAAAAATATTAATTTTAAATAAATAAAGTTTTCCTAAATCATAGTATTTTTTTATAATTTTTATGCATCAAATAAATAATATTATTTATGTCACAATAATGATGCAGTGTTTACATCATTAATTAATCATTTAAATAAATGAGATTAACAAAATTAAAACAATATCAAAAAATAGTACAGTTATTATTGGATGATTTCATTTCTAATATTAGTCATCTTATATTCGACTTTAATGAGTTTTGGAACATTAGAAACCAAGAATAGTTATATAATAAAATAATAGTTTCAAACTTTCCAAAAGAGCCCCTCCCCCCTTATAAAAATACCTCACCTCTATCCAATTTCTCTAACCTATCAATCACCTTGGATCATCCAAACTCTACCAAATTATGCTTCCAACATACCTCTATTCCTCTTAGACACCTTACGTAGGAAAAAGGCACTTCAAGGAATCCTTTTCGTTCAATCTAAAGAGAGTTACCTGATTTAAAGGCAGCATCTCCTCTTATGTCCTTTTCTTTTATTCACTTATCCAACCCCTAAACTCTCTTTATCTCATTATTTTATAAAAAAATGTATCCTAAATATATTAGTTTGTTTTATCAGAATTATTTTAACTACACTTACACACACCTCCATTTAATGGTTATAGATAATGTTTTTGTGGACGGAGAACTACTGCATCCCGAAATGATGATTGTTCAATCTTTTACCACCACCTATTATGGGGGACATTATGATTGAATAATATTTATATATGATATTTATGATATTTATTTTATCTAAAATCTTCTATAATTTTATTTTATATCATACATTTTTTCATTTCATGTTCTATATATATGATTATTTCATTTGGGGAATTGCGGACTACCGCCCACTCAAAGTGATATGACTCATTCATAACATACATGAAATTTATAAAGGATGGTGTAAAGGAACTTATGTAACATATATAAAATTTTATATTATAATTGAATAATAATATACCTAGGTATAATTTGGGTTTATTTCCTTTTAAAATAAAAAATGGATGTAGTGATCGTGTGTACGTACGGATTATCATCTCCACGAACACGATGAGATTCCTTGCCCATCATAACGATTCAAGAGTAATTTTAAATTTATTATTAAAAATAATTTTTATGAACTTAATATCATTCTGGATATGAATCAAATACATCCTATACATAACAGTCATGGATTACATAAGAAAACATATAAAGGAAAACAAATCACTTAACACCCAAAACAATGATAATATAAAAACTATTACTAACAAAACAATATTTGAAGATCTTATATGATATAATATTTATGTATGAGGTTCTTTTATAGTTTAATAACATTGATTTAATGATTATACAGGAGTTTAATGTACCCTCGACCAACGAAAAGTACAAGGTAAGGCTTAATTCCTCAATCTCATTATTATTTGAGATTGTTTATTTGTAAGTATTTACAAGGACCTATTTATTATACATATCCATGTTGGAATAAGGAGGTTTCAAAAGGATTGTTTTTATGGTACTCTTCAACTAAAATATCATTTTGACGGTTTAAATATTTATTCTTCTAAATCATTATAATTAGTGTTAATGTTTTCAAAAAGGTTTCTAAAGGATTTATTTAGATGTAAATGAATGTTTTCAAATGTTAATTCTTTAAAAAGATTCATAGTGGTATGGGAAACATTGATTCAAAAACATCTTGTAAATGTATTCATTTATAAATTCGATGACTTTTAATTTTTTTCATGAAAAAGGGGTATTTCTCTCAAAAACATTTACTAATCATTTTTTACATTAACAAAATACTTTTGGATATAATTCTTGATTGAGGTTGATTTATTATAAATACAATCTTCAATATTGTATCGAATGTGTTAGGACATGATTGAATGTGAATGTTCTATTCTTATACCATTCATGATTTATGGCTAATGTATTGACATTTCGTATGCCAGTATTACTTTGAATTATTATGTTAGGTTTCAACATTTTCATATGAGGAATGCATTGGACGTAGTAAGTGACGGGTGGAGCCCGCTATAGCTCCTCGATGCATCGGTAGGTCTCATGAGACAAAATAGTGTCTTTGCACAAGGCCTTGACAAAATATTATTTGTAGTCTTGGCATGAGGCCTTGACTATGTGGTTATGATGTCTTACATTATGCATTCCATCATTTTTAAATTAGATATTAATATTACATGTGATTATTTGACTAGTAGAATATCCATGTGAATAAGTAAATGGAATTATTTTATTTATCTTTTACAATTTATGAAAAAGTTTGAGTTTAAATGCCTTTTGATTAGTTTTATACATTGACTTCAATGTTTATTCTTATTTATGAATGTTTTTGTTAAACTGTTGTCCATACTGAGCATTTGAGCTCATAGTTTCTATGTTTTATTTTTTCCATCATATGAAGAAGTATTTTACAGTTGACTTGAAAGGATTAGCTAAGGGATATGAATGTGGTAAATAGATACAAAATTTTTTTGTTGTGTTTATTTTATGATGTAATGTAAAACTTAAATATGTATCTATTACATCTAACACTGCTAAACTGATCGGTCCTTCCGGACATGATTCCTTGTAATCATGATAATGAATTAAAATAATGCACCGACTCTGGGTAACTTGGGTTGGGGTATTATAGTTGGTATCATAGGATGTTTAGTACAAACCTTAGAAAATAGATTTAGATAAACTATGATTAGTGTCCATTACCCGATGATAGACTTTGAGGATTAGTATAGAAGAAACTTCTAGAATTTTGGTAATATAGATATTTTGTGAGTTTTCCAAGAAAGGCATCCCAGTTTGGATATGATCGGGTAGACGTGCCTCAAGAATAGATATAACTAGGAGTGAAAACTCCGATATTGAGTTTCGGGCTTGACTCAGGAAATTCTGGTACACAGAAATGGGTCTTGCTGCACTATTGGTTATGACACTCCCGGGGGATATTCATAGGATAATTCACATTTTCTTTACAAACCATTAAAAATGATATATGAGTATATACTTCTTCAAAGAAATTTTTTTATGATTATGGATTACATCCACAAAATTTTCAATTTATGTAAAGTGTTTTATCTAGAAATACGCATGAACCAAAGAGTAAAAATGATCATATATTTCATCGTGTTAAGCAAACATTTAGATGGGAAATATTTTCCCATGTATTCACATCATATAAAGAAATAATATCATGTGTTAATATGTTATGTAAATATTTCTATGAGTTCATTGTCTTTGAAGGGAAACCAGAGAAGAAAATGATGGTAGAGAGAAAGATGGATAAAGGGAATAAGCGAAAGAAGGATTTTCCCAAATGTGATAACTATGGAAAGAATCACCTTGTTAAATACTTGAAGGTAATGGGAGTTTGTTATAAGTGCGGAGAAAATGTACATCATGTATGTGATTGAAAGGGTACGAAAAAGTTTTCCAGTATACAATTATTCATCTACGAGGAGTCGGGACACTACACAAATCAATTTCCCAATCACCAGAGTATACCAAAATGATACTATTGGGTAATAATCAAGTTATGATATTACCATAGATGAAGATTAGTGACTAGTTTTATTATATTTATATTAAACAATTATGTCATTATAGTGTTGTATTAATGATGTAATAGTTATAATAATTATGGGTTATATATGGATTGTACTAAATTACTATTTCATTAAGGATTTGAGATTGTGTGGTACCACGAAATGTAAAATAATAGCAAGTTAATATTTTTTGAAAATACATGGTTTACGGAAATATAACCTTTAATATGGTTCAAATACTGTGGTATTGATTTTGGAATAAGAGAGGATTGATTTGGATAAATTATATTGGAGATTATTGACTACCATGGAACTAATTTGTGGTTTTTTTATCCCATTATTGTTGGTGATTACAAATTTTTGTGATTTAAAGAGTATATCCAGTATTATATGATTTACATAAGGAATAAGGAAGTGAATGCCTATTCAAATAGAGTTCTCTGGAAATTCATTTTGTTACCACATTCTAACAGAATACATGATGATGGTATTCACATGTTATTATGTGGGAAAACATATCTTCATTGTGTTTACCTTCCATATAAATTTTGGGTTGTGACTTTGGACAGAAGTATTTTGGATAATTCTAAAAGTTTGAATGGATTAATTTAGACATTGGATATTATTGTTAATGTTAAATAATTTCATAAAATTATATTTGGATTGTTAAAAAAAGACAACCCAGAGGTCGGGTGACAACCTGTCGCGTCTGATAAGGCTACGAGACTTAAACCCGCAACTGAAGGGCGATAAGGTTGAATCACCTACCACTGGTCTACATGATTTCCTAGTTTTTATAATGTAGTTTTTTTAAAATATTCTGACATATAAATTAAAAATCATTATTTTTTGAACCCTCTCTGATTATGATAAATAGAATACTTTTATGTTGTATTTTATTTTATAGTGAAAGATGAGTTTGTGGTAGAAATTATTTAAACAGTGGAACTCTACTTGTCAATTATATTTGTTTTTATCTTATTCTATGAATAAATTCTGTCCTAAATTTTATTTAAGGGATCTTAAAAAAAATATCCTAATACCTTATGTTTTGTTGAACCGATTATTTTTTAAACCATCATAGATTGATGGCATTGAGGCCATCAATTTCACACTTTTTTGTAATTGATGACCTCAATAGCTAACTATAAATATTTAGTTTTTTCCTCCAATTATGTGTCTCTAATTTCCAATAATGTTCTCTGAATCGAAATCATAATTTGGTGGTGACTTTTTCATTTCTCATTCCCTCTAATTAAGACTAAATTTTATTAACCCAATTTCTGATGTGGATTTACCACAAAGGTTTTTTTTAACCATTTATATTCAATGAAAAAATTAAAATTGTAAGGATGAAATTTATTGATGTAGAGGGGAATGTAACACCCCAATATTTCATAGTACGTTATCTCTTTAATGTAATTCATTAGTTTTCACTACACGCACTGCCGAGATAAAGCTCACCACAACATACCAAACTAACCGTTCAAAATGTAGTTAGGAATACTATGATCAAAATTTTTAATTTAACATATATCCTATACAATTTTAACATTTTTCTTTTGTGATTATTAGATATAATTTAAGGAAACATCAATTTTTAACATGAAAGAGATATTTTTCAAAAAATGCAGTTTCCCCCTTTTAATGGAGTCCTCTTTTCAAATCCAATATTTGAAAATTATATATATTAAATTTAGTGTAATTATATTTTTCTTTAGAATAGGAAAATAAAAATATAGTTTGGATAAAATTTTGGTACTTTTATGATCACTTTCATATTTTGATGAAAAGTGAAAAATACTATATTTTAATTGAAAACTAATTTTTTTAATAAAAACAATTATAGAGTTAAATTATACATTTGAGTGGTTTTAAAGTATAACTAGATTTTATTTTTATCATTTAATATAATTTAGGTCATTCTATGAAATTATACATTTATACCAGACATAAACAAGTGTTAATATTTTGATATTTATTATTTCATAATAACACGCTTTCTGTTTTGACATCAACAATTAATTTAAAATTACTTTCTACCACTTCTATATTTTTAATTTAGAAAAATGGATTTTATATTTGGTATAATGAGGTACAAATTTTTTAATTAACTATCTTTTACTTTTAGACATTATGAATATTTACTTCAGTAAATATTTTCTTTGCCATGGTTAACAGATAAATCTGTAAATAAGGGTAATCAAATATTATTATAATAATTTTGAATTGCACAAATATGTGTCCTATTCCTATTGGACGATAAATTTCCGAACATGGTCATCCTTGGGTTGATTTTGGGACTACACGGAGCCACTTGAGAGTAATAATGACACTTTATATTAAATAATTTAAATTAAAGACAAAAATGACATAAACATATATCTTTTAATAAAAAAAATTTCACGAGGGGTTATATAAGTTATATATTATACTATAAATATTAATTTGAAATCTAATAATATTTCCTACATCATGGTAATTTTTATATAATTTTTAGACATAAAATAAATAAAATTATTTATGACCTAATATGGATGCAATGTTTACCTCATTAATGAATGATTTAAATAAATGTGATTGTAAAAATTAAAAAAATATACAAAACCTTTTAATTCTTATTTAATGATTTTTTTTAGAACATGACTCATCTTTTCTTAGACTTTAATGATCTTTGGACCTTTAGAAACCGAAAATCTATATATAATAAAATAATATTTTCAAATATTCTTAAAGAGCCCCTCCCCCTTATAAAATGACCTCACCTCTAAACTAGTTCTCACACCTCTCAAGCCCCTTGTATCATCAAACACATACCCAATTAATCTCACTGAATACTTATATTCCTTTTAGAAGCCTTTACATAGGTATTAGGAACTTCAAGAAAGGATTTTGGTTCAAACCAAAGGGAGTTACCCTATTTAAAGGTAACATCTCCTCTTATGTTCTTTTCTTTTATTTTACTTCTCCAACCCCCTAAAAAATTTTTATTCATTTATTTTATAACGACACTAGTATCCTTAATATACTAGGTTGTTTTTATGAGAATTATTTTAACTACACATACACACACCTCCATCTAATGGGTTTTGAACCTAATGTTTCTATGGACGGTGAACTACTACCTCTCGGAAAAATTATTGTTCAATATTCTACTACAACCTCTTATGTTAGCCATTATGATAGAACTGTAATTATATATGATATTTATGATATTTATTTTTTCTATAATATTCTTTAATTATCTTTTATATCATACCTTTATTCTTTTCATGTTTTATATATCCAATAATTTAATTTGAGGAAGTGCGGACTACTGCCCAATCAAAATGATTTGACTTTTTCGTACAATACATGGAATTTATAAAGGATGCTACTAATGAACATACGTCATGTATATAATATATTAAATTATAAAGTAATAATAATATACCTATGTATAAGTTTTTTTATTTCCTTTAAAATAAAAATAATAAAAGTAGAGTTCATGCCTACGTATGGATTACCGTCTCCACGAACGTGATGAGATTCATTACCCATCATAACCAATGAAGAATAATTTTCATTTGATTGTTAAAAATATTGTTTAATAATGTAATATAATTATTTATATGATTCAAAAACAACCTATCCATACCAAACATGGATTACGAAACAAAACAAATAAATGAAAATGAATCAGTTAACACCCAAAACAATGATACTACTATAATATTATTAACAAAGAAATATTGTAAGATAATATATGATATAATATTTATGAATATTATTATTATACAATTTAATAACAATGATTTAACTATTATATACGAGGTTAACGTACCCTTGACCAAAGAAATGTACATGTTAAGAGTTAATTCTTCCATATCATTATTCTTCATGATTGTTTATGTGTAAGTATTTCCTGGGACATATTTATTATCCACGTCCTAGTTAGATAAAGGAGTTTTCAAAAGGATTATTTTTAAGGTACTATTCAACTAAAATATCATTTTAATGGTTTAAATATTTATTCTTATAAATCATTATAATTAATGATAATGTTTTAAATATGGTTTTAAAGGGATTTATTTATATGGGCATGAATGTTTTTAAATTTTAATTATTTAAAAAGATTCAAAGTGTTATGGGAAATTTGATTAAAAATGGCTTCCTTTATAAATTTTGTTACTTTTAAATGTTTTCTTGAAAGAATGATATTTCTCTCAATGTTTTTTACTAATCATTTTAAACTATGACAAAATGCTTTTGTATATTATTCTTGATTGAGGTTGATTTATTATAAATACAATATTCAATATTGTATTGAATGAGTAATGTTATGATTGACTGTGAATGTGATTTTTTTATACCATTTATGATTTATGGTTAAGGTATTGACATTTTCAATTCTATTTTTAAAAATAATTTTTATGTTATGTTTCAGCATTTTCATATGAGGAATTCATTGGACATAGTAAGGGATGGGTGGAGGCCGATAAAGCACATCGATGCATCGGTAGGTCTCATGAGACAAACTAGTGTCTTGGAACAAGGCCATGAAAAAATGTTATTTGAAATTTGGCATGAGTCTTTGACTTTGTTGTTATGATGTCCAGCATTTTTCATTCCATCGTTATGAAATTTGGTATTGATATTACATGAGATTATTCGACTAGTAGAATATTCGTGTGAATAATTAAATGGAATTACTTGATTTATCATAGCCATATTATGCTGAATTTAATTTTTAAAATGATTTTTTTTTAGTTTTATACATTGCCTTAAATCTTTATTCTTATTTATGAAAGATTCCATTATACTGTTATCCTTACTAAGCATCTGAGCACACCCCTTTCTAGGTTTTATTTTTCCCTGGATATGAAGAAGTATTTAATAGTTGACTAACTGGGATAGACTAAGGGAAATGAATACGGTCAATAGAGGAAAAATGTTGTTGTTGTTTTTATTTCATAATGGAATTTTAAACTTATTTATGAATATATTTATTCAAAGAATGCTAAACAGATCGGTCCTTTGAGACATGATTCCTTGTAATCATGCCAATGAATTTAAATAATTTACCGACTTTAGGAAACTGGGATCGGGGCGTTACAACATTAGTCATAAAAAAATAATTTTGATGGAATGTATCCAGATTTTATACAAACATGTACAAAATAAAAACTTCATAATGGCACTGTGGGTCCTCCCAACCCATCACTAAAATAGAACCATCAACAATCAATGTATGTACATCGCACTATCAACCACTATGACCTAGTCTCTAGGGCAATGATTTTTCCTACTTATTGATGCATAATGTTTGATGAATCTTAGAGGGTCCATGAATGGTGTGAGTATGAAGTTAGTACCAATGATATTCCTAAATAATATCCACACGTATATAATTTCATGAAAAGTGATGTATACCATGGCTAGAAAATAAAAAACCCTACTCCACATCGTGCAAAAACATACCACTCATATCACAATCCAAGAAAACAAATCATCACAATATTCATGGTCTCTTAGTGAATGAAGCATATCCTAACCATGATCTAACAACCATCCATCATGGTTTCTGGATTATCATCCTTTAGAAACCCATAAACGGCAAGATGTATTCTCCCAACCAATGATGACAATCACCATTGAAATTTCAATGAATAAAAATTATAGTGTATACATCCTTAAGTATGGGGATCATCGTAATCACCCTAAGTTTCTCAAATATTTATGTTTCCACAAATCATCATATGGTCAACACCACCCTTTGTGTCACTCTGTGAGCACACAACCCCAAAGAATTCAAGCACAATGGTGAGAGACATCACCAATGTCTTATTTCCAAAACCTAAAGAACCTTATACACCCCACTATCAGTGAATTCTATTTCACCAATATACTATTTTTGATAATAACATCTCCATACAAACATTAACCACCCAAAAATTAAAAGAATCTATAAGGATATATCAATAGTCAGGTTTTGTTCCATCAAACACCCCATGACATGCCTTGAAATAACTCATCTAGAACCACATCTTCCCACTCCTAATAACCCTCAAGATATCCCTATCATACCATAGAGACCACATTTGTTCCAAATTATAGTCACTCAAACACCCCACCATGAAAAAAATAATATAGTTCAAAATCATAAACATTGTAGTAAAAGTATCTAGGCACCTCGTATATAGTCTTTTATATAATCTTCTTTTGAATATTGTAATATTATTTGACCCTAATTGGTAGATTCCTCAAATACTAAATAAATTACCTGAATTTTGGATTCCTAATGATAATCAACGAAACTAAAGGAAAAACATAGAACAAATGAATTAGGATTGATCGCCTTACCCACAGTAACTACCTATGATTAAAAACATGAAAAACAAGCAAACACCAAAATTAAATGTCCCCTTTCGAGGAGAAGAGAGTGAGTAAAGGAGGGGTAAATTATACAATCCTATATTGGAGATCCAAATGAGGCATCGCTTTATTTATTCATTCTTTTAATAATTAAATAAAACTAAAAAATATCACATAAGGTATATTATAGCGTGACCCCATTGATCAGGAAATAATGCCTTAACCCTGAGTCATATTGTGGCATGATCCTTTAGGGTAAAAACACAATGTACCTCAGCAGAGAAAAACCAAAAAACTTGGCCTCTTGGGCCCTAGATCATGGCATGGTGTAACTACTTCTATCATGGTGTAATGACCCCATCAGTCACTACTTCAAGGAAAAACAACCCCCTGTCACGACCCATCCATGGAACTCATGTCGTAAATAACCCAATCCCACCTTACATAGGCCAGGGGCTAGCGACTAGCACCAAAAGGCGTAAATCCCGATAAATGGGAAGGCATTGCCTTTATAAAAGTAAACAAACACAACAGAGTATGCAACTAAAGTAAGAACTAAGTAAAATTGAGTACAAAAGTATGTGATGAAAAGTAAATGTACCAATATACAAACCCAACTGTAAAGTGAAGTACAACTGAAAAGATAGAACAACTGCAGTAAATAATAGCAGAAAACACTAAGTCGTCCTCCGGGTATCCCAACTGAAGGGCGAGTACAGATGGTCTCCTCAGCACCTCGGGTCTGTTTGTCTGCTCCGTGTACGTCTCGTCAAATGGTCCAACATCGGGTACCATCCATCTCCACAAGTCTCCACCACGATCAGTGTTGTCCATCGTCTGCATCCAACACAACTTAGTGCGGGTGTAGACCATGCAGGGCTGAGTATAAAGATACTCAGTAGGGACCCCGAGACCCCCTATGGTCTCCCAGAATCCACATAGGATAAACCACAATGTAAAGATACAATCACGAAGTATCAATGAACTCTTGTTAGGTATATTACCATACATATACCTAAGTCATCAAACCCAATTCAGCTCCAACTCTCGAGCTCATGCACAACCCAGTCCACACAAGAAAGAATTCAGTCACATCGATGATAATGATTGAAGTTAAGACTCATCTCACATAGGTATACATCATTCATAATGTAAAAGAGATTATCAGATGCAGTCACTGATTCATCTAAGCTGTCGGACCCACGTAGGATACTAGTTCAGATACTCTGTCAGACCCACATAGGATAGTAGACCAGCTAATCTGTTGGACCCACTCAAGATACAAGTATAGAGTTCAAACTATCAGACCAACGTAAGATACAAGAATAGTAGTCAAACTGCCAGACCCACGTAGGATACAAGAAAAGTAGTCAAACTGCCAAACCCACGTAGGATACAAGAACAGTAGTCAAACTGTCGGACCCACGTAGGATACATGAATAGTAGACATCGCCATCGAACTCTCAGAGGATTCCAGTACAATATCCATAATCATCAAACCCACATAGTATTCTAGTATGGTAGTCTTCGTAGTCACAGCCAGCTCTAGGGTTCCTTCACACAGCACGCTCGATTCTGGGAGGGTCCACCCATTGAGTCATATGGGGTCGATAAATCAACTTTCATGACATCCAGATTTGATGTATCCTGATGTTCCATCTAGTCAAAATAAACCCAATGTGACAGACGGCATGTCAATCGGATGGTCGGTCTGAGAGTTATTGGTTTTTCTGTTCCAGGGGCTCGGTTGGAAAAATGCTCATTCCAAACCCGGACGTTTTCCAATATTGTTCAAAACACTATTAGGGTGTCTCAAAAGGACCGCTTCACTACGAGAGTCCCATTTCCAAAGATGGCGCGTCAATCGGAGATGCGGTCTTATAGATATTCACATTTAAGTGAAAACAGGCCCGACCTGTTTAGCCCAGTGGGATGGCGGGTCGGGTCAACCTGGTTTTGGCGGGTCTGACCCGGCAGAGGTTTGGACCAGCCTGATGAGTCACGTGGCCCGGCCCGAGGGTCGTGGTCGGGCTCGGAGGGGCGTGGCGCGACACGGAGCCTTGCAGCCCAGCCCATCTCTGCCCGCCCGACTGGCCACGCGGTCAGGGGGGGTCGGCCCCGCGCTCTCCCAAACAGGCGACACCGAGTGGCACCAACCTCCCAACCGGCCGGCCTTCCTGGCGCAAGCATCCCACTTGTATAACGTCCCATACATTGCATACATTTTCAATACTTCAAAATTGAAGTACACTTATTACAACATATAACAAAACCATGAAAAGACTGTATAGGTATAGTGTCTTTAGATACTCGGAAACATAAATAACTGGTTCATAAATCATCTACGTTGTCTCCCATTTATTTCATCATATATAGAGTCTCTTTTTGGCATATCCTACTTAATAACCTTATTTTTGACATGGGTAAAGAAAACATACAAAAGGGTGAGCTCAAATTCTCAGTAAGGGTAAACAAAAGAAATATCAATTACATCATATTCATAAGAACATAACATTTTGGAAATCTTAACCTGCGAAAGATATCATAATTTCAAAATCATGGGATAAATCATAGTAGTGAAATGTAATCCCAATAATCATAACATAAAACATGAAACGTTGTGGCATACATACTTAATCATAGAGAATCATTTCTTAGTAGTCAAGACTCATTTCCAAGACTATCTTAGCAGACAAAGTCCATTTCTGAACCGAGTTCACTCCTCGTTTCAGTCCTGCTTCACTGAACCGGATTAACCTTCCATTCCATCCATGTCTATCTCATGAGATATAAGTCATTAACCAATGCATTGTAGGGAGATATAGGTCCCACCCATCTCATAATTATACCATTCTTATGTGTTCCACAAAATCATAAATCTTACATAATTGCATAACCAATGTAATAAAAATGGGATTCTTAAACATCGTTACATCATAAAACAATACATATAAGATAAAAGAATTCATAAAAATAATTCCATCACAATATAATCAAATAAATGTAATAATAGGTATAGAAATAGAACCCTATATTATCTTAGATGGAAAATAATTTTGATAAAATACTTGAACTCCATTCTTGAGGAAAATATCCTTTCTAATTCAAAAACATCTTCTTTTCGTAACATGTCATAAAATTTTAAACTAAAAAAATTTGACTAAAAATAAGCCTGAAAACTTGTAAAGGAATATTCTTGGAAATAATGTCTTACAAATCCCTTCATCCTGTATAATTTAAAAAATAATTCTTCTCGTACTTTTTTCAGAAAAGTCAAAAAGTACCTCGTACGAAAAACGACAAAAGATTCCTTTCATATCTTTTAATAAAAACTCAGCTAAGGGTAAAATTGGATTTAAAAAATTGTAGGTGGATGGAAATAATATTACATATTGAGGAAACATGGATGTGGATGATAAAATACACCCCAGTAAATTTCAAAGTATAAACAATCTCAGATAAAAATGAGATTGTAATATTTTTTCTTACCTTAGGTTTGATTTGCTTCTTAAGTGTCCAAACCTCCTGTATAATTATTTAAATAATTTCATTGAATTATTCCAGAATTATAATTATTTTTACGATATCATATATGGTCATATTCTTAGCTTCTTATTAGTAATATTTCATTGCTACTTGTTATTAGAGTGTTTATTACTTTTTGTTCTTATGCATGTTTTGTCGAATAAATTCTTATTCTTCATTTTACGTTATAGATACCTTATTTACATAATGGTATTAGTGTGATATATATCATATTCATTCATTCAATTCATTTATATAATCATTATGCAATGAAAAGCATGTAGAACGAGTCGCATCACATCGTGGAGATGGTATTCCGTACGTACGCACGAGCGATGATATCGTTCCCATGATCGTGGAATTGTATTGGAGTGTATGTATACTATTTCAGAATAAATACCACTTTACAATAGTCATATATAGTTATTATTTACACCATTATACCCATCCAAGTAAGGTGGTGTTGGAAAATAGATTACACCATGGTGTGGAGACGGTATTCCGTACATACGCACGCGCGGTGATTTCGTTTTCCGTAGGATGGATAGATGGTGAAAAAGGGTTGTTTCATACTTATAATAACATATAATTATATGAGTGATACTGATGTTATTACTTCATAATTAAACATCTAAATAAGAAGAAGTGGAAGAAGAAATAAATTTGAAATATTCGGTAAAGGACATTACCTCTTCTTTGAACCGCCTCTTTGAGACCGCCTTTTAGGGCACTAAAATTGGTCTTTGAAGAAGACCAGGACCACTGGGATGTTTTTAGGGAAGTGGAGAAGAGAATTTGGCAGGGGATGGACGATCATGATGTCTCAATGTGGTGTCAGGAATAGAGGGAGGAGGTGCCCTTTTATAAGGGAGGAGAGGGGCACCATTGGAAAAACTAAAAATATTATTTTATTATAAAGTCATATTCGGTTTTTAATAGCTCCAAATTGATTTATTTCAAAGCTAAGGTGGGTATGGGTCGAAATACTCTCATACAATAGAATTTACACAAGTTTAGGTTTCTATTTTAACCTTATCATTTAGATTTAACTTTACATTAAATAATTTTACTTTTACTGTGTCTTATTGTTTTCCTACACTATAAGTTTAATAAACTTACTATAACAAGCCATACAAACCTGAAGTTGTTTATTATTAATATATTAAACCTTATATAAGTCATTTTCCCTAGCCTCATATTTTTAGGAATAAAATTGAAATTAATAATATAATATTTGATTTAAAAACTATTTTATGTCATTTTGACACTATTTGGTAATTGATTTTTGTGAAAATAAAAACAGAAATATTAGTTCGAACAAAGTCAATTAAATCAATAATAAAATTTCATATTAACATATAAAATTATTTTAATTCATAAAAAGTCACAAATTACATTTATTTGGGTATTCATAACATCAATTATGTCAATATTTCATTAATAAGATAATTACCACATCATCGTTGTGTCATAAATAAATTAAATTATTTAATGTCTAAAAATTACAAATAAAATACAATTATATATAAAATCTTATTATATTTTTAATTAATATTTATAGTATAATTTATATTATGTATAACCCTATATTAAAAATTATTTACTTATTGAACATTGATTTTAACTATTTTAACCCTTCTTTAAATAAATTAATATTAAATGTCCCAATCTAATCCAAGTGGGCATAAATGGACATATTTTATTCATTAAGTTGTTTTTTGTTAAATTACACTTGTCCAATAGAATTAGGACATGTGTTAGGGTAATAATAATATCATTTTTACCTTTAATTACTCTATTTACTTTTAACCGTGGCAAAAAAAAGTAAAAAGATACTATTCACCAAAAAAATATTTTCATCTCATTGATCCATATTTTAGTCCTTGATATTATCCTTGTCTCTCGGATTTTCTAAATTCCACTCACAGAAGTGGTAAAATTATGTTTTATGTGAATTTGGAAATTCTCTTATGAGGTGGGTAAAAGATGGTGAAAAGTTCAATAAAATTCTTATATACTTAAAATTATTATAAAATGACTCCAATGAATTACATTGAACTTATATAGATATTATGTATCAATTTTGACCTAAAATAAATTTAAATTAAATAAATAATTATTTAAATAAAAAGTCGGTTTTTAAATAGTAACCCAGTGTTATCACTATTCATCAAAAGTTGTAATTTTTCAGAAAAATATAAAAATTTCACCCTAGGCTAATTTTGATATTCTGAATCCCAAAATGAAGTCAATTTTGAAATATAAAATTTATGAAATTTCAAAAAGTGGGTATTACTATTCATCACAACTAGTTTTAATAATATTTTAATAGCATATCGTCGTTTAGTGAAACTCGGAATTGCGTATGACGCAAGATATCAAAGAAGGTCGTGATTGCTTGTAAAGAAAGCCAAGCTATTGTTGTGTGTAGTGAAAGATTCCTTTGATGATTTATATAACATAAAAACAAAATATTTCTCATTAAAGTCTCGGGTGTTACATTCTACCCCCCTTAAAATTAATTTCTCCCTCGAAATTCGTCACTTTGTAACAAACATATGAGGATACCTCTCCATTATCATATCCTCATGCTCCCATGTAGCTTCTTCTAATTGGTGGTTCCTCCATAAAACATTCACCAAGCGAGTGGTCTTGTTCCGTAGGACTTTTTCACTATGATCGAGAATATATATCGGCTGTTCTTCATAAGAAAGATCTTGCTCCAGCGGTACAACTTCTGAGCTGAGTACATGTGAAGGATCAGGTATTTACTTTCTCAGGAGAGATACATGGAACACATCATGAACTTGGGAGAGATTCGATGGAAGCGCCAATTGGTAAGCTACCTTCTCAACACGATCCAGTATTTCGAAAGGACCGATATATCTAGGGCTCAGCTTTCCCTTCTTTCCAAATCTCATTACTCTCTTCCAAGGAGATATTTGTAAGAACACTTTATCACCCACATCAAACTCTAGGTCTTTTCTTCAGTTATCGGCATAGAATTTTTGTTGACTTTGAGCTGCTCTTATGTGTTGTTGAATAGATCTGACCTTTTATGCCATCTCATCAACAGGATCAGGTCCAAATAGCTTTCTTTCCCCAACCTCATCCCAAAAAGTTGGAGTCCTGCATTTATTTCCATAGAGAGCTTCGTAATGAGCCATCTGAATACTGGAGTGAGAGCTATTATTATAAGAAAATTCCACCAAAGGTAGGTGTTGATCCCAACCACCTTTGATATCCATAGAGCAAGCTCTCAACATATCTTCTAGAGTTTATATTGTCCTCTTAGACTGACTGTCTTTCTGAGGATGATAAGTAGTGTTGAAACTCAACTATGTATCCAGAGTATGCTGATGACTTCGCTAGAACTTTGAGGTAAATCTTGGATCCCGATCAGATATAATAGAAAGTGGTACTCAATGCAATCTTACCACTTCTTTTACATATATCATGCCAAGCTGATCCAGATAGAAATCTTCTCCAATAGCAATGAAGTGTGGAAACTTTGTAAGATGATCAACTATTACCCAGAGAGAATTATTTTCTATGGATGTTTTATGAAGTCCGGTGACAAAGTCTATAGTGATGTTTTCCCATTTCCATTCTGGTATGGGTAATGGTTGTAACATCCCCTTAGACTTTTGTCTCTCAGCTTTAACTTGTGGAAAAACCAAGCCTCGAGAGACATATTCAGCAACATCTCTTTTTATGCCATCCCACCAGAAGTACTCTTTCAGGTCCCTATAAATCATTGTACTTCCACGATGAATAGAAAATGAAGAACTATGAGCCTCGTCCAGTACCTCCTTCTTTAATTATGGGATGAGAGGAACACAATCCCGATTCCTGAAACTTATTATCCCATCACAATCAAGGTTGAATTCAGGAACATTTCTCACCTTCTTTTGTAACTCTACATATTCTTTATGTTCCTCTTTAATCATCATGTATATAGATGGTTGAACATTCATTTGAGAAAGATAAGATTTATCCCCTTCCATTATAATTCCAAGATCCATCCTTTGTAAATCCATAAATATTGGATCTTTTGTGATCATCATCTTGGATAAGCTTGCATGGTCTTGTCGACTTAATGCGTCTTCTACCTTGTTTTATTTCCCAGGTTGGTAATGAATTGATCATTCATAATCCTTAATCAGCTCCAACCATCTTCTTTGACGCATATTCAGCTCCTTTTGTGTGAAAATATACTTTAAACTTTTATGATCATTATAAATATCACACCTTTCTCTATAAAGATAATTCCTAAAAATCTTTAATGAAAAGATTACCTCATCTAAATCCAAATCATGAGTTGGGTAATTCTACTCATTGATTTTCAACTGTTGTGAGGCATAAGCTATCACCATATCATTTTTCATAAGAACACAACCCAGCCCCTTCTTGGATGCATCACTGTATATCACAAACCTTTCTCCACTACAATGAAGTGTGAGTAAATGTGCACTGGATAACCTTATTTCCAACTCCATGAAATTCTCTTCACATTCCTCTATCCAAACAAACTTAACACCTTTTCGAGTCAACCTGGTGAGTCGATTAGATAATAATAAAAAATCTTTCACAAAATGTCGATAGTATCCAGCCAAACCAAGAAAACTTCAGATCTCAGTTACTGTTGTCGGTCTCGACCATCTTTCGATAACATCTGTTTTTTCTATATCCTCAGATATCCCCTCCTTTTAGATTATGTGACCCAAAAATGAAACTTTTTGAAGCCAAAATTCACAGTTCGTAAATTTGGCATAAAGCTTCTCCTTTCTCGGGGTCTTCAATACAATTATCAAGTGATCTTCATGTTCTTCCTTTCTCTTTGAATATACAAGAATATCATCTATAAAGACTACCAAAAACTGATCAAGATAGTCTCTAAAGACTCTATTCATCAGATCCATGATGATAGCAGGAGAATTAGTAAGACCAAAAGCCATCATTATAAATTCATAGTGTCCATACCTTGTATGGAAATCTGTCTTTGGTATATCCTCCCTTTTGACCCTTAATTCATGATACCCTAAATTAAGATCAATCTTGGAAAAGTATTGAGCTCTGTGTGGTTGGTCAAATAAGTCCTCAATGTGTGGTAGATGATATTTTTTTCTTGATAGTGATCTTGTTAAGTTCTCGATAATCAATGCAGGGTCTCATTGATCCATCCTTCTTCTTAACAAACAGAACAGGTGCTCCCCAAGGTGACGCACTAGGGTGTATGAATCCTTTATCAAGATTCTCTTGGAGTTTCTTCTTCAATTCCCACAACTCAATTGGGGCCATTCTATAAGGTGTCTTTGAAATAGGTAAAGCACCCGGTACGAGTTCTATTGAAAACTCAACTTCATGATTTGGTGGAAGACACGGTAATTCCTCCGGAAATCCATCATCAAACATCCGTACAATGGGAATATTTTTAATCATGATTTTCTCACCACCCATTTGAGATAAAAAACCTTCATTTAGTGGAATCAAGACCCATAAGATGGAAGAAATTTCCACTGGAAGGTTATGTTCATCCTTGCATCGATAGATGGTCATAGATTGATTTAGAATATGAAATGTGACTTCCCTTCTTTGGAAATTGATATGAGCTTCATATAAAGAAACCCAATCCATGCCAAGAATCACATCAAATTCCACTATAGGAAAGGATCACAAGATTTTCAGGAAGCACTTTTACACAAACATTAATCGGAGAAGAATTATAAACTTTTGATGCAACTGTTGCGCCATTAGGGGTTGTCATAGCTAACTCAACATTTAATTGTTGAGGTAATATGGCGACACCCTTAGAAAATTATTCTTAAATAAAAGAGTGGGTGGATCCAGAATCAAATAAAACATTTGCTACTTTAGAGTGGATGGTAAGTGTACCTTTCACCACTTCATTATCGTAATCCACATCGCCGATAGTAATTGCATGCGACTTTCCTTTGTATTTGGCCTTAAGAGTTTGTTGACATCGATCAACATCATCAACCCTTGGATTGGGGCATTGATTGGAATAAGTCCCCATTTCCTTGCACTTGAAACAGAGAAGTGTAGTAGGTTCCTTCTGTGTATCCCTTCCTTTTTTTGCATCATTAGACATCTTCTTCCCATTTTTTCGACATTCAATTGCCTGATGGCCTTGTTTTCAACACATATCACATTTTCTTGTCCCATAAAGACAATTTCCACCAGGTTTCTTTCCACACATTGAGCATAAGGGAAAAATCATCTTCTTTTCAGTGTTGTATTTATATTTTCCTTTGAATTCAATTTTCTTCTTCTTATCAAACCCATGTGACTAATGGGTTAAACCAATCTCCATCTCCACATTGAGAGCACATCAAACAATTTCCTCGTAGCTATTGAAGTCCCTTATGGCTACCGCCTATCGAAGACTTGGTTTTAAGCCACAAAATATTCAATCGATCTTACTCTCAGGTAGGATAATAATTCCAGAAGTTTACCTTGAAAATCCTATAAAAATTTTTTCGTAGGTACCAACAGATTTATCATCCTTTTGCTCCAGTTCAAGAAACTTCTTCTCTATCTTTGTTCGAAGAATACGAGGGAAATACTTATTGAAAAATATGTTCTTGAACTATTCACATTCCATGGACTCAATTTCAACCATTTTCCTCATATTCTTAATTAGATTCCAACATTGATCAGCATCACCTTCCAAACGATACACATCTTAGATGACTTTATCATGTTCAGAACATTGAAGAACTGGAAATATCTTTTCAGTGGTACTGATCCATTGTTCAGCCACTAATGGATCAGAAAACCCACTGAATGTAGGTGGACGCTTCCTCATGAATGATTCAACAGAATGTTTCTCCTTCGATTGCTCGTTTGGAAGTCCTGCATGATTCATAGCTTGAGAAAGTTGTCTGAGCATGGCTACAAGATTCTGCATTCCAGCTCCCATAACGTTTGGATTCTTAGGGGGAAAATTATTGCATTGCTCGTCACATTTCGCATTAACACGGTTCCTTCGGGTCCCAGCCATTGACTAAAACCAAGAAGAATAGTGTGAGAAACACTAATTATAATAGGAAAACAACATAATCAAGAATAAAATTTCACACATAAGTTTTTATCGTAGGTTGTTCATGGCCATTTCTAAAACACTAATATTGTGTTCTATGCTTAGACATATCATTAGGTTTCTTACTAAGGCTTTCACATCCTACTTTCCAATAGTTGACTATACCTTTCCACTGATACCAACTATAATGACCCATAAATTACATACATTGTTAATACTTCAAAATTTAAGTACACTTATTACAACATATAACAAAACCATGAAAGCACTGTATAGGTATAGTGTCATTAGAAACTGGGAAACATAAACAATAGGTTTATAAATCATCTACATTGTCTCCCATTTATTTCATCATATCTAGAGTCCCATTTGGGCATATCCTACATAATAACCTTGTTCCTGACATGGGGAAAGAAAACATACAAAAGGGTGAGCTCAAATACTCAGTAAGGGTAAACAAAATAAATATCAATTACATCATATTCATAAGAACATAACATTTTGGAAATCATATCCTGCAAAATAGATCATAATTTCATAATCATGGGATAAATCATAGCATTGAAATGTAATTCCAATAATCATAGTGTAAAATATGAAACTTTGTGGAATACACATATAATCATAGAGAATTACTTCTTAGTAGTCAAGACTCATTCCCAAGACTATCTTAGTGGACAAAGTCCATTTATGAACAGAGTTCACTCCTCATTTCAGTCCTGTTTCACTGAACCGGATTAACCTGTTGTTTCATCCATGTCCATCTTAATAGATATAAATCATTACCCAATACATTGGAGGGAGATATAGGTCCCACCCATCTCATAATGATACCATTCTTTTGTGTGCCACAAAATCATAAGTCATACATCATTGAATAACACATGTAATAAAAATGGGATTCTTAAACATCGTGACATCATAAAACAATTCATATATGATAAAAGAATTCATAAAAATAACTCCATCACAACATAATCAAATCAATGTAATAATAGGGATAGAAACATAACCCTATATTATCTTATATAGAAAATAATTTTGATAAAACACTTGAACTCCATTCTTGAGGAAAATATCCTTTCTACTTCAAAAAAAAAATTTCGTTCTTAACATGTCATACTATTTTAATCTAAAAGAATCTGATTACAAATAAACTTGAAAACTTTTAAAGGAAGCTTCATGGAAATAATGTTTTAAAAATCAATTCATGTCGTATAAGTTAAAAAAACATTCTTCTCATACTTTTTTCGGAAAATTCAAAAAGTACCTCGTACGAAAAACGACAACAGATTCCTTTAATATATTTTACTAAAAACTCACCGAAGGGTAAAATTGGATTTAAAAAATTGTAGGTGGATAGAAATAATATTACATATTGAGGAATCATGGATGTGGATGATAAAATAAAACCTAGTTAATACCAAATTATAAACAATCTCGGATAAAAATGAGATTGGGATATTTTCCCTTAACTGTGGTCCCATTTTATTCGTAAGTGTCTGAACCTCCTGTATAATGATTTAAATAATATCATTTACTTATTCAAGAATCATACTTATTTTTATGATATCATATATGGTAATATTCTTTGCTTATTATTAGTAATATTTCATTGCTACTTGTTATTCGGGTGTTTATTACTTTTTGTTCTTATGCGTGTTTTGTTGAATAAATTCGTATTCTTATTTTTACGTTATATATACCTCATTTCCAGAATGGTATTAATGTAATATATATCATATTAATTCATTAAATTCATTTATATAATCATTATTCAATGAAGATCATGTAGAACGAGTCGCATCACACCGTGGAGACGGTATTCCGTACGTACGCACGAGCGATGATATCGTTCTCATGATGGTTGAATTGTATTGGAGTGTATGTATACTATTTTAGAATCAATATCAATTTACAATAATCATATATAGTTTTTATTTAAACCATTATAACCATCCAAGTAAGGTGGTGGTGAAAAATATATTACACTACGGCGTGGAGACGGCATTCCGTACGTATGCACGCGCGGTGATTCCGTTTTCTGTAGGATGGATAGATGGTGAAATAGGGTTGTTTAATAATTATAATAACATATCAGTATATTATTTATACTGATTTTATTACTTCATAATGAAACAACTAAATAAGAAAAAGTGGAAGATGAAATAAAGTTGAAAGAATCGGTAACGAACATTACCTCTTCTTTGAAGCGCCTCTTTGAGACCTCCTTTTAGGGCACTAAAATTGGTCTTTGAAAAATATCAGGACCTCTAGGAGGTTTCTAGGGAAGTAGGGAAGATATTTTGGTAGGGTTTGGACGATATTTAAGGCTCAATGTTGTGTGAGGAAGAGAGGGAGGAGGTGCCCTTTTATAAGGGAGGAGAGGGGCACCTTTGGGTAAACTAAAAATATTATTTTATTATAAAGTCATATTCGGTTTTTAATAGCTCCAAATTGATTTATTTAGAAGCTAAGGTGGGTATGGGTCGAAATACTCTCATCCAATAGAATTTATACAAGTTTAGGTTTCTATTTTAACCTTATACTTTAGATTTAACTTTAAGTTAAATAATTTTACTTTTACCGTGTCTTCTTGTTTTCTTACACTATAAGGTTAATAAACTTACTATAACAAGCCAAACGAACCCCAAGTTATTTATTATTAATATATATAACTTTATCTAAGTAATTTGGCCTAATTTTATATTTTTAAGAATAGAATAACAATTAATAATATACTATGTTTTAAAAAAACTATTTTATGTCAATTTTGACACTATTTGGTAATTTATTTTTGTGAAAATTAAAACAGAACGATTAGTTAGAAAAAAGTTAATTAAATCAATACTAAAATGTCATATTAACATATAAAATTATTGTAATTCATAAAAGTCTAAAATTACATTTTTTGGGTATTTATAACATCAATTATGTCAATATTTCATTATTAAGATAATTATTGCATCATAATATTGTCCTTAATAAATTAAATTATATAATGTATAAAAATTTCAAATAAATTACAATTATGTAGGAAATATTTCTATCTTTCTAAGTAACATTTATAGTCGAATTTATCTTTTGTATAAGCCTATATTAAAAATTATTTACTTATTAAACATTGATTTTAACTATTTTAACCCTTCTTTAAATAAATTAATATTAAATTTCTAATCTAATCCAAGTGGGCCTAAATGGTCATATTTTATTAATAAGGTTGTTTTGTTCGAATTAAACTTGTCCAATAGAATTAGGACATGTGTTAGGGTAATAATAATATCATTTTTACCCTTAACTATCGTATTTAATTTTAACAATGGTAAAAAAAAGTAAAAAGTTACTATTCACAAAAAAAATATTTTCATCTCATTGAACCACAATTTAGGCCTTGATATTAACTGTGTCTCTCGGATTTTTTAAATTCCACTCATATAAGCGGTAAAATTAAGTTTTATGTGAATTTGGAAATTCTCCTAAGAGGTAGGTAAAAGACGGTGAAAAGTTCAATAAAATTTTTATATATTTAAAATTATTATAAAATGACTCCAATGAATTACTTTGTACTTATATAGGTATTATGTATAAATTTTGAAATAAAATAAATTTAAATAAAATAAATAATTATTTAAATAAAAAGTTAGTTTTTAAATAGTAACCCAGTGTTTTCACTATTAATAAAAAATTGAAGGTTTTCAGAAAAATACCAAAATTTCACCCTAGGCTAATTTCGATATTCGGAATAGAAAAATGATGTCCATTTTGAAAAATAAAATATAAAAAATTTAAAAAAGTTGGTATTACTATTCATAACAGCCTGTTTTAATAATATTTTAATAACATATCATTGTTTACTGAAACTCGATATTGTGTATGACACTTGCTATCGAGGAAGGTCGTGATTGCGTGTAAACCAAGCCAAGATACTATTGTGTGTAGTGAATGATTCCTTTGATGATTTATATAACATAAAAACAAAATATTTCTCATAAAATTCTCGGGTGTTACAACTTGGGCAGGCCACGGTCTTACTGCGCAGCACCTTCGGGTGTCAGGGCACCTTCGTCGGGTCGGCCGACGAGCCGGCCGGTTCTCCGCTGAAGCGGCCCACGGAGCGCGGGTGGCAGTCCTCCATAGCACGGCACCCTCATGGCGCCACAGTCTCTTTGGACAGGCTGGCTTAGCTGGCCGGTTCTTCGTCGGCCGAGTAGCCCGCAGTTGTGGGCCCCAATTCTTCCGCAGGTGGCCAGTGCACGACCGCCGCCTTCTCCCGTCGTCGCCTCTTCTAACGCGCCTCAATTGCATATAAAGAGTCTACGAAGGGTCGTCGGGCCGTGTGCGTTTGGCTTGTGGCCTCCGCGTTAGGCGGTAGCAATTGGCCGAAGTCAAACCATATTTCTCATCAAAGAACAAGAACAATTTTTAATCAATTAAAATTTAACATAATTCCCCTATCTCGAAAAGACATGGAACATCGTTGAGCATCGTAGAAGACGAACGTAGGGGTAGTCGGTCGTCACAGAAGAATGGTATCAATTCAGTTGATGTCGGAGTGCACCCAAAGAAGAAGCCCTGTTGGCGAATTCGCATTCTTCGAATCGTAGATCAATTTTCGTCGAGGGAGAAAGTCGTTCTTCATCAGAGGCGTTCTTCATTGAAGAGAGGAACACTTTTCTCAAAAAGCTCTCCCAAAAATCTCCCCACACAACGAGAGCCAAAACTAATATTTATAATAAGACTTCCCGAAATATTTTAAATAGATATGCCACGTCAATTCAAATTAACTCAAATTAATCAATCCATTAATTAAAAGTGTTAGCAAATATTAATGGGATAGGGGTAGGTAGAGAGGTTCCTCATATTAAATGAGGGGAGTTGTCAAAGAATTAAATAAGGGTGATTAATTGGGAGTTTAAGGGAGTTAAAGAGGAGATGAAATGTTTTAGAATCTTGTGGTCCCACCTCAAAAATATCCCCTC
The DNA here is from genome assembly GCA_963277665.1 of Viscum album. Taxonomy (NCBI): domain Eukaryota; kingdom Viridiplantae; phylum Streptophyta; class Magnoliopsida; order Santalales; family Viscaceae; genus Viscum; species Viscum album. Next base: position 2,042,747,546 of record OY728141.1, on the reverse strand, counting down.
ATGGAAGATTATGTTGGTGTGGGTCCCACCTCTAACTCCCCTTGGGAGAAAATAACCAACATCCATGAATAAAATTTGTATACAACAAAATTTATTTATTTTATTTCAAATCCCCAAATATTTACTCTCAACCCGCATAAAACGGAACTGCTATAAAGATCCCCTTAGGTGAATACCGGTGCTGCGAGTTCATCGGTGCCCTCAAATTTCTATTCTGAGCACTGGTTCAAAAGATAGAAAAACTCGCATGTACGTTTACTAAATGTACCTGAACAAAATTTCAGAAAGTGATTTTGGGCACACCAGGCCTCGGAATGAGGTGCTGTCAGAAACTACTGACTCATAAAATTCCAACGAATTAATAATTAAAATTCCTTTAAATTTACGGGTATTTATATTACCCAACCTCAGGGATTTACATTACCATAAATCAACAACACACACTAGGGAAACTAATGGGGGGTATTGAACACGCATCAGAGCCTCCTACTCCCATGTGCTCTACTAGAGGTTCCCATGCTTCCAGCGAACGTGCACCATAGGAATCGACCGTACACATAGGACCCACTCCTGTCGATCCTCGATCCCGACCGGGACCTCTATGAATGTCGCCCCATCATCGATGTCCATCTCCTCGTGGTTGATGATGTGGGTCGGGTTGTGCACATATCTCTTTAGCTGACATATATGGAAGACGTCATGCACCCGGTGCAACTGAGGTGGAAGGGCCAGGCGGTAAGCCACCTCGCCTACTCTACTGAGGACCTAGAAAGGTCTAATAAAGCTTGAAGATAACTTGCCACCCCAGCCAAATTTTTGTAGACCTCGTCAAGGTGAGACACGTAAGAAGACGTGGTCGCCATCCTCGAACTCTAGTGGTCTCCGTCCCTTATTAGCATAGGACTTATTTCTTCTCGGTGAAGTATTCATCCACTCTTGGATGATTTTAACCTTCACCTTCATAGAATAAACCATCTCTCTTCCTACATGTGTTGACTCCCCCGGGTCAGTCCAGCAGAGAGTTGATCTGCAAGGTTGGCCGTACAGTGCCTCCTAAGGTGCCATTCCAATAGTGGAGTGGTTGCTGTTGTTGTACGGAAACTCCACCAAGGGTAAGGGATCCTCCCAGGTGTGAACAAAGTCAAGGACACATGCATGGAGCATGTCCTCAAGATTATGAATGGTCCTCTCTGTATGGACGTCCATCTGAGGATGGAAGGCGGCGTTCAGACATAGCAACATCCTAAAAGCCTCCTGTAACCCCATCCATATATGGGAAGTGAAACGAGAATCAAGATTGGAAACAATAGACGATGGAACACCATGAAGCCATACGATCTACTGAAGGTAGAGGCGTCCCAAGCTCCCTACTAAGCCCTGCTCTCGGATCGGTAGGATATGAGCTGACTTGGTGAGTTTGTCTACGATTACACAGATAGAGTCGTTTCCTCTGGATGTACTCGGAAGCCCCATCATGAAATCCAAAGATATCCCATCCCCCTTCTACTCTGGGACCAACAAGGGTTGTACCAAGCCTGCTAGTACATGGCGCTCTGCCTTCACTTGCTGATAAGTGATGCATCGTGAGACAAACTCTACAATAGCCTTCTTCATACCCATCCACCAGTGCTGTCGTATGAGGTCCTAATACATATTTTCCACTCTTGGATGTACTTATAGAGGGGATGTGTGAATCTCTCTCATCACCTCCTCTTGTACTGCAACTGGTACCATAGTACGTCACTTGAAGAGGATGACGTGCTCCCCTCCTTCATAAAATCCATCAGGTGCATTCCCGGAGGATATCTGAGCATGTCACATCTCACAGTCAATGTCCCCACTTTGTGCCTCTCTGACTCCCTAATGTAGTGCAGGAGTGACTCTGAGTGACTGAAGAAAGGTTGATCCATCTCTATCCATAAAGGATATGTTCAACGCGGCTAGCTGCTCTGTCGCCTCTCCTAGCAACCGAATGCCCGATATCTTGCTGAAAGCATATTCTACAACATTCCCCTTCCCAGGAGTATAGACTATCTCAAATTAATAATCTATGAGGAACTCAATTCATCACCATTTTCTCAGGTTTAGGTCCTTCCGTGAGAAGATATACCTGAGACTCTGGTGGACAGAATAGACTGTAAAGCACTCGGCCATTAGATAGTGCTGCCACATCTTTAAGGAGAAGACCACTACTACTAACCCCAGGTCATGGGTAGCGTAGTTCTGATCGTGCTTCCTCATCTACCGTGAACCATAGGCGATCACTGATCGCTCCTACATCAGGACACACCCGAGTCTGGTCCCCGATTCATCGCAGTAAACTACGTACTCAATGACCTCCTCTGGTACCCTCAGGATGGGTGCACTGGTCAACCTCTGCCTCTTCTCCTGAATGCTTTGATGGAATCTATGTGACCACATGAAGGGTTTCCCCTTCTTTGTCAAAGCTGAAAGCGGTGCTGAAACTCTGGATAATTCTGGAACAAATCTGTGGTAGTATCCATCCAGACCCAGGAAACTCTGCACCTCCGTCACGCTCCTAGGTGGCTGCCAAGCAAGAACTGCCTCAATATTCTCTGGATCCACTGCTACCCCAGCCTCCGAGATGACGTGTCCTAAAAAGTGAACCTCTTGAAGCCAGAACTGATACATTGAGAGCATACCATAAATTCGGTGCTCTCGGATTGTATCCAGTAAAACCCTCAAGTGGTAGGCGCTCTCCTCCTTAGTAGTCGAGTAAATCAATATTTCATTGATGAAGACTATGACAAATCAGTCAAGGTAAGGCTGGAAGATCCTGTTCATGAGACTCATGAACACTGCTGGTGTGTTGGTTATGCCGAAGGGCATCACCAAGAACTCGTAGTGGCCATACCGACACCTGAAGGTCATATTCTACACATCTTCATCTCGAACTCTGAGATGGTGATAGCCTGGCCTAAGGTCTATCTTCGAGAACCATCATGCTCCCTTGATCTGATCAAAGAGGTCTTCAATCCTCGAGAGAGGATACATATTTTTCACAGTCACCTAATTCAGGCGATGATATTCGACGCACAGTCGCAAGCTCCCATCCACCTTATTGGCAAACAAAAATAGAGAAGCCCATGGTGAAACACTAGGTCGGATAAATCCCTTCCCTTACAAGTCCTCCAGCTGTACCCGCAGCTCAGGAAGCACAGCGGGAGCCATCTGATATAATGTAGTATATATCGGTGTCGTCCTGGGGTACATGTCAATTTAGAAGTCTACCTCTCTACGAGGAGGTAGTCTTGGAACGTTGTCAGGAAAAAACGGCTGCATATGGATCCACTGCAACAGGAAAACTCGGACTCCGCACATCAACAGCTCCATGGATGAGACTAGCCAACTGATGTATGATCAGCTACCCTCTCCTCTGCATAAGTCCATCCTACACTGCAAAGGCTCCCTTCTCGCCAGTGAAGGTGAACCAGCTCCCATCCGTGTGGACGCACTACACATTGCGCCTAATACAATCGTTCTAAGCATGGAATGTAGATAACCATTCCATACCCAAGATGACGTTTTAAGGCCTCGATGATGATACAAGAAGATACCAACCAAAGCTCTCACCTCTTAGGGTAAACTCACACTCCCGGCACCAGTGTGTAATCGTTGAGTATTCTCCCGTAGGAGTATCTAGCCATAAGGATCGAGACAACAGCTCTGTCGGATTCTCTGAGCTCCGAAAAATTTCAACGTCAATGAAATAATGACTCGCACATGTGTCTATAAGTATAACGTCAAGGGTGGATTAGACACAGATAGTACCTCGAATCATCTCAGGTGTTCCATGATTGTAAGCCTCGCCAACCCAGAGCTGAGCTTTCCTCTGTCCGCCAGCTCTCTGAGGTTGGGGTGGACCTCCTGGTGTTGGTGGTGGTAGAGACTCAAAATGTCATCCACCACCCACTACTCAGCCATCTCCTTTGCATCATCCACCCAATCCTAGAGGACCACCATAGTCGAACCCCTACCTCTTCCTGGGAGGTCCCTCTACTGTATGCTGCTTGTCTGGATGGCAGGTCTGATAGTCTCGAGCCATGTGACCCTTTCCGCCGCATGCATTGCACTGACTGCTCCTCATATAGCTGGCTCTATTTCGGGTACCCCACATAACCGAACCTGAATCCTGAGGTCATCCACCTGATAGCCTAGTCCACTTTGACCTCTGCATCAACTCTCTGCTGCCAGATGTAGAATACTCTGCTACGTGTGGCCCTGCAGTAGGTATCGCTAGTAGTGTTGGCTCAGTGAGAAATATCTCCACAAGAAGGGCTCACTCCAGCACTCCCGCCTGCATCGGAATGCTGAGGTAGATTATCAAAGCCCTGATCTCATTTCGAGTCCATAATCAAAGGTCCGGGACCAGAAGAATGGGTCTCGTACCATGTCCGTGGAGTAGCACGAGAGGTCAGTAAACCTCACTGAGTACTGAGCTACTGTTAGGATGCCCTGCCGAAGATGAAGAACTCATGAATCAGCACCGCATAAAGGGTGGTTGGAAAAAACTCCAAGAGGAAGAGACTCTTGGTGTCTATCCAAAGTAGAGATGCATTTTCATGCACCTGGAGCATTAGGCTCCACCATCTACCTAATGCTACATGCATGACACTCGCATCAAAGCTCACCATAAGATCAGCTGGTGTCCCTACTAATTTGAAAGCCCTGACGACAGCCTCCAGCCAATCCTCGGCTACCTAAGGGTTCATCTCTCTGTGGAACCTGGGCGTCCTCTGTCACTAAAACTCATGCAATGCACTCAGGCGGCATGCACTCTCAGCTGTTGGGAATGGTGGTATCGGTGGATCAACGGGTAGTGGTACCGTTGGTGCCTCTACTGTGATGGGTCACTGCACCGAGGCCTCGTCGCTGGGTGGGCCTCCATCTCGCACGTAACTCGGAACCCTAGTTGGATACCATTTTGGGGCCATTTTGAAAAGAAATAGGTGTGCCATGGTCAAATAGTATAACTGGTGAGCTGACATAAGTAATCACAAAGAAAACTTTTGAAACACACATGCAATTAGTGTTTTCGTGCACCGAGTCAGAAATCAGGGGTCAGGGTCCTAGTGTATGGATATTTCGGTCGCCGGACCAACACTGGACTCCCTAGAATGAAAACCACACTCAATACTCTTAAAAATATTCCTTGACACAATGGAATGATCAGAGTCCTGAGTTTTATGGTAGAACCGACTCCTCTGATACCTATTTGTCACGACCCATCCTTGAACCCGTGCCGTGACTACTCCAATCCTGCCTTCCAAAGGCCAGGGGTTGGAGACAAGCACCAAAGTCATAAATCCCGATAAATGGGAAGGAATTTCCTTTATAAAAGTAAAAAAATACAACAGATTACGCAACTGAAGTAAGCACTATATAATACTGAGTACAAAAGTAAGTGCTAAAAAGTAAATGGGCCAGTATACAAACCCAACTGTAGAGTACAGTACAACTAAAAAGCTAGATGAACTTTAGTAAAGAATACCAGCAACCACTGAGTTGTCCTCCGGGTATCCCACCTGAAGGGCGGTTACATATGGTCTCCTCAACACCTCGGGTTCGTCTGTCTGCTCCGTGTACGTCTCGTCAAGTGGTCCACCTTAGGGTACCGTCCAGCTCCACAAGTCTCCACCACGATCAGTGTTGTTCGTCGTCTGCATCCAATACAACGTAATTTGGGTGTATCCCATGTAGGGGTGAGTATAATGATACTCAGTAGGGACCTCGAGACCCCCGAAGGTCTCCCATAATCCATGAAGGATAAACCACTATGTGAAGATACAATCATGAAGTATCAATGACCTTTACTTAGGTATATGGCCATACATATATGTAAGTCATCAAACCCAATTCGGCTCCAACCCTCGAGCCCAAGCACAACCCTGTCCACAAAAGAAAAAATTCAATAACATTGATGATAATGACTGAAGTCAAGACTCACCTCACACATGTATACATATTTCTAAAAGTGATAGAGATGATTAGATGAATTCACTGATTCATCTAAGCTGTCGGACCCACGTAGGATACTAGACCAGCTAAGTTGTTGGACCCACGTAGGATACTAGAACAGCTAATCTATTGGACCCACTCAGGATACAAGTACAGAGGTCAAACTGTCGGACCCATGTAAGATACAAGAAGGGTAGTCGAACCGCCGGACCCACGTAAGATACAAGAACAGTAGTCAAACTGCCGGACCCAAGTACGATACAAGAATAGTAGACAAACTGCTAGACCCATGTAGGATACAAGAACAGTAGTCATCACCGTCGAACCCTCAGAGGATTCTAGTACATTAGCCATCATCGTTGAACCCACAGAAGAATCTAGTATGGTAGTCGTCGCAATCGCAGCCAGCTCTAGGGTTCCCGCACACAGCACGCTCGATTCTGGGAGGATCCTCTCCTCGATTCATAGGGGGTCGATACATAAACATTCACGAAATCTAGAGTTGATGTATCTTGAAGTTCTGTCTCATCAAAAAAAAACCCAACGTGACATACGACGCGTCAATCGGACGCCCGGACTAAGAGTTATTGGATTTTTCGTTCTAGGGGCCCAGTTGGAAATATGCTCGTTCCAAACTCATACGTTTTCCAAAGTTGTCAAAAACTCACGTAGAGTATCTCAAAATAAACTCTTCATCGTGAGGGTCCTAGTCCCATATACGGCGTGTCGATCAGACTCGTGGTCTTAAAGTTATTCACGTTTAAGTGAAAACAGGCCCACCCCGTTAAGCCCAGTGGGCTGGTGGGTCGGGTCAATCCAGTTTTGGCGGGTCTGAGTAGACAGAGGGTCGGCCCGGCCCGATGAATAACGCGGCCTTTCTTGACCCATGGGGTGTGGCCCGGTTGGCCGCGGCTCGGCCGATTGATCGAGTAGCTCAGCCTGGGTTGTCGAGCTGTCCGAGGGGGGGAGGGGAGTCCCCACGCTTTTCTGAACCGCCCGCGCTAAGTTGTGCCGCCCTGTAAAGGGACGGGCCTTCCTGGTGCAAGGGGCCCACTCGTGCGGGCCGCGGTCTTGCTGTGCGGCACCTTCAGGTGTCACGGCTCCTTCACCCGGCTGGCCGAAAAGCCGGTCGGTTCGCCGACGAAGCGGCCCGCGGAGTGTGGGCCACAATCCTCCACAGCGTAGTTCCCTCGTTGCACCACGATCTCTTTGGTCTGGCCAGCTTAGCCTGATTGTTCATCTTTCGTCGAGCGCCCCGTGGTTGTGGGCCGTGGTTCATCTTCATGCTTCTGTCTTCTCTCGTCGCTATCTCTTCCAACGCGCCTCACTCGCAAATAAAGAGTCTACGGAGGGTCGCCGGGACGTGTGCGTTCGGCCTGCGCCCTCCATCTTTGGCGGTAGCAAGTGGCCGAAGTCAACCATATTTCTCAACAGTGAACAAGAACAATTTTTAATTAGTTAAAATTGAACATAATTCCCCTACCTCGAAAAGACATCCCACGTCATCGAGCATCGCAGAAGACGAACGTCGCGGAAGACGAATGTTGCGGTATTCGGGCGTCGCAGAAGAATGGTGTCGATTCCGTTGACGTTGGATTGCACCCGAAGAAGAAGTGCCGTTCGCGACATCACGTTATTCGAATCGTAGAGCGTTCTTAGTCAAGGGAGAAAGTCGTTCTTCATCAGAGGCGTTCTTCATTGAAGAGAGGAACACTTTTCTCAGGAGCTCTCCCAAAAATCTCCCCACACAATGAGAGCCAAAACTAAAAATTATAATAAGACTTCCCCCAATATTTTTAATAGATATTCCATGTCAATTCAAATTAATTCAAATGAATCAATCCATTAATTAAAAGTGTTGGCAAATATTATTGGGAGGGAGGGACACGGAGAGGCTCCTCATATTAAATGAGGGGAGTTGTCAAATAATTAAATAAGTGGGGATTAGTAGAGAGTTTAAGGGAGTTAAAGAGGAGATGAATGGTTAGGAAATCATGTGGGCCCCACCTCACAAATATCCTCTCCTGGGAGATTATGTGGTTGTGGGTCCCACCTCTAACTCCCCTTGGGAGAAAATAACCAACACCCATGAATAAAATTTTTAAACAATAAATTTTATTTATTTTATTCCAAATCCCCAAATATTAACTCTCAACCCGCATAAAACAAAACTGTGATAAAGATTGCCTTAGGAGAATACCGAAACTGCATGTTCATCGGTGCCCTCAAATTTCTATTCTAATCAATGATTCAAAAGATAGAAAAACCCGCACGTACGTTTACTGAACGTACCCGAACAAAATTTCAGAAATTGATTTCGGGCACATCGGGGCTCGAAATCAGGCGCCATCAGAAACTGCGGACTTGTAAAATTCCAAAGAATTTGGAAAAAAATTCCTTGAAATTTCTAGGTCATTACACACCCACTATGGTGTGACCAGCACCTAGTCCAAATTTATAATCTATTAAAACTCTCATAACTCTATATTTCCATATATTTTGGTGTATCCCTAAACCGATAGTAAAAATGTCATCCCTAGATCTGTTTGATACCTTAAACACCAACTCTTAGACTCTATAAACAACTCCAATTGCATAGAACCAATAAAATTTAAATGGTATAGATAGGATTAGACCGAAAAAACATTACCAAAACCTCTAAGTTATTATACATTAATCTTGGATATTATGATGAAAAAATCACTTCCCAAGTTCACCTTATGAAATTTCTCTAAATAATTTCACCTAGTTAACTACCAATGATGGTATAATAGCATTGAAAAAAATTATGCTCATAAAAAAATATGGTTTCATGTCTTTTAGGGTTATAAACATTATCCATTACATGGAAAAGAAAAACCATGGGGGAGCAACATTAAGGGTTTCAAAAACTGAAAGATTTAGATATTGAAATTTTTATGCTTTTAAAATAATCTCACACTATGTATTTATAGATGTTTTTTAGTATTATAAATTCCATAATTATCTCATGAAGTAAATTATATATCATTAAATCATTATATATATTCATTATTATGATGATTTTTTAACTTTAATAAAATCAATATTTAACAAACTGTTAATTTATAAAACATTATATACCTAATTTATGTATTAAAGACACATAATTAAAATTTATCTATATCTAATTATATCCAAATACATCTCAATAATAATGTGAAATAAACCCTTTAATGTGACGTACTAAATCAATAGAAAAAAAATATCAACAGAACATATTGTATGGTGTTACGGGTATCCAACCAACACCAATCTCAAATAGAGCCTATGCCCCTCGGCTCGATGGAGATCTAACCCAATTTATAATTATCTATATATAAATAGACATTATAAAAACTAGTTCCAATATAATCATAACATCTAATATGTGTAAAGATATGAAACCATTATAATTTAATTTCTAACTTACTAATAAATCATCGTAATTGATGGATATAAAAAACATATTTCATACCTAGAATATAATTATCATATGCATGCTACAAAAACTATAAAAAGAAATTCAATCACATTAAATTAAATTATATAGACATTTAAAAAATAATACAAAAATATATGTCAAATATGTCATTATGAATTAAAGTAAATTAATAATTGAAATATTTATATTAAATTATTATAATTTTAATCAACAATGAGTTATATCAATACAAAATTTGATATATTCTTATGTCATGTGGATTTGGCATGATCACTTTGGGTTTTTTTCCAATGTATATTTTTGATATTTTTTTAATTTTAAATACCATTCATGATAACCTTAGTAATAGAGTGCTTCATCTCATATAATAATGGATTTTAAAATTAATATCATTCCATGATTTCTCTATAAATTATAGATCAGGTCAACATTTTCCCTAAAATAACACCTTGATAAATGACATTTGACACTTTCACCATGTTATGGTTTTCATATTGGAATCTAATTCCCTTGAACAACTATCAATTTCTATTCAAACGACTGTATGCAAATAATTCTTTAGTTTATTTTTTTATAGAAAATTGTGGAATTATTTTTGAAAAAATTTCATTGTTATATTAATTTAATGTGAACAATAATGTTCTCATGTACACTACATATGTGTTTTAATGAACCAAATTTCTCAATACCAATGGTATGAGGCCTCAACAATCTCATATGGGAACAACCCAGTAAACCTCAACCCCCCCCCCCCAATAAATGAATAATATATCACCATTACACCGAATCAGTGAATCAAATCTCTATAGAGGCACTAAAAACACAATAATTATAAGAGTCTACAATAACATATCAATAATATGGTTCCATTTTATTGACTATTGTATGAAATGACTCAACATAGACCAACGAGATCTACAACAACCTAATGAAAATAGCCCATAGGACATCCTTATTAAACCATAGAGACCTTATATGGTCTTGATTATAGTTTCTCAAACACCCACACCATGCCCATAAATCACATAGTTAAAAAATACACATATAGTTGGGGAAGTATCAAGGAACCCCATACCTAGACCTTATGGGGTTCTGATCACATAATATTGTAATCCGGTTTGACCCCAATTAGAATATTCCTTAAATAATACAATGTCCATATAATAAGGGTTTCTAGATGAGATATAAAAATATATAGAAACCTAGAAGAATATTCAAGATACTTGATATCATTACCTATGATGATTCCCTTGGAAAAATGGAATGAAGAACAAAACAAAACCATAGGAAGTATCCCATTATGAGGAAAAAGGGACACGAGAGGGAGAGGAAATATAGATACCATATTCCACATTTATAAATGAGGATCCCACTCACTTATTATTTTTTAAAACCAATTAATTAAGTATCATAAAATAGAAAAGAAAAAAATACATTATTTCGTGGACCTTATGGTCACAGTGTGATTCCTTAGCCTCGAGTCACATTGTCATGTAATGATAAGGGTCATGGACTAATACACCTTGATAGAGATTAATGAGAAAATATAATAACCTATTCATGGGGTCACATCATGGTGTGACCACGTCCATTACAATATAATTCACCCATCAATAAAATCTTTATTTCACAACAACAACTCCTTTAATTGTGAATGACACTTACTTTAGATTTTTAATCATATGAAACCCTCATCACAAAACAATTTCATATATTGTTGCATAACTCTCAATCTATAGTAAAAACTACAACTTGAGACTCAAATAAAACATCAAACACCAACTCTTAACTTCTATAGATAGCTCCAATTTCCCAAAAAAATTAAACAACACATGGTCTGGCTAGAGTTATACCCAAAACAACTCACTTAAAAACTAGGACTGTTAAAATCTCCCCATCATATGAAATCTCATCACTAAGAAATTATATGCGACAACACTAACCATATTTACTAAAACATGAACATCTTTCTCACAATATCCCTGAAATACTGATACAATGTTGAACATATCTATCAATTCTTAATTACTATGACCAATAAACATAAGGTGATCTGTACTACCCATGGATATTCCCTACCATAGGATTCACCTACTTGGTCACACCATAACCAAACTACCCAACACTAAGGTAGTATCATACCCAACTAACACCCAAAAACTATAACCATTATTCATCTCTCACAATCACCAATCATCATACCTAATGCCCAAACATAAACCCTCATGTGGTTGGTCCACTTTACACAAAATAAAAATAGTGGATCAATTAATTTTACAAAAAACCAAAATCAATGAAATAATGGTAAACCCTTGAACATCAATGACTGTATAAACTTCTCCGAAAAAGATAACTAAATCCATGGAATTTCCCTAAACACTAAACATCAGATGTTTGACCTCACTTTGGGGTCACACTCTTTGTCTACCACTTCTCAATTAATGTTTATCACAATGCCTGGTATTATCGCCTGATCACACAAATGAACTCCAATTCCTACCTCTATGAACAAATTCTAATCCTTCCTTAGATTCCTTTGTCAACTCGGATCCACATGCTCGTGTTGGAAATGAGATTCTATGAAAAAAAATCTCTATATAACCCATATACTTGAGATCTAAATACATAATAGGTGGTTGATTACAATGTATTTAATGATTCCTCATCTGTATACATTGATAGAACCTGTATTTGAAATAACTCTTTGGAAGAAAATATGATCCCCTAATTTGACCACCCTATTGGGTATCATAATAATCACACTTCCTAATACTTAGTGATCCACTACTATCATCTCTTGAAATCTTTTCCTTTTGGGTACTAAATAATTAGCCAAATTCTTCTATTATATCAAATAATAGTTCATCACTTCAGAGAATAAATTCTACCTGAAAATGTTCATCTATTCCCTGATGGAATTCCTATGACCATCTTAAAATTGTCTCACCATGGTGATCTCATATCAAACTACTATCAACACAAAATGAAAAGGGTTTGTGAACCTAGAAACACAATTTCTGACTTTAATTTACCCCTACACCAAGTGTATCAAATCATGTTCTTGATCTACCCTTTGTATCTCATAAAAATAGTTCTTGATAACCTCACCTAAAAATCATTCCATATTATCATTTCATGTCTACAAACCTTCACATATGTGTCCCACCAGTTTTCTGTTGGCCTCTAGATATTATACATGTCCGGATTTACCCTCCATCCTACCTAAATCCCAGTTTTAATGAAAATAGTATTAACTAACTCAATTTCGAACACATTTTCCAAGGGTAAACCCTATCTATAATATATGTTAGGATGCTAAGACAATAAATACATGGTTAGATATTTCTTATCCAAAACAACTGTTTGTGTCCATTGGTCAATTCTAATGATAAACAATAACATAATTTCCCTTATTTGATCATTAAATAGACACCCCAACTCAATTTTCTACTCTGGCATCCCTGACTACCTCAGATCTTGATATATTGATCATACTTATCTCCACCCTCAAGAGAGTTAATTGCATATTAATCAATGGAACCACATTTTTGTGCTTAAGGAACCTAATAAGTAACTCCATAGTGCATGGTCATATCCACCTTCCTGATGCTCTAATGAAGGCCGTTGTGGTATCATGTCACAAAAAATAAAATAACATTCTCAATAAATATATAATATCAGAAATACCATAAATAGTGAAAGATGTAACATGAAATATACCCCAGTAGCCCATACATATTACTATTTGTACCCAGATCACATATCATTTGGCCTTACAACCTCAGATACCCATTTCAGGTTTATGTAAAACACACACACACATAGGATACATGCACATAATGATACTATGAATCGTGGTACCTATTTTAGATGAGTGGAATGACACTAATATGTGATATAAATAAATGATAATTAGATTATCTTTTATACCAAGTAAAAAACTCATTCAAAACTATGTAACCAAGAACACACATCCATATTAAACTATAAATGGTGTCTTTCCAAGTATCATCCTTCCTAAACCTCCAACCAACCTTACCCATATAATGATAAAAAAATATCTTCATTCAATTTATAATAATTAGACCTCAGTATACCTTACCCAACCTTGATTTTATACCACTTTGTAGTGTCCCCGACTTGGTTTACCTCCACCATGACCAAACAGAAGTTCAACATACCTCCAGAATGCCTCCCCATATCCAAAGTTTGTAGACTAATGGCGGGGGTCTGTGGGTTATCATGAGGAGAATATAAACTATAGATTATATTCACATCACAATAATGAATATTATATAAATAATATGAATCAAAACATAACAGCAATAGTAAATCCATTAAATATATATTACATAGTGTTAAAAATTAATATCTACAATGTGACATGAGTCATCCAAATGTAAATTTGGTCACATATAGCCTAATTATATAAATACATATCAAAATGTAGAAAATAACAACTCTATAGTGTCACCAAGGATCCTCCTTTCCCTTGTTTAAAATAGAACCATCAACAACACCTATATATCCATTACACTACTAGTCACTATGCCCAAGTTGTATGGACCTTGCCTTTTTATACATCTTTAATCATTAATTATCTTGTATCCAAGATAGCCCATACAGGGTGTGGGTATAAAATTAGTACCAAATATGTTCCCAGATAATATAAACATGTATATAGGTGCATAAAATTGTATTATGTCTTGACTAGAAAGTAAAAATCCCTACCCCAAATCAATCTCGACTGCCCCCCTCATCTCACAATTCAAACAACAAGTCATCAAAATGATCATTGCCTCTATAAATAATGAAAAACCTAACCATGACACAAAAAACTTATATCATAATTTTTGACTTAATATCCTAGAGAAACCCATACAAGAAAATATTTATTTTCCCAACTGATGATCATAATCACCCATTGGAATCCTAATAACTAGGTTTTAAAGTGTCTCCCTCCTCCAGTCTAAGGATTAACACCATCACCGTATGTATCTCAAATATAGAGTGATGTGTTTTTTATTATTATAATAAAAAGCGTAATTCAACTTAAATATTGGTGATATATCATTAAGATATAATTTTTAAATAATATTTTTTAAAAAAGAGTATTAGGTATACAAAATTGGAAACAGTATCTATCTTCTTTATGTGGAGAATCATTAAGGATCATCACAAGGAGTGGTGAATAAAATTACCTTGCCTCTGAGGGAGTACACTAACTAATGGATCCATGAATAATTAATGAGGATACTCATAATCTAAAAGGTGTTATTACCCTCTCAAAATAGGTAAAAAGTGTTTTGGGATGAAGATAATTAGAAGAGGCTCTCAAAAATCACACACCATGCACACACAAAACAGGAGGATCTCATCCTCTTATATAGCAAAATCCCAAGGATCTGTTAATACAAAGAATGCATTTATTCCAGTTGGGATATAATTCATTGTACATTTTCAATGAATTAATGACAATACTTTATTTTATTAATAAATTGATTGTAAATGATGAAACCATTTGAGAAAAATATATATATATATCCATACATACATTATATCCATGCATCACATGAAAGGATAATACATACATCAGATTCATTTATTAAATTTACAATTATATATATAATATCATATTATATATATATTATCCATGAATTATATATCTATGTAAATTCTTCTCTTGAATGTATATTTAAGTCCACATCGAATAATCTCTCTCTTGTACTAATATCTCATAAGGACATTTTGTATAACTTAAGAAATCTTTGTGAAGGTATCTAAATTCTTTTGGATATGTTTTCTATCAAACTCTTATAGTTTTGATACAAAAATACAGAATTTTTTACTTACCCAAGGGAATGACTGTGTGACCATACATACCTTAGTAGAACTGAAAAGTACTATGGAATCTCAATTTCATAGATATAAGCAAAGAGAGGGCTCTAACAAAGCATCAGTTTTATTTAAGCTACTACAGTTTCTAGTGTAATCTTCATCAAACATACTCATATCTATATATAAACATTTCTACCGTGAGATATATCATATGCATCGTATGTATACCTATATAATCCCTTTTTCCATGTTATCAATCAAAAAGTGGACATGAAAAAGTTTAATCTATTATTGGCATGTCATCACTTTTTAATTCTCTGAAAAAGATAAACCAAGTGGATGAATATATAACATCTCATTAACTTATCAGATATGAATATCACATGTCATTTATCCAATAGTTAAACACATCATTGGTTAAACAACTATGAATGGACATTAATTTCCTAAGTTGAATTAAATCAAGTGATATATGTATTTTTTTATACAAGTGGTCAAATCCCTTCCTGGTTAGACTCAAACCAACAACATGATCATCAACATACCCAACCACCTCCTGATTAGCTAAGTTCATGAGTTTACTTGTATAAGTAGGGTATCAATGATTGATGCTTCTAATGTTATGTATCTTTCCAACCTCTATTAATAAGGATTGATAATAAGCATGCACCCCTAAGAATATTAATAACTGTATGTCCTTCCATGAGATATACTTTAGTCACCACTAAAAGACGTGATATATACAGTGCTGGTATTTATTAGAGATAAAAAAGAACTCAAAAAAGGTACCATTTATCGGTTATTTTTTATCACCTATAAAGGATTATCTTTAACATCACTTTTTGGTTATAACAAACGATACCTTTTATTAGAAATTCGTTTAGCATTGATAAATGTCTTGATCACCCTGTGAGTCCCATATCAAAACAGCACATGGGAGGGTTATTATTTATATATTATTACACCACATCTATTCTTTATAACCATCTTGTGGGGAAGGGCTCCTTCATACACGTCACACACTTATATAAGCCTATTATGGGCCCACATGCGCTTTTTTCTTCCCAATGCTTAACTCGGGCCTTCCCCCACCATCATATTCTGGTCTTATCGGACCCGACCCGATGCATTACAAAAAATAATTATACAAACCAACAAGGAAATACATGCATTACAAATAACAGAAAAATTGAATAATTATACCAATTAAATTTAAAAATGAATAAATTAAAAATTTATGCAAAAAATGAATTAAATAATTATTAATAATTTAAATATAAATAAAAAATATATTATAAACATTAATATATAGTATATATTAAATATATATATATATATAATGATTAAATTGAAATAATTAATCAAATAAAAATTAAAATTGAGTTAAATTAAGACATATTAAAAAAATATTAATTAAATAAATATTTATACAAATGAATAAATTTAATTTACATATATATAAATTAAAAATATTAATAAATAATAAATTTTAATTATAGATATATAAAATGAATAAAATAAAATAATTAAAAAATAATAATTAAAAATGAGTAAATTAAGAAAAATATTATAAATTTATTAATTATATAAATATTAATAAAAATGAATAAATTTTATAAATATGTATATAAATTATAAATATTAACTAATATTATATATTCAATATAGATATATAAAAAATAATATACAGTAATAATTTAAAAAAATAAAAATCAATAAATTTTAATATTTAAAAAAAATGAATACATTACAAAATTATTAATGAAATAAATATTCTTATTAATTAATTTTTTTAATATATATAAATATATTAATTATAAGTAGAAATAAATAATATTTATTAAATAAAAATATAGAAAATTAATAAAATGTATTAATTAAAAACATATTAATGTTATATTCATTTTTATGGTTTTTATACATAACTATTCATTAATACATTTAGTATAGAAATATATTTATATACATATATATCAATATATATATGATATTTCCTAAAATATGATTTATTTATTACAATATATTTTTGTTTTCATTAAATAAGTCATATATTTAGTGAATAATGGTTTCTAATTAAAATTTTATATTAATTTAAAATAAGGACTAATTTTATCGAGTAATAGACATTAATTGAATTCCATTTGATTTTTTAATTTAACATATATCAATTTTTTGTTACACCAAATTCACACATATATGTACATAATTAATGAATTTTTATATGCAACCCACACACACAAATATTTTCAAACTTAATGAAATCATATATAGAAACACATACGCATAATATTTATGTAATTAATTATAATTTTAAAAATCTGTTTAGAATATCATTTTGTAGCATAATACATATAATATATCATGACTTCAATCGACAAATATTATTTATTTATTTTTAATTTTATTTCAATTATGTATTCATTATTATTTTTTCATATTTTTTATTTTTTATTTTGGGGGGTGTGTGGCGTGCCGGCGGTGAGTTGGGATTAGGACATGCTTGTTTTAGCACCCAACTATGATTCATTAACTAATAACACATCTCTGTGCCACCCATTCTATTATATGATCCGATCAGTCCATGATCAGCAGTGGAATAATGATGATCTGCTCCGTCATCTTCCGATTGGTGAGGACAGGAGGAGAATCACATATAGTGAGTAGCGAGATCTCGATCAAGTTACAGGGTAAATTGTACTTTCTCTATACGTTTGTATGAATAATGGTGGCTATAAACATCAAATCTGAATATATATTAAACATGGGTAGTGCCAATGAAGGAGGATACAGTGACCAATGGAATCAGATGATGGATGATAGGTTGAGATTTTATTCCGATTTAGTTTTGGTCAAGCTTTTGGCAAATAAGGGCCTCCTAGAGAATTATTAGTCAAGCCATATAGTTTTTTCAAGTGCATTGGTCGTTCTATCCCTCCTAGATTCTGGATCCCCAGATGCTCCTTACCCCTTGGGTTTGGATGCAAAAGGGTAATTGAATTGGGGTCAAGATGGATTTGAAGAGAATATTTTTTTTCATAGAATGGGTCAAACCGATCATATTTACAAGTTGTGTGAGGGGTTTCTATCGCATTAAATCCAAGGCCAGCGAGAACCTCAGTTGCTTCTGTGTACTCGCATGATACAGAATCCTCCCTGAAGCTTAGGTATTTTTAATGGTTCAGGGATTCCATTGAATCTGTATATCAAAAAATCATGAGGAAGGGGGACACATATATTATTGATTCTAGTCAAGGTATTATTATGAAAATGATCAAGTAGTGTAAGAATTCAATCATTACTCACATTTCATTGAATTTATAAGAAACTTTTTTGAATATTTTTGAGCTTAGGAAAAATATTATTGATATCTAGGGTTTTTATGGTTAGAAAATAACATCAATCAGGATGGGATTATATCAAATTGTGTTCTTGAATATTTCTTTGATGTGGATGGTATGAGAGTTTATTCTTGTAAACCTGAAGCCATGGGTCCTTAGAATTCATGATCGAGGTCCTTTATTTAATCCCTCGATTGCAATGAATTCACATACCCAATTTTGGGTCTGGATTAATGGATTTAACTGATATCTTTGGCACTTACTGATTTTATTGGAAATTTAATCATCTATATATTAATATGGATATGGAAGTAGAATGGGAAAAATATGGCCATTTTTCTTGAATGATTATCAAGGTTTAACTCACTACCCCTTTGATCAAAATAGTGGTGTTCTCTTCTGATGATTAAAGGTTTTATTTAGTCAATGACATTGAAAATGTTCTTATATTTTTATGGGTTTCCACAATATTGGGCAAGCTGCTGATAAATGTAGATGGAGGCTTGTTAGTAGTTCATGTGGGGTGAAGGGCCAAACAGCTAATAAATGTAGGAGGTTCTCTGTAATGTATCATTATCTAAAGGAAGGTAAAAATGATAATATTGTTCTACAACAAAATACTCTGGGTGTTGAAGAAGATTTACATATTGAAGGTGGTAAACCATGTTCTAGTGCCCATCCTCTAAAATCGGACGTATATCGGAAGGTTCATGAGTAAGGAGACCAAAATTATGTCAATGTTGGAGAAACTGGGATTGATCACCCTTTTCATTTGGATGATATGGGTACTTAACAATTGGTCATTATAATGGAAACAAATGAGACCTCTCTTATGGACCATTCTCCTGATGGTGAATATGATTTTTCTGATGCTTCATAGGATCTAGAGAATAATTACCTTAACTTATAAATCGGGAAAGGGAGGAAGTTTCTTGGGTTAAATTCAGTTGTTTGATTCATGAAACCTACACTAAGGATGACCAAGGAAGGTGTAAATGTAAATTCTACTAATTATTATACCTTAAAAATACCTGGAATCACTGATAGTCTGCCTATTACTGATACATTTGTGGTTTTTAACGCTTTTTGGTAAGTACCTAATGAAATATATTTAAATGTTTTTAATGATGTTCTTCTTATGGTAATTCCTTGGGAAGCCCACGTGACTTTTAATGTTGTAGGAAATATTTGTCATTCCTGACCCAAAGGGTAATGTTTCTCCAATATAAACTAAATCTAAGTGTCTTTCCAATGTTTCATTGGATAACCATGTTGATGTTCGGGTAATTAGGCATTAACATGATGGTGCATATGGCCATAAGGTCCTTCATGAGGAGGCCACACTGGCTAGGAGACACTTCTCTTCCAAACAGGCTGGGTTAAATGAATCATTTGTACTTCTTTTTATTATTCTTGACCGTATTAATGCAACTTAAAATAGAGATACCTACCTACATGTAGTTGAAAAATATAGGGGGATTTGTAATAGGCCCCAATCCAACATATGTATCTCGTTCTCCTCTAGAAAAAGGGTGATGTAGGGGGTGATAATTCAGCCTCGTGTAGAGTTAAAAAGTGGTCAATCTTTCCACGAAGAGGTTGAAAAAGAACCTATGGTAGTTAATGTGGATGTTGGAGTATGCAAAGAGGTGGTGTTTGAATCAGATACTAACTCAGAGGTGACTCAAAATGAAATGTTGATTTGAACAGAGATGGTAGATTCAAATCCATGGATCACTCTAAAGTGGAAAAGTTTTCATCCCCCCCCCCCTCAATGATGGGGAGGTAACAAAAGATGAGAAAGTGATTTGTTTGGATTACTAAATCTGATCATGTTTTTTGGTTTACCTCTTAAACCTTGTTACTTTTACGTTATATTTTTTTCTATAAATTTTGGGGACTATGGGCGTGCTCACGGTTCACACCACTTTTGGTATATTTAATTAATAAAACATATTTTTTTATAATACTTTTAATGTGTACACATTTTTAATTTTTCAATTTCACTTATTTTCAACATGCATGCATTTAAGATTACATATTCATTAATAATGTAAAAAACATATTTATAAAAAAATATTTATTAATAAATACATTTATAAATGTATATTAACTATATTTATACATTAATAAATATATAATTATAAATAAATGATTATTATTATTATTTATAAAGTATTTACATAATTATAAATAAAAAAATTATATTTATTTATTTAAATAATTGTGTAATTATAATAAATGTTTTTAAATAATGAATATAATTAATATATTTATATTTATTTAAATTGAAATTGAAATTGAAATTGAAATTTATATTTTAAATATATACATAATTATATAAATATATATAATGATATAAACATATTTTTTAGAAATTTATTTGTAAAATTGTTAATACATTTTAATATATTTAAATAATTATAAAATTATAATAAAAATATCTAATAATGAATATACTTACTATATTTATATATATTTATATTTATATTTATATTTATATTTATATTTATATTTATATTTATTTATTAAATATATATATTTATATAAATATATTTATAATTATAAATATAAAATATAATTTTTTTAAATTATTTATATAATTAAAAATAAATAATTATATATCTAAATAATTTTAAAATTATAATAAATATAATTACCAAAATATATATAATGATATAAATACATTTATAATCCTATACAAATATATATAAATATTTTATGACTATTTTTTTATAATTATCATTATAAATATCTTATCAGTGATAATGTTTTAGGACTGATAAATATTCCTTTAATCTATATTTTTTATCCCTAATAATGTTATATATTTATTAGTGCTTATTATTTTTGTTCTGGTAAAAGTTATCTTTTTTGTTTACATTTTTGGACCTATTAATAAAATAATTCCTAATGTTTTAAAAGAACCCTATACACACTAATTTCAATCATGATTCTTAGGATTTCATTGAATTCCACTATTTTCAGCGCTCCTTTAATTTCTCTTGGATGAATCATGCCTCAAATAAAAGGTCTGTTATTTTTTATCCTCATATCTTGTTCCTTACTTTTCTAGGTCCCTGATTTCCAAAATATGGATGATCAAAACATCACCCTTAGAGTTTAACAAACCCATTGTAATTGCACTCCCCCTCAACTTTCTCTGATTTTATTTCTTTTTCCCCTCTTGTTTTCACCCATTTCCTCACTGTGCACACAGCAGGCCGAACACTATGGAGTTGTGGATCCTGATTTTTGTTGTGAATTTGATCTCAGAGGCATGTGATCTTCCGTTTGGGTCCTCTACTCTCTATTCTAGAGGGTTTCTTTATTTTCTCTTAGTCCTGGTATTTTTACCAAATACTGATCATTGATTTTCAGAATTGTTGATTTCTTGATTTGTATATTGTTTTTTAATTAATTTATAATAGAATTAATTATACCCATTTGGTTTATAGAGAATAAATTTGATTTTGACTTGGGTTTCATAGATAGAAATGGGTTTTCCTCTCTTTAATGTATGTATTGAATATGGTTTCAAGTTACTAACTTATCAAATTACCTAATTGTACCTTTAAAATGGTATTTTCAATTTAAAATGTTGTATTGGGCTTGAAAAGTATTATAATAAAAGAAATTCATAGTATTTCAATTGATAATTGAAATTCCAAACATAGTGAAAATGTTTCAGTATGTGTAATAAATAAAATTTGTGGTTCATAAAGTTTAAGACCTTATTGGGATCAAGGTATTAATTGATGAGTTGAGTATCAAGCCTTTAGAATTTTTATAATATGTAACCATGAGTCATATTTGGATATTTTATGGATTATTATTAAATTATGATTTTTTTAAATGATGTATTCTGGGGGATGCTTAAAAGAACTTTCTAAGATAATCTTTGATGATTTATTATTCCCAAATAATTTTTTGAATTTTTTTAAAAATCATGACTTATATTATTTTGGGAAACAGTTTTCAATGTTATGGATATTTATAGAACCTTCGAAATGTGAATTCTTAAATAAATTGTATTGAATGTGAGAGACTATATTTGGATCCTCTTATGATATATTTTATGAAACTGGATTTTGATAAATGAATATCTGTATGATTGAATTTTTAACGAATCCTATGGAAAACAAGGTATTTAGGTGGGTAGTCGAGGAAAATCATGTTTGTATTTCATGTTTTAATTTACTCGAGTCTTCTGAAATTTTTTTTATTGATGTGAGCTTTATTAAATGTTTATGAAATATTTAATAATCATGCTTTTCTTTAAACTAGGTGGTGACCAACTTTGAATTTTTTTGGTCAATCCTAATAAAAATTTTAGTTTTGAAAAAGGGAATATGGTTTTAAATGTAAAAGTGTTTATTGAAATAGAAAATGATGTTTTAACTTAAAAGAAAATAAATGGATTTGTTGTTTTGAAACTCATGACTTGATTTATAAGTGAACATGAAAATTTCTAAACATTTCAAATTCTACATATTTCCCTGGAAATAGTTTTAAACTTTTAATTTATTTTTTATCAGTATTTAATATGATTTAATTTTTTTAAAATTGATGCTAATGAATTTTATAAAAAATGTTGTTTATATCCAATTAAACATCTAGAAAAAAATTGGTAAACTATCATGTAGTATTTAAAAAGTTAGATTTCAATATGGGTTTTAAAAATACCAAAAGCAATCATTCAAATTTTAAATGTGGTTTTGAGATGCAATTTGGAATTTTAAATCAAGATGTGATAATTTAATGATTTTTTTATCTCTTGAAATTATTTTTTAAATTTTATCATTTTATAATGGAATATGGAAAATGATTTTAAAAAAATGAGACTGGTGTTAAAAAACTATTTACTAATTTCATAAAGTGACCAAAAAAATATGTTTAAAATAAGGTGGTTTATTGTGATTTGTTGATATTAATGGACTTAATTTTGGTTGAGGTTTGTGATATGGAAATGTTTTTTGATTTTTTTGTGGTGTTTATTTGATTGGTTGTGTGTTTTTATTATATTCCCATTGTAAAAACTAGTTTAATGAAAGAAAAAAATCAAATCTAATGTATCTCTATCACAATTCATGTCTATTCTAGTGGATGATAAACCTCTTGAGTTGCTTTGTTTAATGTAAATCCTTACAGTAGCTATCAATTCTCTTCTAATAATAGGGAAATGTTCCAAAAAGCTTTCCAACTCTAATAAAAAATTTCACAATTTTCATACGTATGTATTTTTTGTTGTTAACATGCGATCCTTCTTGAAAATAATATTCAGAAGGTTTTTTAATATTTGAATTCATAGTCATACGATCATTAATTTCTTACTCGCTAATATCTTTCCAACATATATTTTTTGGACGTCATCCACATATTGTTTCATAAATTCTTGGGAATATTATTTCTATGTTCTATATATGTTCTTTCGTTCTTCTACTAAAGTCTCAGACTCTTTATTCATTTAACGATATCTTGGATTAATTGTTTCAATGATCTATAGGATAATTTCAATTCTGTTATAATTTTTGGTTGATATTGGGTGGTAATTCACACCAATCCAATGTTGAGATTCTCTATTCTATATAGATTAAATTTAATCTAATATATATTAAATAGTGTAATGTGAATTAATTTAGGTCGTTCAATGGAATTGAAATCTAGTTACTCTAAACTGAATAGAAAAAATATGAAAATATATCATCCTTCACAAGATTTTGTTGTTGAGAGGGTAATCCATTAAGGCCTTAAAACATATCAAATAAAAATCCATTGAAATAAATAACATAAAATATATATTTAAAAAAATTATTAATTGGTGATTGTATATACGGGTGAGTTTAATATTTGGGTGTATCATAGAAGGGGTGAAATAGGCCTCCTTTTTTAAGTGAGAGAAGTTTAACTTTTTTAAATATATGTTTCTTATGAAAAAAATGGAAGATATATTCTTGGTAACATCATCCAAATTATGAGTATTTGGATTATAAAAAAGGGTAGTTATAAAGCAAACTTATCAAATAAATTAGAGATACTGTTTTGTCATATTTGTGGCCATGTATCTTAATTTATCACCAAGTAAACCACTAAAACCATTACAGTGGTTACTAAATATTAATATATTGAAAAATTACATATTACTGGAATCATCTTTTAGGTAATATTAATTTAAATTATATGATAATATACACACAAATTTAAAAAATTATTTTTGAAACATATCTTTTTAACATTGATGATTTTAATAATATCATATTTATTACTCTTTCTTGTTAAATTTAATCAATTCCCCATAATCATAAAAAATTAAATCATTATTTGAAATGAATATATATATATATAATTATATTATATGTTTTTATAAAAAATAATATTAATATCTTATGAATTTAATGAGGTTTTATTCAAATATTAATTTTCATAATGGTGATTCAAATTTTATACTAATAATGTATTCATTTTTACCATTCTTTACAACATTTTATATTGCAGTCTGTTATAGTGCAGTGTTTCATGTGATAAAATTCACCCAATAAAGAATATATTTAAAGGATTGCACAATCATATATCCTAGGGTGTTATAAGTATATAACTATGGAATCATATAGATACATAAATGAGAAATCACTCCTAATAAAATTATTTTTTATTACTTTTATACCAACTAGGAGCATCACCAAAGAGACTAAAATAAGAGGGACTAAGAAATCATACATTATTTTCCACTAGGATGAAATATTGTTGTCTTGGAGAAATAATTTTTATATTCAATGGATATTGGTTCATGTATACTTGAGAAACATTTTTCATGTATCTCAACCCATTGGGAATTGAGAAAGCGTTATAAAAGAGTAAGGGAAATCTGAACATGTATTGTATTATTTATTCATCTATTAAACCATTGTATACCTGAGAATCCTTTTAGAATTTGGAAAAAACACTAAGAAATATTGTGTGATGCTTCACTGAATCCCCCACCAAGGAACATTTAAATATATGAAGACAACTTTCATCCTCATTGGATTCTTTTTTCAAATAGTTATTATAGCATTTTGTTTCTTCAAAATCGTCCCCCATATCTTCTAGACCTACACCCGTGTAGCTTGAACTACTCTGAGCAGTTGTTATCCCATACCGTGTTCCAGTGATCATTTTAGATGAATTCATAGGATAACACTTACCATAGTGGAGTGATTCATTTATAATATTAAATTACCCATTTCCTTCAAAATATACTTTAACTATTGGATATAATCAAATGTTGGTCCCCCTTATTAGACTTATCTATAAAATTCAAATTTTATAATGAATATCTTGTGTGTATTTATTTATTTTTTGTACAAAATGAATATTTTATGAACCAAACAGCATGAATGTGAATCCAAAATGGAATAATGCTAATAATTTGACAAAATAGTATGGATATGAAGTTATAGAGTTCATGAAGTTTGAAATAGAGCATGCATAAAATCCTTTATCACATACTTTGTCTATGTCTTTTCTGTTGTTATTTAAGAAAAAATAGACTGGATGAGTTGTAAGAACATTTGATTTGTCACAGAATATATTAGAACTATACATTTTTGAAGAAAAATGGGTCTAAACTAAATGTACACATCAATTGGAATGATATTAGGGTTTATGGGTCATTTGATATGAATACCAGTGTAAATGATGATGTGGGTCACTTTGAAGAAATGATATTGAAAATTAAATATGACCTTTATAATTGTCCAATGTTTTTTAAGAAGATAAATAGCTATGATAAGAGACCATTATCTGCCAGTTTTACTAAATACACAACATTGTCCGCTTTATTGGAGTTATATATTTTGAAAGCAGGCAATGGATGCAGAGACACAAAATTTACAGCACTATTTTTTCTTATGAATGATATTCTACCACAATAAAATGAACATCCTTTTTATATATATAATAGAAAATTAATTATATATATTGTGAATGATCTATAAAAAATAAATTCTTGTCCAAATGACTATAAATTGTTTTGCAAGGAACAAAAATCACCCATAAAAATCATTATGTGTGGCATGGATCAATATAAAAAAAATGAATCAATTCCTTTGAATGTTGTATAGAATTTTCCAATCAATCCATGATTTAGAAGACTATATAGATTTCAGAAAACTGTGAGATAATTTTCAGGGAATGCATATACAATATTTAAATATTTGAACCTGCATCATCCATTAGATTCTCCTCAGTTGTAGAGACTCGATTCCTGATGTACATTGACATTACATTACATTGGCGGAATAATTAGTACATAACAAAAACACACACACAAGGACCGTAATAGTTTAGTGTCTTTGGAAACTCGGAATATAATCCTCTAATCCTGGTGAAATATCTTCAACATCTCCCATAAATATCTTCCTTTTTATTATACCTAAAATATATCTTTATATCCTGGGGAAAAGAAAACATAAAAGGGTGAGCTCAAATGCTCAGTATGGGTAAACAAAAGAAATCTCAATCACATCATATACATAAGCACATAACTTTAGGGAATCTTAACCTGCAAAAGAGATCATAATTTCATAACATGGGGTAAATCATGGAAGTGAAATGTAATCACAATAATCATAACTTAAAACATGAAACTTTGTGTAATTCACACATAATCATAGAGAATCATTTCTTGTTACTCCAGACTCATTGCCAAGACTATCTTAGTGGACAAAGTCCCTTTCTGAATCGAGTCACCCTCGTTTCAGTCCTGTTTCACTGAACCGGTATAACCTACCATTCCAGCCATGTCTATCTCATGAGATATAAAATCTTTACCCAATGCATTGGAGGGAGATATAGGTCCCACCCATATCATAATGATACCATTCTTATGTGTGCCACAAAATCATAAATCATACATCATTTCATAACCCATGTAATACAAATGAGAATCTTAAACATCATGACATCATAAAACAGTTTATATAAGATAAAGGAATTCGTAAAAATAATTCCATCACAACATAATCAAATCAATCTAATAATAGGGATAAAAACAAAACCCTTTATTATCTTAGATGGAAAATAATTTTGATAAAACACTTGAACTTCATTCTTCAGGAAAATATCCTTTCTACTTCAAAAACACTTTTCCTTTCTTAACATGTCATACAATTTTAAACTTAAAGAAGTTGATTAAAAATAAACTTGAAAACTTGTAATGGAAGATTCTTGTAAATAATGTTTTAAAAATCCATTCATGCTATATAAGTTAAAAAAACATTCTTCGTACTTTTGTCAGAAAAGTCAAAAAGTACCTCGTACGAAAAACGACAAAAGATTCCTTTCATATCTTTTACAAAAAACACACCGAAGGGTAAAATTGGATATAAACTATTTTAGAAGGATGGAAATAATATTACATATTGAGGGAACATGGATGTGGATGATAAAATACACCCCAGTAATTACCAAAGTAAAAACAATCTCGGATAAAAGTGAGATTGTGATATTTCCATTACCTTAGGTCCGACTTGCTTTGTAAGTGTCCGAACCTCCTCTTCTTTGAAGTGCCTCTTTGAGACCTCCTCTTAGGGCACTAAAATTGGTCTTTGAGGAAGTACAGAACCTCTAGGATGTTGCTAGGAAAGTGGAGAAGAGAATTTGGCAGGTGTTGTCCAATCTAGAAGGCTCAAAGTTGTGTGAGGAAGAGAGGGAGGAGGTGCCCTTTTATAAGGGAGGAGAGGGGCACCTTTGGAATAACTAAAAATATTATTTTATTATAAAGTCAAGTTCGGTTTTAAATAGCTCCAAATTGATTTATTTAGAGGCTAAGGTGGGGATGGGTCGAAATACTCTCATCCAATAGAATTTAGACCAGTTTAGGTTCCTATTTTAACCTTATCATTTAGATTTAACATTAAGTTAAATAATTTTACTTTTACCGTGTCTTCTTGTGTTCTTACACTATAAGGTTAATAAACTTATTATAAGAAGCCAAACGTACCCCACATTGTTTATTATTAATATATATAACCTTATCTAAGTCATTTGGCCGAAACTTAGATTTTTAGGAATAAAATAACAATTAATAATATAATATTTGTTTTAAAACACTATTTTTTGTCAATTTTGACACTATTTAGTAATTGATTTTTGTGAAACTCATAACAGAATGATAAGTTCGAGAAAAGTTAATTAAATCAATAATAACATGTCATATTAACCTAGAAAATTAGTGGAATTCATAAAAAGTCTCAAATTATATTTATTTGGGTATTTATAATATCAATTATGTCAATATTTCATTAATAAGATAATTACTGCATCATCGTTGTGTCATAAATAAATTACATTATTTAATGTCTAAAAATTTCAAATAAAATACTATTATGTAGGAAATATTTTTATCTTTCTACTGAATATTTATAGTCGAATTTATCTTATGTATAACCCCATATTAAAAATGTTTCAGTAAATAAACTTTGATTTTAACTCTTTTAACCCTTCCTTAAATAAATTAATAATAAATGTCCTAATCTAATCCAAGTGGGCCTAAATGGTCATATTTTATTCCAAAGTTTGTTTTTAGTCGAATTACACTTATCCAATAGAATTAGTACATGTTTTAGGGTAATAATAATATCATTTGTACCCTTAATTACCCTATTTACTTTTAACCGTGGTAAAAAAAAGTCAAAAGTTACTATTCACCAAAAATTATTTTCATCTCATTGAACCACATTTTAGTCCTTGATATTAACCGTGTCTTTCGGATTTTCGAAATTCCATTCACAGAAGCGGTAAAATTAAGTTTTACGAAAAATTCAGTTTTTTTAACTACCACTTAGTGGTTTCACTATTCATCAAAAATTGAAAGTTTTCAGAAAAATACCAAAATTTTACCCTAGGATAATTTCGATATTCTGAATCCAAAAATGAAGTCCATTTTGAAAAATAAAATTTATAAAATTTCAAAAAGTGGTTATTACTATTCATAACGGTTAGTTTTAATAATATTTTAATAGCATATTGTTGTTTAGTGAAACTCGTTATTGCGTACTACACACGCTATCGAGGAAGGTCGTGATTGCGTGTAATGCAAGGCAAGTCAAGGATGCGTGTTGTGCAAGCTCCTTTTGGTGTATCGTACAACACAAGACATTAATGAAATTAAAAAGAATATTTTTCATAAAATCTCGGGGTGTTACATTCTACCCCCCTTAAAATGAATTTCGCCCTCGAAATTCGTCGGGGTTATAAATGGTTTACTATTCGAAAGTTTCTTTAATCGAAACCCACATCGTAAAAAGGAATACCAAAACCAATCTTTAAAAACAAAAGTATGAAACGTACCGGTTGACCAAATAAACTAATCACTGGGTTTCCACATAGGTGAAAATATTGATATGGAAGAGAAATATAACCATCATGTTCTGATGGAGAGTGGTAGAGAACATGGCTATAGAAAAGCTAGCAATCACAAAGCCATAAATTTGTGATGATCCAGGGTACCATCTGATTCATCAGATATAAGAGCACTTAGGACAACATTTTTGGTTTTTTTTTAAGATCATTTCCCTAAAGTTGATGAAATTGGAATTAGAAGAAATACTTTCGTGATTTTGGTATAGTCTCACTGTTTGTCGTTCTTTGGACAATTTCCACTTCATCTCTTAAAGAAATGAAGTTGAATTTGTCATTCGTGATGTGTTAGCAGATCATGTGATAGAATGATGGGTCATTCCATCTGTCTCAAACAAAAGGTTAGCAAAAGTTATTAAATATACATAATCCATTCTATAGTGAGATTAATCATATATGGTTCCTAAAATGAACTTATACTTCATATATCATACTGCTTAATATAATAAAACAAGTTTCTACTAAACAGGGACTTCCTGTAGGCCAGTGGTAGGCGATAAAGGCCAGTCGCACTTCGGTTGTGGGTTTGATTCCCATAGCCTTGTCCGACGCGATGGGTTGTCGCCCATCCGGCAAGTTGTCCTTTTTTTAAAGCTATATTACTATAACATCCCATCAATAATATCGACAAACGTTTTATCCTAACTTATGTCCAACATAATCCATTCTAATCTTTAGGCTTATCTAAAATACTTCGGTCCAAGCTCATAGTATAAAGAAAATGATTACTTGAAATGTCACAGAACAATCACGTGAATGCCATCATTTATCCCCCGTATATCATAAGATATATCTTGTTGGTCAAATTACAAACATGTGAATACCTTAATCATGTATTCTCTTGAAGAATGAATACCCATTGAACCTTAGTGAAAACATGAATGCAGTTAAAAGTTAACACTTTCCACATACCAAAATCCTCAAAATTCTATATACTCAAACCATGATATCACTTAGTCCTTATATCAATCATGAGCTCATGAATACTGTTAAACATTTAATTTTCTCGTTTTCCCTTCATTATGCGCATATCATCTTATTTCCAAAAATATCTCAATCACTTTGAATACCACATTAGACCAATACATAAATATTCCAATACTCCATGATACAACATTATTTTCGAATCCCATTACATAAACACTTAATCATTCCACCACATCGTTGTTATATTCAACATTGCCAATAGTGATCGCATGTGACTTCCCTTTGTCCTTTTCCTTAAGCAGTTGCTCATGTCGATCATCACTAACCCTTGGATTAGGGAATTTATTAGCATAATGCCCCATTTCCTTGCACTTGAAGCATTGAAGTGTTGGTGGTTCATTCTCTGCAGTTTTTGCTTTATTCACATCATTAGAAACCCTTTTCCCATTACTTCGTCACTCAGCTGCTCAATGACCTTCTTTTCCACACTTAAAAAATTTTCTAGTCCCTTTAAGACAATCTCCACCATGCTTCTTTCCACACTTTGTGCATAAGGAAACATTCATCTTCTTTTCACCATTATTCTAAGATTTCTCCTTCAACTCCATCTTTCATTTCTTGTCAAAACCATGAGATGGATATGTAACACCAACTTCCATTTCTACCTTGATAGCACAACGCACAATTTCTTCATAGCTACTGAAGTCTCTTATAGCTAATTCCCTTAGAAGACTTGGTTTTAAGCCACTGAAAAATCGATCAACTTTACTTTCAGGTTGGATGATAATGCCAGATGTATACCTTGCAAGTCTTGTAAAATTCACTTCGTATATACCAACAGATTCATCATCCTTTTGCTTTAGTTCAAGAAACTACTTCTCTATCTTTGTTCGAAGAATACGAGGGAAGTACTTATTGAAAAATAAGTTCTTGAACTCGTCCCATTCCATGGACTCAATTTCATCTCTTTGCCTCGTATTCTTGATAAGATTCCACCATTAATCAGCTTCACCTTCCAAACGATATACTGCTAAGATGACTTTATCATGTTCAGAACATTGAAGAACTGAAAATATCTTTTCAGTCGTACTGATCCATTGTTCAGCAACAAGTGGATCGGAAGACCCACTGAAAGAAGGTGGGTGTTGCCTCATGAAGGTCTCAATAGAATATTGTTCCCTTCTCTGCTCATTTGGAAGTCCAGAATGATTCATAGCTTGTGTAAGTATAGCAATAAGATTTTTCACTCCATCTCCCATAACATTAGTTTGTTCAGGAGGGCAATCATTGCATTGTCCATTGCATTGATCAACACGGTTCCTTCGGGTTCCAGCCATCGTCTAAAACCCAAAAAGAATAGTGTGAGAGGAAAAAATCATGCTAGGGAAAACAACATTATAAAGGGGGAGTATCCTCAATATCTAACTTCTTAGGTTAAATTCTATGATTGTTAGCGTAATTCTAGTACTATAACCTATACGTATACTTAACCTTAGAGACATCCCTAGACATACCTTAGAAATATCTCTAGGGATCTCACTTACGTTTTCGCATCCTAGTTTCCAAAGGTTGACTAAACCTTTCCTCTGATACCAACTGTAGAGACCAGATTCCTGACGTCCATTGACATTACATTACATTGGCGGAATACTTAGTACATAACAAAAACACACTCACAAGGACCGTAATAGTTTAGTGTCTTTGGAAACTCGGAATATAATCCTCTAATCCTGGTGAAATATCTTCAACATCTCCCATAAATATCTTCCTTTTTATTATACCTAAAATCTTTCTTTATATCCTGGGGAAAAGAAAACATAAAAGGGTGAGCTCAAATGCTCAGTAAGGGTAAACAAAATAAATATCAATCACATCATATACATAAGCACATAACTTTTGGGAATCTTAACCTGCAAAAGAGATCATAATTTCATAACATGGGGTAAATCATGGCAGTGAAATGTAATCACAATAATCATTACTTAAAACATGAAACTTTGTGGCATTCACACATAATCATAGAGAATCATTTCTTGTTAGTCCAGAATCATTTCCAAGACTATCTTAGTGGACAAAGTCCCTTTCTGAATCGAGTCACCCTCGTTTCAGTCCGGTTTCACTGAACCGATATAACCTACCATTCCAGCCATGTCTATCTCATGAGATATAAAATCTTTACCCAATGCATTGGAGGGAGATATAGGTCCCACCCATCTCATAATGATACCATTCTTATGTGTTCCACAAAATCATAAATCATACATCATTTCATAACCCATGTAATACAAATGGGAATCTTAAAAATCATGACATCATAAAACAATTTATATAAGATAAAGGAATTCGTAAAAATAATTCCATCACAACATAATCAAATCAATGTAATAATAGGGATAAAAACAGAACCCTTTATTATCTAAGATGGAAAATAATTTTGATAAAACACTTGAACTTCATTCTTGAGGAAAATATCCTTTCTACTTCAAAAACACTTTTCCTTTCTTAACATGTCATACAATTTTAAACTTAAAGATGTTGATTAAAAATAAAAATGAAAACTTGTAAAGGAAGCTTCTTGGAAATAATGTTTTAAAAATCCATTCATGCCGTATAAGTTAAAAAAACATTCTTCGTACTTTTGTCGGAAAAGTCAAAAAGTACCTCATACGAAAAACGACAAAAGATTCCTTTCATATCTTTTACAAAAAACTCACCGGAGGGTAAAATTGGATATAAACTATTGTAGAAGGATGGAAATAATATTACATATTGAGAGAACATGGATGTGGATGATAAAATACACCCCAGTAATTACCAAATTAAAAACAATCTCTGATAAAAGTGAGATTGTGATATTTCCCTTACCTTAGGTCCGACTTTCTTTGTAAGTGTCCGAACCTCCTCTTCTTTGAAGTGCCTCTTTGAGACCTCCTCTTAGGGCACTAAAATTGGTCTTTGAGGAAGGCCAGAACCTCTAATATGTTTCTAGGGAAGTGGAGAAGAGAATTTTGTAGGGGTTGGCCGAGCTTGAAGGCTCAAAATTTTGTGAGGAAGAGAGGGAGGAGGTGCCCTTTTATAAGGGAGGAGAGGGGCACCTTTGGAATAACTAAAAATATTATTTTATTATAAAGTCAAGTTCGGTTTTAAATAGCTCCAAATTGATTTATTTAGAGGCTAAGGTGGGGATGGGTCAAAATACTCTCATCCAATAGAATTTAGACAAGTTTAGGTTCCTATTTTAACCTTATCATTTAGATTTAACATTAAGTTAAATAATTTTACTTTTACCGTGTCTTCTTGTATTCTTACACTATAAGGTTAATAAACTTACTATAAGAAGCCAAACGAACCCCACATTGTTTATTATTAATATATATATCCTTATCTAAGTCATTTGGCCGAACCTTAGATTTTTAGGAATAAAATAACAATTAATAATATAATATTTGTTTTAAAACACTATTTTATGTCAATTTTGACACTATTTAGTAATTGATTTTTGTGAAACTCATAACAGAATGATAAGTTCGAGAAAAATTAATTAAATCAATAATAACATGTCATATTAACCTAGAAAATTAGTGGAATTCATAAAAAGTCTCAAATTATATTTATTTGGGTATTTATAACATCAATTATGTCAATATTTTATTAATAAGATAATTACTGCATCATCGTTGTGTCATAAATAAATTAAATAATTTAATGTCTAAAAATTACAAATAAAATACCATTATGCAGGAAATATTTTTATCTTTCTAATGAATATTTATAGTAGAATTTATCTTATGTATAACCCCATATTAAAAATGTTTCAGTAAATAAACTTTGATTTTAACTCTTTTAACCCTTCTTTAAATAAATTAATAATAAATGTCCTAATCTAATCCAAGTGGGCCTAAATGGTCATATTTTATTCCTAAGTTTGTTTTTGGTCGAATTACACTTATCCAATAGAATTAAGACATGTGTTAGGGTAATAATAATATCATTTGTACCCTTAATTACCCTATTTACTTTTAACCGTGGTAAAAAAAAAGTCAAAAGTTACTATTCACCAAAAATTATTTTCATCTCATTGAACCACATTTTAGTCTTTGATATTAACTGTGTCTCTCGGATTTTCGAAATTCCATTCACAGAAGTGGTAAAATTAAGTTTTATGAAAAATTCAGTTTTTTTAACTACCACTTAGTGGTTTCACTATTCATCAAAAATTGAAAGTTTTCAGAAAAATACCAAAATTTCACCCTAGGCTAATTTCGATATTCTGAATCCAAAAATGAAGTCCATTTTGAAAAATAAAATTTATTAAATTTAAAAAAGTGGTTATTACTATTCATAACGGCTAGTTTTAATAATATTTTAATAGTATATTGTTGTTTAGTGAAACTCGTTATTGCGTACTACACACGCTATCGAGGAAGGTCGCGATTGCGTGTAATGCAAGGCAAGTCAAGTATGTGTGTTGTGCAAGCTCCTTTTGGTGTATTGTACAACACAAGACATTAATGAAATTAAAAATAATATTTTTCATAAAATCTCGGGGTGTTACATCAGTGGATGAAAATTGATTACGAGTATCCTAAATTTGGAAATTAGATGATAAACATTCATCTAGTGTTATCTAAAAATAGAACAAATCATTTGGTTGTACAAAATATTACTCACAATACATGGCCTGTCGGGTTTGTAAATTATAACTTTCTGCCATAGTTATAAGGGAATCATAAGTACATTATGTTGACTCTAAATATATTTATAAAAAAAGTAACCTAGTAATGATATGGATGTCTATTTTGTTCCATTGATTTAATATATGAAATTGATATTGAATAGAGGTGTTACAATGTATGATTCTCATAGTAGTATTGAATTCACATTGAGGTCCATGTTGTCTATGATGATAAATGTATTTTATGCTTATTGAAATTTGTTAGGCTATAAAATTAAAGGAATGTTGGGGTGTACAATTTTTCATGAGTTCACGCACTCACATTGGTTGAAATATTTCTTAAAAAATGAGTTTTTATTAAATTATAATTTTTAACCACAAGGACAAATATTTGGATCTCGGATTATAGAATTTTATGGGAATACCAAACAAGGTACAACACCTTCTCCACTAATGGGTGATCAACTATTAAATAAAGTAAAATATATTAAAACTATTTTTGGTAAAACACTTTCAAAAAACATTATGAAATTATGTTGGAAAACGAGATCCATTTACATTAAATTTTTATATTAGAATTGTTTTTTTAAATACTTCATTGATTCAACACATGTATAAAAAATGTATTTTCATGTGTTATTGGCTTGTTACTCAATGTTCCTAGTAATAAGAATATGACACAAAATCTATATTTAACATGAATGAAATGGGTATAAGGGAATAGTTAGCATTGGTGATGGGGGATGGGTGGAATTTTAATCCTCAACTATCTTACACTCTATATAAATGAGAAAATTGCAATTTTTCATTTTCATTAATGGTGTAAAAGTAATATAGCGGTATTCGTCGAATTTAAAGAATGTCATTCCAATAACTGTTTTCAATTTACATGGTCTAATATCACATGATTGTCATATTTATAAGAATGATTTAATTCTCATTTCAATACATTGAAATGTGCCTAAAAATATATGACACATATTAACTAGACTCTGATTCTTTTTGAAATCGTTTTACAGTAATGTTAAAGACCCAATGATGTTTAAAATCATGAATAAGGATATTTCAATCATATTATGTGAATTAGATATGTTCTTCCCAATACAATTCTTCGATATAATGGTCCACCTGATAGTTCAGTTGGTTAGAGATGTTCATCTATGTTTAATTGTACATTACAGATGGATGTACCTCATTGAACAGTATATCAATATTTTGAAAGAGTGTAAATATTTGAATTTGGATAGAATTTTGTATTGTAAAATTATACTTTTTCTATGAAACTATTGAAATATATACCAGTTACCTATTATATGTTGATAGTATCGGTCTCCTAATGTTTTTCATAGTGGTTTCCTTATTGGTGACGGGATTTATGGAAGATATATTTTTACAATCATCATCATAGAGTAGGAGAAAACCCACCTTTTCATTTTATATAATAGTGAATATTTTTATCCAAACGTTGAATCCCAGAAAGAAAATATTAAATATTTGAATCCACCATCGGATGAAGGATGGGAATCAAATACAGATAATTAATAGTGTATAATATAGTTTCGAGATAATTTTTTTATGATGTTATATGAAAATATAAATACAATTTTTGAATGATTTCAACAAATTTCTAAGGGAAAATGAAAATGTTATATCATACACTTGTTTTGTAGTCAATGGTTATACATTCTATAAAAATAACCCGATGATTATTTTATGATGCAAAATAGTTTATTTATGATTGTGGTTGAGGTGATGCACATATCTGGTTCTAAGGATATACATCTAATTTATGTGAATATATCACATTTATATGTAGTCAAATAGATATTCAAGTTGAATTATACAACATTTTAAGTACATATTTTCCATTCCAAATGGGTTAACAATAGGAGTGCATGAAAATTTCATTACATGGGATTCATAAAAGGGAATTTCAGTATGAAATAGGAAAAGTATGAGTCATTTATAATTTCATCACAAGTACTGAAAGTATTTTATGTCTCAGTTCCATCAAACAATAATTATATGATTGTTTTTTTGATGACTGAAACAACTATTGGGCTAGATTAAAATTCAATCAATGATGACACTTTTATTGGTAGGCCACAGTTAGTTCATAGTGTTCCCATAGTTGAAATTGTCTTGTAGGTTATAGGGGACCACAAATAGGGGACTTTGATGCTTAATAGATGATCAAAATCCCTTCAACATTTAATAAAAATAAAATGAGTTAAATGAGATGGGTAAAGTGTAACTTAATATTCCATGATTTTATTCATAATATTTTATGTTCTATACTATATTAGCATAATTTAAATTAAATGGTTGACTAATCATTGAGACAATTTATATTTTAGATGATGATGTTACCAATCCCAAGGAAGAATGGGTTGTTGCTGCCAAAACTGAATAATTATGAGGGGATTAATGTATGTTGATGAAAATAAACAAGAACAATGAAACATCATAATGTTGAATAAAATTATCCTGGCAAGAGATAAGGGTATACCATTTTTGGTTTTCTAGAATCAATGTTCCCAACCTATTAACCCTAATAAGTAAATGTTAATTTGTTATATTGGGGTCACAATGAGAATGAATGTTCCGATTGATGTAGATTCATGGTTCCATATCAAGACTTTAATTAATAATTCCCTTTAGGAATATATAAATGTAATATTATGATATACTATCTCTATTTTATAGAAAAATTATATAAGAAAACATTGATTTAATATTCATTATTCTTTAAATATTTCATTTATTTTAGAATATTTACATAAGAAATATGTCTTGATGGATTCTCAAAAATCCCATAGAGGATTCTAGACTCTTCTTACCTAGTTATATCATTGGGATTCTAAGGGTAAAGTAATGCCCCACTTAGAAGTTAGTTATGAATATATGATAATGTAGGAATCATAGAATACTTTCATTAGTAATCATGATTATAAATCTTCTCAGGTTCATTTTAGCCTATAATATATTATTTGACATTATTTATTTTATCCAATTTGTATCAAAATTTTTAATTTATGAAATAGAAAAAGAGTTAATAAAACAAATAATGTGCATCAAAAACAATATACCCTTATCGCAAATCAAGGATGGGATATGATTTACTAGAGATGAATTTGGTATGTATTATAAAACGACAATAAAAGTTTTATGTGATATGAAAAAACTCATGTTCCTTTTTTTATATGTATATTGTTGAATGAAAATTCCAACCCTCTTCTATCCTCTGTTATAAACTATAAAAGAAGGCTTATGTAAATAATGAGGGTAATTTAATTGATGAAAACACCAAATCATTATGGAAAACATGTGTAAGTATGACATAATAGTGATTTTTTATTATTTATAACTATATTACATTAAAATATAAATTTGGTTTCATAAGTTTTTTATATGATTTATACACAAGAATATTCAGTAACTATGCCAAAAGAAAAACAACTTTCAATAGCTTTTTAGCAGTCAGAACAATATGTTAATGTTAGATGTGTAGCTTTTGGAGTCTCCTAGATCATATTTTGAGAAGAAAAAACCATGAGAAAATACAAATAATATAATGAAATGGTTTCATGAACAAATAGATGCTTTGAAATATATTATTTTTCAATCTAATTTGCAGTACTAATATATGAGAAAGGATCAAAGAGAACTGTTAGTGGAACGAAGGTCTAGACATGAACAACCAAATGACCCCACTAGCTTTGAGGATAGTCATTCCCCTCAACTGGATACCTTACCAGAGGTAATCAATTTTTTCATTTCTCTATCTCTAAATTGTGAAATTAAAAGACGTTTGATAACTTTATATTATAAAAATTATAAAAGGTAATGTTGTATGAGATTTATATCTATCATCTCCCATGCACCGCCTTGTTGTGAGGGGTATGGTGTATAATATCTTGAGTGACAATATACACAATAAATAAGTCAAAAAATATCAAATTTGGAGTTTGGATTGAGGTAGTTCATGAGATGAATATTGGGTTGCTTTTTACACTAGTTGATCTATATAATACAATATCCAATAATGTTATTGGATATTTTGTAGCATGACCATATAGCCTTATAAAGATAAATAAGATTTGTATTAATAATTTTTTTTCTTATGAATATCCTTTAAATTTTGATGAGAAAGGGACTAAAGTGTGTTATTGTATTATATATCAATAAATATATGGGGAAATAAGAGGTTGGATAAAGACAATTGAGTTAATCAACCAAAAAAACAAAAGGACCTTCCGGGAGTACCTTCTCCCTTCCACTTCCGCTGACAAATCTATTATCATTACAACTTATATAGATACCATATTTAAAGATGGAGATATGTATTTCATTCCATATGAAGAATAAATATTTGGAACTTTCATTACATATGTAGTTGGCCTTTAGAGTATAAATGACATTCTCAAGTCTAAATTATTAAGATATTTATTTATGAATACATAAATAAGGTATATTTTCATAATATATATGTCCAAAAATTTATATAATATATTCATTAAAGTAAATAACTATTCATGTTTTCTATAGGTATTTATATTACTAAAATATATAAGGAAAACCATGTGAAACATTATTTAGATTCATTAATAACTGTATCATTTCTATGTAATAAATTTCATTGGAGAAAGAAAAAATTGAGAAGAATAAAAAATTAGGAAAACAAAGCATTTGAGAAAAAAATAATAGACAAAAGACTCTTTTTTATGATTACATTTTAGTGGAAAAACTCTAAAATATAATCACATAAAATTTAATTTTACTTTTTTGAATACTGATTTGTTTTGGTTTTTTAGTAAGCATTGGATGTTGATCGCACTCAATGAAGATACCCTAAATATTTACTTTTTTAGATCCAATGCATGGATATCTATTAAAATGTACACACATGATGTGTATTTTGAATTTTAAATACACTGAAATAAAATATTTTATAGATATACTTCAAATTATATGTTTTCTTATATGTTTTAACAAATAATTTTTTATGCTAGGGTGATCTCTATATATAGACTATATCATGTAATGAAGTTGGTGAATGAATATAAAAATCTTGTAGATCACATAAAATGGAAACCAATTAGGGTATATATAAAAATATTTAACTATCAAAAAATATTTCAAAATAATTTTTTTTAAGGATTCTATTGTTTTTGAAGGAAGATAATATCAATGATTGTGATTATTATGTTTAAAATGTTATGAAAGGGATCATAAACCATGAAAAAGTCATCATTCCTAAATAAGTAATTTCTGAATGTTTCTATAATTTCATTAAAAATATTTCTTAATAAATTTTTTGCCTATATTATCTTAGTACTATGAATATTTATCACACTATTCATACTCAAAAGAAGAATTAAATTTGATTAGAGATGAGTGGGAATTTTACATGGTGTTAGAATGCTTTTCGACATCAATTTTAGATGATTACCTATTATATTTGTGAACTAGTATGGGCTATGATCGTAGAAATATATTTTAGGTGGGAATCACTAGTATCAGAATGATTAGATATTATTTTTGATATGTTTCTCGAGGAGAAGTATAATGAAAGAAATCAATTAGTTTAGAAATTGATGGGTTGAATACCTGGTGTAAGAATTTATACAATAAACTAAACTGGTTAATTCATACTACATATTCTTTTTATTTTATCATCATTTTATATATTTTTACTTAATTTTATTACCATTTTTATCTGATACTTATTTTATTAAATTTACTCATTAGTTCAAAACACATATCAGATGCTCAAAACTGAGAAAATGATATCATTTTATTTTCAAACTTTATAGAAATAATTTATAAGTCACTTGTGATGTGTAGATATTTACTGAACAATAATCCAACACAATATGTGGTTGTTATGACTTGAAGTATATTTTTTTCAATAAAAAAGTATCATTTTAGTTTATGACATACATAAAATAGTCAATACTGATAAAATGAGCTTAAATTGTTTTCAAACCTTAGGAAAATGGCCCATAATTCTTTTTT
Source organism: Viscum album (assembly GCA_963277665.1). Classification (NCBI taxonomy): domain Eukaryota; kingdom Viridiplantae; phylum Streptophyta; class Magnoliopsida; order Santalales; family Viscaceae; genus Viscum; species Viscum album. The sequence goes on along the minus strand of OY728141.1, from coordinate 2,042,705,929 downwards.
CATTTATAGGAATTTGAAAAACATCAATATGGGCTATTATGTAGTAGATATGACCTGAATTATCTGTCTTCAATAGAAATGTGCCATTTTAGTTTAAATCAAAAGTCAAGATATCCAATACTAAAAAAATGATCTCGGATTTTTTTCAAACATCAGAAAAATAATCCATAATTCACTTTTAATGTTCAGGTTTTGATGACATACCAATATGATGCATGGTGTTACTGGTATTATACAAATTGTATGGTATGAGTTTAAAATTGACATTAATTTTAGTAAAAAATAAAAGTGACATTATCAAAACTATGAAAATACATTTAGATTGTTTTGATACTTTATGATAACGATCCCTCAATCATTTTTGACATGTAGGACCCAACAATGCCTCAATATGATACATAGTTTACCTTGTATGACTCAAATTGTGTGGTTTTGGTTTAAAATTGACATTTTATTAATGTATTGTTTCATATTTATGTTCAATATATTGCATTATAGTATTTATAATATAATGATTGGTTTATTATAAACTTGGATTCCTTTTCTCAGGGTTTTTTGTTCTAAGATTCTCATGCTGATGAAATTTTAGACTTTGAGGTTGCAACAGAGATAATGGAAATAAGGAATTTGGTCAAATTTGTATATAGAAATACTAAAAATGTGAATTATTATTACTTATTTGCTAAAGTTTCTCACCATTCTATCTATTATTTCTATGTTAATTTCATTAACATTTTAATCTAATAATTATTTTGTCTTTTCAAATATCTTTTGGGAACTCATATTTTTCATTCAATAGTATGCAGCATGGCAAAACAGAGAGAACATTATGCTTTTAGATGAGGCATTTCATATAGAATGGGGTTTCCTGTTCAATCCAAATGAAACATTTATTTCTTTTCTGGATTGGTTCAGATAGTTGAAAGTAAATCATACACCACATACTCATTTAGTAGCACCTCAATATGATACATAGTGTGCTCGGTATGACTCAAACTGTATGTTTTTAGTTGATAATTTACATTTAGTTCAAAACATGCATTACATACCCAAAAAAATGAAAAACATTAATATTTTCAGGATTCAATATGAAAAAAATTCATAATTCATTTTTGATGTGTATGAATTAGTTACACATCAATCGAACACATGGTTTGACTAGTATGACTCCATGTTTGTCTCTTTTTTAAATTGACAGTAATTTTAGTAAAAAAAACATAAGTGGAATAATCAAAATCAAGAAAATGAATTAAGATTGTTTGATACTTTAGGAAAAATATCCATAAGTCATTTGGGGTGTGTATGAATCACCCACACCTCAATCTGATATATGGTGTGCATGGTATGACTCTAATTGTGTCTTTTTATTTCATATTAAAAATAATTATAATAGAAAGAAAAGTGAAACACTCAAAATCTATTAAACACATTTTAATTGTTTCTATACCTTAAACTACGGGAAGAAGCCATATTTTCAATCTTCTATTTCTAATGGGGAGGGGTCCTGCCTCAAATAGTCCCTTCTGATGGGCTATTTGCGATCGGACCCAATTCCCATCATAAATAAGCAGTTATTTGTGATGGGGATTGGGTTCCCATCAGAAAAGGTTTAGCGCGGGTTGTGTGCCAAACCATAGGAGGAGTATTTGTGAAGCATTTTTGTACCTGTCGCAAATGACTGGTGGTGTTTTTTAGTGTTTGTGACGTGGTTTATCTTGCATCGTAAATAGTCTGTCAGATGGTGGGTATTTGCGACGAGACCCGTCGCAAATACCTTTTCATCCACCACCCATAATTAATAGAGAGGTTGGTATTTGCGACGGTATCCATCACACATTATATTATTTGTGATGGGCCTCCCGTCACATTTACTCAAACATATTTATAACCCCATTACAATTTTTTCTCATTCCACTCCTTTCTCTACCCCTCTTTCCATCTCTACTTACATTTTCCCTCTCAAAATTTTTCACAGATTAAGATTCTTCATCAGATCAATATTCATGTCACACATCCTATGAAAGATATAGTTTTTAGGTATTTATCTTTTTCTTTTATTTTCTAGTTAATTCATTGTATTTTATATTAGTTATAATTATTTTTTAATTAGCTACAATAAAATTACATTAGAATTAGATCATTTTATTTTGCAATGTTTTTTATTAAAAAAAATTATGTGTGATTAGTATTAATTAATATTAATTAACAGTTATTATATTAATTATTATTAATTAGTTGTCATTGGTAATAAATAGAAAAAATATTCCTAATTATTACTAATTAGTCATAATTAGTAACAGTATGCATTCATTAGTAGTAATTAGCGATAATTATTAAAAATTAGTAATAATTAGTGATAATTATGGATAATTAGAAACAATTAGTAATAATTAGTTATAATATGAAATAACTAGTAATAATTAGCAGTAATTATTAGAAATTGGTAATAATTAGTAATAATTTTCGAGAATAAGTAATAATTATTCGCCATTAGTAATAATTAGTAATAAATAGTAATAATTAGTAATAAGTAGTAACATATAGTAATAAAATGTAAAAATTAAGAATAATTATGAATAGTTATGAATAAATACTAACAAATACTAATAAATATGAATAATTAGAAATAAATAGTAATAAATAGAAATAAGTAGGAATAAATAATAATAAATAGTAATAAATAGTAATAACTAGTAACAAATATGAATAAATGGTAATAATTAGTAATAATTACAAATAATTATGACTAATTATCAATAAATGAGATTAATTAGTAACAAATACGAATAATTAGTAACAAATATGAATAAATAAAAACAAATACACATAATTTTTAACAAATACGAATAATTAGTAATAATTAATAATAATTAGTAAAAAATATAAACAATTATTAATAATTATGAATAAATAAGAAAAATAGAAATATATAGGAAAAAATATGAATAAATAGAAATCATTATGAAGAATTTGGAATTAGGAATAATTAAGAATAATTGGGAATAATTGTTAAAAATTGGGAATAATTGGTAATAATTGGGAATAATTAGGTTTAATTGTTAATAATTGGTAATAACTGGGAATAATTGGTAATAATTTGTAGTAATTGGGAAACATTCATAATAGTTATTAATAATAAATAATAAGTAGTAATAATTTGTGACACTTTGTAAAAAATATCAGTAATTAGTAATAAATTATAATAATTAATAATAATTAGTAATAAATACAAATAGTAAGAAACAATTAGTAATAAATAGGAATAGTTAGTAATAGTTATTAATAAATTCGAATAATTAGTAATAATTTTTAATAAATACGGATAATTAGTAATAATTTATAATAATTGGTCATAATTGGTAACAATTAGGAATTGGTTATAATTAGTAATAATTGGTAATAAAAAGAAAAAATTATGAATAATTATGAATAATTAAGAATAATTGGTAATAACTAGTAATAACTAGTAATAATTGGTAATAATTGGTAATAATTGGTAATAATTGGTAATAATTGGTAATAATTGATAATAATTTCTAATAATTAGTAATAATAAGTAATATTTGGTAATAATTTGTAAGAATGAGTAATAATTAGTAATAAATACGAATAAATATTAATAATTAGTTATAATTAGTATTAAATATGAATAATTAGTAATACAGGTGAATAATTGTTAATAAATATGATTAATTGCTAATAAATACACATAATTATTAATAATTTCTAATAAAGACGAATTATAAGTAATATTTAGTAATAAATACGAAAAATTTGTAACAATTAGTAATAAATAGTAATAATTTGAAATAAATTGTTATAAAAAGAAATAATTCACAATATTTTTCAACAAATAGAAACAAATAGAAATAATTAGCACTAATTAGTAATAAATAGAGACAATCAACAATAATTGGCAATAATTTTTTCTAAATACTAATAATTAGTAATAATTAGTAATAATGAGTAATAATTGGTAATAGTTATTTATAAATAGTAATAATTTGTAATAATTAGTAATAATTACTAACAATTAGTTATAATTAGTTATAATTGGAAATAATTAGTAATAATTATTAATAATTTGAAATAATTTGTTATAATTAGTAGAAATATGAAATAGTAGTTATAAATATGAATAATAAGTAATAAATATGAATAATTAATGATTAATAAAAATAATAAGTAATAAATATGAATAATTAATAATAATTAGTAATAAATATGAATAACTATTAAAAAAATATTAATAATTTGTAATAATTAGCATTAAATGGAAATAAATAGAAATAATTAGATATAAATAGAAATAAATAGAAATAAATAGTAATTAATATAAACAATATTGAATAAATTGCAATAATTATCAATAATTAGTAATAAACTAACACAATTTCTACCAGAGTAACAATTACTAATAAATTGGTTTAATTTTTAGTGGATTGGTGGAATCTCTTTTGCCTGATGGTTAATCTCCTTGTAACATTCTCTCACAAAAAACATTATGAAAAATATTCTCCCACATAAGGATATCTATTTTCTTATACATGAGAAAAGAGAGCAGTGTGATGAGGCCTCCATGCTCTCCATTATTGTGTATACAAAATTGGATATACGTACTTCAATGTGGATTTTTCATAGAGATTTCAGTTGAAAAAGTTGCAATGAGATGATTCGTCAGGAAAAGGTGGCACTTTTGTGTGTTGAATCGTCTCCTTGAATCTTTCTTCCAATGAAACCACATTGAAAATTCCACTCTAATGTATGGATATCCATTTTCATATGCATGACAATGGAATGTGGCCTGAAGAGGGCTCCAAATTCTGCATTCTTGTGCATGTGAAAATGGATATTCCTACATCAGAGCAAATTTTTCATAGTAATTTCATTCGGAGAATGTTTCAAGGAGATGAGTATTTGGGAAAAAGAGTTTCTATCAATCTGTTGTAAATTATGTAGCCCACAGTTAGTATAAATTAGTTGTAATTACTTATAATTTTAAGTAATTAGTTTTAATTGTTATAAATCATTTTATATTAAAAAAATTAAAAAAACAGTAAATAAATACTTAATAATTGATATTATTATAAATTTATTGAAAAGTGAATTTAATTTTCTTCTCTTATTTGGATAGTGTTTATTTATATCAACTTATTAAAAAAATTAATTATTGTATATTGTTTTAGAGAAATGTGGAACAAGGATTTTGATAATAATCATTATTATATGAACACTCATAGATAAATCATTGTAGGGTTCAAAATGGTTCAGGTTTAAGTCATGTATATATTGAGGGTGTTGAAGCCTTCTTATCATTTACATCATCAAAAAAAATCAGAAGGGATAATTAAGTTTTCTTGTAAAAAATGAATTCTGAGGACATTTGACACATTTGATAATGTTGATGGTCATATATTGAATTTATGTTTTCAACTAGATTATGTTTTTTGTAATTAACATGGTGAAATTAGTTCAAGAGAAGATACCAATAATTTGTTTCTATATCTATCATGATTTAAAAATGTAGTACATGATGTGGTAGGTTTATCTTTACATCAAATTTAAACTCAAGATGATATTGATTTAACTCTTGATTTTGAGCTATATCAATTTTATGAGTTGTTCAGGTCCGTTGAGGATGCATTATATCTTGGTTGCAATATAAAAAAAATTTGAAGTGGATGATAAATTAATTTCTATTAAATAAAATAATGGAATATCAAATATATATTTTGATCAAATATTCTCTTTGGTTAAAAGAAGTTTACCTAAAAAATAAGTTTTTCCAACAAATTAATACGAGAGAAAGAGGATGGTTTGTTATTTGGGTCTTTCATATCAAAAGATTCATGCATGATCAAATTGTTGCATCTTATATTATAGTAAAAATGAGTCTTTGGATTGTGGTAGAACATGTGGAAAATTGATGTATAAAGTGGTTCAACTAGAAAATTTAGGATTGATTCCTATAAAATAATAGAGATATTTATCACTTACACCAATATTGTAGTGTTTATTTATGTTTCAAAACATATAGTCATTGATATCATAGAAAAACCCCATATCTCAACAAATAAATGATTAAATCATTCCTTTAGTAGTGATTCATGGAAAAATTTTGACCATGTGCTTCTTCAGTTCACATTAAAAGCCCAAAATGTGTGACTGAGTCTTTTTACTAACGATTTATATCTATTTAGTTCTTACAGTTGTCGGTATTAATGTTTGACTATATTTATATCTCTCTACAATTTATCTCAATGGATGTCGATGAAGGAACCACATATATTTTTGACCTTATTAATTCTAGGACATCTGAAAAAAATTATTGATGTTTATTTTAAACCATTAATTGATAAATAAAATTCATTATGATGTAATGGTTTTATTACATATGATGTTGTTGTGAAAAATAATTTCAACCACAAATCTACATTAAAGTAGACAATTAGATACTTCCCAGCATATGGCATCTTATTTTGTTGTGGTACACATGGTCCAAAATAATTTCTATATCGTATGAGAGACATCAAAGTTTTTATGTTCGTCAATGGAAAAAACCCATATTTTTTCCCAGTTATCACATATTCCTTCCAACTGATCGTCCTTTTCCAAGGAACAAGTATCATTTCAAAAAAGGAACAATTAAAATAGGTGGACCACCAATAACGACATCAGTTATAGAGTGAAAATCATTTTTCTATTCATTAACTCCCATCACATTTGGACCAACAATACAAAATAGTAAATTGATGGCTTTGGGAATAAACATAATCAGATAAAATAGAGCATTTTTTTGGATCTTCAATATTTGTCCAATTTGTTGTCCCATCACATGTTTTATGTCATGCATATTATGAAAATTGTTTTGATATATTATTTCATATAGTTTTGGATATACTGGGTAAGACCAAAGATAATGTAATTGCATAATTAGATCTTGCCCAAATTTATTTGTGACCAAAACATGAACTGTTTCAAAATATCAGATCATAGAAGTTAATGACGGAAAATGTAGATTATACACTATCCTTGGAAAATGATTATTATTTTGTCAGCTGATTGCAGATTTCATAATTTCAGATGGCAATGCTTTTAATTTGAGAAGATGTGTCAGAAGTTGTCATATTACCGGATTAAAAAGTCCTGAATATCATGTTATAATGAAAAGACTATGGCTAATAGGATTAACATGTTTGGTGAATTATATTATTTAAGGTGCGATAATAGACATATAATTTTTCCCATAATATTTTTGCTGGGACAACACACTAAGATCCCCTAGGAAGGTTGTAAGAATGTTTTATTTAATTTTATTTAAAATGGTTTCTTTGACTCAATGGGAAATTTTATATTACCATTTCCACATGTCAAAAAATTTGGAGATCTAGTATAGTTTCGATTTATGTAATCATTCGAGAGATGCATGTAAAAATTTAAGAAAAAAGTACATAAAATGTATCGGCTAAATTCCCAATTGCATAACCATATTTGTAGGATGATTTTTTCTGCTCTCATTATTTTCAATATAAATATCCCTAAAAACACAACTAAATTGGCCTTAAAGAGAGAAATGTAGATGATAAAATAAGAAATCATCTATCAATTTTTAATCAGCCCGAACATCATTTTGGTGGATTCATGAACGATTGATTTTAGATGATGAACACCAAAGAGCTCACACATACATTTTGCCTAAATATGAATAAATGACAACATCTGTACTATGAGTTCTCCTATCAATTATTCTATAATAAATTTTATAGGAAATTAAACATATTTTATTTTTAGGTTATTTGATAATCATATCAATATACAACTTCCAAAAATTATAGCAGCTTCTCTCAAAGAATGTCGGTAAAATAATTTTTCTTACTGGTATCAAAAATAGGTAACATAAATTATTTATAGATTAACAGATAAAATAAATTTTTTACTTGTTATATTGATATTTTTTTTTAAAAAAATCAAGTATCTCAACATGATGATAAAATTGATAATCAATTGTGTGTATTTTGTAAACAACCATCCAAAATGATTAAATCTTATAATGCATATGTGGTGAATGGTTCCCAAATTCACAAATGTACATATGGAGAATAAAAAAATGAATAGAGTTGTTTTCTTGAGAAGATATCATTATAGAGAAGATGTTGACATTTATGGAAAGATGGAAGAAATTATTGAATTGTGTTATCTTTGATAGAATTATATAATGATATTCAAATGTTAATGGTTGGATATTAAGAGAGGCTTGTGTGTTAATATGAGACTTAGAATCGTTGATATTAAATATAAAAGAATTCTTTCAAAAAATTAACCATTTTTATTGGCTCATCAGGTATATAAAAATACATCTTTTTTCACAATGAGATTTTATTATCAAGGAATATACCCCATAGTTAAGGGTCTATGGTAATGATGATGTTAATGATGTTGCAATTGAATTTGAAATGCAAAAAGATAAAGAAACTAAAATGCATAGAGAAATTGTTGATGTTGAGGGGGAATATGAAGACATTAACATCATCATATTTGATGATGAAAATTCAAATGAAGATTGACATAGTTAAATACTAGTTATAATCATATATTATATAGATCTCAATATAATAGTTGTTTTTAACTTTTTTCTATCATCAATAATTATGTGTTTCAGATGGATGATGATCAGTTTCAACAATTTCAGGACATTGATCTACCGTTGGATGTCCAAGATGTTGGATTATCTTACCCCAAGACTACTACTAGTTCAGGGAGGACACGAAGGGGGTTTGGTCTTACCCGATTAATGATTCCCAACCATATCCTGGAGCGGTTTCCACATATTGTCTTTGATCCACGCATGTAGAGGTATGTTAACCTATTTATTTTAGTTAGTTTTCAAACACATATTTATAAACTAATTTTTTTTATTATTTGTTCTTTTTTAACAAATTTTCACATATAGTTGATGGGTATGGGAGCTCTATATTGTGAAATTATTTTTATGAATCTTGGGTCACATGAGATTAGATTCATGTTTATGTTTAGAATAGCATGTTTGATCATTATCTAGTATGTAAGTAAATAATATTTATTTTGAATTTTATTTAATTAATAACATGGTATTCTTATTTATTTTTAGTTTTTATGGTATCTTGTTGATGAGAGCATGCATGGAACTATTTGGAAGGCATGATAGGGGTTTATGCATGGTCATTGCCGTCAGTATTTGTATGATCTGACAAGGAAATAAATGAAGAATGAAGAAGTGATAGAGTTTGAGGAGTCTTATTACACCCACCAACATGATTAAATTTTCTCTCAAGTTTGGGATGGATTATGTGTACACTATATGGATAGTCGTTTTAAGAAGAGATCATTGGTAGGTTGAAAAAATCAAGGGGATATAGGAGGTGACACATCAAGCTGCTAGTTGTGCATTTAGTATGCATAGAAAACATATAATAGTTAGTTTTTTAAAAATAATTTATACAACATTAATGTTAAACACTTTATTTTATATTTATATAGGCATTTGAATGGCCTAATAATACAAAGTTTTATGTTTATAGGAGGATGTACATTAATTTGGTCACTACAGATATTAGAGGTGATTGCTAGCATCATATTCTGGTTAATGTATTCTTTTTTCGAGTTTTAAAATAAACTAAAAATAATATTTTAACTATTATGATTTAAAATTGTAATTGATGTATTTATATGAGGAAACAACGTCCTAGAAATAGATTAAGAGACAAGCTGAGACTGAGGTTAAAACTAGTGCCCGCCAATTTGATGAGGCAGCATGCATGCAGGTGACCCCATGTGTCTTTGAGAAATGTCGAGTTGTTGGTATCGACTCTCGATTGATGCATGCGAGTTACAATGGGACCAACAAAATGTCAACATCCAGTTCGAGAGAAGCTCATGGAGAGTCATCATCTTTGGTTTCACATTATCAAGAGAAATTGTGAGCTCAGAATGAAATTACATAAAGTATGCATAGGGATCTGGAAGAGCCATGTTGACAATAACCACAACAACAGGAGGAGATGCTTTGATGGCAGTCGTAGTAGTACAAGCAAATGATGGAGTAATGCATCGTTTGGCTCATTGTTTAGTGTTGGAGTTCCCTACACCATCTCCTCTAGATCCTCTAGAAGACCCCAATTGATATATTTACATTTTATAATTGAACATTTGGATTTCATTTTTTTATAATATTATATATTTACATTTCTATATAGTGAAATTTCTTTATATTGTAGCGAATATTGTGTTTTTTTTATTTTATAACTTTTATATTTATTTAATTATATTGTTATTTTTCATATTTTATTATTTCATTGTTATTATATTAAATTAATATTTAATAATTTATTACCATTATTATTATTATTTTGTTGTTATAATTTTTTATATATTATTGTGAATATTACGGTTTTTCATATTTTATTAATATTTATTATTTTATTATTATCATCATTGTTAGTAATATTAATATTATTAATATATTTTATTATTATTATTATCATTATTTTTATTATTTTTATTATTTTTTTTTTTATTATTATTATTTATAATAATTATTATTTAATAATTATTAATATTTTATTCACATTATTTTGTTTTTATTGTTATTTTTTATTTAATATTTTTTGATTAATATTATTTTACTATTAGTGATATTATTTTATAAAATTTTATTAACATATTTTTTAAGTATTTGTGATGGTCTCATCACAAATAAGTATTTCTTAAATACCATAGGTTAGAAATTTACAACGTGATTTTCTACAATGGGTCATTTGCAACAGGATCCCATAAGAAATAACTAACTTTTAATTATTGTTAAGAAAATGTTCCATTTTTTATTTTTATGTGTTGGAATCATCCACACTTTAATATGATTCACAATGTTCCTGATATAACTCAAAGTGTTCATTGATAGTTTAAAATTAAAATTTTTCATTTAAAACAGCTTCACTCACTTAAAATTAAAAAAAATTACTTCGTTCATCTCAATAATTTTGGAAAACTTTTCATAATTCATTTATGACATTTAGGAATCAGTCACACATCAAATCGAAACACAATGTGAACGAAATGACTCAAAGTGTGTGTTTCTAGTTCAAAATGAAAATTTAGTAAAAAATATAAGAAACGTACTCAAAATCAAGGAAACACATAAATACGTTTTAATACATTATGATAATGATCTAGATTTCATTTTTTACATGTTGGAATCAACAAAACCTCAATATGCCCCACGGTGTGAGTGCTATGACTCCAATTGTTTCTTTTTATTTAAAAGTGACATTAATTTTAGTAAAAAAGTCATGTGGCATACACATAACTGAGGAAATATATTCATATTATAATTTATACTTTATTAAAATGATCTATAAGTAATATTTTGACATGTAGGAATCATTTTCACCTCAATCTGACCCACATTGTCTCTGGTAGGACTCCAAGTGTGCATTTCTATTTTAAAGTGACACTAATTTTAGTAAAAAGACAAGTTGCATAATCAAAACAGAGAAAAAGAATTATAATTTCATTGATACTTTAAGAAACTGATCCATAAGTAATTTTTGATGTGTAGAAATTAGGTTTACGTCATTCTGATGCATGGTGTGCCCGATATGACTCAAAGTGTGTATTTTTATTTAAAATTGACATTAATTTTACTAAAAATTACATGTGACTTACACAAAACTGATCATCGAAATTTGTATTATTTTTTACTTTAGGTAAATGGTCTATAAGTCATTAATTATTTATAAGAATCAATCACACCTTAATCTGATCCACAATGTTAATTGTAGGAATCTATGTGTCTATTATCAGTTTAAAATTGACATTATATTTCAAAAAATTTCACTCATTTAAAACTAATAAAACATGTATATATTGCCTTTATAATATTGGAAAAAATTCATAATTTATTTTGGATGTGTAGGACTCAGTCTCACATTTAACCGGCACTTGATGTGACCAATATGAATCAATGTTCATTTTTGCAGTTTAAAATATCATTTTAATAAAAAAATGTGTGTGACATGATAAAAAAATAAATAACATTGTCATTTTATTTATACTTTTATATAATGGTTCATATTTAATTTTTGATGTGTATGAATAAACCTCACCTCAATCTGATGAATGGTGTGACCAGTATGAATCCAAGTGTGTCTTTTTATTTAAAACTGACATTTATTTTAGGATGAAACTAATTGAAAAACTCAAAACAAATAAAATTAATCATATTATATTTATAATTTATATAAATTACCCATAGATAATTTTTGATGGGTAGGAATCATCCTCACCTCAATATGATTCATAGTGTGACTGGTATGACTCAATGTGTGCATTTTTATTTAAAAATGACATTATTTTTTGTAAAAAAATATGTGACATACTCAAAACTAAGAAAATAAATTTTTATTTCTTTGATACTTTATTAAAATGATCTATAAATCATTTATGATGTTTAAAAATCATCCTTACCTCAATTGGATGCACAGTGTGCCCTGTATGACTCAAAGTGTCTGTTATCAATTTAAAATTTACATTTTAGCTCAAATAGTGTCTCATCTAAAACTAATAAAACAATATTTTATTATCTTGATAAATTATGAAAATAATTTATATGTCATTTGTGGAATTTATGAATCCTTTTCATATCAAACTGACATACAATGTGGCCAGTACAACTCAAAGTGTGTGTAACCAGTTTAAAATGACATTTTAGTAAAAAAGACAAGTGACATACTCAAAACAATTAAAATATATTTTGATTGTTTTAATAATTTAGTAAAATGACCCATATGTAATTTTTTATGCATAGTTATCATCCTCCACTGAATCGGAATCACAGTGTGATGGATATTACTACAAGTGTGTCTTTTTATTTAAAATTGACCATAATATTAGTAAAAAATACAAGTGACATACTCAAAACAAATAGAATTCATTTGATTTATTATTAATACTTTTATAAAATAATCCTTAAGTATTTTTTGACAAGCTAGAATCATCTTCACCATGATTGGATACACGATGTTCCCAGTATGACTCAAAGTATCTGTTATGAGTTTAAAATGGACATTTCCATACAAACATTGTGTCCCTCACTCAAAAAAATAAAAATTCTCTAAAATTATATTGATAATTTATTAAAATGATTCACAAGTCATTATTGACATGAGAGAATTAGTCTCATTTCTATCCGACATACGACATGATCGGTGTGACTCAATGTGCATGTTTCCAAATTAAAATTACATTTTAGTAAATACATTATTGACATACTCAAAACTGAGAAAACATATTTTTATTTTTTTCATTATTTAGTAAAATGATCTATAAGTAATTTTTTACAATGAAAAATTGAGCACATTTCAATATAACACACGATGTGATCAGTATGACTTTAATTGTGTGCTTTCAATATATAAGATTAATTTTAGTTTAAAAGGCGCATCACATCGCCAAAACATAGCAAATGATCAAAAATATGTTTATCAACATTTTATCGACTATTTATTAATTAATTTATGCATCATTTTTATCTTTTAAATATTTAATTTTCATATATATATAAATTGAATTTGAATAAAAATGGTGGGATTTGTAAAAATCAACTACAACTCAATCTAATACAATGTTTTCTTGGTATGACTCGAAGATTAGTTTAAAACGGACACATTTTTTATTTTATTTCTATATTGTCTTACAAACTTAAGAATATTTTTTTATATAGGTTTGTTCTATTTCTTGAATTGGTTTGGTCTGTTAGGTAATTGCATGACAGGGGGTTAGGGGCCAAAGATAAATGAACATTGATGTTTTTGAATTTCTGTGATAATTTTTACTTTCACTTGTAATTGTATGAACCAATGATTAAAATGTTAATAATATTGTTTTTTTTCTTTTATTTGTGTTGTAAAAGTTATTTCATTTAGACTATATATTTATAACCAATTTTTTATTGTTGTTTCTGCTTCTACAGTGTGCTGTGAATTTAACAACACATTATTGTTTCCCCCTTTATTAGTGCTAGAAAAAGCGTTGATAAAAGCCTGGGGTTTTTAATCAGGATCTGGTATTCAATGATTTTTAGGATGAATATGTCCAATTTTAGTGGTTTTAAAGGCCTATTTTTTAGTAGTGAGTGGATCAGTAAATGTATTAAGTCTCTACATATTACCTAATGAATTAATTGTTCATATCTCTTATTCAACTCTTTGAAATAAATTCATTATCATATTCATGAAACCCTTACCATGTCTTTATGAACCATATTCTCTGTAATGATATTCAGTTATGGAAAACTCAAATTCATACATTTACTGTATATTATCATTTGACTGCTCATGTAAAATTAAATTGTAGCCCACATGAATAAATTATAATTGGTGATTACCATTATTATAATAGAATGATGCATTTACAGCCAATACAACCAATCTATCATGTGTCTAACACATAGATATTCTACATGAACCTCATGTTGTTATTATGATAATGGTTTCTTCAACAGGTCTACTACAATATTCCATGTAGTCACCCAACCAATCTCTAAATCGCCCCTATCAATGATCTCTTGTATGAGATGGAATATGTGCAGGATGTTTTTGGTCTATTGATGAGATCAGGGTTCATTAGACTGAGAAATATAACCATTTTAATCATTATATAGCTCAATTTATTCTTTTTTTAAATGAACCACTCTATGTTCAGAAATGAACTTATATATCCAAATAGCTTCCTTCACTACATATAATGACATGATGTATTCTGCCTCTGTTATAGAGTCTACTATAGTGGCTTATTTGGAACTCTTCCAACTAATTTCTCTAATATTTAGTAAAAACACAATTATTGATTGATATTCTCTTTCATATTTTTTAAAATTGAAACTATATTTTATGTAACCCTTTACACAGTCAGTGATCAACCCCTCCTACAATGAACAATAACATATCCTTAGTCCTTCTCAAGTATTTAAGGATGTTCTTTATATTAATTAAATGACTCTCACTAGGATTGGATTGAAATACACTAGTTTTACTCAAAAAATATGAGATATCATGTTGAGTAAAGAACATGGAAATCATTATAGATACTTTGAAAGAATCATAATGTTTTATATACTTACAATATAAAAAATTTGATAGATCAGAAACATTTTAAATATATGTTCCATGGAACACTAGTAAAGACCTTATATTGGAGTTTTCTATGCTAAATTACATTATCAATTTACGAATATATGTGTCCTAAATAATTCCAGAAAACATATTAGATCAATCACTATAGATCATTAAACTTATTATGTAAGCTACTTCACCCATGTATTTAATTGAGAAACAATTTCATTGCCAAATCTTCATAATGTGAGAAGGTGGGACATTATTTTCAATAATTAATATATCAACTGCACACAAAATTAGGAATACTACAATACTCCCACTAAACCACTAGTATACGTAGGAATCATCTATGTTCGTAATGAAACCTAACTCTTTGATTGTATCATGAAACAATATATTCCAACTCTGAAAAGAATACTCTAGTCCATAAATAGATTCTTGTAACTTGAAAACCTCAAAACACTCATTTGGAACTTTAAAACCCTCAGGATGTGTCATGTACAGATCCAATGATAAAAACAATTAGTAATATAGTTTTGAAATCTATTTTATATATCTCATAATCATAATTATTCATCTTGGATTAAAAAATTTGATTGGACTTTATCATCATAATAGGTGAAAAGCTTTATTCATAGTCAATAATATGAACATATTTCTCACCCTTTTCCACCAAACATGATTTATAGTTATACATTCTACCATCTATGTCAGTTTTCATACTAGAAACCCACTTTCATGATATGGTTATCACCACTTTTGGTGCATACACCAAGTTAAATACTTGGTTAGTGTGCATGGAGTCTATTTGTGATTCCATGGATTTTAACCATTACATAGAATTCTAACTCTCAATGACCTCTCTATAAGATTTGGGTTCATATTATATGAACAATAATTCATCATCATTATCCATTATAAATGCATAGATATTGAGTACTTGATGAATCCTACCAGGCCTTTGAGGTTCTTCTGTAAATTGAGTTGGCTCTTCATCCAGAACTATTTGTGGAACCAGCTTAACGTCCATCTTAGGAACACTTTCTATTTGTTGGTCCTAAACCTCTCCAAGTTCAATATTCCTCCCACTAACTCATTGAATTAGATATTCCTTCTCAGTAAACATTATAATAAAAATCCACAAACACTTTATGTTAAATAGGGTGGTAAAAATAATATCCCATGGTTTCATTAGTATGACAAACAAATAAGCACTTATCTGGTTCGGGGACAAGATTATCAGAATAACATTATCATATGAGTGATTCAAAACCCCAAATTTTCATAAAAGTCATTTTGGAAATTTTCCCAGCCCTTATATCATATGGTGTCTTTATGATGGATCTATATGGAATACGGTTATGTAGTAATGCAAAAATCACTAGATTGTAACTCAAAAACGAGACAGGAAGACTATATAAACTCATCATCAATCAAATTATTTCTAGAAAGGTTTGATTATTCCTTCCAAATACAATATCCCATTTTGGTGTTCTGCGAGGATTGATTTGTGATATAATTACTCAATATATCATATAGGATATAAATTCACGAAACATGGATTCACCACCCTTATCCAAATAGAGGACTTCAATAATTTTTCTTAATTTCTTATATACATTTTTCTAAAACATATTGAACTCTTCCAAAGTTTCATACTTTTGAATCATTAAAACATATAACTGTTCTGAATAAAGTTATCAACAAAAGTAATGAAATTCCTAAAACCATTATTTTCTCGTGTACTCATTGGCCTACAAACATAACTATGTATGAGATCCAATAGTCAACTATCCCTCCCACATTTTCTCTCAAGAGGTAAAATTTTCATTTTCCCAATAAACAAGATTTTCTTTTATCAAATGATTCATAAACAAATGAGTCTAACAATCCATATATATGGATTCATTGATTTTTTTTATCATTTATATATTCAAGGTGATGATGCCAAAGGTTCGTGGGATTAGAATCAACTCCATCCTTCTTATTCTAGGTATTATAAATATGATTATCCATATGTGGATAAATAAACCATTCATTGTATTCTCATTTCCATAAAAACATTATTTCTTACATATAGAAAAACTTTTGTTCGTAATAATGATTTAAAATATCATCTTGCCCAAAAAATATATAGAAATTAAATTCCTATTTATAGTGGGAACATAATAATACTTTTTAATTTCTAGATTAATCCACTGGGTAAAATCAGATCATAATTTCCGACCTCTAATGCAACAGCTTTTTCTCAAATACTGACAGGAAGATCAACATTAACCTTAATCAATACCTAATATATCTAAGACTATTTTTTTCCACATAAATGTGTGATACCCACTAGGTATCTAATACCCATGATTCAAAGTCAGAGAAAATTATTTCTGTAAAATTCTAATTTGGGAACTCTAAATGCTTTTTATTGAGAACAGTTGTCATTCCTAGATACCACTATTGAACTATTTTATATGGCATTCATATTAATGGTATCAATATGATTATTGTGTAGTATTCCATATTATAAAATAAATAAATATCATTTTTGTGAGTATCGTGTATTATATATTTTCATTATGGTATTTTAATTAAATTTATCTCAAAAAATTGATGATACTAAACATCATATACATTTAGTGAGCCAACATCAAAAATCTACTTTGTAATGTGTCTGATTTAGTGCTTCTCTCACCAGTTAGTTATTTATATAGTTAATCATCTCAATAAAAATAGTTGTGACTCTTGGATAGTTGAGTGGATAAAAAAAATTAAATCCATCATATGAATACACTCATTTCTATTCCATTTGTATCCTAATCATATTAGGGCCTATAATCTAGTTTAAACCAATAGAACACCAAAAACAAGATAATAAAAGATGATATAGAGTCATCAATGTTTAACAAAATCCCTAAAATATATTAATACAGATTCAATCATTATTTCCTTCCTTACACATGATAATCCAGTGGAACCCATCTTTAATATGACCTACCAGGTTGGATGATCGAGGTCTTTACATTTATCACTCTAGAAAGAATCTTATACTTAGTATTTGAGGGGTTTCTCCCTCCAACAACTCGAATGGCTTAAATTTTTATTATTATTTATAAAAAACCCATTTAAGAGAACCATGTGGAACCCAAACATCATAGAATTAATACATATCACAACCTAATGCTGGGAAAATAAACCTGAACTAACAACATGGATCATCCCCTCCCTAGTGTATGAATCATGGTGATGCTCTCCACCATTACAAGGTTGTCCAGAAAGGAAGTGTCATATGTCAATGCACATGCCAGATTTGATGGCTATCTCCATACCCTCTCAAATATCCAAATCCGAACAGTGATTCATAGTTGAACTACAAACTCTAAACCTCCATTGGGACCTGTTCCTAGTTATCAAGTCCAACGACTGCATTAAAACATAAAAAATCATTACCACCACATATAGCATCACTAGAGCCACCAACACCTAAAACAGTCATGCCCCACCATTTCCATGAACCACTCTCTACACAACAGCAACAAGTAATCAAACGGAAGACACCCCATTTTGTTGGATGTCAGGCAAGCACCACCCTGGGCCGGTAGGCCCAAAAATGGCTCCAACGAAGCACCGCTGGGGAGGGGAACCAAGATTACCAAACTAGTAGCACCGCTTTGGGGTGAAACCGATAAGATCATAGCAAATGCATAATTTTCACTGGATGCCAAATTAGATGGAATCTCGTCCAGAGGTATAGAGGAACCCACAAACCATGAGGAGGGATTTTTCATCACTATCGACACCACAAACCACCAATGTCATTAAAAATTCCAAATCATCATAGAACCACATAATGAATCCATCAAACTGAAAAAGTAAACCTCCACTAAGAAACCAGAAATAGGAATCTGCCTCCCCCGTGCCACTCTAAAACATACTATGACCCCCCCCCCTGAAAGATCGGATATGGTGTGGAGCCATGCAAACCCTATCGCGCCAAGATCCATGTCCGAACTGGAATCTGAATCAACAATCGACATAACAAACAATGAACTGGGGCTAATGTAGATCCACACCAAGCTACTAGGAGATACACCACCGAAGACCAAAGCACTATGATCCACTAAAGTCAAGAATCCTAGGACCAAAACACCATGATCCACCAAATCACCGAGGACCATGGTCAATGAAACACCACATCGAGCTCCTTAGGAAGATGCTGTCAGGGACTAAATCGTGCCAGAGGATGGAAGAAAGATAAGTTGGATGAAACCCTAGCCTCCTCACGACAAATGCAACCCTCCTCTCATAGGCCCTTCTCCAATTCAATTAAATCATAATTTTAACACATAAAACTATTTAAGGGTTTTTCTATTTATGGTGTCCCCATGTTCCAACCACCAAATTAGTGTGTTCACTCCACATTATTCGGTAACTCTTTAATCACCCCCAAAGTCTATGTTAATCACCCATAAAATGAAGTAGATTATCTTAATACATATATAAATGAATCATATGAATAAGGTATGAAAACTCTTCATGTAAAGGCATATAGTTATATGAGATTTAAAAACACCACATGATTAAGCATAAAGTGATAGATAGACAACCACTTTCACTTCCTTAGATAAGAAAATCCTCTAATAAAGTTGGAGGTCTGACCCCAAGTACCACTACCTGAGGTACTTTTACTCAAGAGAGAATTCAATTAATCAATACTCTAATACCTAACATGCATAAATTATGTCCAAAAAAAATTATCAATCTGATAATTATAATTAAAAACTGTGGTCAAGGTATATCAAAACCAAGTTTAATGATTACAAGCCTAGCATGATATGAAAGTATCTATCCTATACGAAATTTATCATATAAATGGGAATAAATGATATTTATATTTCCTAAACATTAATATCAAATAATCTTCAGAAATAAAAACAATTATTTATTTTAAATAACATGAGATATTTATGAACTATTCATAAATAAATACTAATTATTAACATTTTGAAATTCAGCGTGAATATAAAAATTTATATTCATTTCAATATGAATCTATCCACATTTTAGATTAAATGGTTTTTATATGATATTTAATTAATGATAAGAATTTTAGAATTCAATGTCTATTATATACACATTTTATATGATCTAAATATCATATATTATTTAATTTAAAAACACATTATAATTCACCTATTAATATTTCTAAATAATAATTTTTTATGTCATAAGTTATTCCAATTAAATTTTCAAAATATATTATAAAATATTAACCTTTAATACATTGGAAAAATGTTTCAAAAATATTTTTTTAATTAATTATAAACAATTTATAATATATTTATTTATTTATAAAATATATATTAATTAAAATATCCTAAGATACCTTTTATTACCATTTATAAATATTTGACAAACCCTAAAACCATTTCTGATTTAAAAAAAATAAAATATATTTTTTTCATTCCCTTAATTAGAATTCATATTCTGCATAACGGTATCCTCCCTTTACCCTTATAAAAATACCCTACGTAAGGGTTCTGATGTTTTTAGACGGTGTGAAAAGATAATATGCATATTAACATTACATAAATCCCTTATGTAAAGGTATTACCTTTACACTAATCCATTTCATAAGGTTACTCTCTTTATTTCGTAAACTCTGTAAAGGTAAACATCAAGGACCTTTAGGTGGTAACTACCTTTACGTGTAAGTGTAAATCACTAATGGACTATATGCAAACTCCTTGCATAAGTATACAACTTTTATGAAACTCATTTTCATAAAGATAATAATGATTTTACCTTTACATAGACCTTCTATAAAGGTATCATGTAAGGGTATCACATAAGGGTAAATCATATTTACCTTTACGTAGCACTACTGCATAAAGGTACTACCTTTATGAAACCCATTTTCATTAAGGTGATAATGAGGTTACTCACACGCAGACCTTCTGTGTAAGGGTTTGAACTTTATGTAATCTACTTGTATAAGGGAAAATCAAACATTCCTTTACACAACTCATGTAGGTGTCTTAATCCTTATCTAGTTTTATAAAAATTTTATTCTTTATTTTCCTTTGAATACTAACAATTCAAACATGCTTAAATCTAGAATTATCTCAATCAAATACCACTAATAAGTTTTGTATGATCATCTAATGACCATAAATTGTGGAATACAATCCGAACACAAGAGAGATATATATTCAAGAAATAACATGAAAATGATATAATATAAATAGAGGACTCGATATTTGAAAGTTGTAGTAGTCTCCATCGTCCCTTTTTAGAGAATGTTTGATTAATACCATAATGAGTAGGGAAGAAAAGTACCCAGTCTCCATGGGAGTATACTGGCCAATTAATCCATGAACACTTTGTGAGGATACCTACAAAACTAAAGAGTTTCTAGAACCTTCTCAAAAGAGAACAACAATGTTTCAGGAGGAATATAATTACAATAGGATAAAATGCATCACACACAACGCCCACCCAATATGAGGATCTCATCCTCTTATATAGAAAAATCACGAGGCTCCTCCAATGCGCTGTATGTATTTCTACCAATTGGGATATAATTCACTGAATGGTTTCAATGAATTAATGAAAAGCCTTTAATAAATTCATAAATGGATTTTAACTGACAAAACCATATAGTAGAAAATAAATTATATATCTAAATATAAATATATAAAACTATATTGTTCATCCATCACATGCATGGATAACACACGCATCAAATTCATTTCATAAATGTAGAGTTATATATATAATCATATATATATATATAATGGAATTAAATTCATGTGTACATGTATCTCTTGCGTGTATGTTTTAGTGCACATCGAACAAGGAAAATACCACCAATCATCTGGTGGTCAATACAACACCCTGATATTTTAAAAGAACATTATGTTTGATAGTGTATTCGACATGCAACTCCAAGCTTAAAAGACCATGAAATAATATTATTTTAAACATGACCATAATAATCACTACAATAAAATATATCTTTAACTGCATTGACCTTTATCAATGATAGAAAAAAGTGATGATAAAGATGCCCTTTTTTAGCACTAAAAAAGCACTGATAAAGGGTTCCTTTATCAGTGGAAAAAACCGCCCATAAAACGAACCATTTATTAGTTCCTTTTCTAGAAATGATAAAGGATTAAATTTTATCAACATTTTTTAGCACCGACGAAAGGAAGCCATTATCAGCAATTTATTTTTATCATTGATAAAGATTTCCTTTTATCAGTTCTTTTTTGTTAGTGTTGGTAATGGGTATCCTTTATTAGTAATTTTTAGCATTAAAAAAGGTTATGTTCATCTGGTGAGTCCCACATCATAGTAGTGCATGGGAGGTCACTCCTTTATATATCATCTTGCAACATTCATTGGTCAAAATACTTTTGTGGGGATGCACCCCCGCATACATTACACACACTTATAGA
Organism: Viscum album; assembly: GCA_963277665.1. Classification (NCBI taxonomy): domain Eukaryota; kingdom Viridiplantae; phylum Streptophyta; class Magnoliopsida; order Santalales; family Viscaceae; genus Viscum; species Viscum album. Next base: position 2,042,683,326 of record OY728141.1, on the reverse strand, counting down.
GTCTCGTGCATGCCTTAGACCACCCAATACTTAAGCCATCCTTCGACCACAGTCATATTCGGGTCATATAAGACCCGACTCAATCCATTTCCAAATTTTTTATACAATCCAATAAAAAATAAATGTATTAAAAATAATACTAAAATAAATAATTAAACCAATAAACATTTAAAAATTATTAAATTAAAAAATAGTAATTGATTAATTATTGATAAAAATGAATAAATTTAATATACATATATAAAAACTATAATTATAAATAAGTAATATATATTAAATATAGATATATTAAATTAATAAAATGAAATAACTAAACAAATAAAAATTAAAAATAAGTAAATTATGAAAAATATTTAAAATAATATTAAATAAATAATTATTCATAAATATGAATAAAATTAAAATACATATATATAGATTATAAATAATAGTAAATAGTATATATATTAAATATAGATATATAAAATGAATAAATTATAATAATAAAATATAATTAAAAATTTACAAATTACAAAATTAATAAAAAAATAACGAAACATTTATTTATAAAAATTAATAAGTTTAATATATATATATATATATATTAATTATAAATAGTAATATATAATATGTAATAAATAAAAATATAGAAAATGAATAAAATGTAGTAGATTAGAAACATATTAATATCTTATTCATTTGTATGATTTTATACATAATTATTCATTAAATCATTTTATATAGAAATATATTCATATATATGAAATATATATGAAATATTTCCTAAAATATGATTTAAATTATACAAAATAATTATGATTACATTAAATATGTCATATATTTAGTGTAAAATGAATTAAAATTAAAAATTAATATTAATTAAAAATACTAATTAATTGTATTGAGAAATGTAAATTAATTGATTTTTGTTTGATTTTTCAATTTAATAAATATAAAACATGTGTTATAATGATTTCAAAAATACTTATTGGAAATAAATTAATTTTTATATAAAATGTACACACAAAACAATTTATGTAATTAATGAAATCTTATTTAGAAACACCAACACAAAATATTTATGTAATTTATTCAAAGTTTTTTATTCATTTTAGAATTTCATATAGTAAAATAATACATTTAAAATATTGTTTTTTAGTAAATAAATTTTATTTATTTATTTATAATATTATTACAGTTAGGTATTATTTATTCATTTTTAATATTTATTTTTTTTGGAAATTTTTTTAATATTTATTTATCAATATTTATTCACTGGGTATTAATATTTTTAATATGTATATATTCATCATTATTTCAATATAAATCTATATTTTTTAATTATTTATATTTAATTAATAAAACTTATCAATTTTTCAAAAAAATTAAAGTATACCCATTTTTATTTTTTCAATTTCACTCAATTTTAACATGCATGCATTTAAGATCATATATTAAGTAATAATGTTAAAATTTTATTTGTAAATAAATATATTTATAAATTTATATTTACAATATTTATAAATTTATAAATTAAAATAATAAATAAATAAATATTATTATTTTTAATTGTATTTATAGAAGTATAAATAAATAATTATATATATATATTTGTTTATTTATATAATTATAAATTTATACTAATTTTATTTAAATAATGACTATATTTACTATATTTATATACATATTTATATTTATATTTATATATATTTATTAAATATATATATAATTATATAAATTTATATAATGATATAAATATATAAATACAATTTTATTTAAAAAGTAATAATATAATTATAAATAAATATTTATGTATTTTAAAAATTATAAAAATTTAATAAATAAATTTAAATAATGAATATATTTCATATATTTATATTTATATTTATCGATATTTATTATTTTTCCATATACTTATATTAATATATATAATGATATGAATACATTTAAAAGAAATATATTTAAATAATGAATATGTTTACTATATTTTTATTTCTATTCATACAAATTTAATAAATATATATCTAATTATATAAATATATATAATGATATAAATATATATATAAATGTATATTTATTTTATTTATAAAATTATATATTTATAATTATAAATAAATGAATATATATTTAAAATGTATTTATATAATTATAAATAAATAATTATATATGTAATTAATTATAATATTATAATAAATATATTTTCATATTGTATATATTATATATATATAATTATTAAAATATATAAAATGATATAAATAAATTTATAATCATAAGAAAATATTTATAAATATATTTACAAATATAATTATAAAAAACGGGCTATTTTTTACCACTGATAAAGTAGCCTTTTATCAGGGCTAAAAGTTTAGCATTGATAAATATGGTTGTTAACAAAACTTTTTTTGAACTGATAAAGTTCTGTCTCTATCAGAACTACCAAAGAATTGATAAATATATATTTTATGAGTGCTTGTTTGTGTAGTGTTCATAAAAGCTATCATTATCAGTACTTTTTTTGGAAGCACTGATAAAACACTTTCTGGTCTTTTTAAATGAGCACTTACTGCACTGATTTCAATCAAGATTTACAAGATTTCGTGGATGTTTCCTGCTTCTAGTGATCCTCCTTTACTTTATCTTATATAAATCAAGCGTTGAATCTAAGGTATGTTATTTTTTTCTCCTAATCTCTCATTTCATTCTTGTTCGGGTTCTAAGATTTTCATAATTATGGTGTTCTCTTGGTTCAGTGCTATCTTGAATTATTGGGGTGTTTTCTTGGCTCTGTGTTTTATCCTCCTATCTAATTTGACTCTTAGTAATTTCATAATCTTGTATGGTCCAAACCTCCCACTTCAAGTTCAATGAGCCCCATTCAATTGGTTTGGGTTCCTTCCATAAACAATCTTCAACCGAAAATATTTTAGAATGAAAATTTTAAAACCGGACATGTAAAGACCCAAAAATTTCAAGGAATTTTTTTTCTTAATTTCATTAGAATTTTATGAATCTGTGGCTTCTAACGGATCTTGATTCTGAGGCCCGCTGTGCCTGGAATCAATTTCTGATGATTAGCTCATGTATGTTCAGTGAATGAATGAGCGTGTTTTTCAATCTTTTAAACCAATTCTCAGAATTAAAATCTGATGGCACCGTTGAACTCGCAGCTCGGGTTTTCGCTTAAGAAGACTTTCACCTCGACAAAAGATGATCGGGTATGAAAGTTATTTTTTGGGGTTGTACGCGGGTTAAGAAAATAAAATAAGTGAACAACTTATTTTATTCTGTTAAACACATGCCATGCAGATAAAGTGGTTAGAAGCTCCACTGGGGAGTTGGTGGTGGGACCGTCACCCCATAACCCCCATGAGAGGTTATGGTGGTGGTTCCCACTGAGATCCAACCTCCCATGTGAGGTTGTTTGTGGTGGAAACCACACAAGGTCTGCCATTAATGGGAGGGGAATCATAACTCTTTGACTCCCCATCATTTTTTAGGGAGAGCCTCTAGGTTTAAATCCCCTTCTTAATTGAGGAGGTTGAAACCTCCCTTTTTAATGAGAGGACCACCGAAGCATTAACCACCCCCTTTACTTTTTGTGGTTAATTAACGGTGGGGCCCATCAGGAAATATCCTCCCTTTGGAGGATATTCTTCTATTGGGACCACCCGGGCCAGTAACACCCCCGACCAGCGGCTAGGGCGGGCCCTGCTGGGCGCCGCTGGGCGCCGCTGGTCAGTCAGCCGCGTGGGCCACATGCGTCGGGCCGCGCCGGTCGTGCCGTGCTGCGCCAGCACTAGGTCGGACTGAGCCAGTCGCAGGCCGGGCCACGCCCATCCAGAATGGGCCACGCCAAACCGGGCCGGACCCGGACCCAGGTTGGGTCGACCCAAGGGGGTGTAGGGTCGGGTCAGACCAGGCCCAGACCCCCTATTCTCGGACCATATTCAGTTTAACGTGCATAACATGAGTTGTGCACATTCGATCCACACACCGTCAGTTGCGTATGATTCATTGGATCGAGACGATCGTTTCAGTATATTACACTCAAGGTTTCGGTGACGTTTGGGTATGACCGTGTAGGTTTTAACCCAAAACCAACCGGGCCCTCGGAGCGGAAACGCTTATAACTCGAGGACCGGATACCCGATTGATGTGTCGTCAACTATGTTGGATTAGTCTCGATGATACAGTTCTTTTGGCGTACTCCACATGGGTTTTGGATGTTTTTGGAGTATGGTCAGGTTGGTTGTAGCATTAAAACCATCCGGGCCCCTAGAACGGAAAAGCCAATAACTCACTGACCGGGCGTCCGATTGACGCGATTTATGTTGCATTGAGATCCCTAGGATGAGACCATCCTTTCAGAAACATCCACATGACATTACGTGACACTTGGAAGTATCGACCAGTAGCTCGTGGAGCGGATCCTCCAAGAGACGAGCATATGGAGTACGATGACCTTGTAGTTAGCTGGGACCTGATGACTGTTTGTCCGATTTGATTCGGATAGACTTGTATAGCCCAGTGGGGAGCACTACTTAATGAGGTGGCAGACCCATAGCGGAGGAGAACTACTTTGTGAGGTGCAAGTTCCGCGGTACTCGATAGGAGGAGTACCTCTGTAGGCTATGAGGGGGAGCACTACTTTCTGAGGAGGCAGACCCATGGCGATGGAGCACTAATTTTTGAGGTTGCAGACCCGTGGTACTCGACAGGAGGAGTAACTCATCAGTCTAAAGTTAGTGAGAAGCACCTCGGAGTCATGTCAAAACTACTTCGCTCGACAGAGGAGGAGTTCTCCATCAACCGTGTTTTCATCATCGTGAATAAAAATCTTGGTTTGAGCTGAGTCTTTGAACTTTGTGTTTACCTCATGATTGAGATGGGTCACTTGATAACTTAGGTATATGTATGGGTATATACCTAAGTAAAGGTTATCTGTTGAGACCTTTATTTGTGTTTTATTTCTGTTGGTTTTATTGAGACCTTGAGGGTCTCGGGGTCCCTACTGAGTATCGTTATACTCACCCCTGCACGGGCCATGGCCGCACCTCATTGTGTTGGATGCAGATGACGGACATCACTGATTGTGGTTGAGTCTTTTAGAGCTAGACGGTACCCGGAGGTGGACTTCAAAATGAGACGGTACCCGGAGGTGGACTTCACGACGAGACGGTACCTGGAGGTGACAGACGGATGTGGAGAGTGGAGGTGGCCATCTGTACCTACCCTTCAGGTAGGAACTCCGAAGGAAGATCTAGGGGTAGCTTGTCACCTTCCTGTTATTTTTTCTTTTCATTGTAATTTCGATTGGGCTTGTATTTCAATCACCTTTGTACTTTCAGCACACCCGTTACAGCTTTACTTAGTTTTTACTTCCGCTTGTACTCTGGTTATGTGCGTGTTTACTTTTTATAAAGGCAATGCCTTCCCAGTTATAGGGATTTACTCCTTTGGTGCTAGTCACCTGCCCCTGGACTATGGAAGGTGGGCTTGTGGTTGTCACGGCACGGGCCCCGAGGACGGGTCGTGACAAATTTGTATCATCGGAGTCGGTTCTACCACAGAACTCAGGACTTTGATCATTATTTTATGTGAATCAATATTTCTAGAGGGTAATAAGTGTGGTCTTCAGTTCAGGGAGTCCAGAGATGGTGCGGTCGGCCGACGTATCCATACACCGGGACCCTTACTTCTGAATTCTGACTCAGTGCACGAAAACACTAATTGCGTGTGTGTTTTCAAAGGTTTCTTTTAAATCATCTCAAACCAGGTCAGCTCACTCGGTATTGTCTTTTGACCGTGTCACGTCTATTTCTTTCAGGATGCATCCCCACGGACGATGAGCTAGAGCCCCGAGAGTTATATGTACTTATATCACGTCGAGCAGCAAGGCCTCAATACATGGCCCTCTTTCAGTTGAGGCACTAGCGGAAGCACTAACGATACTACCACCCATTTGGCCACCGATGCCACTAGCCCCAGTATCAGGAGATGTGCGCTACTTGAGCGTGCTGCACGAGTTCAAGCGCCAGAGGCCACCCAGGTTCCGGGGAGAGACGGACCCACATGCGGCTGATGATTGGCTGGAGGTTGTGGTGAGAGTCTTTAGAATGGTAGGGACACCAGTGGACTTACTGGTGATTCTTGCTGCCAACATCCTATAGGAAACAACAGACAGATGGTGGAGCCCGATGTTCTAGATGCAAGACGAGGCGACCCTTCTTTGGGCAGACTTCGAGAGCCTGTTCCGAGTGGAGTTTGTACCAGCCACCATTCGAGCGGTGCAGATACAGGAGCTACTTCATCTGCATCAGGGAAACATGACAATAGCACAGTACTCTGCGAGGTTCACATACCTCTCACGCTACTCCATAGACATGGTACGGGACCCGTTCTTCAGGGCCCAGACCTTCGAGCAGGGATTTTGTCATGAGATCAGAGCTTCAAAGATTCCCCTCAGCACCCCAACATAGACGGGAGTGTTGGAGTGCGCCCTCCTAGTGGAGAGTTTCCTTGCTGAGCAGTCTCCAGAAGCGGTACCCTATACTAGCCGGTATGTAGCAGAGTCTTATACAACTGGTAGTAGACAAATGATGCAGAGGTCCATGAGAGCCAGACCTATATGTGGTCAACCACATGACTCTAGATCGGTAGTGCGAGGCACCTAGGGTAGAGAAAGATCCATACCTACCATGATGTGTTATGCATGCTACGAACAGGGTTAGATGAATCGTGACTGTCCGACCCACCGCTCGGATTATCAGCAAAGAGAAGAAGGACCTCCCAAGCAGAGGCAGAGGTTTGATTGAGGCGGACCTCAAGGAGTGGGAGATAGAGGTTGGGGAGTTGTCCGTGCAGCTGGTGGTGGACGACGCTTCGAGGTGTTGCGACCACCACCCCCAGGAGGTCCACCATGACCGCAGAGAACATGTGGATATGGGAGAGCACAGCTTCCGACAGCTGAAGAATACGACTATGGAGCTTCGAAAGTAGGTGGACAGGAGAGGGACTAGTTCTAGGCATGGAGGCCTTTGTTCATGGTGTTCTAGTTTCCATGTTGTCATTGTTGTGTTTGCTTTGTGTCGTTGTACTATAAGTTGTAGTAATAAAAGACACTTATCTTTGTAATGTTTACTTTCCTGTCTTTTTGTATGGTTGATACTAAGAGGTTCTGGTTTAAAACTGTTGACTTGACCCTCAATTTCTATATTACTACAGGAGGAGACCCAGTAACCATGCACTGATGCCGACAATGTGACACAACCCTTGGAGGCGAGAGTAACAGTTGGATCTCTTGGTGGTAGCCTTGAGGCCTTACGACGTCATACATGACATGGACTGTACTATTCCTGTTAGGATTGATTGTATTAGTAATAGAACGTGGTTCATACCAGGGGTGATACCAGATGTTTTTTTCGGCAGAGGAGAAATATCAACAAATCTTATGGAACATAGATGAAGAAGGGTGGAGATGAGTTCTTACAATTGGCTAGTCTCACCCTTTGTTCGTTGAGCGAACGGTTAACTATTCTCTCAAACTCAATAGTCTCAGGTGTATCTTCTCCCAAAAATTCATTAACCAGAGACAACATTGAAGGCTTGAATTATTCCAGGACTATGAATTCGAGATGGTTTATACTCCTGGGGAGCGGAACGTTGTGGAGTGGCGAGACAACATCTAGCCTTTCCACCTCAGATGCATCGGGTTCATGATGTCATCCATGTATCTCAGATGAGGAGATGTGTGCACGACCTATCCATCATCATCGACCACATAGAGAAGGATATCGATGATGGGGCGACCTTCACGGGGTTCCAGTAGAGGTTGAGGATCAACAGGAGAGGGTCCTACGAGAACAGTTGATTCCTCGTGTGTGTTTTCATTGGCGGCACAAGAACCTCCAGGAGAGAACATGGGAGCGGGAGGCTCAGACGCATGCTCGGTACCTCCTTTAGTTTCCCTAGTTTGTGTTGTAGCTTTACGGGGACGTAAATCCCTGAGGTGGTAGTAATATAAAGACCCGGAAATTTCAAGGAATTATTTTTTCATAATTTCTTAGGAATTTTACGAGTTTGTGAATTCTAACGGCACTTGATTCCGAGGCCCGGTGTGCCTAGAATCAATTTCCAATGTTTATCTTAAGTCTGCTCAGTGAACGAATGAACAGGTATTTCTATCTTTTGAACCGGTGCTTGGAATTGAAATATGAGGGCATCGTTGAACTCACATCGCGGGTTTTCGCTTAAGAAGACTTTCACCTCTATAGTAGATGATCAGGTATGAAAGTTAGTTTTTTGGGTTTTACGTGGGTTAATAAAATAAAATAAGTAAACAACTTATTTTATTTTGTTAAACACATGTCATGGTGATAAAGTGGTTAGAAGCTCCACTTGGGAGTAGGTGGTGGGACTGCCACACCCTAACCCCCATGAGAGGTTATGGTGGTGGGTCCACCATGATCCAACCTCCCATGTGTGGTTGTTTGTGGTGGAAACCACATGAGGCCTCCCAATAATGGGATGGGAATCATAACTCCTTGACTCCCCCTCATTTTTGAGGGAGAGCCTCTAGGTTTAAATCCCCCTATTAATTGTGGAGGATGAAACCTCCCATTTTAATGAGGGGACCACCCAAGAATTAATCACCCCCGTTTCATTTTTGGGGTTAATTAATGGTGGGTCCCGCAAAGAAATATCCTCCCTTTGGAGGATATTCATCTAAGGGGACCTCCCGGGCCAGTAACCCCCCCACCCCCCCACCCGACCAGCGTCTAGGGCAGGCCCCGCTGGGTGCCGCTGCTCCGCCAGCCACGCGGCCAGCTGCGTGGGCCACGTGCGCCGGGCCGTTCCGGACTCGGCCTCGGGCCGGGCATGACCCAGATCCGGGTTGGGTCGACCCGATTCGAGCCAACCCAGGGGGTGTCGGGCCGGGTCTGACTGGGCCCAGACCCCCTATTCTCGGACCTTCTTCAGTTAAACGCCCATAAATTGAGTTGTGGACCTCCAATCAACACACCGTCAGTAGAGTAGGATTACTCGATTCGAGATGGTCTTTTCGGTATATTACACTCAGGGATTAGGCGAAGTTTTGGTATGGCCGGGTTGGCTCGAACCCGAAACCAACCGGGACCTCAGAGAGGAAACACTTATAACTCGAGGACCGAACGACCGATTGACGTGTCGTCTTCTATGTTGGATTCCTCTTGATGAGATGGTTATTTTGGCATACTCCATGTGGGTTTCGGATGTTTTTGGAGTATGGTTAGGTTGGTTTTAGATTAAAAACCAACCGGGCTCTTGGAAGAGAAAAACTAATAACTCACGGACCGGGCATCTGATTGATGCACCATCTGTTGCGTTGAGATCCCATGGACGAGACGGTACTTTGAGATACTTCCTAGGGAGATTACGTGACACTTGGAAGTATCGACCATTAGCTCATGGAGTGGATCCTCCTAGAGACGAGCATACAGAGTACGGTGACCTTGTAACTGGCTGAGACCGGATGAATTATTAGCCGATTCGATTCGGAGTGACTTGTATAGCCCAGTGGGGAGAACTACATCATGAGGTGGCAGACCCATGGTACTCGATAGGAGGAGTACCTCTGTAGGCTATGAGGGGGAGCACTACTTTGTGAGGTGGCAGACCCATGGAGGAGGAGCACTACTTTGTGAGGTGTCAGACCCACAGTACTCGATAGGAGGAGTACCTCAGTAGTCTAAGGTTAGTGAGTAGCACCTCGTAGTCATGATAGGACTACTGCGCTCGACAGAGGAGGAGTTCTCCAGCAGCCGTTTTTTCATCATCGTGAATTAAAATCCTGGTTTGAGCTGAGTCATTGTCCTTTGTGTTTACCTCATGACTGATATGGGTTACATGATAACTTCTTTATATGTATATGCATATACCTAAGTAAAGGTTATCTGTTGAGATATTTCTTTTTGGTTTATGATTTTTGGTTTTAGTGAGACTTTGAGGGTATCGGGGTCCCTACTGAGTATCATTATACTCACCCCTGCACGGGCTATGCTCGCACCTCGTTGTGTTGGATGCAGATGACGGACATAACTGATTGTTGTTGAGGCTTATAGAGCTGGAAGGTACCCGGAGGTGGACTTCACGACGAGACAGTACCCATGGGTGGAATTCACAACGAGACGGTACCCGGAGGTGATAGACGGACGTGGAGAGATGAGGTGGCCATCTATACTGACCCTTCATGTAGGAACTCCAAAGGATGATCCAGGGGTAGCTTCTCACCTTCATACTGTTTTGTCTTTTCCTTATACTTTCTGTTGGGCTTGTATTTCCGACCCCTTTGTACTTTCAGCACACCTGTTACTGCCTTACTTAGTGTTTACTTCCACTTATACTCTGGTTATGTGTGTTTTTACATTTTATAAAGGCAATTCCTTCCCAGTTATAGGTATTAACGCCTTTGGTGCTAGTCCCCATCCCCTGGCTTATGGAAGGCGGGCTTGGGGTAGTCACGACGTGGGCCCTGAGGACGGGTCGGGACAGGACAGGTATTCTGCTCCACTAAGGTTCTATTCCATGCATTATTTTGATGTTGAGGTATAGTGGAGTATCATATTTGGTGTTGCACATTAGCAATGCAATATTCTTCTTTTTTAATTTTTCCTACTTCAATTAAAATTTTTATTTTTTTGTAGGTTAAAAATTATAGCGATCAAAATAACGTGTTTTTTGGAGATCATTTCACATTATATATGCTATTTTAGATTAAATGTTTCTGTATTAAACATTATGGGTTGGATATTGTCTTAGTAACTTTAAGGATTCATTTAGTTTCTTACTCTTCTTTTTTCTTTCCTGGTGTAGTGAGTTTTGAAATCTGTACATTGCAAATTTCCAAAATTTTAATCATAATCTTGGGTGGGTTCTGGTTCGACCTACTTTTTCATTCACCATTTGTTTTCTTTTTTGAATTCTACTATTATTCATGTATGCACTTGAGTCTTGTAGGATGTCAATCATTTGGATGATCTAATTTTTTTGTTGTTATTACATTCTCACTTGAGAAGATTCTTTTTTTTCTTAGTGATTTTTGGTGTGGTGATTTATATGAGGGTTCCCAGTAAACAATTAATATGGTTTTGATAATAATGAAAATATTTAATTTTTGTTCAATGAGTGGGTTAAAATATATAAAATAATCTTACCATAAAAATATCAATCCAAATGAGGCGGTATCATTACATTTCAAATACCCTTATGTTAATCCACACAAGTAATAAGTTGTGATGTATGTATAGTATAAAGTTCTCTAATGTCAAGACAAACAAGGTAGTATATAGGGATATGAAATAACTAATTCCTCCTAATATTAAACTAGATAATTTATTGAACATAGTTATAACCAATGCCTGGTCATAATTACCCAATGGAGGCATATGTTGTGATATAATCACCAATTAAGATGTTCTTAGAGAAAAAAATGAAAGATTCTCATTTAAATCAATTCTCTAGATTTAAACCAGGATTTAGTAAAAACATTTTTTAATTAAAAATATTTCATTTAATTTTATGTTTCACATTCATAACTCATATTTGATGAAAATGTTGGTTTACACTTTTTATAGTTAAAATATACAAAGAACATGTCCTAATATTAATATAAAATTTGGATTTAGTAAAACTTTTATAAGAATGAAAATACCTAAGGTTGTGGTTTCATGAAAAAAACTATTTATTAATGTTTTTTATGTAATAAAAATTCATACATAATTCTTTAGGAAAACAGACACATTTAGTAATTAAAATGTTTTTAGTTTAGTTTAAAAAAACAATCAAGTAGATGATACATACTAGGTTATCATAACAAATGGTACTGTCCCTCCTAATCAACCCATTCATTATCTCATCTTTGATGAAATAACTAAATCATTTTTAAGTATTGTTCATTGACTTATATTTCATTTAGGTTATAGTGAAAGGAAATTAATTTCTTTATAATAGAATTCATGTTATAAAATGGAATACATAACTAAGTATATTCACACCATTTAAACTAATGATTTCAAACTATCATATGGTTTAATATAAGTAATGAAGTTATCAAAACATAAATATGTACCAATGTGTAATTTCCATTCAATAAAAAAGGGTTAATCTATGTGAAAATTTAGGTTACATTATCACAATAAAGTGAGGTAACATAACTCAAACATATGATAGCAATAATTATTTATGGATCTAAGAATGGTTTAGAGATTATATAATATCTATGAGAGATATTACATAAATAGAATAATGTAAATAATTAAATAACACAAAACCAAACATTAATTTCATTGAATAAATAATTATAATACAGGTAAATATGTTTACCAAACCTTACATAATAAAAAGAGAATAAATATATAATGTGAACAACCTGCACGATGTAGTTTCCATATCACCACACCTAATCTCATGAAAAAATATTATTCGGTCCTCCTCTATGTAAATTTTCACTAAAAATTCTTAGTTTTAACCATAAATGTGCTATCTCATCACTCTATCACAATTCCTAAACAACCCAAATCATCACAAGATCTTCTAAACACCCACAAAAATGTATAAACTCAAAACATGGTGTATATTTATGGTTGGATCCGTGCTAAAAATCCAAATCAACTACTATACTATTACCCTGAGTTTTAGAGCACCTCTAATTCGACTCACACTCAGATAAATTCAATTAAAACCTATGCCTTATATCACCCATGGACTTAATCTAACACCTCATGATATTTTTGAAAACAAATTCAATGGAAAGAATAATTGTAATACCTTTTTGATGTTGATTCTTAAATAAATATCATGGTATGTGAAAGGTTGGATCTATTGCTTCTTGGGTGATATTTGATTAAACTAGTTTTTGATAAATGAATATTCTCTTGATTAAATTTTTAAATAATCTCATGGGAACCTTGGTATTTAAGTAGGTAGTTCGGGAAAATCATGTTAGGATTTAAATTATTAATTTACTCATGTATTACAAAAAAAATTAATCTATGGAAGCTTTAAATAATGTTTTTGATGTCTTTAATAATCATTCTTTTCTTTAGATATGGTGGTGTCCTACATAGAATTTTTATGGTCATGCCTATTTTAAATTCCATTTATGAAAAATTAATCATTGTTTTAAACGTTAATGTGGGTTTTTAAAAGAAAAAATGAGGTTTCCCATTAAAATGAGATAAAATAGATTTGGTGTCTTGAAACTCAAGAAGCAATTTCAGGTTGAACATGTATGGTTTTAAACATTTCAATGTGTACAAATTTTCATATAAATAATTCTAAACAATTAATTTATTATTTATTGTTTTTTAATAATATAAAAAAAATTCACTGGATGGTAATTATTTTTATAGAAAAGGGGTCTGTATCCCATAATGTGTTTCGAAAAAATTTGGGCAATTTTTATGTGGAACTAAAAAAACGTATTTCAAGAGGGGTTTTACAAATATAAAAAATAGGCTTCTGAATTTTGAATGTTTTTTAGATGAGATTTGGAATTTTAAATTAAGATGTGGTAATTTAAACAGTTTTGGTCTCTTGCAATGTGTTTTGTAATGTGGTGGGTTTCAATATGTAATTTGGAAAACATTCATACTCACAAGATCATTAATTTATTATTCATTAATATCTTTCCCTAAACCTCTTTTTTTGGAATTCATGCACTTATTCATTCATTCATTCTAGATAATACGATTTCCATATTTTTTCCCTTTTATACTAATTAGCATCATGTCCATAGAGTTCGAAATAAGTGGGACATGGAAATCATGAATTTGATTCCATTAAGAGAGAATATTCTTTTCTTAGAAAAGTAATTTTTCTATTCAAGGGATAATTCTTCATGTATAACTGCACCAAGGTGGTCATGTATCTCAACCCATTGGGAATGGGGAAAGGAGTATAAAAGAGTAAGGGTACTATGAAGATGTATTGTATGATCAACTCATATGTCAATCCATTGTGTACCTAAGAAACATTCTAGGTGTATGAAACAAACTAAAAAATATTGTCGGATGCTTATGAAAATCCCAGACCACGAACATTTAGATTTTTTAAGACAACTATAATCCTCATTAACATCATCTTTAAATTTTTTATTATTTCATTTTTTTCATTAGACTCATCACCCATCTCTTATAGACATGAACCTATGTTGTTTGAAATACTCTAAGTAATGGTCATCCCATACCAGGTATCGGTGATCACTTTAGAAGAATTAATTGGATAACACCTACCATAGTGGACTAACTATTTTCATAAATTCAATTACCAATTTCCTTTAACTTATATTGAAAATATTGGAAATTATAAAATTATGGGTTCACCTTATTATAATTATCTACAACTTTCACCTTTGATAATGAATATCTTATGTGTATTTATTTATATTTTGTACTAAATGAAAATTTAATAAACCTAATAAGATGGATATGGATCAAAAATGGTTTCAGACTAATTATATGACAAACGAGTATGAGGATGGAGTTAAATATTTCATGATGTTTTCAATATATCATGTATACAACCCTTCTCAAATCCATTTCTTGTGTTTTCATTGTTTTTATTCAAAAATAATTACTTTGTAAGGGTTGGAAGAACATTTTAGTTGATATAAAATAGATTAGAGCTATAAATGTTTTAATAAACACATGAAAAAACTGAATGTGCACACTAATTTGGAAGGTAATACAGTTTATGGAACATTTGATACGAATACCAGTGTAAATAATGATGGAGATTTCATGGAAGAAATGACCATAAAAATTGATGATAACTTCCATGATTGTCGATAGTTTTTTGAGAAGTTAAATAGTTGTTATAAGAGAACAATGTATACTTGTTATACTAAATACAGAACATTTTTTTCTATATTGAAGTTATATAATTTGAAATATGAAAGTAGATAGAATGACACCAGCTTTATAAAACTACTTGTCCTCATGAATGATAAGATTCCAGAAGAAAACGAACATCCATGTCAAACAAATAACGGTAAATGAATTCTACGATCAGTAGGAATGATCTATAAAAAAATTACATTCTTGTTTAAAATATTCCCTATTATTTCACAAGGACCGTTAATTACTCATAAAATTTCCTATGTTTGGTAGGTATCGAAACATTAAAAATGAATCAATTCCATAAAAATTTGTATAGAGTTTTCCTATAATTCCATGGTTTAGAATACTATATAGATGTCAATAAAACACAAGATAATTGAAATGGGATCTAGATGAAAGAATTAATGATGGGAACCTACATCATCCAGCATATTATCCTCAGAGGAAAAATATTTATTATGAGTATCCAGAATATGGAAATCAGTTGAGAAACATCCATATTGAATTATCAATTTATGGAATAAATAATTTTATTTTACAAAGTTGTACATACCGTACATGGCCCATTATGTTTTTAAATTACAACTTGTCTCCATAGTTATGCATGAAGGGAAAATAAATTATATTTTCTCTTCTTATATATGGTCCAAAGAAACCAGGAAATTATATTGATGTTTATTTGGATCAATTGATTGACGATATGAAATTGGTGTGGGATATGTGTGTTATAATGTATTATGATCACATAATTGATGATTTCACATTATGGACCATATTGATCAAGATGATAAATTAATTTATTTCTAATATATTTTTGATAGGATATAGAATTAAAGGAATGTTGGGGTATCCCATTTATGAAGAATTAATAAACAAAGTTCACTTGAAACATTACCTGAAGATTTTTTTTTAGGACATCATAAATTTTTACCTCATTAACATAAATACTAATCCTAAATGATACTATTCGTTTGGAATACTAAACAATTTTCAAAACCATCTCCAATAATGGGTGATGAACTGTTTAAGAAAGTAAAAGATATTGAAATTTTATTAGTAAAACATTTTCAAAAAACTGTAATAAATCAATTTGGAAAATAGATAATTTTTTTTGAATTTCCATATAGAGTTTTTTTACGTCAGACATTTTTTTATTTTCATGAACGTAGAATAAAATGTATTTGATAGTGTTATTTATAAATTACTAAATGTTCCAAGAAAAAAAAGATGATATCAGGGCTAGGTTTGACATGATTGAAATGTGGATAATTAAAGTGTTCACACCAGTGAAAGGTATAGGGCCGAATTTTCTTCCCCTAGTAGTTTACACTCTATCGAGACAGGGAAAATTACAATTTTCCATTTTCATTAATGGAGTAAAATTTACAATGGAATATTCATCAAATACCAATAATATCATATCAATGGAAATTTTAAGTTGTGAGGACTAAAACAACATTACTGACATGTATTGATGAAATATTTGATGAATATTTCTTTATATTGCATTATTATTAAAATTTTACAACATAAAATAACCATACTCTTCTTCTTTTTCAAATATGTATGTATTAAAGTTATAGACCCAGTGATATTTCAAATAATGAATAAAGGGGTTACAATAATATTATATGAATTAGATATATTTTTCCAATATCATTCGTTGATAAAATGGTCCATATGATGGTTCACTTGGTTAGAGAGGTTCAACTACGTGGAATTATCCGTTACATATGGATGCACCACATTGAAAAATATTTTCAGATTTTGAATGGATATGTTAAGAATCAATGTGAGCCTAAAGGTTGTATTGTAGACTGAAATATTGTTAAAGAAGTTGTTGAATTTTATACCATTTACCTATCAGATATTGATAGAAACAATCTCCCAAAGTCTTGTCCCAGTAGATTCCTTATAGGTGAAGTGATTTCTGAATGAGATATTGTTACAATTACCATCATAGAGTAGGAGAAAGTGCACCACTACATATTACATAATAGTGCTTATTTTTATCTATAAATTGAATCACATAATGGAATTTGTAGAGATTTTAATCCATTGAAGGATGAAGGTTGGATATCAAATTCGCATAATCAATAGTTTATAAGATAGTTATGAGATCATATTTATAAAGATTAATCTAAAAATCCTATTTCAATTGGAAAACAAATTTGATGTCCAGTCAAGGGAAAAAAGGAAAATGTTATATTTGGAAATGTTTATGTAATCAGTGGTTATAAATTCTATCGAAAATAACAAGATTAGTATCGTACAATTAAAAATAGTTGGGTTACACTTATGGTAGAAGTGCTATACATATTCAATTCCAATGATATAAATAAAATCTATGTGAATATGTTATATTTTGATATTACTGAACAAATATAAAAGTTGTTTTATACAACATTTCAAGGGCTGATTTTCTATTTCAAATGGGTTGACAATTGGAGTGTTGTGATAGTTGATTAAATGGACTTCATAAACGTGAAATTTAGTATGGAATCAGAAAAGACTGATCATTTCATAATAGTAACCCAATTAGAAAAGTATTTTATGTCTTAGATTTAGCAAATAAGAATTGGTTTATTTTCCATCCAGTGACTAAAACAACTCTAGGGTAAAATGAAAAATCAATCGAGGATGACCCTTTCATTGGGAGATCACAATTAGTTCATGGTTGTCCCAATATAGACAATGTGTTATAAATTAGGGGGGGAGAGGGTATTTGTATTCTCGAGAGAGGACCTAAATCCATAGAACCATTTAAAAATATATTTCAATGAGAAATTTTTTTTATTTATAATAAACTTTTCCTCATAATATTATTGCCAATCTCCAATATTAACATAATATTAAATAATTGTTTGACTATCTATGCAGAAAATATCTTCGGCATATGATGATATTACCAATCATAATTATGAACAGACTATTGATGCTAAAACATTAAACTTATTTGAGGATAAATAACACATTGATGAAAAAAATAAGAACTATGCAACATTATTGTATTGAATAAAATTATCAAGTCGTGAATTGTATAAAATTTGAGGTTGGTTGGTATTAAATATCCCAACCTATTGACACTAACAAGTCGATGTTTATTTGTTATGTTGGGTTCAAAATGAAGAGGAATGTATCGATTGATATAGATTATTGGCATATTTTCCATCATGTAATAAAGGAAACCATCTGTAAATATATAAAGGTAATGTTACGATATAATTTATTGATTTTATTGGAAAATTATAAAATAAAAAGTTGATTTAATTTTAATTATTTATTATTCAGTTAATTTATTTTAGACGATTTCAATTTGAAATGAGTATTAATTGCTATTGAAAAAGTTCATATAGGATTAATGACTCTTCATGGAAATGTTCATATAAGATTCATGACTCTTCTTACCATGTTACATATTTGGGATTCTATGCAGAAGTCAATCCCCGCCCACCAGTTTTTTATCCACACACTATAAAGTTGGAAACATGAAATTATTTCATTAGATGTCGTGAAAAGAAATCATTTTAGGTGAATTTTAGTAGATAATATATTATTTGATATTATTTATTTTATAAAATTTTATTTGTATTTGATAATTTTTGAAATAGAAAAAGAGTGCTAAAAATATAGAATGTGGATGGGGTACACATCACTACAGAAGAAATTTGTTTTCATTTCAAATCCATAATAAAATTTGTATTTTATATGAAACAACATATGTTCTTTTTTATATACATATTATTGAATTACAATATAAATCCACTTCTATCCTAGTTCATGTGTTATGGATGGAGGCTCGTGTAAATTAGGAGGAAAAACTAGTTGATGAAAACATAAAATCAGTTTGGGTATCATGTGTAAGTATTACATAATAGTAAATTTTTAAGATTTATAATAGTATTACATAAAAATATCTTTGTATATTCATGTGTTTTTATACAGTTTAGATAGAAGAATATAATCTGACTTCACTATATGTAAAACTACATTCAGTTGCACTAATGTAGCCAGAACTATATGGTCACATTAGAGGTGTAGGTTTTGGAGTGTCTCTTTGGACATATTTTGAGAAGACAAAACCACATGAAGATACATATAATATGATGAATAGATTTCAACCACAAATAGATGATTTGAATGATATTATTTTCTTGACAGTATTGGCATACCAATATCTGAGAAAGGATCAAATAGAATTGGTAGTGGAACAAAGATCTACACATGAAGAGCCAAATGAAAACACTAGATTTGAATTGATTAAATCACATAAACCATATACCTTACCTGATATAGAATGTTTCTTCATTAATATTTCTCCTAAATGTGATCCAAATAATTTCTGATATTTTTATATTAATAAAATTATATAGTGTAATGTTGTATATAATTTATATTTGTCTACACCCACGCACTGTCCTGTTGGGAGGGGTATGATGAATAACTTCCTTGTTGAAATGCTACAAAATAATGACATCTCAGAAGATAACATGAGAGTGGGGGATGGGGTATCTCATGATCTGACCACTGAGTTTCATGTTCCACCTGATTATCCGGATATTATAATTTTCTTCGAGGATATTGCAACTTTCATAGCAAGGAAGTATAATCCTATAAAAATACATGAGTTATGTATTCAAAAAATCATATGAAGAACCTATAAAAGTTGATTAAAATAGTTCTAAGTGAGGAATGGTATTATAGATATATAAAGAAATGGGTAAACAGAATTTCATATCATTAAAATCTATTGAATTCACCACGAAATCAAAAGGAACTTCTAGAAGTACTTTCTCCCCACCATTTCAACAACAACATTTATTATAATTAAAAATTCATGTAGAGAACACATTTAAAGATTGATTTGTGTCATTCATAAAATATTAAGATAAAATATATTGAAATTTCATTACATATGTAGTTGATCTCAAGTTATAATTGAGATTCTCATGTTTGAATGGCTGGGAGCCTAAGTTGGGAATATATACATTTGGTATATTTTCATAATACTTTTGTTTAAAAAATGATATACAATTTTCATTAAAGTTAATAACTATTCATATTTTATACATGAATTTATATTACTACTATATAATGGAAAAAATATGCGAAGAAGTATTTTGATTCAATAATACTTATATTATATCTATGTAAAAAAATTATATGGAGAAAAAATAAATTGATTAAAAAATGTGATAAATAAAGTGTTGGATGAAAAAATAACAGTTGATATACTCCTTTTGATTCGTATAATATACGGAAAAATTGTACAATCTAAAAACATAAATTATATTTTTATTTTCTTCATTACATAAATTTTTTTAGGATTTTTTGAATGTTGATCTCACTCAATTTGGATACCCTAATTATTTATATTTTGAATCTATTTCCCAAGTACCCAAAAAACCAACTGCACATGATGTGTATTGTGAATTTGTAAGGCACTTCAATCCACATTATATATATAATCATCAAATTATATGTTTTAGTATGTGTTTTAAGAAAAGTTTTTTATGATATGGTGGTAGCTAAATATAGGTTAAATCATGGCATGATGTCAATCAATAAACCTAAACAGATTGTGGATTACTTAAAATGGAAACAAATTAAGGTATATATATAAATATTTATCTATGAAAATATATCTCAAAAAATAGTTATTTTGATTAATTTTTCTGTAGTATTAAATGTAAGATAATAGTAATCATTTTGGATATTATGTTTGAAATTTTATGAGAGAGATCATAAACCATGAAAATATCATCATCCTTGAATAGGTAATTTCCAACGATAATTACAATTTCATTAAAAATATTAATTAATCATTTGTTTGTCTATATTTTCCCAATATGACCAATATTTCTTAAAACTGCCATACTTAAAAGAACAAGTAAATTTTATTTTAGGGATGATTGGGTATTGTACATGGTGTTTGAATGTTTTCTAACATCGTATTTTAGTGACTAACTACTATCTTTGTGATCTAGTATGGTATATGACCTTAGAAATATATTTGGTGTTTGAAGAATTAGTATCAAAATCGTTATAAATTATTTTGGATTTGTTTCTCAAGGTGAATTATAATGGTGGAAAATTATTTTTTACAAAACAATGCGCATAATACATAGTGTTATAATTTATATAGGAATCATGAAGAGGTGTTATTATACAACTTATTTTTTCTCATAAATCTATCTACATTTTTTAGTTAATTTTATTTTCATTTTTATATATTCTTATTTTTGTTAAATTTACACATTAGTTCAAAACACAAGTCACATGCTCCAAACCGAGCAAACAAAATCAATTTTTTTCAATATTAAGATTAATTATCCATAAGCTTTTTGTGATGTGTAAGAATTAACCACAAATCAATCCAACATATGATGTGGTCAGTATGACTCTAATTATGTGTTTTCAATTCAAAAGCATCATTTTAGTTTAAAACATACATAAAATAGTCCAAACTATGAAAATGATATCATTTTGTTTTAAAACATCAAGAAAATAATAATTAATTAATTATTAAGGTTTAGGAATTGACCTCACATTAATCCAATACATGATGTGGTCGATATGATCTGGAGTACGAGTTTTCAATGAAAATGTGCCATTTTAGTTTAGAATGTTTGTCAAGCTATCCAAAACCGAGAAGAAAAATCTCGGATCTTTTTCAAAATTTATGACAATGATCCATAATTCCTTTTTCACATGTAGGAATTTACTACACATCAATCAGATGCATGGTGTTCCTAGTATTAGTCAAATTTTGTTTTTTGAGTTTAAAATTAATATTCATTTTAGTAAAAAATATAAGAGACATAATAAAAATTGAGAAAAAAATATTTGTATTATTTTAATACTTTAGGAAAATTATCCCTGAGACATTTGTGAAATGTTGGAATCAAAAATAATTCAAGAAAATGCATAGTGTACATAAAATTACTCAAATTGTGTTGTTTTAATTTAAAATTTAGTTTTTATTAATGTATTGTTTCATATTCCTGTTTAATTCATTTCCTTATATTAATAATAATAAAGGATGGTTTCTTTATACATTTGGATTATTTTTCTCGAGTTGGGTCGTTTTTCTGAAGTTGGTCATGTTTGGGTGATATTGTACTTAAAGGTTGCAATTTTCATTAAATTTCTTTATAATTTTATATAATAATTACTTATATCATTTCATGTATATTTTGTGAACTCATATTTTTTCTTCAACTATTTGTTGAATTGTAAAAAGGAGAAAACATGTTACTTTTGGATGACGCGTTTTAGGCAGCATGGGGTTTCCTCTTCCATGAAAATTGAATATTTCTTTATTTTCTTGTTTGGTGTAGATAGTTGAAATAACAACAAACACAACATAATAAATCAGTTACACCTCAATCTGATAAATAGTGATCTAGGTTTGAATTGAACTATATTTTATTAGTTTATATTTTAAATTTTAGTTCAAAACACACATCACATACTCAAAACTACACTAACACGTTACCTAAGATCCAAACTATATTCACTTAAATCAATATCTTATCAACAAAATTTAGTGAGTTAGAATATTAATTTGTTGTGATTCATTAATGAATCCTCTAATTACACATATTTATAACATTATATAGTATAATGTGATAAAGAAAATAAATTCAATGTTATCCAAATTACTAAATTACTTCCATATTCTCATAAACTATTGAAAATACACAATCTTCAATCTCAAATTCAATATGATTTCAATCACACTTAAACAAGAATGTTGGTGGAAAAGAAATAAAACACAAAGTATAATATTAATACAATATATAAAACTAAATAGTTTAGTTCAATATATTTACATGTCTTCTTACATTTTTTACATATAATATCTCTTATGAAAAATTCTCTCTAGATATTGGAATTAGAATTATACAACATCATTTTTCATGGAATTTACCTTTATTTTGTCACTAATCCAACTAATGAATGTATCTAAATTAAATGATATATCATTTCATTCATCTCTATTATTCCTTAGCTAAATAATGAAATTTTTATTGTTTTTCTCCTCTTTCTTTGTGTCATGGTTTATAAAACCATATATGACTATTTTGTGTTCTTCCTCCTCGATAGCCATTAGAAACACCTATGTATTATTTTTCCATAGTGAATAATTATTCATCTTTCCATCTTTTAATTATCAAATAGTATTAATTTCATTCACTATTTTAATCTATATTTATTTTTTTCAAATTTTAATTATCAATGAACAATGTTAACTATTTGTAACTGATTCACTAGTCATTGTAATCTATCAGCATTGTTAGATGGTTGGTTCTTTCTGAATATTTCAAACAATTATTCTCTTAAAGATGATTCCCAATATTGATGTCTCCATAGTAAAATAATTTTCCATAAAAGTAATTAATTATTGGTCTCATGTCCATCAAAATAAAACACCTTTAATTAATTAATTAATTATCTCATCAAGAATCATCCACTTCACTTTTTTCCCTTAATGTTCTTCAATTTTTCATGCTTTGAAATTCATAAGTATACCTAGTAAATCATCTATAACGCATTCTCATATTTCCATTGCCTCCTATTTTTTATGTATGATACTAATGATCAGGAAATTAATTTCAGGGAAGATTTAATAATACCTCTTATTTGTTTCTATAGGCACAAACCTTCACATGATTGGATGAGTTTATGTCCATTGTGTCAATGATAATCTATGACATCGTAATGGAAACTATACTGATTTTAATACTCAGTGGGTTAATATATTTCCATGAATTTAATTTAGTAACAAGATTGAAAATGATTACCTCTATCCAAGAATGTCGGTCAAGTGAGCATCTTCTAATAAGATAGTAGTTTATTATCTTAAGGGTTGGAAAATTTGTCTTCCTTCTTCAAAGTTACTGCTAAATGTTTCCCAATAAATCACATCTACTAAAAATATTATTGAACCATGGGGTAATCAAAAAACACAAATTACCTTATTTTGAGACATTAGATCCCACCATATAAGAATTTCCTCACTGTTAAATTGATCTCATGGTAACAAATTCTGCACTGATACAATTCTTTGGATTCCATAGATGTAATTTTCACATATCTATATTGAAAAAACAATATATATGTGCTCCATGGTTTTGTTTCATGATTTATATCATTGAAATATATCATGGTTATTTTATGAATCATTTTAAAAATAAATTTGTATGTTTTATAGGTTTCACTCAATTAAGATAATGTGAATTAATGTGGTAACACAATGATGGAAAATAAAGGAAATTTAAATACCCTAATTGTATCCATGTGAAAGTATGGGTTGATAATTTTATGATGTTTGGATAATTTATTACCATTTTAATAGATAATACCATAGACAAGTGACCCTGATAGTTATGGTAGACACTTCTAAAAGGTTTTTTAGTTTGACAATAAATCTCTTATCATTTTGTACTCCATCATGAACAATTTCACTTTAGCTCCCATCCAAATGAATGAATCCTTTCTTGTATGGTTTACACTAGTTATAAACTCAATTAAATACCTTGTAAGGAACATAATAATGAGTAAAAGTAATGAAATATAGGAATGAAGACCTCAATGATCAAACACATTACTATGAGGGTTAAAAGAAAAAAAATGAAACAAAATTTACAAGGGCTCAATACTGGCTGCAATAGTTATTCATGAAATATTTATGTAATAGTTATGGGTAACACACTGGATGTAATGTTTATTCTAATCACAAGGTATCAATATTGGATGTAATAGTTTTTCTAAACAATCAAAGTGTGTGTTTCAAGTTTAAAATGATATTTTAGTAAAAAGATAAGTGACAAACACAAAAACCTAAAAATACATTTGGATTTTTTTGATACTATAGATAAATTATCCATTAGTCATTTTTGACATTTATGAATCAACCACACCTCAATTAGATGCATTGAGTGACTAGTATGACTCAAATTCTATATTTTTTTTAAATTTTACATTAATTTTAGTAAAAAAACAAGTGGCATACTTAAAACAATTAAGGTGAATTTAAATTTTTAATAATTTAGAGAAAGAATACATAATTTAGTTTAAATGTTTAGACATAATTCACATCTTAAATAAAATAATGATGTGATTGATATGACTCCAAGTGCATCTTTTTATTTAAAATTGTTATTAATTTTACTCAAAAATATAAGTGAAATACTCAAAACTGAGAAAACAAATTGATATTATTTATTTTACTTTAGAAAATCAACCCATAAGTCCATTTTTATAAGTATAAATAATAATCACCTTAATCTAAATCATGGTGTTCCCCGTATTGCTCCAAGTGTGTCTTTCTATTTTAATTGAAATTAAATTATAAAAATGAAAAGTGGCATACTCAAAATGAAGAAAAATCACTCATATTATTTTTATACTTTAAGAAAATGATACATAATACATTTTTGAATAGTAAGAACTAAATTCACATTAATATGATTCACTTTGTGCTCAGTATAAATCAAATTGTTTGATATTAGTTTAAAACTAATATTTTAGTTCAAAAATTGCGGCACTCCCTGAAAACAAATAAAACGCACTCTTATTTTCTCAATAATTTATGAAAAAGATTTATAATTCCTTTTTGACATATAAGAATCAATCTAACATAAAAATTACACTCTAAGTGACCGGTATGACTCAATGTGTCTGTTTTTAATTTAAAATTATATTTTAGTAAAAATGAAAAGTGACATCATCAAAACATAGTGAACACATTCATATTTTTCTATACATTAGTAAAAATATAATTAATTAATTATTGACATGTAATAATGAATCAAAACTCAATCTGATACATGGTGGGACCGAAATGACACCATGTGTCTTTTTTATTTAAAATTAACATTAATTTTAGTATAAAAGACAAATGACATACTGAAAACTGATAAAATGGTTTTATATCGTTCTGATACTTTATTGAAATGATCTATAAGTCATTTTTGATATGTAAGAATCTTCCGCACCTCTATAGAAAAATGGTATGATCATAATGTCCCAAAGTCTGTCTTTTTATTTAAAATTGACATTAATTTTAATAAAAACTAAATTTTCAATCTCAAAACTGATCAAACACACTATGGTTGTTTCAATAATTTAAAAAAATTATTCATAAGCAATTTTTAATGTGTAGGAATCAGCCTCACCATATTATTTTTCATAGTGTTCCTAGTACAACTACAAGTGTGTCTTTTTATTTATAATTGACATTAATGATTGTAAACAAGTAAAGTGACATACTCAAAACCAAGAAAACACTTTTGGATTGTTTTTATACCATAGTAAAAAAATTCTATATGTCATTTTTGATGTGTATAAATTATCCAAATGTCAATCTGATTTATGGTGTGTCTTGTATGACTCAGAGTGTCCGTTATTAGATTAAAATTGACATTTTATGTCAAAAAGTGTGTCTCTCACTGGAAATTGAGAAACAATTCTAAAATTATGTTGAAATGTTATGAAAAAAATTTTATGTCATTTTGGATATGTATGAATCGGTATCACATCAAACCAACACATGATGTGATCGGTATGACACAAAGAGATTTTTTCAAGTTCAAAAAGACATTATAGTAAAAAAGAAAATTCACATATAGAAAAAAATAAAACATAATTAGATTATTTTTTTAATTTATAAAAATAGTCTAAAATTGAATTTGGATGTGTATGTGTTATTCTCACCTCAATCCAATAAAATATGTGCCTGATATCACTCAAAGTGTGCCTTTTTATTTAAAATTGTCAATAATGTTAGTAAAAGAGATATGTGGCATGCCCAAAAATGAAAAAACACGACCAGATTATCTAGATACATAAGTAAAAATATAAATATGTTATTTATAATGTGTAGAAATAAACTTTAGCTTAATAATATATATAATGTTCTTTGAATGAATTATTATGTCTATCCTCAGTTAAAAATTTTAATTTTAGTTCAAAAGTGTCAGTCACTAAAAAAATAGCCAACGTGATCAGATATTTTAGACAATTTAGAAAAATTATTTATATTTAATTTGGGATGAGTTTGAATCAGTTTCAAGTAAAATAGACACATTATTTGACCATTATGACTCAACGTGTGTGTTTAGATTTCAAAATAGCATTTTAGTAAAAAACAAGTGGCATACTTGAAATAGAGAAAATATAATTAGATTATTTTGATACATTATGAAAATGATCCATAAATAGTTTTTGGAATATATAATATTTTCCTCATATCAATCCAACACACAATTTTTTTGATACAACTCGAAATGCATGTTTTAAATACATAAGTGTCATTTTAGTTTAAAACATGCATAACATCACAAAAATCAAGAAAACGAGCTCAGATTTTTATATCATAATTTTATCTTATATTACTAAATTAATTTTTTTTATAATTTTTATATTATACTTATTTTTTTTAATTTTCACAGAGATAATGCTTGTATATGAACAAGAAATGGGGCGACGTTCATGAATTAACTGGAACTGATTATGATATAGTGCATTCTTGATATGACTCAACGATTAGTTTGAAATTAATGCATTATGTTTAATTTATTTCTTTATAGTATTAGTAAATAATATTTTTTTCTTATATGAGTACATTATTTTTTTCGAGCTGGGGTGGTTTGTTCCGCAATAGCATGAGTGGGGGTTTTAGGAAAAAGACAAACGAACATTGTTGTTTTTGAATGTCTGTGATAATTTTTACTTACTCATGTAATTGTATATTTTTTTTAATATCTATAATATATTTTTTTTCTCTTATTTGTGTTTTAAATTTTATTTCATCTAAAATTTATATTTGTACCTATTTTTTCTTTTGTTTCTACTCCTGAAGTATAATGTAAATTTAACAGCACGCTACAGTTTCACCCTTTATCAGTGCAATTAAATGTGTTGATAATTGTTTCATTTATCAACACTATTGAAATAAATTATAATTTAATTACTTATATTTTACTTATTAGCGGTCAAAAAATCTTGGGTCTTTTAATATTGCTCTAGTTGTCATCAATTTTTTAGTGGTGACAATGACCAATTTTGGCATTATTAAAGGGATGCTTTATAGTAATGAACCTGGTATTTAAATATGTGGGTATAAATGGTATTAAATACATTATGAAAATTATTTATAAATTTTACACTTAATAAAAATTTATTTATAAATTCTTAGTAAATAATAAATCAATTTATTGTAAAGTAATTTTATTCATCTAAAGAAGTTTCTCTTCAAAAAAATTAATTATTTTGTACAAAATATTTTAATTAATTTTGAGAGATTTTAGAAACTTTATATTATAAAATTAAAAAAAAATTTAAATCAAAATATCAAAATTAATATAGGGTTAAATTTTTATATTTTTATGATAATATTGTTTTTTTGGTGAATATTGAAAAATATGGATTTTTATAAAAATGTCATTTCATTTCAACAAAATATAAAATTTAAACGTATATTTATAATTTTAATATTATATTAAGTAAAATAATAATTATTTATTTATATTTAATCCATTTAATTACATTTTAATCATATTTCTGTTGTATTTTAGTATAAATTTATTTTTCTGTTTAAAAAATAGGTTTTTTTGGAAATAGTTTTAAAGTGCCTAATGGATATTTATTTTATTTAATTAAAATAATAATAAATACTGAATAATTTAAATTAAATTTTAATATTATATAAATAAATATTAATTTAAATTTATTCAATGGTTATTACTAGTCATGTAGTTAATATTAAATCATATTTTACATAAAAAATGAATCTCTAGAAAACCATCTTTTTCATTGCCTATGCGAGTATAATTTTAAATTTAATTATATCACTTATATGAATTAAATTTATTAAAATATATCCCATATTTTTAAATCAAATGACAAATATGATCTAATATGTTCATCTAAATTTTTTGTCATGATGAATAGTGAAAACACTAAAAATCTTTGTCTGTGTTTATGTTAAAAATTAATTCATAGGTGCGGTTAACTAAAATGACAAGGGTAAAACTAACCTAAAAACAAATATAAAATCTATCATATGAACATATTTAGAACTTATAAATAATTTTAATTTATAGTGGTTCATTTTTTATCCTTTTTTCATGTTAAAATGTACGTACACATTTTTTTCCAAAAATTATATGTGTGCAACTCACCTCACATATAATAAGTCACCACTATACTATCCTATTCACATCATAAAATCCCTTTATAGAAGAAAAAAACTACCCAAATATCTTCCTTAATTCCATAACAATGACCTAGAGCCCTTATTTTGTTTATAAATCCCTCCTATGAATCATTTTTTTAGAGACCTGTATCATGACGTACATTGACATTACATTACATTTGCGGAATACTTAGTACATAACAAAAACACACACGCATGGATCGTAACAGTTTAGTGTTTTTGGAAACACGGAACGTAATCTTCTAATCGTGGTGGAAGATCCTCAACATCACCCATAAAGATATTCTTTTTTTATACCTAAAACCTTTCTTTATATCCTGGGGAAATGAAAACATAAAAGGGTGAGCTCAAATGCTCAGTAAGGGTAAACAAAAGAAATATCAATCACATCATATACATAAGCACATAACTTTTGGAAATATTAACCTGTAAAAGAGATCATAATTTCAAAACATGGGGTAAATCATGGCAGTGAAATGTAATCACAATAATCATAACTTAAAACATGAAACTTTGTGGCATTCACACATAATCATAGAGAATCATTTCTTTTTAGTCAAGACTCATTTCCAAGACTATCTTAGTGGACAAAGTCCCTTTCTGAACCGAGTCACCCTCGTTTCAGTCCTGTTTCACTGAACCGGTATAACCTACCGTTCCAGCCATGTCTATCTCATGAGATATAAAATCTTTACCCAATTCATTGGAGGGAGATATAGGTCCCACCCATCTCATAATGATACCATTCTTATGTGTGCCACAAAATCATAAATCATACATCATTGCATAACCCATGTAATACAAATGGGAGTCTTAAACATCATGACATCATAAAACAATTCATATAAGATAAAGGAATTCATAAAAAAATTCCATCACAACATAATCAAATCAATTTAATAATAGGGATAAAAACAGAACCCTTTGTTATCTTATATGGAAATTAATTTTGATAAAACACTTGAACTCAATTCTTGAGGAAAATTTTCTTTTCTACTTCAAAAAAATTTTCCTTTCTTAACATGCCATACAATTTTAAACTAAAAGAAGTTGATTAAAAATAAACTTGAAAACTTGTAATGGAAGCTTCTTGGAAATAATGTTTTAAAAATCCATTCATGCCGTATAAGTTAAAAAAACATTCTTCTCGTACTTTTGTCGGAAAAGTCAAAAAGT
Source organism: Viscum album (assembly GCA_963277665.1). NCBI lineage: Eukaryota > Viridiplantae > Streptophyta > Magnoliopsida > Santalales > Viscaceae > Viscum > Viscum album. Next base: position 2,042,653,071 of record OY728141.1, on the reverse strand, counting down.
ACCTCGTACGAAAAACGACAAAAGATTCCTTTCATATCTTTTACTAAAAACTCACCAAAGGGTAAAATAGGATTTAAACAATTGAAGGTGAATGGAAATAATATTACATATTGAGGAAACATGGATGTGGATGATAAAATAAACCCCAGTAAATACCAAAGTATAAACAATCTCGGATAAAATGAGATTGTGATATATTCCCTTACCTTAGGTCCGACTTGCTTTGTAAGTGTCCGAACCTCATGTATAATGATTTAAATAATTTTATTGACTTATTCCTGAATCATACTAATTGTTATGATATCATATATGGTTCACTTATCGTAGGTGTTTGGACTTGTCGTAGGTGTTTGGGTAAAATTGTTTCATTTATCGTAGGTGTTTGGACTTGTTGTTCTTGACATTATTATTACTTATATCATGATTTAATTACTTCCAGAATATAAAACATGATTTATATATCATATATATTCAGTATATATATATATAATAGATAGATAAATGAAATGAAAGACATCGTTCATGGAGACGGTAGTCCGTACGTACGCATGAACGTTGTTTTCCTTTCCTTATTGTCTTGAATGGAAGTAAGTAGATGAAATACATATATACAAAATTCCAGTAGCTTTATAATGTAATATATTTCATTATTATTGCTTATATATACATTATAATCATTCTTAAATGGTTAACATGGAGAATGAATCTAATCGCGTCGTGGAGACGGTAGTCCGTACGTACGCACGAGCGATGATATCATTCTCATGATCGTGAACCTGCGTTAAAGTGTATGTATACTATTTCAGTATTAATATCACTTTATAATAATCATATATAGTTACTCATTACACCATTATACCCATCCAATTAAGGTGGTGGCAGAAAATAGATTACACCACGGCGTGGAGACGGTATTCCGTACGTACGCACTTGCAGTGATTTCCTTTTTCCGTAGGATGGATAGAAGGTTAATTAGAGTTGTTTAATATTTATAATAACATATCAGTATATAATAAATACTGATGTTATTACTTTATCATGAAACAACTAAAGAAGAAGAAGTTGAAGAATAAAGAAATTGAAAAAGATAGGTAATGGATATTACCTCTTTTTGACGCGCCTTCACTTAACCTCCACTTAAAGAACTAAGGATGGTATTTGAAGAAGACCAGGACCTCTAGGATGATACTAGGGAAGTGGAGAAGAGATTTTGGCAGGGGTTGGCCAAGCTTGAATGCTCAAATTGGTGTGAGGAGGAGAGGGAGGAGGTGCCATTTTATAAGGGAGGAGAGGGGTACCTTTGGAATAACTAAAAATATTATTTTATTATAAAGTCAAGTTCGGTTTTAAATAGCTCCAAATTGATAAATTTAGAATCTAAGGTGGGTATGGGTCTAAATCCTCTCATCCAATAGAATTTAGACAAGTTTAGGTTCCTATTTTTACCTTATCATTTAGATTTAACATTAAGTTAAATAATTGTACTTTTACCGTGTCTTCTTGTGTTCTTACACTATAAGGTTAATAAACATACTATAATAAGCCAAACGAACCCCAAGTTGTTTATTATTAATATATATAACCTTATCTAAGTCATTTTGCCGATCCTTATATTTTTAGGAATAAAAAAACAATTAATAATATAATATTTGTTTTAAAAACTATTTTATGTCAATTTTGACACTATTTAGTAATTGATTTTTGTGAAAATAATAACAGAATGATAAGTTCGAAAAAAGTTAATAAAATCAATACTAACATGTCATATTAACCTATAAAATTAGTGGAATTCATAAAAAGTCTCAAATTATATTTATTTGGGTATTTATAACATCAATTATGTCAATATTTCATTAATAAGATAATTACTGCATCATCATTGTGTCATAAATAAATTAAATTATTTAATGTCTAAAAATTACAAATAAAATACCATTATGTATTAAATCGTTTTATCTTTCTAAGGAATATTTATAGTTGAATTTATCTTATGTATATCCCCATATTAAAAATATTTTAGTAAATAAACTTTGATTTTACCTCTTTTAACCCTTCTTTAAATAAATTAATAATAAATGTCCTAATCTAATCCAAGTGGGCCTAAATGGTCATATTTTATTCCTATGTTTGTTTTTGGTCGAATTACACTTGTCCAATAGAATTAGGACATGTGTTAGTTTAATAATAATATCATTTCTACCCTTAATTACCCTATTTACTTTTTACCGTGGTAAAAAAAAAGTAAAAAGTTACTATTCACCAAACATTATTTTCATCTCATTGAACCAAATTTTAGTCCTTGATATTAACCGTGTCTCTCGGATTTTCGAAATTTCACTCACAGAAGCGGTAAATTTAAGTTTTATGAAAAATTCAGTTTTTTTAACTACCACTTACTGGTTTCACTATTCATCAAAAATTGAAAGTTTTCAGAAAAATACCAAAATTTCACCCTAGGCTAATTTCAATATTCCGAATCCAAAAATGAATTCCATTTTGAAAAATAAAATTTACAAAATTTCAAAAAGTGGTTATTACTATTCATAACGGGTAGTTTTAATAATATTTTAATAGCATATTGTTGTTTAGTGAAACTCATTATTGCGTACTACACACGCTATCGAGGAAGGTCGTGATTGCGTGTAATGAAAGGCAAGTCAAGGATGCGTGTTTTGAAAGCTCATTTTGGTGTAGCGTACAACACAAGACATTAGTGAAATTAAAGAGAATATTTTTTATAAAATCTTGGGCTGTTACAATTTTGCTGCATACCAAAAGTTGATTTCTGGAGAAGTGGTATTGTTCCTAACAGAGCATCTTCATTTTATACCTTCTTCCACCTCCTCAAAATGTTATTCAATTGTAGGGATATAATAAAACCTTTGTATCCCATATAATAAATTGTTATTATATTAATAAAATAAGCTAAATTCCTCTCATCTTGCATCAAATGGAAAACGAAAGCATCGTTCGTGTGGACGGTGGACTTCAATCTCGTTAACCGATGTAATTCATTTTTCATCATCGCATCACACAAGTTTTTTTATTGATATATTTAAAATATATATATGGGATATTTTTAATATAATTATACTTATTTAATTTTTATATCACTTATTTGTTCTTAATTTCTAATCCTTGAGGGATAAGATAACTTCGCTCCTTTGTACGGAGGACTATCGCCTCGCAAAGTGTTGTGATTTATTTGTGACTAATGCTTTACTTGAAAGGTAAGAGAGATAAATTAAATGAATATATGAGATATATATGATATTATTATGATATTAATTACAAAATTAACATTTTTAAAATATAATATATTCTATTTACTTTAACATTTCCACTCACTGAGAAATGATGTCGTCATTTGTGTGTACGTGTGGACAACCACCTTCATAAGGTGATATGATTATTTTCTCATCACCACATAACATGGATGATATATATAATTATATTTAATGATAAAAATTTTATTTATGATATTATTATCATTATTTAAATATGAAATAGTACTTACCTTCTTTCTATAATGATCACTGAAAAATGGAAATATTACTCATGTGTACGTACAACCTACTATCTCCATGACTATCATATAGTTCATTTTAAAAAACTAGTTTCCATGATTTGATTTAAATATATAATTTATGTGTAAATATAATAAATATTTCATGATTATAATTATTTATATATTGAAATAATGACCACTTCTTCTACAATCAACACATCAAATCTATTTTCAAACAACAAATTGAACGTCCTCAAAACACTTGATGAGGACATGAGTAATTATGTATTTAAATATGTAATTAAAATAAATAATATAAATTATTAATGTATAAGGTCTTAAATTTGAAAAAAAAATTAATAAATAAGGTAATTAATATATGGTTATTATACATGAGTTAAATGACAAACATGGAATACCTGGACTTGAGGTAAGGATTTCTCATTTCATTTTTACTTCTATGAGAAAAATTTAATATTAATTACTTATTTATTTTGTTTTGGGTATATTCTTTCACTTTTATACATTATATCATAAATACATTTATTTGCATGGTATTTAATGTTTCATTTTATGTTATTTATTTCACGGGGATTATGATTCCAAACCTACCAATGTGGTAAGGGTTTCTAGTCTCACTTTTACTTATATGAGATATATATCATATTCACCACATACTTTTAATAACTTGTTTAAATACTGACCTTTTGGGTCTAATTATATTAATTTTTCATACACTATGGTATTTTAAGTTTTCATATGAAATATTTCATTAAATATGATTTGAATTGAATGTTTTCTTTGTGGTAAAGGGTTTTTAACACAATTTACATTCATTGGGTGATAACAACTATTCAATGACTCTATTATGATATGATTACTTTAAAATTGATCTATATACTATTTTATTATAGATTTATTTTTTATAAATATTTGTTACACATAATCTATACAATTATTAATTGTCAATTCAATGATATGATCTTTATAAGGGTTATTCACCACAAATTCTCTTCCTTTGGAACATAAGTTGTTGTTATACACTTAACATAATTTATGAGGTTTATCTACTACCCCTTATAAATTTTGTATCATAAAACTCATTATTTTCATGATATTTAATTTATAATTTGATGTTCTTCTTTCATGGTAATTATGATTGAATAATACCAAATTTGAAATGGATTTATGTTACAATCCCTTTTTTTGGGATTTTTTATTTTCAAGGTTCCATTGGTGGAAATCATATAGACTTATTTTCATGAACAAAATATATTTAATTTGAACTTATTATTAATGTTTTAACATTTTTATTTACAATTAACCCATTATTTATTTAATAAACATCATGAATTTTGTTTGTAAATGATATTGACCTTTGAATTTCTTTTAGCTCAATTATCATTCTATTTTAAATCGATATTTTATAAGATATTTTCAAAAAAATTATTTTCTAAAAATAAAAGATTTGATAAATCTATTTTAAATTATATTTTACCTTATTTTAAATAATAATAATAATAAAATTTATTAACCATTTTAAATGGGTCCCATTTGATTCCCTTTACAAAATTTTTTAAAATAATTTTTATTTAAACATTTAAAACATAAAAAACATTTCTACAATCATTTCCATTATTTTTATTGACGTTTCATTTATATATTTAAATGGTTTTTTAAAATAAATTTATTTTTATAATATTGTATGAATATTTAGTTTTTAAAAGTTATGAATATGTGTTAATGATTCTTTTTTTTCTATGTATGGGTAATGATATTGAAATAAAACCATTTTATTCTCCATGGGTGAATTAAGAAATGAAAATTAATGATTATTTTTCTATTGAAAATTAAAATACACTAAATGTTTTATTAATGAATGATACATGGACATAATTGATGATAATTGGTGGTAAAATAGATATATGTGAGTTTGATATAGATTATACAATCAGGGCATCCATATCGTGTTGGTTGATCCAAATATAGAGTATATGATGGGTGTGAACTGATAGCATCAGTTGACCCTGATATAGATTATACAATGGGTGTGGGCATATAGCACTCCAATAAATTGGGTGATGATTTTATTATATAGATAATTATTAAGGTAATAAAATGTATGGTTATTCCAATTTTTAAGGGTTCTGTAAGTTTTCTATAAATATTACGTTCTAATATACCAATACATTTTCATTATTCTTGTTATGGGTTTTCAAACATTCCTTTGATGAAGATTGAAATCACATGTCTCATTATTATTGATTCATATGAATCATTCCTTTGATAAATATTTATTACATGTTTCTAGAGTGATTATCCATGTATTAAGTGGCATGAATATTTTCTTTTATGCTCATTAACTTTTATTATTTTGTCATATCCTTATGATCTTCTTATACTCAATAATGACAGTAAATTGTTAATTCTTATGATTACCCATACTATTCATTTTAACTAACCCTTATTATATTCCATTTTCTCTAGGTTATCAAAAATTATGTTAAATTAATTAATTATATATTTTTTTCATATAGATGATGATGGTGAAAACATAATGTGAAATCTGAATTGTTATCTTTAGTGGGAGGAACACTCAGTTGAGGACATGGGTATTGTTTATTTTAGAGTGTGTCCTAATTTAATAAAACTATAAAACTAAATGATCCTTGGATATGTAAGTGATCTAATGTTTAAATTTTATTTTCAATGTTTTGGATGAAAAAAATTGATCCACATTCATCTGTATCAAATCGAGAAATGAAATGGTAAATTTTTAACACCAGATCCAGGAGTGCAGGTTCAGGGATGTTACAATTGGTATCAGATCAAGGTTTGTATAACATTATAAATTAGGATGTGTTAATGTGTTTTTATCATAATATTGATATATACCTTTATAGGTTTACGAGATTATGGTTGATCAAATGAAAAGAGTCTTAGACACCCATTTTAAGGTTTTAAGTGATGTGATATTAAAGTGACTAATTGCACTTTAAAATATATTTTATTGGTTTGAAGTATATATAAAGCATTATTTTAATAAGAAGTACTCATCTACATTTTTTGGATATAAATTTAATTTTTTTTGATAACCGAAAGGGTTTATAAGTTCTTCTATATTGATGTGTTTATGTGGAAACTAATTTATCATATAGATAACCATGGGATTAAAAAGTTATTTGGTTTTTAAGTTATTAATATTATTTCATAATAAGGTCATTATATTTTGTGGATTTTAATCTCAAATGTATGATATAAAATTATAGGGTAAAACACTTTTTAAGTTTTAAGTAATGTAGGTTATTTTCGATATAGGGTTATTTATTTATGGAATGATTTAGATTGAAATTTGGGTATTTCTATTGAATTTTAGATATTAGTGTATTATTATCTCATATAAAGGTTTATTTGATTTCGTAATTATCATACAATGTTCTAAAAATTTTCATTTTGGTTAATATATAAATACAGGTGGGATATATTTATAATTCGATTTATGGTTATTTAGTCCCTTAAAATTTGATTTTAGTACATCAATAATGGATAAATTTTTAATCTTTAATACTCGAAATTCAAATCAAAAGATGAAATTATGGTGGAAATTGATTAAATTTAAAATTATTCTCATCAAGTAAGTATATTTACTTTTTTTATTAGTCTATATATTGAAAAATTACTCAACCATAGGAAAAGGATCTTGAAAATGAAAATTTTATCCTATTAATATCATATCTGATGAATCGATGGTCTTTTAATTTTATTTATATTTTTGGTTTTGTGCTCGTTAAATTCTTCGTGATAATTAAATTCCTATTGATAAATGGTCTTTATCACTATCCATAATAATTTAGACATTTCACTATTATGCCATGTTTAAATAATCACATACCACCAATGTTATCCTATTTGGAAACCTAGTACGTGTTATTCTTGATGAATTTTGTACTTCCTTTTCTCTCTTGTCAATAGGATGTTATGTTATCCATTTATATGATGTGGGTTTCCAACAAAGGTATTTTCAAATTTCCAAACTTGAATTATCAAGATAAAGTTTAAATTGTTAGAATTAAATTTATTAAATGGGGTAGGATATAAAACCCTGATATTTTAAAACAAAAAAACTATGTTCGATAGCATATTGAATAGGAAATAACAATCATACACGCACCATGAAATAAAATTATTTTAAATATGACCATTATAACCTACTGATTAAATTAGTGGTCAATATTAGAATTAACTAATTTATGATATATATATATATATATATATTCTACTCAATATTAATTTACATATAAATTCTTAGTATAAAATCAATCAATTTTTAGTAAAGTAATTTTATTTTTCAAAAATATGTTTTCTTCAGAAATGATTTCTATTTCTTTTAGTGAAAAAATATTATAATTAATTAAAAAATAGTTTTGAAGATTTATTTAGTAATATTAACTTTATTTTTGAAATCAAAATATAAAAAATAACTTTGGGGAAAATTTTCATATTTTTATGAAAATATTGATTTTTGGAAAATCGTGAAATTAACGTTTTTTTAAAAAAAAATGTCATTTATTTTTAATAAATAAATAAAATTACAAGTATTAGTACGTTTTTAATATTATTTGATATAAAATAAGTATTATTAAGTTATATTTAATCTAATTAATTACTTTTTAATCATCTTTATATTTTAATTTAGTAAAATTTTATTTTTGGGTTTAAAAACTGGTTTTTATGAAAACTATTTTAAAGTGAATAATATATCTCTATTTCAATTAATAAAAAAACCTCAATAAATAATAACTTAAATAGAGTTTATATATTATATATCAGTAAATATTAATTTAAATTAATACCATGATTATTTCTTTTTATGAAGTGAATATAAAATTATCTTTCTTTTGACAAATGCATCTCTTGAAAACCCACCTTTTGTTGTGTCCATGGGTTTAATTTTCAACTAAATTATGCCACTTATGTGAATTTAATTTGGTAAAATGGAATCCAAATTATTAGTTATTATAATTTATTTAATATAATATGTTTAACTAATATTTTTTTCATACTTAATAGTGAAAATATTAAAAATCATTTATCATGTTTGAGGAAAAACCCGATTTTCAGGGGGTTAAGCAAAAGTGACAGGGGTTAAAATAAAATAAACCTTGTATAAAATATATTTTATGGAAATATTTGGACCATATAATGTATAATTCTAAATAATGGTGCAGTTTTTAGTCTTTTGGCATGTGAGAAACATGGTTACTCCATTTTATTTTTAAAAGTTATAAGTGTGTCACTCACCACACTGAAAAAGGGACACCCAAACTCCTCTCCACTTAACACATTAAAATTTATTTTGGTCAGAAAATAACTACCTAATTATATACTTAAATTCACATTCCCTTAACTATAATCATTAATTTTTATCTTAAGTCCACACTAAGAAACAATTTGGTGCTTACCATGAGAGGTTGTTTTAAGAAGTTGTATCATTCTCAATCAAGCGTCCTTATTTTATCTCTTCTTCCAACTCATTCAGATCATCTTAAATTATAATTATATAATAAAAAAATTATATGACATATTATTATATGTTATTATGTTAATTTAATAACCTATATCCATCTTATCTTTCATCAAAAGGGCAATGAAGCCATCATTTGTGTGTATGGCAGACCTCCACTAAGCGAACCGGTGTAATTCATTTTTACATAATAACCTGTCAAGTAATGTTATAATAATGTATTTAAAGTATATATATTATATTTTTAACATAATTATAATTATTTAATTATGATATCACATGTACCTCTTTACTTCCAATAACATGGTGCACTTGATAACGTCGATCGTGTATACAGTGGACTACCGACTCGCGAAGTGATGTGATTTGTTTTTCACTAAAACATAATGTGGAAGGTAATAAGAATAAAGTTACTTAATATATATGATATATTAGAAATAATTATGAAATTAATGAAATATTTATCATTATAAAAAGATAATATATTCCATTTACTTTTACCTTTTTACTCACTTATATATGATAATGTTATTTGTGTGTACGTGTAGGCTACCGCCACCATAATGTGTTATGATTATTTTCTCATCACCAAATCACATTGATGATATATATTAGTATATTTAATGAAATATTATGGTATTTATGATATTATTTTTATTCAATAAAGATAAAATATTACTTACCTTCTTTTCATAATGGTCATTGACAAATGGAAACATTATTCATGCGTAGGTACAACCTATTATCTCCATGATTATAACAAAGTTAATTTTTCAAAAATATATTCCATGATTGGTATTCAATATATAATTTATGTATAAATTATATAAATATTTAAATATTAGTATTCTATATATGTTTAAATAATGTCCTCTTTGACCATAATCAACAAATCCAAGTCAAAATAATGAACTGAACATCCTGAAAACACATTATATGGATTTAAATGATTAATTATTTTAATATATCATTAAAATAAGAAATTTAAATTATTTAAGTATAAGTTATTATAATTAAAAAAATTAATAAATTAAATAATTTATATAAGTTTATTATATGAGAGTTAATGGATATACCTGCAAATCCTAGACAAGAGGAAAGGGTTTCTCATATAACTATTACTTCCACGAGACATATATCATATAAACCACTTATTTATTTTGTATGATGTATATACTGGAATTTTTAATTTTTTTCATGAATACATTTACTTTCATATTATTTATTGTTTCATTTGATGTTATTTTTTTATGGGGCTTACGATTAATAAGTTGCATATTGGGTAAGGGTTTATCATCTTGCTTTTACTTCGGCAATACATATATTTTATTCAAAGCCTATTTTTTATTATGTGGTTTATAGACTAACCCTATTACATTTAATATCAAAAATAATTAATAAATTATAGTATTTTAAGTTTCATTTTGAAATATTTCCTCAAAGGGGATTTGACTTTAATGTTTCCAAGTGGTGAAGGGTTTCATTACTCAATTTAAGTTCGTTAGGTTATAACCCTTCTTTATTGACGCCATTATGATAGGATTTGTGTGAATTGATATATAAATTTTATTATTATATATTTATACTTTTTTATATTTAAATTTTTTACATATAATCTCTCTATTGATTAATTTTCAATTCAATTCCATGATATTTGTAAGGGACATTCATCTGAAATTTTCTTCCTTTGAGACATACATTGATGCTATAAACCTAACTTATTTTATGAGGTGTAACTAATACATATTTTACATGTTATAACTAAAAAATATTTATTTTAATGATGTTTAATGTGTCATTTTATGTTATTCATTTAATGGTATTATAATTGAAGAGTACCAAAGTGGAAAAGGTTTAATATTACAATCTTCTTTATTTTAGGATTGTTTATTTTTAGTAATAATTTAGAGGAAATCAAATGAAATTATTTGACTAAACCATATCACTTTCTTATACACTAGTTATTAATGTGTTTAACATGTTTTACTTTCATTTAATCCCTTTTTTATTTAAGAAAAATAAAGAAATCGTCTTATGAGTGATATTGATCTTCTATTTTCTTTTAGATTGGCTATTTTTTTATTCCATACACATGTTGTCTAAAATATTTTCTAAAATTTTATTTTATACAAATATATTATTTAATAAATCTATTTTAAATTATATTTGACCTTTTTTTAATATTTTTACAAAAGTAAATTTAATAACTCTTCCAAATGGGTCACTTTTGACTCAATTTACAGAATATTGAAAAAAAAAATTATTTTAACATTTACAAAATAAATGAATTTTACATCAATAATTTCCATTATTTTACATGTGTTTTACTTTATATGTTTCCAAATTTTTTTAAAGAAAAATATTTTAAAAATATTTTCTGGATTTGTATTTTTTAAAATCAATTTTAAAAATGAAAATGTTACTCTGCTCAAGAAAATTTTTAATGAGGTTTTAATGTGAATTACATTCATCAAAATCAATAGGCCTAATTGTTAAATACACTTCACTCAGGATTTGTGGTAATGATATAATCCTTATTCTTTCTTTTCTTATATTATGAGATTGGCATTAATCATGTTTCTTTTTCCCAGGTGAATCCAGAAATGAAATAATAATAATTATTTCAATATTAAAAAGTGAAATGCTCTTATTGTTTTATTAATGAGTGGTACTTGGACATTATAAATGATAATGGGGGAACCTAGATAGGATCTAGTGAGCATAATATATTTCATATGATGGGTACTCTAAGATAACACAAGGTGATCCTAATATAAATTATATCATTGGTGCACCTATATAGCGCCAATTGGGCCCGATATATCTTATATGATGTGTTTACCAAAATAGTGCTCCATTGAATTAGGTAACAATTATGTTATTTAGAGAATTATATTGGAAGTTATTCATATGGTTATTACAAATTTTAAGGGTTCTATACCTTTTCTATGAAGATAATGTTCCTAGATACCAAAATGTTTTCTTTGTGATTACTAAGGATTTTTAATGATTCCTTTGATAAATATTGAAATCACATTGGTTAGGATTATTTATTATTATGACTCTTGAATTTGATCAATTTTTATTCCATATTTCATGAGGGATGATCCATGTTTTTATGGGTATGATTATTCTTATGATATGGTCATCCACTTTAATTATGTTATCATATCCTTATGTTCTTATTATGCTCACTGATGAAATTCAATTGTTAATGCTTATGCTAACCCTTCTTGAGAATTTGATGACACCCTTCTTATGTTACCTTTTCCACATGTTATCATGAATGATGTTAAAATATTTGTTTCTATAATTGTTTCATATTGATTATGACGATGACTTAAAGTGAATTAAGAATAGATGGGTTTAGTGGGAGGACAACTCACCTGAAGACATGGGTATTATTTATGTAATATATTTTCATAATTTTATAAAACTCTAAACCATAATATTACTTCGGTATGTAAGTGATATAATGTTTCATTTTGATTTTTTATGTTTTAGATGGAAAAAATTGGGTCACCATTATTGGAATCAAAGAATGAAATAAAATAATGATGTTTTTATCATCAAATTTGTGAGTGTGGGTTTGGGGCCATTACAGTCAACACCACCTTATGGGTCCCTCTATATGCACATAACCTAAATGACCTTAACATAAATAGTGACTGACACACCAATATCCTATGTCCATAACCTAAATCACCATGGTTTCCACACAATCAAGGAAGGATATATCACCATTAATCTATGTTGGGTAATATTATCACTTTCAAGACGCCAATAATACAAAAAATACAAGTATCTATAAGGATAAATCAGTAATAAGATTTTATTCCATCAAACACCCAATTACATTTCTTAATCGGGCAAATTCAAACAAAACTACCCATTCCCAACAACCCCTAGGATATATATAGATCCTTTGTGATGTTTTGTCTTAAAATTTTCATGTTTTTATTAAAAATTAACATTATGTTAAAGAATGTTATAAAGATGATTTTCTAAAAATCATAGTATAATGGTTAGAAAGATTGAATACTAACAGTGTAACAAAGCCTGATGGGGGAAAAGAAATATGAAAATCTATAATTTATAATGTTCCATCTTTCTAACTCCCAAAAATAGGATGATTCCAAAATAGTGCTTCAATGTTACTAAAAAACCTAAAATAATTTCATGGTATAATATTTTTTAAGAAATGGAAGTTCATGATTTATGGACATGTTGGTTTTGGACATAGTCTACTAGATAGAGAAATACCAAAATATTTTATGTAAAAAAGTAGAAGTTTTGAGACTAAGAGTTCTAGACAAAAAAAATTAGATTGAGAAACTATAAGTGAGTGAATAGTTTGAAGTTACAGATGTTTAATGAAGAACAGCCTTTCTACAGATAATTTATAGTTTTTATATGGAAGTATGAGTTTTTGAAAATTTCTAATTTCAAGAGAAATTTCATAAGACAATGACGCTGGTTTTCAATCTGTCCGATAAGGGAGAGGTTTTTATTAGAAGCTCCAAAATTACAAAATTTCTTATTAGACATAAATGATTAGACGAATATAGTGGACTGGACAGACTAAATGATGGATATCAGATGAAATATAGATGAATCAAAACATGCAGTTCAATAGAAAAAATATTTTTTAAGAATCTCTGATGTTTATGTTTCTTAGATTTTGTAGTTTTTAAAAAATGTAGATGAAATTTAAAGTGACTCAGGAAATCAGATTTTAATTTTGGAGCAAATTCAAAATGGGGGATAATATTTTTAATTAGACACTAATCTCAAGAAAATTACCACTAGATAGAGATCCATGGAATGTATGATTTTGCTTCATAAAAAAAGGTAATCAATTGAGGAGAGTTTTTAAATGACTTGTGAAGAAAAAAGTATATGTTTTCATAGTATCTGAACAAAGAAAATTATAAAAACGTTGATGATGCTACTATAAATAGATGGTATATGGAACTAAATTCTTTTGAAGTTGAAACAATATTGTAAACCATATTCCATTAGGTTGGAGGAATGGACATAGGTTGGAAATGAGTTTTGGATAGATATCTAGTGTGATTTTTGATTATCAGATTTATATAACATGTATTGACTATGTCCTGAGAAACCTAGATATGTTGTATAATTTATTAAATTAGCATAGATAAAAGGGCCAAATAAAAAACGAATGATAAGTATAGATGTTTTTAAAAACTTTATATATACATGATACCCATATTATATTGGTAATAGAAAATAAAACATAATACATAACAAAATAAAATGAACTACATCTTTGAAAACTCACTGAAAAATATCTTATTTATATCCTAGGAAAAGGAAAAAAATAAGGGTGAGACAAATAATTAGTAAGGGTTAAGTACAGTGGAAGCTATAATGAATTAATAAATAATAAACAAAATGGAATGGTAAATAACTCAACACACATGACATTTGAATAACATTACTGTACGAAAAGATAAGGCATAATTATTATATCGAGGTTAATAACTGAAAAAACAATTCGTTTAATCAATATACCAAGAATGAAATGCATTTAGAGATAATATCATTGTAAAAATATCTTTTATAATAATAAATAAATTCATAAAGAGGTAAATTATTAATTAATGAATGTTGTTATCTTCGGAATCATGATACATCTTCTATTAAGACCATTCACAAGATAGTTTAAATACTGTAAGAAAACCCCCATTTAATTTGGCCAACTAATTTGTCTCATGAGACCTACCGATGCCGTAAAGGGATAAATTATACTAAGATCTACCTATTACTATAGGTCTAAATCATTACTCATATATTTAATGATCAATTTAATCCATGAATCAATATTATTTATCATCAAATATCTGTATTGATTTAAGGATACGAATTTATCATATTTCCTTAGTTGATAAAACGTCTTTTAAAGTATAAACTATATTTAATGGTATAGAGTTTATGAAATAATAATATCCATCATTAAATAATATGGATATTTATGATAATGTTATTTCCAATTAAAAATGACAACAATAAAGTGATTGTATCAGATGACTCTAAACAATCACAAAATAAAATGAGACAGTAAATTCACGTTTACCACTTCGTAATTTTAAAGTCAAATACTATTAGATGAAATAATTCTAAATTAAACAAAAAATTATTTGAATTATTTATTATATATGATATTACATGAAAAATGGGTTGTGAGTACACTATATAAAATAAATTAGTTCCAAAACAATAAGAAATTTCTTAATGAAGGGAAATTGAAATGAAGTTTCTTACATGAGATTCCTTTTGATTGCACATTTTTTCACCTAATATATAGTGGTTTCAAACATGTTATTAACCTATAAAATACACATATTAATATTTATAATATCATATATGATCTTTTTATTACATCATATAACCCGTTCGTTGATAATATTTTATTATTTTCATTTTTTAGATTTTAATTGCCTTGTTTTCTCATGAGAGTTTTATCATGAATGATCTCTTTATTAAAAATATTATATAGTTTAATAATCTCCAGAATAATAAAAAAAATTATCATATTTATATATCAATTATTATTTTCAGAAAAATAATGAAATATTGTTTTGATAAGTGATGTATGTTACGATTATGGAGACAGTAGGTTGTACGTACGCATGAGTGACATTAACATTTTTCAATGATCGTTATGGGATTGAGGTTTGTAGGTTTTTATTTTTATAGAGTGATCATAATATCATAAATACCATATTAATTTTATAAATATACTTATATATATCATCCATGTATTTTGGTGATGAAATTAGAGTCACATTATTTTGTGAAGTCGGTAGTCCACACGTACATAAATGACGTTATCATCTTTGATTGAGTGAAAAGGTAAGAAAGATAATGATAAATATTATATTTTAATTTAAATAAATATGTAATGAATATCATATTTGTTTCATTAATATCACATATACTCATTATCTTTATCCTTATCACCTTCCATGTAATATGTTTGTTAATGATGAATCGCATCGCTTCGTGAGGCGGTAGTCCATTGTACAAACGAACGTCGTCATCATATATCCTACATAATGGAAATAGATAGATATATATATATATGATATAATGACTTCATAGGTATAATTATGTTAGAAATATAATATATATACTTTATATCCATCATTATACCCAATCATGAGTGGTGGAAATGAAAAAATGAACGACATAGGTTCGCGGGGAGGTTGTCCACCATACACTAGAATAATGATTTTATAATCCATTTTATAAAGGTGGGGATGGTTTTAGGTGATCACATAACATAAAAACATATTATTATATTTAATATAATAATTTTTTTATATCATCATGGTTTAATAAGAATTAAAGGATGAGGAGGAAGAAATAAAATAAAAATGATCGTTGAAAAACATAACTTCTTCATCAAGTATCCTCCTTAAGTTTACACCAAAGACTTCCTAGGTAGTATTTATACAAAAAAATAAGGATTCAAAGATGATATTAGGTAATTATTGATGTGATTTGGTATGATATATTCCTAACCAATTTTTTTTAAGGTGTGAAGAAAAGAGTATAGGGGTGGCCTTTTATAGTTGAGGTGAGTGAAATACTTGTATTTTTTGAAAAGATTGAAATCTACCCATGTTTTTTTCATGTAAAAAGGATCAAATATTGGACCATTCTCAATGATAGAATTTATAAGGTATAAATATGGTCATAAAATGAATTATAGACATGTTTTAGGTCATTTTTACCCTTACCATTCTAGTTTAACTCCCTGATAGACCCATTTTAACCATAACCACAGTAATTAATTTGTATTGTTTCACTGTTCATTTTGGTCAAAAATTAATTTTACCTTGTTATAAATTATAAATTATTATTATTAAAAACATGGAATAATTTTTTAAAATTTATGTTAATAGAAGTGGGAAACTTTAATTTAAAATTAATCCCACGGACTTGATAAGAAAGTGGGTTTTTAAAGAGAAATTATTCAATACATTATAATGTTTTTATAAAAAAAATTAATATAAAAATGATTCAAATGAACTAAATTAACATAATCTACTATATCTACAAATCTTGGGTGTGATCAGGCTGATGTGTCCCCTCAGTATTCAGCCACTTCACCAAAATTTCAATCCAATTTACCATTTTACCTACTACCTTCATCCCAAACACCCAACATACCCTTCGAAAATCAACTTTTACCAACTTCTTAACACCAGAGGACTACACACATAGGGTTACCCACTTCTAGCTTATTCCTCCAGTAGATCACCTATGATGAATGCCTTACCAGCACCTTTCTACCTACTTAGGTTTTCCATCTTCCAGCGCCTTCCACGGGAAATTATCCATCGACTTCCACTACCTCCTTCCCAGGACAGTTTGAATCTATTTTCATTAAAATCCATGCTTCTCCATCATATTCCTCCCACCTCAATTGTATTCTATAGTAGCTTTATATGATACTATGGTTAGAATTACACTCATTATAAGAACATATTATTCTTCAACCGATTATTCAGGATACATTATTCAATTCCCTTAAGGATCATTCATCGACTTCCTTAATATAGATACCACTGATTCATTATAGATATTACTTCCTCAGTGGGTGAATTCCACTACTTTTGTTCTTCACTTTCTCTTATTCGGTTAATACATTCAGTAAGTGAAATTTTTATTCACCTGTTTGTTTCTTAAGGGTCAACTATTATTTGTTCCTATACATTATAACCACTTGTATTACATCACAGTCTGCTATTTTTTGTTGAATTTATTTGTGTAATTTTATCTGTTCTCATTAAATATATTTATTCCTTTTTTAGATTGATAGTTTCTCATATACATATTGTTATTACAGTGATTTCTGACAAAAGTGGAGGTTTGTTATCATTTTAAGTAACCTTTTTTTAAAATAATTATCTTAATAATTTTATTTGTATTATTTAGTGCTGGAGTTCTTTAATGTTCCGTCTCCCAATTGTTAACTATACAAAGCATCCTAATATTCCATTCAGCTTTCGACTATAACATATTCAATATAGTTTTTAATTCTTACTTAATAATACTAATCTGATATGTTTTCCAAGCTTAATATTTTTTAAGACGCATTTTTCTTGTATATAACATATTCTAAACAAAATTCAATTTTATATTATTGTTAATTTTAAAAACATATTTAACTGCATTGTAGTGTTTTTCAATAACTAAAACCATCATGAAAATATTAAAAATACATTTTATACTTAATAGATTTTGTAAACTAAATTATATATTATTCTTGATACCAATTGCAGCTGTTGGAGAGGGATAAATCCTTATTATTTTTGTTTATAAAATTCAAATACAATGTTTGTTGATAAATAACCAAAATATATTAACCTGACCCTTATTGATGTGAAGCATTTTTTTCAAGGATTTTTTGAGCCCAAATATATTCATGGAAACATATTTGAAACAAATTATTTTTAGTTATAGGTATGAAAAATAAGTTTCCATTTAAAAATTTAATTCAAATTTTTTTTATTATATTCTGTACCCTTTCTTGCTGAGTTGTAGTAACCAGAATTACTTCTATTTCTGTGGGAGATCTATTATAAAGAATACCTAATTGATGATCATTTTTCCGTAATATTATTTCCCTATATTATACTTTTTATTACTACTATCCACTTATTATTTCATTATTTATTTGAAATATATTAACCAGCATTAAAACCATTTCAATGGGAGCTTCATTAAATAGAAATGCGATGAAAATGGGTGAAGTATACCACCAAATGAAGATTATTTTTGTTTCATATGAATTTTTATATATTTTTAATTTTCACTCAATTCATTGATTCTTAATTCTTTGTTAAACACTATTGTAAATTGTGCATTTTACAGATTTGGCCATTTATTAAATGATCTGCAAAAAAACTAAAACTATTTATTTTGGAATATTTTGAATGATGTTTTCCAATTTTCTGATACCAAAACACTATACTGTCATTATGTTTGTTGGGTGAAGGTCTTCATTTTCATTCAGTTTTGTTAAATAGTTTCTTCCCCCGTCAATAGTTTTATGCACAATCGTGTTCCTTTTCTCTCCTCATTGATATGTTCTGATGTGTCACCAACACATTTATCTCTATCATCATAAAGAGTTTCATGTGAGGTTGTATTTTTTAAATATTCTATGCTCATTTAAGTGACATTAATGTTACTTTTATTTATTAATTATAATTTTACTGACTAATATGTTTTGAACATATTTTTCCAAACCTTTTCAAGGAAATATTTTTAGATGATGATGTTTTGATTCAGCGGGATTTGTCTCTTTTATGAGATATTGATCTCAGTGTAAAAGTCATTGGAGTTATACAAATATGCAAACATGAAGATAAGTGGGTGATGATTAAGTGATTCGGTACATACTTCAATTATTCTCATACTCACATAGCAAATAACATAATTTCTAGTGAATGTTCATGTGTTTATGGAATGACTGTCTTCAACTTAAATTAATATAGAAGTAAAAACATAAGGTACACATCACTTATTAATCAAGGAGGTTTGATCCTAGTGTTTTTTTACCAACTCATTCTTCATGTGGATTTGATTTATGGATTAGGACTAAACAATTTAATATTTTTCATAACTCGAGTGGTTTATCATATAGTGATACTTATGTGCTTCTTGATTTTTACTGGACATTACTTCAATATTTCTTATAAGGGAAGGTATCAGTTGTTTTGGTTAATTTTTCCAATGTATAAATGTTCATTTTCTAATGTATTTTTTTAGCATTCATGGTTTTATTTTTTATTTTGAAAATTTCATGCTCGTATTCCCTTAGGTTTTTTACAGACTAATATGTTTCGAACATATTTTTCCAATCCTTTACAAGGTAGTATTTTTAGATGATGATGTTGTTATTTAGCGGGATTTTTCTCTGTTATGGGATATTGATCTTAGTGGAAAAATCAATGAATATGTATAAATATGAAAACATGAAGATAAGTGGGTGATGTATAACTGATTCTGTACATACTTTAATTATTCTCATCCTCACATAGCAGAAAACATAACTTCTAATGAACATGCCTTGGCATATGGAATGATTTTCTTCAATTTACATGAATATTGGAGGACAAACATAAGGTACACATCACTTATTAATATAGGTGGTTTGATCCTTCTATTTTTTTACCAACTCATTCTTCATGTGGATTTGATTTATGGATTAGGACTGAACAATTTAATATTGTTCAGAACTCAAGGGGAGTATTATATAATGATAGTTATGTGCTTCTTGACTTTGATTAGATAGTACTTCAATATGAATTATATGGGCATGTATGAGTTGTTGTTGTTTTTTTTTCAAATGTATAAATGTTCATTTTCTAATTTATTTTTTCAGCATACATGGTATTATTTTTTATTTTCAAAAATTTGTGGTCGTATTTCCTTAGGTTTCTGTATGCTGTGTTTTCTATTTTTTAGGAATTTATATAAAACTACTTATCTTTGTAAATTTATAACAATACTATTTATTTTCATTAATTATTTTTTGTGATTTGAATGATGGTAATCTTATGCGAGCAAAAATTGAGCATGCTGAACATGTTTGGTAAGCCCAATTTTCCATGTTTTTAATAATTTTAATGAAATTCCTTATCTTTGAAATTTTTTAACTATCCTCGTTATTTTAATTAATCATTTATATATTTTAATGGAAGTCATTTTATAAAGGCTTAAATTGAAAATGATGTAAATGTTTGGTAAGCCCAATTTTTCAAGTTTTTAAGCATTTTAATGAAATTTCTTATCTTTGTAAATTTTTAAATGTCCTGCTTATTTTTATTAATAATTTTTTAGATTTGAAAGGTGGTGATTTTATGCTGGGTTAAATTGAAATCGCTGAAGTGGTTTGGTAAGCCCCGTTTTCGGGTTTTAAGCCTTATAATGAAATTTATTATCCATGGAAATTTATACTAGCATGGTTATTTTCATTAACAATTTTTATATATGTGAATGGTGACCATTTTATGCTGGCTTATATTGAATTTTCTTAACATGTTTAGTAAGACCATTTTTTCTAGTTTTGAATTATTTTAATGAAATTTCTTATCTTTGTAAATTTATAACTATCCTAGTTATTTTATGTAATCATATTTAGATTTGAATGTTTATCATTATTTGTTCTTGTATATTTTCCCCCATTTTTGAAATTTCATTGGGCCAATGTCCCCTTTTTAACAGTGATAATTTTATTATGTTTCTTTAATCTATTAGTTTCTTTTAGAAGAAATGGTCTCACATATGTTTTTTCCTTGACAGTTTTTTGTTATGTTGAATGATTCAGTAACTTACTTACATCACCATGGTAATGATGAAATACTTTCATGGTACCACGACATGGTATAACATTATAATAACTACAACACTTTCTTTCATAAACAACATAAATAGAAAATGAACATATGATATGTGTATCTTATAATGGAAACATGCTAAATGAATGTGTTTAAAATGAACAAATCAGGTTAATAACTATTATTGAACATTTGTTAATTGGAAAAAGATTACATTTTTTCTTCATCCTTCCTAAATCATTAAGCAAGGTATCAAATTGGTTTTGCTGAAAGGGTTTGATGATAGGTTTGATTGTCTGAATTTTTACCAAATTATTATGCTTTAAGAGGTAATCATGGGACTAATTTTTTCAGTCACAAACCCTTTCTTGTGTTCATCGCTATTTAGACTGGAATGGAGTTATCTTCCGATGATATTGGACTTCATGTCATTCATCAAATTTTTCTTCAGATTATATTGCAAGTCATGTCAGTCATTTTATATCTTTTCACTTCCAACTTCTGTGGCCATATTCTACATGCTAATTTTTAAAATAAATTTTTTTAGTGAGGTTAGTTTTAGGTTATGTGATGCCACATATTTTTTCTTCTTTGGTTCTGCACATTGATATCCTTTCCAATACATTCATATGGAATAAATTTTTCTAAATTCTTATAATTATCTACGATGGATATGTACTCTATTTCGGTGTTGTTTTGATTGTATTTATTATGGAGTTTTATGTTTTTTATTTATTGATTTTTTTCTCACATAGATTTTACAACAATAATGTAATAGGGATTATATGAGGTAATTAAATTGAAAGTGCTACTATGTTATTGATATTTATTTTTCATAGTACACTTTGGATATAAGAGCATCATAGCCTAGGATGATTAAGAGTAAGATTCAATATGGACTCTAGAATTGCTACAAAAAAAATATATCATCTACTCAGGTAGATGTTTTTTTACTTCATTGTCTTTAATTTTCATTAAATCATTTGAGTAGAAAATATTGATTTCTTCCAGTTTCATTTACAAATTTTATGATTAAAACAGACTTCATTTTTTCTACTCATTTGGTAATTATTAAACATCATATTTTAGATCCAATTATTACATTTCTTATTTTTTTGGTAAGTTAATGATTTAAGTCATTTATTCATGTAGAAAAATATATTGACATAGTGTGATTTGGATGAGGTGGTTCAAAGAATTGTTAAAACATCTCAAAACTCTACAGAAACAACAAGCCATGATTTATAAAACAAAAAACAGACAAAATTGACTGAAATAGTGATTTTTTCCATGTAATTGGAAATAACTTACAGAATACAATATTTTATAAACACTATTGATATATTTATGACCACTACTAAGTGAACCTTTATTAAATACTACTTGAAACTATGTAATAACACGTTTAAAGAACAAATGGACTGTTTTGGATGAGTATAACATGTAAAGCAAAATGATTTTCCTTTTACTACTTTCTCAACTATATGTAACTACTATAGGAAACCATATTACTCTCAACCAACATCTAGTAGTGCAGGTCCACTACAAGAATATATCAATCCATTACTAGGAGCATATAACCAACGCATCAAGATGCTGACACTTTGACTCCAAAGGGTACACCGATTGCTGTTAAAAACAATAGTTAATGTCTGCTTTAATCCCACCTCTTTTCTAATGTTACCATTTTTGAATCATGAAGTTCTATTTTGTGGGTTTTAAAACATAATCTCCTCTATCAAAATGGGTTTATCAGTCTGCATGTTTCATTGATTTTGTTTCCTTTTATTATTTTAAATGTATGTTACTTCAGGTTTACTATTTCAATTTGTTGAGAATAAATTTTAAATCTTGTTCCAATATAATTTATGCTTTCTAAATTTGTGTTAAGTATGAGAAGAATATCTTTATTTGTTTTATTCCATAATATTCATTATCCTTTACCAATATCCTTCCGTCCAAAATTGGTATTTACATTTTTTATTTCTATTCATTATTCAAGTATTTTATTGGTGTGTCTATAATCAATAGACTCCTGGACCATTGTAATATACAATACTTGTGAATACAAATTTATAAACAATACTA
Organism: Viscum album; assembly: GCA_963277665.1. Lineage (NCBI taxonomy): Eukaryota > Viridiplantae > Streptophyta > Magnoliopsida > Santalales > Viscaceae > Viscum > Viscum album. Next base: position 2,042,629,571 of record OY728141.1, on the reverse strand, counting down.
TTATTAGGTAACTATTACAAATGGCTTTCATTTTAAAAGTAACAAAAATTGATCATATATGTCGTGTGTACGCCCGGGTGTGTACTAGTTAATATATAATTTAACTAATTTTACATTAAAACAAATTCAAAATATAATCTATAATCATAAATTATTTAAATGAAAAGTTTGTTTTCAATTAAAGTTAATATTTTTCACTATTCATCCAAACATGAAACTTTCCAGAAATATAAAAACATAACCCGAACATAATATTTATTTTGTGATATATGAAATTAATATTATTATCTAAAATAAATATTTTAAAATTGGTAAAAACTAATTATAAATAATGTTCTCAAATCATGAATAAACGACCTTTAATAAAAAATAGAGTTTTTCAGAATACATTACTTTTATTTAAAATGATTCTTATTATATTTATATTATATATATATCTTGTTATTTTATTTTATACATGAATAAACCATATATTTTTCAAAATTTATTTATTACTTATCATACCCTCAAATTTAATATCCAGGATATAAAAGTTATGTTTAAATAATAACTTTTTAATAGAGTATCTTTTTTTGTTTAAAGTTAGTATTGGGTGTATCAAAAGTTATCAAAGGGATTGAATTATTTAAAAAGAAATATATTGTAATGTATTGAGATGTTATATTCTCTTATAATATTGGTGTTTCATTTTATACATGTTATCAACACAAAATTCATATTTTATTATTTCAGATTGTTCTATTTTACCCACCATAAAAAAATCAATTCCTTACAATTTAAACATGATACCTATAATCAAGGGTTTAACATTTGAAAATTCCATTCTTGAGAACCCATTTGTTAAAAATATTTTATAAAACATACTCTTAATAAGAGATAAATGGAAGTACAAATGATGTTTGTTATAGAACATACTAGGTTTCCAAATAAGAGAACATTGGTGGAAAGTGAAAACATGGACATAGAAGAGAAAACTAAATCACAAATACTGAGGGAGGGTGATAAAGAACATGGTTAGAAAGAAGTTAATTACCATAGATCTATAAAATAGATGTGTGAAAAAGGTTATTGATGTCATAAAAAATTATGATAATAGGATAAATTTTTTATTTCATGTTCCTTTTCCTAGAATTGAAGAATTATTTTACTATCTACAAATTTAATGTAATATTATTACTTGATATCATTCAATTTCATCAAAAAAATTTAATCATAGGGTTGTGATTTTTCTAATTTCTAATTCATTTCTTCTGACTAGAATTAAAGATCCAAAAAATAATTTTTTTTCCTGAAGCACATAAATTCACATTTAGTAGATCGTTATATCTATAATAGAATTACAATTTATTCCTTTAATCTATAGTTATTATTATGAAAAATTAGTTAGCACAATTTAACCAATATTTATAAATTTATATATGGTGATGTAATACATTAATCTCTAAAACATCATCCAATGTTCAACATAAAATTTTTCATAAATGGTTAAACTTATATTCATTACAATGGATTAAAGTCTTAAATATTAGAATGAAGATCACAAAATTTCTAAAATGAACATATCATTAATCCCCAATGAAACGATAAGTAGTTCTTAATCATCACATTACAAACATTTGAATACATTCATATTGTTTTCTCTTGAACCATTGTGATAAACTGAATTACCATAAACCTTATTGAAAACATACATTCTTTCTAAAAATAAAATTTATGGTTTTCAAATATATTCCATAGATACAACCATGTTGTAAAATCCAAAAAATATAAAAAACCATGAAATCAGTAACCAATTTCATGGTCATGAATAATATCCCATAAATATATCATTATCATTAATATCTCAACATAGAAAACACATTAACGGTTATCTTCCCTTAATCATTCGTTTTCCAAAAATTTCAACATGCCACTGAATCAAATTCCTTAGTACTATTCAATGCATGCTTTCAAATCCATTAATAAATAGTACTTCAATAAAATCCTTAAATGTTTCCTGATTCTTATAATGATAATATAATAAATAATATTATTTTACACCAAATTTATTGGATCAAAATACATTGTCTCATTAATCATTCCTCTTTGTTTGTATAAAAAGCATATTCTTGGCCATGATCTCTTATCTTCTTCTTAGGTATATTCCCTTGATACTTGGGGAATTAATTTGTCTAGTTCCCCATATTCTTACAATGGATTTATTTCACATTGGAAATTTTTTTCTTTTCCTTGAAACCATGATCATGGTGTCATTTCTTTCCAAAGTTATAGTAAACTCACATTACCTTCAAGAATGTACCAAAGTTTTTCTTTCCACAATTATCACATGTGAAAAAAAAATCTTCATTTCCCATATTAATTTTATCACTTTTTTTCTTTATTATCCTCTTATTATCTTTCTTCCCTTCGAATCTATAACAGTTGGAGAATTATTTCTCTATCATGAGAGCACATAAAACTATTTCATTGTAGGACGAAAATGTTTGATATACCAACACCCTTAAGATACATGGATTATTTACTTCAAATAAATGGAAAATACATCACTTTGTGTTCTGTATATAATCCTTTTCATACCGATATTGTAATTCCTTGAATCTAGTTACCCAATGTCAGTGCATTTTTTACATAACATTGGATAGATCAAAAGAGATCAAGTCACTAAAGACTGATTAGTTTAGTAGCCTTGGATGTACTAGATACAAACATATGTTTTAGATTATATCATGAAATAATAAAAACAACATTGTTTCCCCATTGAACACACTCATATCATTTAGCCTTTCCATGCAGGTTAATCATAATATACTTCTTCGTATCATGGGAAAAATAAAACATTGAAATTGGTGAGATCAGATGCTCAGTAAGGATAACGATATAGTGGAAACTATCATAACTAGGCATAGTCATTTAAGGTAATGTATACGACTAAAAAACCATCCTTTTAAACATAAACTTCAGCATAATATGGAAAAGATAAACCAAATAATATCATTTAATTATTCACAAGGATATTAAACTATTCGAATAATAACATGCAGTAACAACATCCAACTTAATAATGATGGAATTCATAATTCTAGACATCATAGTCACATAGTCAAGGCCTCGTTCGAAGACAAAAAATAAGATTTCTTCAATTCCTTGTTCCACAACACTAGTTTGTCTCATGAGTCTCACTAATTCGTCGATGAGCTATAGCGGGCTCCACCTATCACATACTATGTCTAATGCATTCTTCATATGAAAAGGTTGAAACATAACATAAACATTCATATTAAAACTAGTATACATTAATGTTAATATTTAATCCATAAACTATAAAGGGTATAAAAATAACACATCCATGGTCAAAAATTAAATTAACTTCAAATAAGTGTAAAATTCATCAAATGATGTTGACATAGATGAAATCAAATATATTTGAAAGAAATATCACTATCAATTTTGATATAATTTAAAAGTCACAAAACTATAGAATAAAATATTTATTTTGTAAATAGTCTTATAATTCTGTATGGGGATCATTGAAGGTGTTATAATGACAGAAAATATCCACACTCACCGTTGATATAAAAAATAATAATTTCATTAATTTTATCAAAAAGTTCATAAATGACCTCATTTGGAAAATGACGGAATGATTCCATTCAAAACATTTTATAAAAAGTAAAAAAAGGGTACATATGACTTTAACCCATATTATAGAAAATATTAATTTTTTGTTGAAATACATTATTAAGAAACACGAATGTGGGTGGTAATGAAGTCCTAGTAGATACTTATATATAAACAACCTCGGATAAATAATGAGATTGTGAAATTCACCCTTACCTTGTACTTTTCCTCAGTAAAGGGTATGTTAAACTCTTTTATAATAGTTAATAAATGTTATTAAATTATATAATAACCACTTATATAAATATTATATCATATATGATCTTCTAATATTGCTTTGTTAGCAATATTTTTGTAGTATCATTCTTTCAGGTGTTAACTAATTCATTTTCCTTTATATATTTTGTTACATAAGTAATATTTGATATGGATTGGATGTATTTTATTCATATCCAGAATTATATTATGTTTATAAAAATTAGTTTTAATCATAAAATTAAACTTATTCTTGAATGGTTATGTCGGTCAAATAAATCTTATCGCTTTCGTGGAGATAGTAATCTGTACGTACACACGAGCGACAATATCATTCCGTTGATGGTAAAAATTTTATGTAATTAAATTGAATATCATATATAAAGAATAATTAACATGTTTTATTGATTTTTAATATTAATTATACTCATTATTATACCCATCAAAATAATGAAGTGTTGAATAACAAACTACAGCATGACGTGGAGACAGTAACTCGTACGTACGCACGTATGGTGACTTTTTCATTCCTTGGATGGATAGAATAATGAATATGGTTGTACCATATTTATTATAACATCAATGTATTTATTTTTCACTAGATTTATTATTTGGGTATGGAATCATCAAATAAAGAGAAAGTGGAAGAAGAAGAAAACATTGAAGGAGGTGATGAAATTATTTCATTTTCTTCGAGTGATTCCTTTTGATTTGATTAAAAGGGATCCTTAAGTTAGCATTATAATCAATGTAAGGCCTCTAAGTTGAAGTTATTGTAGTTATTAAGATATTTGAGCAGGTTTTGGCCGTGCCATATGGCTTAGGATGTGTTATTTTGAGAGAAAGGGATGTACCTTTTTATAAGAGAGGTGAGGGTCACTTTAGGAAAATCTTGAAATGTTATTTTATTATAAAATCATATTTGGTTTATAATGGATCTGAATAGATTTATTTCTAGGATTAAGTGGGAATGGGTCTAAATCCACTCATCCAATAGGTTTTAGAAAATATTAGGTCACCATATTAACCTTATTTTTAGATTTAACTCTTAGTTGAATAGTTTAACTTTTACAATGTTTTCTTATATTTTTTTGTTACTTGGTTAATAAGATTACTATAAAATGCCAAGAGAACATCCATTAGATCAATAATGACATATATATTTATCATTATTTAAGTCATTTTCCCAATCCTTAGATATTTATGAATATTATAGCATTTAATAATATAGTATTTGTTTTAAACACTCATATATGTCAATTTTGACACTATTGAGTATTTGGTTTTTTAAAAGTCAAAAAAACATGATTTCTTTGAAAGAAAGAAATTAAATCAATCCTAAAATTTAATATTAACCTTTAAAATTATCAAAATACATCAAAATTCTCAATTTACATTTATTTTGATATTTATAATATCAATTATTTTAATCATTTATTAATAAGTTAATTACTGCATCCTCATTGGGTCATATATAAATTTCATTATATAATGTATAAAAATTATAAATAAAGTTTCTAGATGTAGGAGATATTTTTTCTTTCTAATAAATATTTATAGTCTAATTTATCTTATGAATCATTCTATATTAAAATTGGTTATGTTATTAAAATTTGAATTTAACACTTTTAACTCTTTTTAAATAAAATAATAATAAATATCCTAATCTACTCCAAGTGGATCAAAGAGAATAATATTTTATTACTAAGGTTTATTTTTTCGAAATACACTTATACAATAGAATTAAGATATGTGTAAGTGTAATTATAATATCATTTTTATCTTTAATTTACATATTTACTTTTAACCGTGATAAATAAAAATCAAAAGTTACTATTCACCGAAAAAATATGTTCATCCTATTGAACCACATTTTACATACTGATGTCAACCTTTTCTCTTAGATTATTGAAATTAAATTCATAGAAGTGGTAAAATTACTTTTTATGAAAATTTGTAAATGTGCCAAGAAGGTGGGTAAAAGAGGTTAAAAAGTTCAATAAAATTTTATATATCTACTCTTATTATAAAATGAATTCAATAAATTACATTGAACTAATATAGGTATTATGAAAGTATTTTGACTTAAAATAAATTTAAAAAAATATAAATAATTGTTTAAATAAAATGTCTGTTTAAAACAACAACGAAGTGTTTTTCACTATTTATCAAAAATTGAATGTTTTCATAAAAATACCAAAAATTATCCCTAAGATAATTTTTATATTACGAATCTAAAAATGAAGTCTATTTTGATAAATAAAATTATTAAAATTTCAAAAAATAGGATATTACTATTCATAACTATTTTTTAAATGGCTTGTTTGATTGGTCGTGGTGTACTAGAACTCAATTTTATGTGTAACATAAGCTATTGTATTATTCAATGGGAGGTGTACCATGGAAGATTGGTGTGTTACATTCAAACTTCCTTCAAATAAGTTTATCCTTGAAATTTCTAGAATATTATTACATAAAAATATTTTGTTGGTTCTTCATAATAAGTTCCCGAGGTTCCCACATTGCCTCTTCCATTTTATTGTTTCTCAAGAAAACATTTACCAGATGAGTCGACCCGTTTCTCAACACTAATTCTCTGGTATCAAGAATCTTGATTGGCACTTCACAATAAGGAATATCAAGTTCTGGTTATATTTCTTCATAGGTGAGTACATGCATTTTTTCAGGCATGTATTTTCTCAATAGTGTTATGTGGAACACATCAGGAACATTGGAGAGGCTTGGCGGTATTTCCAAACAGTAAGCTATAACCCTAGTTCGTTCTAGAATTTTGAATAGTCCAAAGAACTTGGGACACAATTTACCCTTCTTTCCAAATCATATAACACCCTCCCATGGAGATACCTTAAAGAAAACATGATGTCTTACATAAAATTAAAAATCCTTCCTTTAGTTAAATACATTACTCTTTTTCTTACTTTGAGCTACTTTGTTGAGGGTTTGGATAATATTAAACTTTTCCATTGTTTCCTCAACAAGTTCTGAGCCGACAAGTATTTTTCAGCAACTTCAGCCCAACAAGTTGGTGTGCGACATATCTTTCCATATAACTCTTTATATGGTGCCATCTATATACTTTAATGGAAGATATTATTATAAGAAAAATTTACTAGAGGTAAATATTCTTACCACTTACTTTGAATTTCAAGTGATAAATATCTCAACATTACTTATAAGGTTTGAATAGAGTGTTTTGATTGTCTATTAGTTTGAGGGTTGTAGGCAGTGCTCAATTGTAGTTCAGTATTCAAGGATTTCTAAATCTTTTTCTAGAATCCTGATGTAAAATGGGGATCACGATCAAAAACCATCTAAAGGGGTACTCCATGAAGACTTAAAACATCATTAATATATATTAACTCAAAACTTTCAAGTTGTAAATCTTCTCTTACAGAAAGAAAAAGTGCTAACTTTTTAAGATGATCAATAATGACCCCTATTTCATCATTCCTTCTTAGAGTCATTGGTAGCTCTATGACAAAGTCCATCGTAATATCATCCCTTTTCAACTTAGGTATAGAAAGAAGTTGCATGACTTCTCTTGGATGTTTCCTTCCATCCTTCACCTATTGACAAACTATACATCTTGAGACATGATCATAAATATCTCTCTTAATATTGTCCCCCCACAAATTTTCTTTCAAATATCATTACATATTAGTTCTACAAAGGTGTATATGGAAATTATCTCTATGAGCATAATCCTACAATTCCATTTTTAGATGATGTATGTCCGGAACACAAATCCTTTTCCCAAATTTAAAAATTCCATCTTAATATACAAAGTTGATCAATCTCCCATTATTCACTGCTTTAATTTTCTATTGAAACTCCACATCATCAGTATGATAACTTTTTATCCTTTCTAGTAAATATGTTTTGGAAGCCATTTGGAAAATTATTGATGTTTCACCTTCCATGATTATTCACATACCCATATTTAATAGATCCATGAACATAGGTTCCCTTTCAACTCTCATCTTGTTCATAACTTCATGATCCTTTCTACTCAAAGCATCTTTCATATTATTTTCATTCCCCATGTGGTAGTGTAGTGTAATAATAATCTTTGAGTAGTTCAAGCCATCACCTTTGCCTCATGTTTTGTTCTTTCTGTGAGAAAATAGACTTCATACTCTTGTGATTGGTATATAACACACATTTTTAACTATAGAGATAGTGTCTCCATATCTTCGAATCAAAGACTACAGCTACTAACTCAATATAATGAGTATGATATTTTTTTCATGAATTTTTAGTAACCATGATTCATAGTCAATAACTCTATCATTTTGCATAAGGACATAACCAAGTCCTTTCTTTGAAGCATTACTATAAATAATAAACCCATCATTCTCCAATGGTAGAGTCAAGATAAGAAAATTGACTGATACTCTATTCATTTCTTCAAAACATTCATCACACTCTTTTGTCCAAAAAAATATAACCCCTTTATATTTGATCTTGGATAGTGGGTTAGCCAATCGGGAAACATTCTGGACGAAAAGCCGATAATACTACTAAAGCAATAAAATTGTGTATGTCACTTATACTCATCAGTTATAACAATTATTGGATTTCTCTTGTCTTATAAGGATCAACAGAGATTCCATCCTTATATAAAATATGGACAAGAAATGAAATAACTTGAATCTATAATTCACACTTGATAAACATCCAATATAATTCATTTCACTTAAGAGTCTTTAGAATAGTGCTCAAGTGATTTTCATGATCTTTGTAGCTTTTGGAGTATACCATGATATCATTAATAAATACCACTATAAATTCATCAAGATATTCCTTTAAAACACTATTCATTAGATCCATGAAAAAAGAGGGTGCATTAGTCAGTCCAAATGGCACTACTGTAAACTCGTAATTCACATACCCGGTTCGAAATGCTGTTTTCAGAATGTCTTCCTTCTTGACACAGAACTGATAATATCTAGATCTAAGGTCAATATTTGAAAAATATTGAGCCTTATAAAGTTGATTGAATATATCATCAATGTGAGGAAGGTAATACATGTTATTTTTTGTTATAGCATTTATCTCTATGTAGTCAATGCACAGCCTCATTGATCCATCATTCTTCATAACAAAAGGAATAGGGGATACGCATGGAGAAACACTAGGGAGAATAAATCCTTTATTACTCAATTCCTCTTTTTTTTTCTTTAGTTCAACTAATTATATAGTGTCCATTCTATAAGGGGTATTTGATATGGGCCTTGAACCATGAATTAAATCAATGGAAAACAAAATTTATTGTTCTGGAGGATGTCCAGGTAAATCCCTTAGAAACACATCAACATGTTATTGCATAATAGGTACATAATATATTTGAACATTCCTTTTCCTCACCCATAGTTATTTCATTATCTTCCTCCCCAATAATTTAATTTTGTAGAGATACTGGGGGTGGATCTATATTAGAATCAGATGGTGATGATTCTTCTCTAAAGATAGGATACTCTTTATCATCAACGAAAATTGTAACCTCCTTTTTCTGACAATAAATTTTCACATCATGTTCCAAAATCCAATCCATACCAAGGATTATATCAAATTCAACCTTGGGTATGATGATGACATTTGAAGATAAAGCATGTTTATATCCATTAATTGGTACTGGTTCACAAAACATTGTTGCAATGATACTTCCCTTAAGAGTTTTGACTGACAACTCCCTTAATAAATCAAATTAGAAATATCTAATTTTCATTGAAAACTGGGAAGACATGAAATAATGAGTTGATCCATAATCAAATAAATCATTGGATAAATTTAAGGAAATCATTAATTTACCTATTTCCACATCATTTAGAGCTTCAACATCAGCAGTAGTGATCGTATAATCATGGTCTTTCTCACTTGGCCTTTTCTGAGGTATGTTTACTTGGTTCATAAGACATTTATTTTCATAATTCCCCATTTCTCTATAATTATAGAATTCAACAATGACAACGTCGTTCTTCCCCTTGCAATCATGAGCTTGGTTCCCTTTTTCACCACACTTGTAACAGACTCCCATTCCCATCAGATAAGTACTGGGGTGTTTCTTCCAACATTTACTGTAGGATATAAATTCAACTTTTCTGTTATACTCTTTATTTCAATTTCTGGAGTGTTCAGTGGATCTCAACTTCTCTTTATTTTCATTAATGTAATAAGACTTAGAGAATTAATTTTCTATCTCGATAACACATAATAAATAATCTTCATACAGTGAGAAGGATTTGGAGACTAGTGATCAATGGAGAAATGGTTTTAACCCATCAAATAATTGATCAATATTACTCCTTGGGTTACGTATATAATCTGCTGCATGCCTTGCTAACCTTGTAAAGTTATACTCATATATTGTGACATTATCATCCTCCTTATTCATTAGATTCAAAATTTTCTTTTAGATATCTGCTCTATGTTCATGAGGAATGTATTTTTCTATGAAAATCTATTTAAACTCCCTTCATTACATATTTTATACTTATGCATCCTACTTTGTGTTTTGAATTAATGACCACCACTAATCTGCATCTCCTGTGAGATGATAAACTGACATGAAAACATTTTTCCCTTTCACTACCACCAATGAATGAAATTTTTTCTCTAAGGAACATATCCATCGCTCAACTATAAATGCATTTGTTGTACTATTGAATTTTGGTGGTTGATTCCTCATGAAGAAATCTAATAGTGATCCTCCACATTGTGGATTAGGGTGCTTCATACGAGTAAATTTATTATTCATAACTTGAGTGAATTGTCTCAGTATGGTTATAACTTGTTCAGCACTAGTTTCATCACCAGATCCACTATAATTATCTAGGGTAGGAAGAGAATCCCTACATTGATTATATACATTGATACAATTTTGATTCCTTCCACTAGGAACCATTTCTAAAAAATCGAATACATTAGGTTATTTTATGAATCACAATGAAAAATTCCTAACCTAAATTGAACTATTTAGGAATATAATCCATAATCATAATAAAATAATTTCTTTGACAAAGTATTTACTCGTGAATTTTTCATTATGGTTTGAAAATAAAATTTGAATTATCTTAAGCATGTCCCCTTGAAGTTTTGTAACCAGAAGGGAAGAAAAGCCCATTTTCATGTATCGGGATACCCCAAGTCAAGCCCGAAACACCTTGTCAGAGTTTTCACTCCTAGGTACATCTATGCCAGAGCCACCTCTACCAGCTCATATCCAAATAAGGCTTTATTTCTGGGAAAACTCACAAAATATATACATTACCAAAATTCTTGGATATTCTTCTATACGAATCCTCAATGTTTATCTTAGGTTAATGTAATCTAATTAGAGTTTGTATAAATCTACATTCCCCAGTTTATACTAAACATCCTCTCATACTAAAAATATTTCCCCTACTATAGTTACACCAAGTTAGTGCATTATTACATAACATTTTCATTATCACAAGAGATCATGTCCCGAATGACCTATTAGTTTAGTTTCCTCAGAAGTACTAGATACATAAATAAGTTTTACATTACATCATAAAATAGAAAACAACATTTTTTCCCCTTTGAACACACTCTTATTTTTCATCCTATCCGTAAAGGCTAATAATAATGAACTTCTTCGCATCCTAGGAAAAATAAAACATATAAATGGGTGTGATCAGATGCTCAGTAAGAAAAAAATATAGCGGAAACTATCATAAATAAGAATAAACGTATAAGGAAATGTATAAGACTGAAACATAATACTTTCCAATATAATCATGTGCATAATATAGAAAAGATAAATCAAATAATTCTATTTACAAAAACTCGTGGATATTATACTTGTCGAATAATCACATGAAATATCAGTAGCCAATTTTATAATGAAGGAATGCATAATGCTGAACATCATAACCACATAGTAAAGTCCTCATTTCAAGACTACAAATAATATTTTGTCAAGGCCTTGTTCCATGACACCAGTATGTCTCATGAGACCTACCGATTCATCGAGAAGCTATAGTGGGCTCCACTCGTCACATAGTAATTCCAATTCATTCCTCAAATGAAAAGGTTGAAACATAACATAAATATTCATATTAAAACTAGAATATGAAATGTTATTACATTAACCATAAACCATGAATTTTGTAAAAATAATATATCCACAGTTAAACATATCACAAAACCTTCAATATAATATGGAAGATTTTATCATAATAAATAAACATCAAATGAGTGTAAAATCTATCAAAAGATGTTAACATAGATGAAATCAAAACTATTTGAGATAATTATCTCTTTTTATTTTTCAATCATTTAAAAGTCACATAATTATAAAAGAAAATATTTATTTTTGAAAATATTCTTATAATATTGTAAGGGAAACATCGAAGGTGTTATAATGGCGGAAAATATCTGCACTCACCATATATGTTAAAAAACACCATTTTCTTTAATTATGTCGAAGAGGTCATAAATGAACTTGTTTGGAAAATAATGGAATGATTCCATTAAAAAAAATTAATAAATATTGAATAAAGGTTATAAAGTAATTTAACACATATCCTAGAAAGAATTGAAATTTATTTTAAATATATTATTAAGAAACACAAAAGTGGATGATAAAGAAGTCTCAGTAGATACTACGTATAAACAACCACAGATAAATAAAGATATTTTGAAATTAACCCTTACCTTGTACTTTTCCATGGTCGAGGGTATTCTAACCTCTTGTATAATCATTAAATCATTGTTATAAAATTATAAAAGTACCACATAAAAAAATATGATATAATATATGTTCTTATAATATTTCTTTGTTAATAATATTTTAGTAGTATCATTGTATCTGGGGTTAACTGATTCGTTTTCCTTTATATGTTTTGTTACGTAAGTAATTTTTGTAATCGATAGGATGTATTTGATTCATATCCAGAATGATATTATGTTTTTAAACATTATATGTCATCATAAAATTAAATTTATTCATTACTTTTTAGGATGGGGAAATTAATCTTATCTCGTTCGTGGAGACGGTAATCCATACGTACACACGAGCGACAATATCATGCTATTGATGGTAAAAATATCATGTAATTTGATGTTATATCATATATAAAGAATAATTAAAATTTTATATTTATTATTAAGATCAATTATACTCATTGTTATACCAATACAAAAAATGAAGTGTTGAATAACAAACTACAGCATGATGTAGAGACGGTAAGTGGTACGTACATGTGTATGGTGACTTTGTCACACAAAGGATGGATAGAATAATTAAATTTGTTGTGAAATATTTATAAAAACAACCCACTATGTATAGGGTATTGTATTTATTATTTTTTTATGGAAACAAAAAAGAATGTGGATGTGGAATAAGAAAATATCTTTGAAAGAGGTGATGAAATTATTACCTCTTCTTCAGGTGATTCCTTTTGATTTGATCAAATGGTATCCATAGTTTTGCATTATGATCATATTAAGGCCTCAAGTATAAAGAAATATTAGTTTTCTATAAATTTGATAAAGTTTTTTCTGAGAAAAATGGCTTTGGAGATGTGATTTTGAGTGAAGGGAAAGAACCATTTAAAAAGAGAGGTGATGGTCACATTAGAGAAATCTTGAAATATTATTTTATTATAAAATCATATTAGATTAATAATTCCTCAAAGTGGGTTTATATCATATTTAAGTTAGATATGTGTCTAAATCATCTCAAAAAATAGGTTTTAGACATGTTTAGGTCACCATATTAACCTTATCTTTTAGATTTAACTCTGAGTTAAATAGTGTATATTTATAATGTCTTCTGGTATTTTTATATATCATGGTTAATAAACTCACTATAAAATTTAAATAGAATCCCAAGTTGTTAATTAATGACATATATAACATTATTTACATCCTTTGGCAGAACCTTAGATTTTTATAAATATTATATCATTTTATAATATAGTATTTTTTTTAAAACTCATTTATGTCAATTTTGTCACTATTTAGTATTTGGTTTTTGTGAAAGTAAAAAAAACATGATTAATTAGAAAAAAATACATTAAATAAATGATAAAATGTCATATTAACATATAAAATTAGTTGAATGCATCTAAAGGCTTAGTTGATTTTTTTAGATATTTATGATATCAATTATTTTCATCATTCATTAATAAGGTAATTATTTCATCATCATTGTGTCACAAATAAATTTAATTATGTATTGTCTAAAAATTATAAATAAAATTCCATGATGTATGAAATATATTTAGGTTTATAATGAATATTTATAGTTTAATTTATCTTATGTATAACCCAATATTAAATGTGGTTTAGTTAATAAAATTTTTATTTAACACTTTTAACTCTTCTTAAAAAAAAATATATGTACTAATCTAATCAAAGTTGATTGAATAGGATCATATTTTATTCCTACAGTTTACTTTGGACTCAATAAACTTATCCAATAGAATTTGGACATGTTTTATGGTAATTATAATATCATTATTACCTTTAATTACCCTATTTACTTTTAACTGTGGTAAATAAAACTCAAAAGTTACTATTCAAAAAAAATATTTTCATCTGGTTGAACCAAATTTTACTTATGGATTTCAACACTGTCTCTTGGATTTTTGAAATACAATTCACAGAAGCGGTAAAATTATGTTTTAAGAAAATTTGCATTTGTGCCAAGAATGTGGTTAAAATCGTTAAAATGTTTAATAAAATTTTATATATCAAATATTATTAGAAAATGACTCCAAATAATTACATTGAACTAATATAGGTATTATATATCTATTTTGACTTAAATTAAATGAAAAAAAATAAATAATTATTTAAATAAAAATTCGGTTTTAAACAAAAACGCAGTGTTTTTCACTATTCATCCAAATTTCAAATTTTTCAAAAATATACCCAAAATTCAAAATAAGCTAATTTTGATATTCCGAATCACAAAATGAGGACCATATTAAAAAATAATATTTATACAATTTCCAAAAGTAGGTATTACTATTCATACCAATTTTTTAAATGACATGTTTAATTGGTTGTGGTGTACTAGAACTCAAAGATGTGTACAATGGAAGCTACTACATTATTCAAAGAGAAGTGTACCATCGAAGCTTTTGGTGTTATATTGATGAACTTTTAAATGAATCTTCATACTCTACAACATGGTCTATGTCCATTTTATTTAATCTAAGGAACTTTCCCATCATACCAATTTGTTTCTCATGAGGGAAATATTTTTCAGAGAATGTCTCCTTAAACGATTTACATTCCATAAGTTCTATTTCCTTTTCTTCATTAATATTATAGATCAATGAACCCAATTTATCAATATCCCCATTTGGAAAAAACAATAAAAGTGTATCATTTTCCTTTTCATCACATCTCAAGGTCATAATATCATTTCGGGATATTTTATCAATTGCTCGAATAACATTGGATTACTAGTCCCAAAAAATGATGGTGTCTTTTATCACATAAATTGATCAATCATAAGAGAATATCACTATTTAATAAGTTGATATATCCAAGAAATGATATTTTTTATAACTTTATTAATCCTCCCTAATATAGTCATGATTTACTCAGTTCCTATAGCATCTTTATTGGCTTCCTTGGCAAAAAAACCTCTACATTGACCAAAAATATTGCTACCCTTCTTCCCTACATCTTCCATATATAATAAATGGAATATAATAGATTGCCATATAAAATTATGAACATTAAATATAATGTATAATTCTAAATATGATGTAACACTTATCATAAAATAAAATATATGAATTGTTAATATCATAATTATAAACATTCTTTCTTTGAGGATATCATTATGTACAGATCCTTCATAAAGGATTGTAATGAAAATTTGAATTATCCAAATCATATTCCCAAGAGGTATCATATTTTTGTGTAGTAAGGTCCATTTTCATGCACCAGGTTATTATTGGGTCCTTCCCAATTATCCTTTTAAAGTTATTACCCCTAGATACCTCTATAATAGAACCACATCCACTTGTAGTATCCAAACAGGGATTTATTGCTTGTAAAAACCATATACCATCTTTAATGACAAAACATTATGGTGTTATTTTATATTTATCCTCAATGTGTATCATAGGGTAATGTAACCTAATCTATGTTTTCACCAATCTGTTTCTCAATGTTTATACTAAACTTCCTCTAATACTAACTATAATAACACTGATCCAAGTAACCCAGAGTTGGTGTTTTCTTTATTACATTGACAAAGATAAAAATGGGTAAATATTAAAAGAACGATCAATTTAGATTTTTTCAAAAACCAAATACATACAAGATACTCATTTTACATTGGGAATAAAAAATATAATATAATACATAACAAAAGAAAATGAAATAAATCCTTGAAAACTCAGCCAAATATTCCTTCTTTATATCTTGGGGAATGGAAGACCATGGTGTGCACCAGTTCACATAGAACAGGCCCCAGAAGAGGATCAGAGCAACCTAAGTAGCCGCCACCAGAAGCAAATCTTACAGAATTTGAAGAATGAGTGGGCATGGAAGCTGCCATCGGGACCCAACATCGTACAACTTTGTACGAGGCAATGCTAGGTGATCAATGATGGAAGTTGGGGAGCTAGGTGATCAATGAAGCAGAAGATGGGGAGGGTTAGTTCAAGCGGGATGGGCCTACGGGTCATGTATTGGGTATGGAATGCCTCTAGGCCTTTGGGTCGTGTATTGCAAGTCAGTCGGGCCTTATGCCTTTGGACTATAGTTCATGTATGGGTTCCCATTCAACCCTTAAAAGGGGGATTATCCATAATAAAAAAAGAAGGCCTTCGGGCCATTTGGGCAATATCCTTGGGAAAGGAAACAAAATAAGGTCGAGTTCAAATTCTCAGTTAGGGTTAAATATAGTAGAATATATCATGAATAAATAAATTCTAATCAAAATTACAAGGTAAATAATTTAACACACATTCCATTTAAATATCCTCGCAATATGAAAAGATAAGGAATATTAAATATGGAAAGGTAAATAATGGAAAACACATTCCATTTAACAAATAAACTATGAATGAATTTTATACAGATGGATAACATCATTTTAAAAATATCATGGATAATAATATCTAAATTAAATTTTATGGAAATTCTTAAGGAATCATGACACCTATACTATCATGACCTTTCACAAGATAGTTCAAATAATATAAGTAAAAACCTATTTAATTTTCTAACTTAGCTATCTCATGATAACTATAGAAGAATTGAGGGTTTATATTATACCATTACCCACCCATCACTATATGTCCAAATAATTCCTCATATATTAAATGATCAATTTAATCAATGAATCAATATGACGTATCATCAAATGTCCATGTTGAATAAAGGATACAAATTTTTCAATATTTATCTAGTAAATAAAATAACATTCAATGAATACACCATCTATATGAATTGTGTATGGTTTAGGAAATAATATTATACCTCATAAAATTTTATGGATATTTCAGATAATGTGATGTCTAATAAAAAATTATCATAGTAATTTGATTGTTTCATGAGAAAGTTAACAATTTTAATAGAAAGTGAGATTGTTCAATAACTTTTACCACTTGGTAAATTTCCATTAAAATCCCATTGGATTAAATAATTAAAATAAAAACAAAAAATAAAATGAATTATAAATAATTCAATATATTATATGTAAATGGGTTAGTATTTACACCATATAAAATAAATATTTTACACAATAATAAAATATTCCTTAGCAAAGTAAAATTGAGATAAAGTCCCTTACCTCATTCTTCTTTTTGATTAAATGTTTTTAACCTCATGTATAATGGTTTTAAACATGTTAATATCTTAGAACATAACCATTTTAATATTTATAATATCATATATTATCTTTCAAGAGTATCTTATCTATTTTTCATTAATAATATTTCATTATTTTCATTATTTTGGTTGTTAATTGTCTTGTTTTCTCATGCATGTTTTTTCATGAAATATTTAGTTCTAGTGCAAATTACATTATTCCATCATCTAAAAAATAATAATAATGAAATAATTATCATATTTATAAATCAATTTTACTTTTAATACCAATCATCATATATGTATTTTTAAAATTAAGTACATTATGATCATGGGGATGGAATATCGTATATATGAATGAGTAATATTTCCGTTTTGCAATAATAATTATGAAATGGAGGTGACTAATGTTTTATATTTTCATAATGAACATAATATAATAAATATATATATTTTTTCTTTAAATATACTTACATATTTTATCCATGAAGTGTGGTGATGAAAATAGATTCACATGGTTTCATGAAGGCAACATTCTACACATACATGAATGATGTTATCATCTTTGATTGAGTGAAATAGTAAAAAATAAAATGATATATATTATATTTTCATAATTATAAATATGTTATTAATATAGTTAATATGTAATTTTTATCACATATAATCATCAAATTAATCTTTATCACCTTCCAGGTAAAGCATTAGTGAATGATGAATCACATCGATTCGTGAGATGGTAACCCACCGTACACAGGAGAAATATTATCATATCTTCTAAGGAACAGAATGTAAAAAAAATTATATTATATAATTAATATAGATGTATTATTATTTTATAAATATTATATATATACATTATATCCATAATCATACCCAACCGTGATAGGAAGAAATGGAAAAACTAACGACATCAGTTCATGTGGCGGTAGTCTACCGTACGCACTAATGATGACTTCATAAATCATTTGATGGATGTGGTAATGCTTTTAGATCATGAAAATAACATAAAAACATATAATTATATTTATGATATTAATGATTTTATGTAATCATGTTTTAATAATAATTAAAGGATGTGGTGGAAGAAATAAAAAAAATTCTCATTGAAGAATGTTACCTCTTCTTCAGGTATCCTCCTTGGGTTTGCACCAAATACTTCATAGGTTGCTTTTCTACCAAAACTAAGGATTATAGAATGAGATGAGGGAAGTCAGGAAATTATTATTGGAGGAATTTTCCAAAAAAAATATTTATAAGGTGTGAATAATATATGAGAGGGGGTGGTTTTCTATAAGTGAGGTGAGCGATAATGTTGAAATTTATAGAAAGAATGTATTCAACCCACATATTTTTCATGTCCCAAGGATCCAATAATGAACCATTATCAATAATAATATTTAGAAGGTAATAATATTTCCCAAAAAAAAATTTATATATGTTTTTAGGTCATTTTAATCCTTGTCGTTTTAGTTTAACCCCCTGGTAAACTCATTTTTACCTTAACTACAATAATTAATTTATACTATTTTAATAATTAATTTTGGAAAAAAATTAAGTAGATTTTAAATGAAATATAAATTATGATGATTATAAATATTTAATCCAATTTTCCAAATTTAATTCACTTATGTTCAATGTTTTAATATTAAATTAATTTCATAGATGCGATGAAAAAGTGTGTTTTTACAAGAAAAATGTTCAAAAGATTAAAACGTTTTTATATGTAAATTAAATATAAAAATTAATAAAATTGTCTAAATTGGATTAATATATATATATAATTAAAATTATGCTACTTTAAAACCAATTAACAATATAAATTAACTTTATAAATTATTTAAATGAAAATACAATTCTGAATTAAAATTCAGTAGTTTTCACTATTCTTAAAAAAATGGAACATTTTACAAAAATCCAAAAAAATAAACGTAATATAATTTTGATATTTTTATATAAAAATTAAATTTTAATTTTTCATATAAATTTTTATTTTTTTAAAATTAATTATAAATTATGTGCGCAAAGTACGACTAAACAACCTTTGAGAAAAAATAATGTTGTTCAGGAAACATGTCTATTAAATTAAACTAATTATTATTTTATATATAATAAAGAGATATCCATTTAATTTAATTTATAAATGGATAAAATAATTATATTTTATAATTTAGTTACTACTAATCATCCACCTGCAATTTAACGGCTAGTTTATAGTGGTAATGTTTAAATAAATTTTTTTTAATAGAGTAAAATGTTTCATTTTAACAAAGTGTTGTGTCCATCACCAGATATAAATGGGATTGAAATTACTTAAAAAATATTGTAACATTTTAAGATGTTATATTTTCTTCTAATATTACTGTTACATGTCATACTTTCTATCAAAAACAATGTTCTTATTTTAGTATTTTTGGTTGTCACAGAACAGGATGTATAAAGATCCAATTCATGTGAAGTTACAAAGATTAAAATTAGATTATAAGACCATATTAAATAAATTTTTTATTTTATTGGTTCAATATAACAATAATGTTGATGAGAATTTGAGATAGTGTTCTGAGCAGAGAAGTTCTTGGAAATAAAATATCATATGGAACTTTTGGAAGAATTTTGTAAAGATCTAATGTGAGTAATGTTGAGAATATTGATGTTTTGGAGAATTAAATAATATTAGAGATTACTAAAGAATAATTTAGAATATTTTATATGTTTTAAAATGAAGTTTAAATATCTTATAAATTTATATCATTGAATTTTGGTTAGTGGGAAAACTTTTCAGGTTTCCCACCATTGTTATTCCTAGGTTCACCTATAAATAGAAGTGGAAACTACATCATACATAATCACCGTTCAAAGAGACAAAAAGCTAAAATGCTAAAATTTCTGGGTTATTATTGTTTTTCAAATCTATACTTTGATCAAAATATTAGATATATAATATTTAAAAAAAACTAGATAGAGGAGAAACAGAGAGTGAAGATCGAAAAAAGATTCATGCATAATTTTTTAGGGTGCTACATTTTTTAAATTATAAAGAGGAGAGTTTTTCTGAAATTTGTATGTTCTAGAAAGGTGCATCATGTAGATTTCATTGTGTATAGTACCATCATGAATCATCACCTTGGAAAAAGTTTATGTATAGACATTAATGGGTATGTTTGAACAAATATACATATTTTGTTGCGATAAACATTTTTTAAGAAAATATTGTGAACTGATGGGAGTCATTATAATAATTTGGATTGACAAAAAATAGATGTATAATGAAATTAAACAAAAAAAAATTCACATATTCATAATATTGAATTTACATAGACCCACGGGAGTGGATATGGAAAGGATATATGTTCTCACATTAAGGTCAAACCTTGTAAATATTGTGTGTCTTACTTACTTTCTTATATTTTCATTAATTTTTGTTTAATACAATTTGATAATAATGAAACTCTAAAAAAATGTAGGGTTTGAGTTTCTTTTTGTAGAAATTTTTTAAAATAAATTCACTGAATCAACCGCCCCACTTCAATGATTCAACGATCCTTGGGAACATCAAGTGGTATTAGTTGGTGTTCCCCTGTTGAATCCATATCATGGATAATCTCAATTCCATCAATAGTAGATGAATTCCTACGTTCTACAGAATAAAATATCATGGATGTAAAAATAAAATGATACCTTATCTTCTATCTCTTATCTTTGAGGGTTTTTAGGTACCAACTATTTGGTTTACACCAATTCATAAAGATTCCCCCATGACTATTGCTAACAAGAGAAATGTTAATGTTGGTGTATTGGTTTGAAATTTTAATATTACGTCTCTATCAAAAAAATGCATACATGATTTATATGGGTGTAAAAACATAATATTTAATATGGGATAATCTTGGAATTATTTTTAAATAAGATACTATAGTGAAGGAATTGATGCTAAAAATATGTCATAGCGTGTTTGAGTTTTAAGAATCAGAGATGAATAAACTATTATTGTGTACTTAATTAAATGGAATGAAGTTTTTTTCAACATTTGAAGTTTTGGTGATATCATTTAGGATTATACAACTGTTAAAGAACTCTTGAGAAACAATTTGTATAGATTTTATTCTAAAATATTTTCTTTAGAAGATAAATAAGATTTATCAATTGATAAATTTCATAAATGTCTTATTTCTTATTTAATGAGAAAAGATATTGTATTCAAAAATAATATCAAAGATGAAATTTATTTTGAAGATTTGATAAAGATGAAAATTCAAGATATTGAAGATGTTGATCCTTGTGATTCTAAAGATAATAAGGATGATAATTTTTTTATCGATGTCGCGATGCGACATTGATCAATGTATCCAAGAGATCCAACCTGAAGTAGGGGTTGTTATTTTTTGAATCTTGTCATTTCCCCTTCTTGATATTCCACGATGGATGTGGACCAATTAGAAAAAAAAAATTCCTATGGTTTGATTGTTCTTGTATGATGGTATTACTCAAGCGGGTATTAACGGGAGATTATCTTGGTGGTTGATGGTTAACTATTCTAATGAAAATGAACCCTGATCTACACAAATGTCGATCAAGGTTCATTCATCTTTGTTAATTCATGATTTTCTCCCTCCATTCTTTGTTTTTTGTGGGAGTTCTATATTTAGCCCATGACTCAGCATATGGAGATTGATTTTTCATTGAAAAATCAATCCTTGGAATAATGATCTGGTATCATTGGTTTGGGATGGATACAACCCAATGGAGGTGCGATGGTGGTGGTGGATAATGGATCTAGGCGGTTCATGAGATATTTTCGCTTGAGTGACATTGTAACAAGAGGGATCATGGCATGGATCCGAACCCTTAACAATGAAGAACGTGTCATGAGGTATCCAAAACCTCTTCTGGGTCATAAATTAGTCCACCAAAGTGATGTAGTTGGCCCGTGAAGGATGCCTCCAATGCTGGAAGTGGCGGAAATGTGCCCCAGTGCATTGCCATAGTTGTTGTTGAAGTCATGTCTATGAAGATGCTCGAACGGGGGAAGGCCACAGTTTCGGCTACAGTGGAGGTGGAATACTTGAGACTCCAGCCATGGGAGTTGAGGAGAAGTTATGGCTGAGCTAACTGCATGACACAGAAGAGGCCTGCACAAGGAGGCCGCAGGCAATGCATGAGGAGCTGTAGCTCGACGGCAACGACTGTGCAAAGCAGTAGTTCCAGGAAGCACCGAATCATGCGGAAAAACCAATGGGTGTGTGATGGCAATCATCATGACCGCATGTGGGTGAGGGAGCTGATTAGCAGAAAATCACATTGATTGGGGAAAGATGGGGCACCCACCGCGTCCTGGGCAGAGTACACCATCCCTCTCCTACGGGCCAGGTAAGATTGGTAGGCCGACATCAGGACGATCCCAATGCATTGGGATGGGCCTCTCTAGTGGGCTGGGCTGGTGCAGTGGATCGTGATGGACCAAGCTGATCTTGGAATGTCCCCATGTGCCAGGTAAACTTGGTGGGTCGGGTCGATCCGATCCGGTCAAACCAGACGTAGACCCCACCGACCCTTTTCACTTAAACACCCATATCTTTCAAACCATAAGTTTTATTGACTAGATATATATAGCGATGGGACCCTTATTATGAGTTGTTCCCTTTGATGTGAATTAGTGGTGTTCTAGTTTGACCAAAAATGGATGGTGGTGTTCTCTTTATCATTACCATGAGGGATCGATGCAGGATCACGATCCGATCTTAGGGGGTGACAGTATAGTTTGTGATCATACACTTGGGGTTCTCTATGAAGGTTCTATGTTGGATCATGTCACTGTCATTGAGGTTGACCATTGTTCCGAATTGGGTTGTCTCATCCGGGCTTCGATAGTGACTCAATGGTCTGGAGTATGTATCACACCAAGAGGCCTGGTCGATCCTCACTTCTCTTCATGGTACCTTCGTGGGTGTTTTTTGGACAAAGTGCGACCAATATTTACATAGGCACATATCCCTTATTTTTTATGAAAATTCTAGTAGGTCTAGGATGTACTCCATTGAGCCCTACGTGCAGGACCCCTATCTTTGTTTCGAGATATTTCCATCCTTCTTGACATAACCTAATGAGTGTACATCAGGTAGTTCTATGTGTCTTCTCTTTAGGAAGTCCCCAAATAATTGATACCTCTTTTCAAGGGTCTTTGATGACTTCATAGCTGAAGGAGTGAGTTCTCCTAGATCGAGTGTCCCTTGAGTTGAATCATGTGACCAATGATTTGGTTGTGATATAAAGACTCATTGACTTAGTGAGACCGGATGTCTCAAGAAATCTTTGTGACTTATCTAGACCAGATGTTCTCTCAGTTACTTTTGGTAGACTTGTAATAAATGTTTAATATCAAATTGCTCAAAGAGTGGGAAATAACCAAATCAAGCATGCTTGAAGCAAGACCATATGGTTGGTAGTGGATGAGACATTGTGTCTGGAATACATTATGGGTATACCTGGATGTTCTTGTTATATGTGTTGTTGAAATATACCTTTGTTAATCTAAATTTACATTCATGGTGGTGTTTAATTTGTGGTCTTTTACATTGTGTTTTTCAAGGACCCCTTCCAAGTATTGTTTTACTCACCTCTGCACAAGATTTTCCCAAACGTGTCATGTATTATGTAGACGACCAAAGCATTGGTGGAGTGTTAAGAGGAGTAGGAGAAGACCAGGCCCATATGGGGCCTTGTGAGATCAGATGAGCTGAGGTGATTCCAGTATCTTCCTACAGTAGCTTCAGTTCCCTTGTTTTCAAGTCAGACATTAAAAATATCTTTCTTTTTGCGGGCTTGTATTTTTACCCGGATTCACTTTACTGCTTTGTTCCTTATCATACTCTATTGTTGGGTTGTAGTGGTATTCATTCATTTTTCTTACTTATTTTTCTTACCCTCCAGCAATTATTTATTGGAGTCAGTGACCTTGTATGGGTTCGTAGGAAAATGCCCCCCATTTATGGGATATGCCTACTCCATGCTAGTTGACAGCCCCTGGCCTATAGGAGGCAGGCATGGGGTCATCACAGCATGAGCCCCAGGGGACCTGTAGTGAAAAAATGATATCAGAGGATGTTGGTTCCACAATAGGACCAAGAGTCTGTGAGATTTTTTTGTGGAAACAATGATACGTGTTTTGAGTTTGACTTTCAAGCCAGTGGCTCCAATGTTGTTTTGGAGACCATTGAATCCATATACTAAGACTCTGGGCACCCATTTTCCAACTCGGTGCATGAAAACACTTGTTTTAGTGAAATAATGGTACATGCAACTTAAAGGAATGGTTTGTGTTTTCCATGTACTTATTGAGTTTTCTCATCATGTATACTATTTTTAACCATGAGTAATCTTATTTTCCTTATGATGCGCTCGCAATTCTATCTAGTGAGGTTTATATATTATGATCATGTGTTTAGCCCAAATCTATGTAAGCCTCTTTGATGGGAGCTAGTCAGAGTTAATTTTTTCATTATGATGGTCAGCAGGTGATGGTTTCACCTGATGATCAATTAGAATACCCACCCGAAGTGGTTCAGGTTGATGAAGATTTCTAGACTGAGTCACGTATGTCTCTTTTGGTGATAGATTATGAAAAATACGGTTCTAACGTTAATCATAGTCTTATGAGGCCTTAATAACATGGGAAGTCTGGTCATCATGACCTACCGATAGGAAGTGTGAAAAATAAGCTATATAACTAGAGGTTTTGTCTGATGATATAGGGATGAACTAGTTCCCATAAAAAATTCTTTTCTATGCTTTTCTTATAATGGGTAATCCCATGCTTCATTTCCCCTCAATTCAAGCTATAGTCAGAGTAGTGGTTGACAAACCAAAAAGTAAGAGGCAATGACAATATATTGCAGATCTGTTGGGCAGTGGGTATGGACGGAGAGCTGGGGGAGCGGTAGGGGTGTCCAACATTTTGATATGTTACCACCACCACCTCCAAGTTAAACATACCATACTATGGGATATGGAGGATAGGGGAGGAGATATTTTCATGATATTTAGGATTATAATGCCAAGACTCTTGGAATGATTCAAGGTATGATCTGGGTCTTTCTACTTTAACTGCAATATTGATATAAAATTTTTCTAGTAATTTACTTTCTTTTCACTTTTCTTGTTGGAAACCTAGAGGTATCTGTTAAACCGTTGACTAGATCCTCACATCTATAGGATCCTACTATAGGAGACCACATGACCACACATTGGTGCTGATAGTGTGACCCGACTCTTGGATTTGGGAGTTTTGGTTGAGTTCTCTTGGTAGTGGCATCGAGGCCCTACGATATCATTATCTATATGTCCTATATCCTTAGTTCATACTTAGATTTATTTTTTTAGGAAAATTATGTTGTTTTTCCATGGTAATTGAAATATATTTCCCTTAATTAGAAAAAGGGATATCCTTGCAGCTCTTGATGGACTTAGGCAGAAGGGTATATAGTGTATTTAAATTCTGTTGGCTAGTTTGTCCCTCAGTGTAGTGGATTTTATGAGTCCTCGTGTTTCATAGTGGTGGAAGTGTATAAGGATTTCATTCTTGATGATAATCTAGGTTTACCTCTCCATTGAGAGTTATACTTCTCTGTTAGTCTACACCATGAGGTGGCCAAATATTTACATCAACTTATCTAATGGCTCAAGAAGAGCTCCATGATTTGGGGGTGTATATGGGGGGCTTTCAGAGGAAGGTCTTAATATGATGTTGTGTCTCACCATGGATATCCCCACATGATCTTTTTTTATGACATCTTAGTGTACTCGGCATCTAAGGAAGAGCACAGAAGACACTTAAGGATGGTCCTGGGATTACTTCGGGAGCACCAGCTACGCCGAAAGATCTTAAAGTATCTGTCTTGGATTTGAGAGGTCTTATATTTCTAGGAAACATCTCCTCAGACGCTTGAGTTGCAATGAATCTAGTGAAGGTTGAGATGGAGATTTACGAGATGAACTGTGGGATGAATAATATTATGTTAGTCGAGGCGGTCTTCACATTGAAGATGTGGCGACACTAAATGATGGGAGAGCATTACATATTCCACTTAAACCATGATATTATAAAATATGTCTTCTCTAAGAGGGACCCGGGATTCAGATTGAGGTGATTTCTAGTGTTCCTATAGGACAATGACTTGGAGTTTTACTATTCACTTAAGAAGGGGAATGGGGAAGTAGATTCTCTTAGTAGGAATCCAGTTAGAAATTAATAAACAAGGAATTAGAGTGGTTGGCCTCGTTACGGTTATCCATCGTGGATGGAGATGGATCAACATATCTACAATTTTTTGTTCTTTCCCATCCACTCTTAAATGAGTCAGAGAGGAATTTTTTGGTGATACAATCTGTGAGAATTTCCTTGCTCAGTTGTCTATAGGGAATACCCCTGATGGCCATTCAAAAGGTGGGGTGCACATTATTCTCTTCATGATATGCGTATTTGTAGTAGTTACACTAGATTGAGTATATTCATTAGGATATGCATGTGGGTGTAAAGGAAAACATGGGAGATGATGAGACAGGTAGATGTTGAGATTCCCTATTGAGATAAAAGATGGAAGCTTGTTTAAATAAATTTCGTTGGTTGCTCCTTCTCTTTATTGAGTTACCAAGAAGGATGTGGGAAGACAACTTGAATTTGTGGAGTGTCATCAATTATTGTTTGAGATCGTGATTCTCAGTTTATATACTTGTTGTGGAAGGTATTGAAAAAGGTTTTTGAATATGATTTTGGGTCATCTAGGAGTAGATGAAGAATTAATATGGCCATCTGAGGTTTTGTTCTGGAAAACCATGAAGAAATTTGGAGTTCATGGAGGAGACCTTGTATTACTTTGGGTACCACCATAACAAAGGTTGTAGATATTTTTTTCAGGGTGTTAAACAATCAATAAGGATAATATCTATTCATTTAGGTGCAATGCATAGTTGGAAAGGTAGCATACTGGTTGGATCTACCCCATAGTGGTACTAGGTTCACAAAAACTTCCTCATGTCTCAGCTAATGATATTCGTGCATATAAAACTTTTCACATCATAATTTGGGGCATGCTGGACGTCGACATTGGAGTGTTTTTTATTAAATTCCTAATGAAGTCTGAGGATCCTTCATGGATGATATTTTCCATTAGTTCATGTACATAGGTAGCACAGGGATCATCAAAGGAGAACATGTGAGTGGGAGGCTCAGATTCGTGCTTGGTTCCCTCAACTTTTTTTGAGTAAGCCCTTTTTGGAATTCCAAGGATGTAAATCCATAAGGTGGAGAGAATGTAATTATAAGTATTTTTATGGTTTTATTTAGAAAAATCTAAAGAAAATTATGAGACCACGCGCTGATAGGGCGTGCGATTCTGTGGCTCAAAGTTCTCAAAATGAACTGTTAAGAATTTTAAGTTTTTAAATAGCACATGTGATATGTTTTCCTAAAAAAGTGGAATAACTCTTAAATAGGTGCCCAAATTAGAAATATGAGGGCAGATTTTCGTTCAGAGCAGTAGGTTTACCCTACGTGCAACTTAAGTTTAGTCGGTGCGGGTCTCAAGTGAGAAAAACAAAAAATAACATAATCGTAAATAAAATCATATGAAAAAAATCTTTTTCAAGTACTTATAACTCATGAATGGTATCTATGATTGGGAATCCGAGATTAACGTCGAGTTTTTGATGGTGTAATTTCTATAGGCAGACCCAAACCCTGATTTGCGCAGGTTTAGGGTTAAAGATAATTTTTGGAAATTTTTATGGAGAATAAAATAATCATAAAGATTTTTATATTATTTACTTTTTAACATTTCACATATTGGAGATGTTTTAACGTAGCAATGGAGCACCCATTCCTTTTTTCATAAATGAAGAAGCGTGGTGATGTTTTTTCCAAGAAAAATAGCAACACTTAAACGAGTAAATGCGCTAACACATTTCCTCGATTAATTTGTTAGAGGGTCCAACATTAGAATTCATAAGTCTATAGAATTCATCTAGAGTTTCTCTAAGGCATGGAGGAGGATACTCTCTCAACATTTATGACTGATTAGAGGTTAGGATTCGAACAAGAGATGAAAAATTGATGAACACTAGAAAAAAAGATTGATGCGGAATTAAAACTTCAATTAGCGTCTTCATGCGCTCCAACACGAGGTAGGGGTGGTTATTTATTTGAATATTTTCCTTTCCCCATTCATGATATTCCATGATATATGTATACTAATTAACAAAAATATTGTCTTTTGGATCGATCGTTAGTGCAGGATGGGATTACTCTTCTAGGATTTAGTAAGAGATTGTCTGGGTGATTGTTGGTTAACCATTCTAATAGAAATGTACTCCGATTAACATGAACATATATCAAGGTTATTTCAACATTGTTAATTAATTCGATTCTCCCTCCATTATTCATTCATCACGATCATTATTCATTTGTCATGCAACTGGACTTATGGTGATTGATTCATCCTTGTGCAATATATCCTTGGCACAATGATCTGGTATCATAGGTCCGAGATGGACACAGAACGACAGTGGATCAACGATGGAGATGGTGACTTGATTGAGGAATCATGGGAGATATTCTCACTAGAGTGACATTTAATAGGGAGGGATCATGGCATGGATTTGAACCCCTGCTGAAGAAGAGTGCATCCTGAGGTTTCAAAAACCATTTTTGGGTCGAAACTTTAATCAACGGAGCGATGTCGGTGGTCCATGGAAGATTCCACAATCACGCTGGTGGCCACATGATGATGCGATGGAGGTGGCACGCTCTAGAGGTGCTTCATGGTGGATGTCGATGTCGTGTCTACATGGATTCTTGAGCGGGAGAAGGAAGGTGCTTCAACTGCGGATGGGTGAGGAATTCACGGCTCAAGCCGTGGGTGTTTTAAAGAAGTGTCCAGTAGGGCTGACAGCATGACACAGAGGAGGCCCATGGAAAATGTCCACATGTGGTGCGTTGGGGACCATAGCTCGAGGGTTGGAGGGGTGCAGAACACTGGTTCTAACAGGCATTGTGTCAGGAGAAGGAACCCACAACATAGCTGTAGGTGTGTGTGGGCACATGGTCCATGTGGTTGTGTTTTGGGAAGGTACTCATCCAGCAACCAATCACATTGAGTAGGGAAGGACATAACATCCACCTCTTCCTATGTGGAGAAGACTGACCCTCTCTAGAAGCCAGGTTGGATATGCATGCCGGCCTCGGGCTAGGCCATGCGCTTTAGGCCGGGCCAAGCGGGCCAGGTCATTCTAGCAGGTCGGGTTGGACCTAGCGGGCTAGATCAGGTTGGTGGAACTAGGTTTGGTCGACGAATCCCGAACTGGGTCAGGTCGAGTCTTATCAGACTTTGACCCCACTTTCCCCTTCTCACTAAAATGCCCATATCATTCAAACCGTCAGTCTTATTGACGATCCGTCAGCGGTGTTGGGACCGTTATGACAAGTTAGTCCTTTTCAGATTTATTAGGGGTGTTTTAGTTGGACTAGAATGGGATTGTGGAGTTCTATATTCATTTCTTATGAAAAATCGATACAGGATCCAGATCCTGTTATATGTAGTGATAGTAGGGTTTGTGACCATACCCTTGGAATTCTCTATAAAGGTTATATAGATTATTATGTCCCTATCATAGAGGTTACCCCATGTTTCGAAATAGGTTTTCTTAGCTCAACTTAGAAAGTGACTCAATGGGATAGAGCTTGTATCACTTATAGAGGCCCAAATGATCCTCACTTATCTTCATGGTACCATATAAAGGGTTTGTGGATAAGGTGTGACCAATATTTACACACAAACCTATCCCCTATCTAGGATGATAATTCATGTTGGGACATAATGTCCCCTAGTGAGCCCTAGTTGAAAGACCCCCAATATATGTATCGAGATCTTTCATTCCTTCTTAAATTGACATCATCAGTGTACTTTGGGTAGTGCTCAGTGTTTACACATCGGGAGGGGCCCGAAAAGGAAAGACCTCTTTGTTAGGCTCTTTGGAGACTTTATAGCTCGAGTATAGAGTTCTCCTAGAATGAGTGCGCCTTGAGAAGATTTCTATGACAAAGTATTTGATTGTGATTTCGAGACATCAAGTCTTAGTGAGATCAGACATCTCAAGGGAAATTTGTGACATATTGAGATGGGTTTTTCTCTCAAATACTTTCAGTATACTTTCTCTATATGGTTACTGTCATATATCTCTAGGAGTTAAATCTCCCAAAATCAAGTGTGTTACTAGCAGAAGAATATTTCTGACAATGGATGAGATGTTTCATCGTGGAATCCATTATGAGTATCACTATATGTTATTGTTATATTAGTTGTTGACATGTACATATGTTGAGATGACTGTACCTTATTGGTGGTGTTTCTTTTGTGGTATTTTACATTGTGGTTTTTGTGGTCCCATACTTAGTAGTGTTTTACTCACCCCTTCATGGTCATTTCCTACACATGTCATGTATTGTGCAGACAACTGAATCATTGGGGGTGTCCTAGGTAGAGCAGGAGCATGACCAGGACCAGACGGGGCATTTTGAGATTAGAAGAGCTGAGGTATTTCTGACAACTTCCTTTTGTATCTTCAGTACCCTTTTTGTAGGGCGTACATTAAAGATATCTTTCTTTTAGAAGGCTTGTATTCTGGTTTGGTTTAACTTTATAGCTTTGTTCCCTATTGTACTATGTTTTTGGGTTGTAGTGGTATGCATAAATATTCCTTACATAGTGTTTTTTTTCTCTAACCCCTATCGCTTGGTGTTGGGTGTGTGAGTATGAGTTCTTAGAACAATGTCGCTCATTTGTGGGATATTCTTACTCAATTCTAGACACTAGCCACTAACCTATCAGAGGCAGGTGTGGGGTTGTCACAGCATTGTCCCTGAGGGATGGGTCGTTACATAAAGTATTTCAATTTGAATATTATTTTGACGAAAAGTAATTGTGGAATAATTTTGATTAAAAATTACTATAAAGAAAATATGTATACTGGTTGAAAGATAAAAATCACTGGGAAAAGAAAAAGTTTGTTGAGTAATAAAATAGAATCTGATTCCTCATATAAAAATTAATCAGAATAGGACAGTTCAAAAGGATTTATAACCTTTATTACAAATGTAGATAAGAATATATACTCATCAAATAGTGATTAAGGAGGGGAATAATCTTACAGAGTGTATCAGATAATATTGTAACTTTTTCATGTATTCAAAAACATAGAACTCTCAAGAAATAAGGAAGAATGATGAATAAGGATAGTGGAAAAGTGGTTGATGGAAATTTCGAATATGAATAAATCTATTATATCTTATCCTATAATCTAAGAATTGCTAAATATGGAAATATTTTTGAATACCTCAGCAAGATTTTGGTATTCAAGGATTATAAATTTTTCAAAACCCAATGAAAACTCTTTAAGGATGAAAGTATCTTAACAATGTTGACAAAAAAATTTAGAATTTCTTTACAAGTAAAAAAAATTATCTAAAGCTATTGACATAACTCATACCATAAATAAGGTGAAATCATCACCCACTAAAAGGGATTGTTCATCATATTTTTATAACCACATAGGTTTTATGAAAAATGTTAAAAACAATTGGTCGAGAAAGTATGTGAGAAATCCATCACATTAGTAAAATTTTAAAATATTCCTCATTATAAAGTTTATCTACAATTTGAAGTAATAAAAACATAATGTTATAATGATCCTTAGTAAAATTTCTATTGGAAAATATATTATGTCTACATAAGGGAAAGATTCCATGGGTTTTTTTATTGTTGTGGAATTAATGGTAATAAAGCCTATAATTGTTGGTACGACATGTATCTACATGGAAATAGGCATGATGAAATGGGAGAAACATTAGAAGAAAAGTACGTAACTTTCCAAAGATAAAGAATTTGGAAAATAAAAATATCAATATGTAAGAAAATTTACAAGAAAAAATAAGAATGTTTTCTTATTGAAAATATATGGAACATGTGACCAATTATGTATCTTTTCTAAAGAATGTATGACAACCATTTTTGGATATGTTTCTTATGCAGAGAAAGAAATGGAATCTAAAAAGAAGATAGTTTAGAAAATATATTTTTTTAGGCAACATTAAAATAAAATAAAATGAAAACACCATGGATTCTTGATAGTAGTTGTTCCCAACACTAGATGGTAGATTTAAAAATCATGAAATATATTCAATATGAAGATAGAGGAGTAGTTACATTCATGAATGATAATTTCTTAAAAGTTATAGGAATTTGAGGGGTTGGGATTGAGCTATAAAATTTAAAATCTAAGGAAGTTGTAATTTTTGATGGGTTAAAACAGAACATAGTAAGTGTAAGTCGTCATTCTGATGATGGGATAGGGGTTATCTTTATAAAATATTCTTGTATCATAAAAATTATGAAATATGGAAAAATTTCAAATAATGGAGAAAGAACCAGCGGAAATATTTT
Organism: Viscum album; assembly: GCA_963277665.1. Lineage (NCBI taxonomy): Eukaryota > Viridiplantae > Streptophyta > Magnoliopsida > Santalales > Viscaceae > Viscum > Viscum album. The sequence continues at coordinate 2,042,596,383 of OY728141.1, read as the reverse complement.
CTAGATAGGCGAACATTGTGACTCCTCTTTTCTAAGTGTTGAAGATGAAAATAACTTGTGGCATTTTAGACATGGGAATCATAGGTAGAAAGATATGAGAAAACATTTTAATGTTTAGCTTGTATGATAATTTACATAATTATAGATAATATAAAATGATATTTTTGTATCTTTTTTCAAATGGAAAATGAATGGTATAATCCATAAGAAAAATTAGATTTTGTAATGTCCCCGGATCTGAAACACTCTCACATGGCCAAAAAATATTGGTTATCGGACCTCATGTGTACATCCTTATATGAAAGAGGTCTTTAACTAGTAGAGGAGGTCTGATAAGTATAGTTGGAAGACTATACCCCCCAAGTATACAGTTACAAGACTGCAAAATAATCAAAAAATAATAAATATCAGAGTAACAAATAATAGCAGAATCTATATATCAGACATCTGGGAAGTAAAGGAGACTCAAATAAACTAATAAGGTTGATATTTTAATGAAAATATGATATAAATATAAATTTCAAACTAAAAACTATACAAATTAAAGAACCATCAGACCTAATATAATCTCAAAAGACCCCCATCCCAAACATTGTGTATGTCCCATATCCAAACACAATCCAATCCAAACATCAACAATCAGAAACAATGTCCATTTCTCTTATCCCAAACAACATCCATGTAATCTTCTTTGGTACCAAATGATGTCCCTAGTTGGGTGTGATTAAAACAAAATAGGATCACACAACAATTCATATAAAAAATCGATCTAATAATAAGTGTACACAATAAGTGATAAATAGGTGTATTAATTAATCTATTAATAAAATAAAATAATCAACCATATTTGACACCATGACTGAATATTTATGATCATGTAGCACAACCATTCTAACCATAAAAATCCATCCATGGAAAAATCAAAATAATATAGGCCAAACCTACAATATAATAATTTCATCATGGGACTTGGAAGAGCCTGCTCAATATAAGAATTGCAACACGGGACTAGGTAGAGCCCCCTAAATATAATCATAACAATATGGTACTGGGTATAGCATTATCAATTTAATAATTACAACATGGGAGTGGGTAGAGACTACTAAATATAATCCTTATAGTAAAGGGGTTGGTAGAGCCTGCTAAATATGAGAATTACAACATTGGATTGACTAGAGCCTAATCAATATAAGAATTAGAACATGAATCACAACACGTGTCATGGTAAAAAGGATATCACAATATCATATCATATTGTTCAATGATTAATTTTGTAAATTACCATTTATCATTCAATTACACATTTAATTTATCAATTTGGTCTTAACCCATTAACATTCATGTTATTTCAATAAACAAACCATTTCCATAGTAAGTCTATATCAAGCAATCACCTGAATCTCATCTATAGTTAAACAAACAAAAACCCATTAGCCCATTCTTATATATATTATAGTGTTCTCTCACTCAATGATTTTTCATAATCTAGTTTAATATGAATTGGATCCAATGGAATCCAAGGAATAATTAAATTCATCATTTAATTAATTTTTCTGCATGTTATGCTGGGATAATCCCAATATTACACAAATTTGAAAATTAAGTAGACCATAGGGTTAGTTTTTAGATCCCCTACCTATAACTAGTGACCAATATAATTCATTCAAGTGTAAACACCAACAAGGAACAAGGTGTATAAGATTTTAATAGAACCTAGATCAACCCATACCAATATCAAGCCCCCAAAAAATTCTTGGTCAAACTAAACCCACCTTCACTAAAAGGAACAATGTAAGAGATGGTAAACCAGTGTTGAAACACTCAGTGAGGATCATACATGTAATTAGGATGTCTAAAAGGGCAGAATGGACTACCAAAATTTCCTGTAAATAATCCTTTGTTCAAGAGGAGGAAAGGGTGTACTGAAACAATGAATGAATCATATTCACAATAGGCTTAAAACCATTGAGAAAAAGACTTACATAGTGTGTAACCCTTTCACACTGTTTATTTCTCAATTAATGAGTTATGATGAACAACTCTTATCCTCGAGTTAATATTTATATTTATTGGAATATAAACAATATGGATTAGGTTCACAATGTGTAACCACATCTTACTATAAACAAGTATATGACATGTGTTTGGTGGGAGTTACACATCGTATAACATATACATGGATTTTAAGTATGCAATGAAATAATTTCATCCCAACTTCAATGAATGTGACCGAACCACCCCTAAAGCCTTCCAAACTCATGAAAAATCCTTTTAATATCATTTAACAAATTTTTACATGGACTCCATTAATTAAAATAGACATACGTCCCTGAACATTAGGTCATTTTCCCCAATCATTAATCTTATTCATTTTATAAGACTCATCAACCATGGTTTAATGAAAAAATATTTGGTGAAAAAATCATAGAGGGGCATTGAGGAAGTGTTGTCATGCACGTCGTCAATGATATTTATAACTAAGTGCAAAATAGGGGCTAACCTAGGTTAGAGCCTATGATTCACATAGTTATAAAAATGTTTGAGTGTTTTCAAGGAAATTCTTAATCAAATTTGTGTCATTGTATATAGAACTTATGGATGATTTACTCTAAAAAGATAATTATGGAATGTTGACTCATCAAATTCAAATTATCCACTATCGCATTAATTAATGGTCTTGAAAATTAACGAATAATACATCACTATCATAATACAAGTTCTTTTACCGGATTTTATATAGGTCCTTGTCAAATTTCAGATCATTTGGACTATCCCTTTAAGATATATTTCTCCAAAAATAATATTTTCTAGATCTGTGTACAGTTTTCAAGGACCGACATGTGAGATAGATTGGTGGCTCTAAATGGTCGATTGAGCTTTGGGTACATAAGGATAAAGTGAATCAAATAAAAAATATAAACCTTTTAAATAATAAAATTTCAATTTGGATCATTATATTAAAATTTATGGTTTAAATGAAGAATAAAAATAAAATAGTTAAATCCAAATTAGGTCGTTTATGCAATTAAGCTCAATAATACTTATAAACCATAAAATGTGACAATTAATCATGAAATAAGACTTTTTTGGTTTTAAAAACATTGAAATTCATAATTAGATAATTGAAAATATTTTCTCTCACATCCCCCTAACAAAAACATTGCAATCAGGGAAAATCATCTTATACTAAGGTCGAAACAAACTTCCCAACGCATAAATGACAATATCGCTCAATTATCATGTAAACAAAAAATATAATTCTTCCAATCTGGATAAAAATTTCCTAAATCCTAAAAAAATAACAATCAATTAAAAAAAATCGTAATCATCACATTCAAGTCATACCTACCTCCCCTAAAAAATATTTCTCTCTTCACACAAGTATTTTTAATGTGGATTTTTTCCTCATTCTTAGGAAGATGTGGGATATCCAAAGTATTGCTACCATTCTAGTATCTATAATTAAAAGTGTCAAAAATGTTTCAATAATAAGTTATTTTTGATGGGTTGTTTTGAGGTGAAGCACTGTAAAGTTTTTATTTTAAAAACATTGGAGGCAGAATGAAGAGGGTTATGATCTAAATTAATGTAAATGAATGGAAATAATTTTTCTCAAGAATGGTTTTCTCCTCAATCATCTAAAAAAATATTCACTTCCATACACCAATTTCTTCCTTTGAGAATTTCACACCTTGAATTTCATCATAAATTATAAATTTCATCCCTCTTTTTTCAAATTGTAGCATAGTTTCATCTTGAATTCATATCTTGAATTCTCTTTAGAATCATGTTTTCGGGGAAAACAGAGGCACATTTTGTCTTCAAATATTTGTGAACTCATAGTAAATATTTATAATTATATTTTTGGCCTACCATCCATATTTCCATAATTTAATTTCATCCATAAAATTTTCAATAAACATCGAAACACTTTCAATTCTTCTCACAATGAATCGCCAAGAACAAATAATAAATTTCATCTTCTCCCTCCCCCCACACATGAGTTCAACAATAATCATGAATTTATCTTCTAGAGTGGGTTGTAAATGGATAAATGGATTTTAAGGTGGTTTTATAACAATATATTTCTTGAACACTATGGGATTAATAAATGTAAGATGAAAAGGCATGCTAAAATAAGAGTTTAATGTAAAAATGTCTATCAAAATAGTGTGTCAATCATACTTGTCACATTCAATGAACTGTAAAAACTTTTAAAAAGATATACAAATAATTTATAGATAACACAACGTGTCTCAATACTCTCAAGATAAATTGAAATGTAATGAAGTTGTTAAAATATTTAATAAAACTCTGAGTTTGGGTTGGATTTTAAATTTGAACTATACTTGTTCATAGGAGTTTCACAGTCTATCAAATTTCATGAAATGAAAATATTAGAAATCAAGAAAAAAAATCCATTCAAAAATCATTTAAATACTCAAATATTAAAATCATGAAATATTCTAAAACACCATGATGGTTGAATTTATCCAATTTATTTGATTTACTTCAATGATTATTAAATCACACCAAAATAATGAAAAAAGAAAACATGAAAATATCCGAAAAATAATCTTGAAAAATAAAATAGAAGCAGACACAAAATTACTAGGATCAAGTCGAAATCTATCCCCCATATTTATTCCATTTAATGCCCTGTTTTTAGCTCAAATTATACTAAGAAATATTTTCACATAAAATTTATATTTTGATGAAAATAAAATAAAGAAAAGGAAAGACACAACCTAATTTATTTTTCATTGGAAACCCCGAGTTAAGCTCTTAGATACTACCATTTTAAAACTAATAAAATGAAATTAAAATTTAAAAAAAATATAGGTAAAGGGTAAAGAATAGGGATAATGTTTGTTTTAGACCCGTAAACAGGTGCTAGGTTCTTACTACCCCTAGTCTGGAAGTTCTAGTGGATTATCCATAAATAGAAGGTGGGTGTGGTTTCTATGTGATAAAAAACTGTATGTGACTTTTCCAAGTGTCTATGAGAAGACACTAATACAAGAGAACCCCAAATAAGATCAGAAAATTCACATCCACAAATAAATAATAAAGAGGTAATTTGATGTCTACTGTGGGAGGTAAAAGATCATAGGGTTTCTCCCTTTTAATTTATGTGGTTTTATCTATATTCTATACATTTTGATATAGTGGAGGAAATCACACAACATGTTTATCACTCTTTATTTTATGTTAACCACCACTTGGGTAGTATCTTACTTAACATCCAATCCTTGGTCTACTTGTGTGGTTTTAGAAATCTCATATAATGAAATGTTATAAAACTATTTATCTTGAATAAGAATAAAACCCAATGAATCAATAAATTAATATTCTCTTTGATGTATGTCATATTCTGAAATGATGTCTTATTTAAATGCCTTAAAAAACTCAATCTCAATAGGTTCATATTCATTATTTTTTTTTCAAAGTAAGATATAGACAGATAGATGTTGATTTTTCATTATTAAGGATGGGAAGATAATGTTTCCAATTATCTTAGAAAAATTGAATATACGATTCATCCAAATAATGTTGATCTCCCATGAGTGCATAAACATGAATTTTTTCATCAGCTACTTCATCAAGTAATGGATGAATATGGGATGATGTAATTAATTCCTTTTGTAGATCCTCCTCACCCACCTCATGTTCATTAACATAAAAAATGATTGGTGAAATCTCTTCCACCACTTGTTATAGTTCAGGTTCTAAATCAGATTCAGATTTCAACAACTGTGAATAAATATATTCATCAACCCTTTCAAATTTTCTCTTTAGTTTTTTAATGTCCAATTTTTGTCATTGAAATTGGTCATTTTTAATTTCATCTTCTGGTTTCACCTGAGAATAGTTAGTCTAAGCATAATAAACATAATTTGAGTACATCACATACAATAATATTTATTTTTTAGTTATGGAATTTTTTGATTTTTTCTATGAAGAAAGGTAATATTTTTAACGAATTCATGAAAATGAATTATCAAATTGGAATTTTATATGTAGATTTTAGGGCCAATTTTCTCCAAATTGTTAATTTTGGACATGTAACTCTTCACATTCCAATGGTTGACCATACCATGAATTAATGACCTTGAAAATTAAGGAATAATGAGTTTCTACCAGAATAAATGTTCTTACACCAGATTTTATATAGGTCCTTGTAAAATTTCAACTCATTTAGACCATCCATTTATTTGATATGGTCCCAAATAATAAAATTCTTCAGATCTGTGCACAACTTTCGAGGCCTGACTTGTGAGCTGGATTTGGGGATCAAAATAGTTGATTGAGCTTTGGGTCTAGAAGTATAAAATTAACATTATAAAACATATAAAACTATAAAAGAATAATTTTTTAATTTTTTTTATCGGTTAAAAAATTTATAGCTGAAATACAAAATAATAATAAAACATTTAAAATCCAAAATAGGACTTTCTGTAATTAAACTAAAAACTTCTTCTAAATAATAATATGTGACAATTTTCCTTGAAATAAAACAAATTATGGGATTAAATACATTGAAATTTAGAATAAAATAATTTAAAATATTTCATGTATTATACTTTCATGAAAAAATATGGGATCCTAAAACTTCCCGAATATATAATAGCCCATCCCCGAGTAGCTCCAAACATCACTGTGGGGTCTCAACGAACAACTATAGCCACAATGCTCGCATATCAGACTCCCTCTCCCATGTATCCTCTTGATAACAACCATGATTCCACTACAATTGAACCATTGGTATAGTCCTTCCCCATATATACTTTTCATTATAGTCTATAGTCTATATCATATGCTCCTTAAATGTTGCTTCAGCACAAATCTCAATATCCTCCACATCTACCACTTGATAAGGGTTGGGATAATATCTCTATAGTTCAAACACATGAAACACATCATGCATAGAATTGTATCCATGTGCAATTGAAAATGGGTATTCCACGGGACCGAGCTTATCCACTATATCAAAAGGTCCAACAAACATGGTCGCTAGCTTTCCCAATATCTTTATATGGTGTTTCCCAAAATAAAGAGGCAACTGAAGGAAAACACAATGACCCACCTCAAACTACAAAGGTCATCTTTGATGGTTAGCATAAGATTTCTACATGCTCTGGGTAGTGACCAACCTCCTCTTAATTAGTTGAACCTTCTCAGATGTCTCATGAATGAGACTAGACCCAAAAAGTACTAACTCACATACCTCCAAGCGACAAAGAGGTAAACATAGTGACCTACCATAAAAATCCTTGAAAGGTTCCATTAGTATCATTTATTAGTATCTATTATTATATAATAAATCCCCGTGTGACATATATTTCACTAATAAACCATAGAAATATGAAACACATGCTCATAACATATCCTCTAGAACTTGAATTGTCCACTTACATTAACCATAAATCTAAGGATGATAGGATGCACTTAGAAGAACCTGTGATTTCAAAGCATGATGAAGAATCTTCTAAATCCACGAATTGAAACAAGGATCTATATAAAAAACAATACTCATGGAAACACCATGAAACCAACCTGTCTTTCACATATAGAGTCTACCGAGATCATCAATGGTGAAGGTCTCCATCATAGGAAAAGTGGTTTACCTTCATCACTCAATCTATGATCACCTATATTGTATCATTTATACACGATGTCCTCAGTAGTCTTGTCTTACAATCCATAGTTGAATCATCCCATTTCTACTTAGGAATTGGAAAAGGATGAAAAATCCCAGTTGGTCTCTCGGGGTCGACATTCCCCTACTGAAAAGAGTAATATCTCACCATAATTCCCAATACCTCCTTCTTCATTCATAACCACCAATATTTTTTATGGCGATTATGATACATCATTGTCATGCCTAGATGTACCACACATCTACGAAGTGTGAAACTCTCTTATCATCTCCTCACACAAGATTTTAAAACACATACTTAGTGAGAAAAAATGAAGATAATTGTCAATGTCAATATTTCATCCTGAGGGTGTCTCCCCACCATATATGATACCTTTAAAAACTAAGCCCTATAGATCAGATAAATACTCTCTCTTGATCTGATCAAGAAGAATAGGTATAATAGATGTCTAATTTACTGTTACCTGTCTCTAAGACTCCTAAATATCTAGATTCATTTATTCAAGGAGATTTATAATCTTAGGCTCATTAAAAAACTCTTTCACAACCTCTGTCTGCATTCCAGAATCAAAGAATTAGCATCAATTATTCCCTTTCATGGTGTATATTTCAACTCTAATTTTAATGACAAGAAATACATGATGGAATGTCCCTAATCTGGGAACCACTAAACAGGTTCCCTAAGCCGAGTCATCACATGACCTCAAGCGTGCCTCCCCATTTTCTCGAGGTTTCTGACAAGCAAAAAGGGTTAAATACGTCATGTGGGGAGACTATACCCTCTTTACCAAAGTTACTTGTGATAGATAAAAAATAAATATTGGAAATAATATATAACAACCAATGAACATGCATAACAAACCATTTCCAAAATAGGGTAAAACTCAACAACCAAACACTAAAATATGTAATGTCATGCTAAGAAGTGCCAATGTGAACCAAACCCCATGTAAGGAAAATAGTGGAACCCAAAAAAGGTCTTGAATATAAGTCCAAATACTCAATCATGAATGTCTCAATCCCCACTCGACACCCTATCATGGGGCCCTTTCCCTTTTCTTGACCTACAACCATGTGATCTTCTCATGTACCCAATGGTGCCTAAGCATAGTGTGAGTACAACTCATTAGGCCACCACCAACTATGTCTACAAAATATATAGTCTAATAGATAGTGCATGAAAATACCAATTAAAATAAAATTAAGTAAAAGATTACACATGTTCCATTTTTTAACAATAATTACCTTAACTATTTCTAACTTTATTACCATTTCATTATTTAACCTACTTCATTACTTAATCATTTTTATCATGTATTCCATGGGATAGGAATAAAAATCATCCACACATGGGTCTAAGGTAATCAATCACTATGCATAAGGGAACAAGTAAATTCCCTATTTTACTAGGGATGGAAATTTCATAATCAATAAATCCCAAATTCCTTAGAGACTCAGTTCAGGTAGTTCCATTAAATACAACCATTGGGGGTATAGAGCACCAATCTTACTCCTTAACCCGTGCATACCAGGGTGGGGTTAGAGCATCAGTCCAACCTAACCTGTGTGATAATTCTTAGTCTTTTGTCCCACCACCAAACCATGTTCACAAGCTTATTTATCCATTCACCACACACATAACAAATTACAACCAAACACAACCAATTTAAATGGTAGTCATATTCCATAACCATCATCCTGGTAATTATAAATACTCCATAACCAATTAACCCATTTTCCATTTACATTACATGATCATTTAGATCAATTAAAATTATCATGCCTTAACCAATTAAATATATTCATAAATTCCCATACATTAGCCCATATTCACCAATTATGATACATTGTCCCATTTATCCCATTTATTAATTCATAATCATTTTCCCACTTGTGCATTTCAATAAAAATTCTTATATCACATAACACAACCACTTTATTAGATTCCACCTATTTAGTATACAATATAATTCCCATTTATTAACCCATTCCCAATATTCATCAATTCTCTTATGCAAACCCATTTACATGTTCTTCAATTAAAAATCCATTTCAAAATTAACATGTTAATTCTTTCATATATGCTATCACTCTTAGGCATTTCAACATAACTCATTTCCATTAAACACAATCTCAATTGACCCAATTAACCCTTTTCAAGCCACGACAAACAACACATTATTACATTATTAAAACATTGAAAAAATATCAATATTCCATTTTCAACTCCCCTAATATATTAAACATATTTAATATGTGATCTACATTATCATGAGTCAACTATACACTTGGCCATACTAATTACTAGGTTTGGGAAAGCCGATGCACCCCATGGGTGGCCCCAAATTGTTCAAATCATCCTCAAAACATCCCACAAGGATTATGAGGGGTTACAATACTCATTTGGATGTTAATTTTACCTAATCTAATCAATAGAATTCAAATAACCACATGAGGGATGAATGAAATCATAATAATATACACAAAAACCAAATAAACTATGGGACATAATCTGTAGACCACCTACCTCAAATCTGATGATGAACACATTCCAAATAATGGATTTAAATCCAAATTCAATTACCCTTTGATGACTCAACCTAGATTGATCAAGAGGAATATTGTTTTAGGGATTTTGAAGAATATGGGAGAAACTATAAACTGTAATCTGGAAAAGTGAAGAGATGAGAGGATTAGACTAACCTAGAGCATTGATCCGCAATCAAAGGTGATCCAAATGACCTATAAATGAGGGAGATTGATACTTGGGAGTAATTAATGGTATTTTTATAGGGTTTATTAGAGTAATTGAAGTGAGAAATTGGGTGGATACTTAAAATAATATAATGGAAATTTTGTTATTTTTTTAACTTTTATAGGGGTGAAGAGTTTATCTGCATAATTTTCCCAACCATAAGAAAACTGTGTGCATTCCACTATATTAGGTGATTTGGGTCACACTGTTACATGGGAAGGACACACAGTTTACTTAAATGTGAAAAAAATGTGGTAAGACAATGTCCAAGGTTGCACAATTTGTCTGGGAAGGCCACAGAATTTGCTTAACTGTGCACCAACCATGCACCTTGAATAGATTAGTCCAGCTTTCCTTCTTTTGTGTCCTAAACCCCCGAAATAGCCCTAATCCCCTTTATAATCCCGACAAACATATCATTAACAAAAAATAAAATATTGAAACCAAAATTTCATTAATAACATTCATCCATAATGACCAGGATCTTACAACATCCCCACCTTATAATGACTCGTCCTCGGGCCACATTCCCAAGCATCCCTATGCTTCCAAAACTAATAGATCAGGACACTAATCCCACCTATCCATTCTCATTTTCCATGTTTCTCATTCAAAATTAAAATTATACCACATAATTTAAACAAAAGGAATGGTCTTTCCTTGAAAGACTCTCTCACCATAGCCCCCAGTAGGAACTAGATGTTCCTTAAAGGACACGTCAACTTCAACTATATATCAACAAAAAAAGCTTAATATGGAAATTTTTTGCAACAATTCTTAATTCATAGCACACAAAAACTTCACCCACATAATAATATCATTTTTGAGCTACCAGTTGTCACCCCATCATTCTGATCCTCTTCACAACACATGACTCAAATCACTTGGCATCACATTACTCTGTTTTCAAAACTCTAAATATGGCTAAATCCTGATATTACCCACAGGAAAACCCATGGACATTCCAAACACATTTCTAAATATTGGCCGATACACCACTTAGGTCCGGACAATACCCCTCAATAACCATACATCAAAATGTAACTAAAACTCTCAGACACTCAGTCGATTGAAGCCTTTCCAGCACTCGCATTCTGTGCCAACTCACCTGAATGGTGATCACTGGAGTCCCTCCAACCCAAAAATATAATTACATAATCATCCCCCAACATTCCCATTATAGTTAACTCCATCATATTCTAATATTTGGAAACCCCAATTCTGGCAAAAAATCCTCCAGAACATCCACTCAACTTTCACATCATTCCTGACATGTTCCCAACTCACCGCACATGAATAGTTATATAGACTTCTCCCTTCACTTCCCTCTAGCCTAACCCTTAAGACCAGTCGGGAAAAACTCCAACACTATAAATTCAAGTAATAATATCAAAATTAACTCACTCGTGAACTAATTCATTTTTTGAATTGAACTTGCTGATACACCATTTAACTAGAGGTGGGCCACTCTCACCACAACCATTCCAACTACCATCTCTGGTCGGATTACCCATCACTGGCTTATCCCAGAACACCCAACTTCCCCTACTTTCATGCTACCCCTTTTTCCTCCCCAAGTATCTTACTAAATTGAATAATATAATTATCATCCAATGATCCTATTGAGGTCATCCCTATCCTCTGATAAAATTCCTCCATCATGAAATCACTTCCCTCTAACCATCATCATGCTCCACTGCCCCCATATATATTCCTAAAAAAATAACTCCTACTTTTAATACACTAAATAAATAATTCCAGGTTCTTAGTCATAACCTTTTTGAAATTTGACATGTAATTATAATGCAAAACCATCCACCAAAGGGGATTTTCAACATTCCACATATATCCCTAACTCCTAGCCAAGTCGAGCATTCTCTGCTGACTCATCCTAAAATTCTTAGCTTCAACATTGGAATGAAACAACATCACATATACAATGTACATTTAATCTTAAAGGAATTACTATACCAACCAAAGAAACCTACCCATGTCTACTTTAAATTTATTTAGTGTTATGGAACCAACCCTACCTTTCCACAATATGTTGCCATGTCATACTACTAATCTTTAATGGCTTTAACAAAGGCATCTCAAAATTAATTTGGAACTACCCTGAGCCCAAGGATACCTCTTGGCTCTATCAATCACCCTAATCAATTACCACCCAGCCTCTCTGAGAGACCTAACGTTCACCACATAGTTTACTCATTGGAATCCATGTTCTACTAAATCAAATCACTATTCTCCTCTATATATCCAGGACTGAATTATAACTCCACACATTAGGAGTGTCGTTACCATTGCTCTCCATGTGGGATTCCAACCACCATGGATTTCACTCGATCATTATCCAAACCCCAAAATGTAGACATGGTTTTCTATATTTTCCCTGAACATGAAAAAAAATGTCATCTAATGCCCATTCCTAGCTTCCATGAATGACACCCACAACATTCTTCGACACCCATTCCATCTTGAGGACGTAATCCAAAGCCATAGATGGTTTACATCCCATGATCCTACTCAATATATACCACCCCCATGAGTGTAAAATCCTTGATGTCCCACATCCAACTAAAACAGCTTCAGGTCTCTTAGTGTAAACCCAGAGCATCTCAATGTACCTAGGATAATGTCAGGGTGTTGGGAATGTTCATCACTAGTTGAGGCATGATAAAAAGTTCATGAATAAGACCACCACAAACTTATCAGTTACGGATGTAAACTCCCAGTATGGGATGCCATGACCTTCCATAGATATCATGCTTCCCTACCACATACAACTCGTCTGGACATAACTCCCACTTCTCAAGAACGATTTCCAACCAAGACTCACCACCAATCTATGATCATACATCAATTAGTCATGAACCAGTGATTCCCATGTCACTACTTCAAACACACCCCTCTAGCTTTTTTCAGTACACCCATTATAAATAACAACCAAAACACCATGGTCCTTTACACCAATCAAACCAATGGTCACTCGCATAACTACACCTCTCACGTTGATTTCATAGATAACGATGCATGCCTATCCGAATTGAAATTTTGTTTTACTAGAATGTTCCCACATATTGATATCATTAGATCCCTAATGTTTTTTCACTTACCTATAACCACTCTTACACGGAATTTAGTTCCCACAATCCCACCATCGTAAAAGAATATCCCAATTCCCACTTACTCACATAACCATGCCTCTTGTAATATCAACCTCATAAGACCCAAGGCATTCTCAACATCTCACCCAACATCCCAACCATTCATACAATGAATCTCAACCACATAACCAACCTCACATAAGGTGTCACCTTCAAAAAAATCATCTAACCATACTTCGGTCATCATTGTCTCTCCAACTCAAAAAAAAACATCGAAACCAATATTAGTTTTTATCCAAATAGATTGGCCAGGAATCCATATGATAAAACCCTTCGAAAAAACCATAAAAATTACCATAACCACTCAGGTTCCCATCTAAAAGAACAAAGGCACAACCTTACCACATACCTAAACTGAATGGTAATCATTATACACCGATTCAACCTCTGAAGAATATCCCATGATTCATATTATATAGAATATAAATCATTGGGATACCCTCCCTTGAGGTCACCATTTTTTCCCTCGAAACTACCAATGCATAACCATAACTCAAGTCGCATCACCAAACCATCAACGTTCCCACTTATCTCTCTTAGATATCCAAAACACAACTCACAAGATCCCTACTCACAAGGAAACTAAAACACAAGAACTATCCTTAAGATCTATTATGAAATCTATATGGTCATGACCCACAAGAAATTCTACACTCATTATCAATCATATCATCAATACAAAAAGTCCAAAAAAATAACCATTGGATCAAACTAGGGCACCCTCACTGCCCCAAACCACCCATAAAAGAGTCAAATTGAAAAAAAAAGGAATAAATACAACCCAGTTCACCTAGAGTCCTATTTCTACATAATTCTACATAATTAACTCCTCTATTTTTGAACTCAATCATCAAACTTTTAAACTCCTAGTTCACCCGATGCTTCGAAAGTCCCTACTGTATTTCTTACTATAACCCATAGCATTTTCCTCAACTAGAACCTCAATAAATGATTAATATGATGTAAAAAAATGATGGAAAATATCTTATAATATCATCCTTAAAAAACCCACACCTCATAAACTATCCCCATGGTTATCATCACACATAAAACACTACCCTCTTTAATCCCTAATGGAGTCATAACCATCATGGGGTAATCCAAATTATTTAATCAAAAGTCTTTCATAGAACACATCCTAAAACCATTTCCTCTCCCCCAACATGTTTCATTCATCATTTTAACTCATTTACACCATTAATTAGGAAAGATTCATTAGCCATTTTACCATAACTACAAAAATCCTTCTCTTTTATACACTATTAATTCTTTATAATTTATCACACCACAAAATTTTAACTTCGTCATAATGTTTCTTTGTACAAAATATTCCTTAAATATTCATTTACATTATTTTCACTTCCCCACATTCTTTACAATTATTAGACACGATTTTCTTCATGTTTTTCAAGGATGTAAAATGCATTCTACACTCTATACCCCACATTGCCATCTCATGTGTGACTGTCATGATTCAAGAAAACTATATCCTTATGTGCCTAAAATGATGCATGAATGAACAACCTCATGTAATTATGGGAATGAGAAAAATATAATTAAACAGTCACATCTTCCAACATGAGAATCACCTGAAGATTAAATATCATTCAACTATTATAAAACACATTAAAAACAATAATTTTCACCACGGGTGACTTGGGGTTTCCCTCATAAATGTGTTATCTACACCAATGAATGAGCTCATTACCAACGCTAGACACATCCTAACCTAATTTAAACCATCCCAAATAATAAGACCCTAAAAATGAACCTCCCTCTGATACCACTTAGTAACGTTCCAGACCTAGGTTTCACTAAACTAGTGCCCCAAGCTAGGTTGTCACCTGATCTCAAGCAAGCCTCCCCATATGCCAGAGGTTACCGACTAGCAGTGAGGGTTAAATAAGTCACATGGGTAAACTATAACCTCTTTAAAAGATAATTCACAAAATATAAAAAAAGAAATATCAAAAATGAATATTGAATATCCAATTTACATGAATAACAAACCATTACCCAAATAGGTTATAAGTCCACAACCAAACAATAAAATATATAATGTCATATTGAGCATTTCCAAAGTGAAAACAACCCGAGGTAAGAAAAATAGATGAACCCAAAACAGGTCGTGACACCATGTTTTAATCCTCAATCTTGTATTTCCAAATCCCAACTCAACTCCCTGGCCTGGAGACCGTTTCCCGGTCTTTACCTACAACCATGAGATCTGCTCGGGTACCGAGTGGAGCTTGAGATGGGTGTGAGTACAAATGAGCAGTCTATCACCAAAAATGTCTTCAAAATACAAGTCTAACAGATAGTGAATGAAAATAGTATGAAAAATATTGTTAATTAAAATACAACTCAAATGTCCTTTTTTAGAAATCATTAACTTGTCTATTTCTAACATTAGTACCATTTCATCATTTAAGCCTTCTTCATCACTTCATCCCTTTTTATCATGTATGCCATGGGTTAGGAATATAGAACATCTACACATGGGTCTAAGGAAATCCATACCTATGCAATAGTGAATAAGTCATTTCCCTATCATACTAGCGATGAAAAATTCACAATCAATAAATATCACATACCTTAGAGCCTCATTCTAGGTAGTTCCATTGAATACAACCATTAGGGCTATAGAGCATCAGTTTAACTCCCCAAAACATGCATACCTATGTGGGGTTAGAGCATTAGTCCAACCAGACCAATGGGAGGATCCTTGATCCTCTATCCCACCACCATGCCATGTGCACACACATATTTATCCGTTTTCCACACTCATACCATATAAAAACCAAATAAAACCAATATAAATAGTAGTCACATTCCATTACCATAATCATGGGAATTTATAATATTATATAACCTAGTAAAATATTTTTCATGTACATTACATAATGGTTCTTCCCAATTACCATTCTCATGCCTTTACCCATAATGTATATTCAACAATTCCCATACACTAGACAATATTCACTAATTATCCTAAATTTTCTAATTTATCCTATTTATCCTTTTATATTAATTTTAAAAATTATGAATTTCAATTAAATTTCATATATAACATCGCACAACCACATTATAACATTAAACCCATTAGGAATACAACATAATTACCATGTATTAACTCATTCCAAATTTTCATCACTTCCATTTTGCAAACCCGTTTACATTTTTCTTCAATTAAAAAGACCTTTCAAACATAACTTGTTCATAATTTCATATATTCTAATATTCTTAGGCATTTCAACACAACTCATATCCGTTCAACATAATATTAATTCACCCAATAACTTTATTGAAGCCACACCAAGCGACCCCCTTTTCCATTATCAAAACCTAGGAAAAATATCAATATTCCATTTTCAACTCAAATAACATATTCTACATGTTTAAAATGGGAACTAAATTATCGTGAGTCAACTCTACACTCAACCTTACCAATTTCTAGGTTTGGGAAAGCTGATGTACCCAATGGGTCGCCCCAAATTGGTCAAATCATCCACAACACATACCAGAAGGATCATGAAGGGTTCAAATCATCATTTGGATGCTCATTTTTCCAAGACACACCCAATTCATTCAAATCATAACATGATAGATGAAATATCATATACTCATGTGCACAAATCCTTTAAAATCTATGGGATATAATGTGTAGACCACCAAAATTGTATCCAATGATGAATGCACTTTGTAATCATGGACTTAGATCTAGATTCAAACATTCTTTGAAGCCCAAAAATAGAATCTACGAAAACAGGGTATTTTATATATTTTTAAGAATATAGAAGAAACTATAAACCCTAATCTATAAAATAGAGGAGATGAGATGATTATAATTACCCATATCATCGATCTGTAACTGACAGTTCTCCAAACAACCTAGAAATGAGGGAGATCGTTCTATTGGAGTTCTTGATGGTTCTTGTTTAATACTAGGGTATGTGGTAGTAATTGAGGGTATAAAATCTAGTGGAGGGTTAAAATACCTCAATGGAAATTTTTTAATTTTTCTATCTTTTATAGGGGAACACGCTTTACCCGCACAATTTTCTCGACTGTGTGAAAAACGTGCACATGCCACTGTCTAAGGGGAGTTGGTTCACACAATTACCTGGGTAGTCCAAAAAAATTACTTAACTTTTCTCCAACCATGTATTAATCCATTTTCTAAGGTTACACAATTTTTTTGGGAAGACCACACGATTTACATAATCATGCTCCAACCATGAACCTTTCACAGATTTCTCTGGTTTTCCTTCCTTTCATGTCCTGAAAACTCGGATCATCCATGAGTCACATAATATTCTTGAGAATATTGTAATTAACCAAAAATAATATATTTAAACCATAATTTAAACAATATAATTCATCCTTGAAAATTGGGATCTTACACTCGACTCACCTCCTCTACCAAAGGTTCAGGTCCTACAGAGAAAATATGAAATTGTGGTTCCTATAGTCCATGTATACGACAAACCTCTCACCATAAATATATTGTCTCCAGTATCTCAAATAATATACCACAACTGATAACATTAGATCATGTGTGGGGTAATTCCTCTCATGAAGTCTCATCTATCCATAACAATAAGAAACTACCCTATCCACATTTATTACAACTTCTTTGAGTCTAACTCCAAATGCATCATAATAAATGTTATATTATTCAACCATATTAGGTAGGGTGAGTATAGAGGTGGAGGTAAACCTACATTTAAACTCGTGAAAAGTTTTCTCAGAATCATTTGACAAAATAACCTTCACCCCTTCTTGGTCAGCCAAGACATTATTGCTACTAGGCTGGGGAAGTCATGGATAAAGTTATAATAATAAAAAAATAATCCCAAAAAACACCGAATATAGAAGATATTCTTGGGCCTATTTCAATATATTATGGTTATAACCTTCTTTTGTTCTACTTACACTCCTTTCTCTAAGATGACAAAGCCAAATAAAGTACACTTTATCAATCCAAAAAATGTATTTGGATAGATTAGAATACATTTGATGGTCTCACATTGTATTAAATATGATGTTAAGAAGTTGGGCATGATTGTCTAAGGACTGGGAGTTCACTAATATTTTATTGACAAAAACTACCACAAAAAGATCGAGAAAAAGATGAAATATTTGATTTTTCAAGGCCATGAATACCACTAATGTGTTTTTCAACCCAAAATAAATCACAATAACATATACATGTCATACCTTATCCTAAATATAGTATATGGTATGTCTAAATGTATCACCCTAAACTAGAGGTATCTAGATCTCAAATAATCCATGAAGAAGATCTTATAACCCCTTAATTGATTAAAGATATCATCGATATGAAAAAAAGGTATATTGGTTCTTGATCATCATTTGGTTCAATTTCTAGTAATCCAAACATAAGTGAAAAGTCCCATTAGCCTTCTTGGTGAAATGAACTAGTTAAAACCATGGAGATGTACTAGTAAATACACAACCATTAGCTTTTGGATATTCTATCTAAATTTTCAACTCCCAATGCTCTACTAGTATCGTACTAAAAGGTGGGAAATAATCTGGTTCTTTATACGGTACAAACTCAATCATGAATATAATCTCATGCATTAGTGGTAATCCATATAACTCATTAGGAAGAAAAATAATCCTACTACATTCCACCCTTATCACATGAAAGAAAAAAATACTATTGTATTCCACTATAATCTAGAGAAATACTGGATATATGAGCCATGAGACAATCCAATCTACACCAAATTGTTCCAGTATAACCAACGTAAAGATCTCACTCACCCTAGTGAGAATAGATACCTCCTTCTGCAGATAGAAAGATAAATCTAATATGGTAACATTCGATATGATACAAGTATATAACAATCCAATCCATGAGAAGATTCATATTGATACATATCATTTCTAGTACAAACAGTTCGCAAAAGAAATGGTAACCAAAAATTTATAGTGAAAATGACTAACTACATTTGAAATTATCTAACCACACTTCCAATAGTTAATCAAGGGTTAAAACACTATCCAAGATTTCCACATCCAAGAACAAAGCATTTGTGGAAAAGAGTGTATAAAAAAGAATATAATGTTCTGGTGTCAAAAAATGAAAACATGGGTAGATGATACAAGAATTGTACGTCTAATAGTAGAAGACCCTACATCCACACTGGACAGTTTAGACTACATAATGTGTGGCTAACTACTCCTCTACCCTGGGCTCTAGTCTGACTCCTTTGTATTGTTCCCCCTACCTGAAATTGGTGCTATTGTGTTGGGGTACCATTTCCCATACCTTCACCTGAACGTCCAATGGAACTGTATCAACTAGTCTTCTGGGGAGTAGTTGATTCCATCCCAGAGTTCTGGACATATCGTGGTCCTCTTCAACCACTCTACTACTAAAAGACTCTAAAAACCATTACAGATATCCCATCCTACCATAAGTAAAACACTATAACGTGAGGAATGAGTACCAAGATCACTTGTGGCCCAGTATTCCACCCCAAGAGCACTACAAAATAACACAGCTTTGTGATGGATTTCCACCACCCTGACTACTCTATCTATTTTTCCTTGGAGAAAATTGTAATATTAATTCATCTTCTCAATAGAATAAGAGTTTGTAGTTTCCCTTCTAAAACAACATAGTTGTTGCTCAAGGTCACTCTCAAATTCCCTTTTGTGTTGAGTTCCTGATTCATCACATCCTAAAAACTACTCAGATGTGAGGTGATCACCTATGACCTAATCTCATAGAGAAGCCCATCTGTAAAATGTCTTTCCCTAGAGATTTCATCAGTAGCTAAATGTAAGGACCTGATGTTCTATAAATGGAATTCTCTAATTATAACTGTGTAAGATTAATTATATAACACAATAAATACCTTATAAATTAATAATGAGTGAAATAAAATGTAACTCTTGATGTTAAGGAACATATATAGATGAAAGAGTAACACAACATTGGGAATAGTAATGTTACCCATATAAATAATAATCCAACCAATGTAATAATAACCTCACCAATGAAAGTATAAATAAAATATATCCATCTTATAAGTGACACTATTATATAATTATGTCATAGTATAAGTAAATAAATATTTTAAAAATATTATTAATGTGTTTGTATTTTTGTATGTCAGGTATATTTAATTACAATTTTATGATTAAATTATTAAATTAAAATGAAAATTTATTTTCATAAAATTATTTAATAAATTATTATTTTAATTTCCTGTGAACACAATATAATTTTATGAGACCTCAATTAATTTTTCATAGTGTTTGAAAATAATTTATAAATTTATAAAAAAAATTCAAGTAAATTATGATTTTAATTAGAAATTAAATTTCTCATATTTAGAAACCTATTTTTAAAAAATGGATTTCATTTTTTGGATTAAACACATAAACAAATTAATAGGGTAAATTTTTGGGATTTATCTAAAATACATGAATTTTTTAATTAATAGTGAAATACGATAATTTACAAAATAAGTTAGATAATAAATTATTGAGTAATGGATGATTTTATGTTAAGGTAATCACCCTTGGTTCGAACTCAGATTCATTAATTACTATTTTGGGTCCAAATAATCATGACTATTCATACTGTTGAGAAAAAATATTGAACTCGTGATTAAAATAAATGGAAACCCCAGCTCTCCACCATTATAAATACCACCCCTCTTTACCCCATCTCCTCACTACTATTATTCCTTGTTACAAGTCCAAATTCTGCTAAAATATATCCATACTCCCCTTTCCGACTTCAAGGAGCTCTTGGGATCATGAAAATACCAAAACCTCTCCCCTAAAATGACCCACAAGGATGACATATTCAAGGGTTAAATTCAAATTTTCATTTATTTTTGTTTTCAGGGATGTTCTTTTAATTTTATTTCTTTCCTCATCTCCTTTCATCCCAATTTTCTGATAGTGGAATAATTAATCTTAATATCTCATTTTCCCTCCTTTTATAGTTGATGTGTATATGCCATTTGAGATGCGTTAATTCATCACATTCGAGGATGAAGGGGTTTCAATTTCTTTTACCATATGTAATTCTATTCAGGTAACCATTTTTATGGTTGTAACAGACTATAATATATGTATTATATATTATATAAGCTTTTGGAATCTTTTTTACACATGATATTAATATATAAAGAAAAATTGGTTCTTTTTTATCAGAAACTACATATTAACCAAAACGCTTATCATTAAACTTTTATATAATGATTTATCTTCACTCGGAAAAACCGAATGAATTTTATAAGCATGTAATATAGTAGATGATCACAAATAACATACAAATTCAATTATTTACAACCATTATCATCTAACATGTATATCCTGAAATTTATATATGTAAACAAATCATGAAAACCAAGGAAATGAATTCTCCTAAACGATGAAATTCAAGCTCTTAACCAATCCGAATTGTTATGAGTGAACTTAAAAATTATATAATGAATAAATTACTAGAATAACAGGTTTTATAACTATTAATTAATTAATTTAATTTCGTTATCCATTACATTATGATCAAGTTAAAGACACCATAGGACTTAAGGTATTGGATTCTACCAGAACCTCCTTTTTTCATTCGAGTTGATTTATCTTTCTTTTTACCCAAATGAAGTAGTATTTTATTTTAATTTACATCTTTTACTGATTTTTAAATTCTCCAAAATAATTTTTCAAGTTTCATTGATCATTATACATCATGGATATACATGTTTTTCAGTGGTTCCCTACTTAATACTTCTTTATTGGAAAACCAGTGTAATGTAATTTCCCGAATTCGTACCCATTTCCAGGTAAACTATTTAATATGTTTTTAAGACACTGTTATTTTTATAAAACCACATTTTTTATTATAAAAAACATATTGGTTCATTTATTGTTTTATATTAATTATTATGGACTTTTATTTTTTAAATGACCTCTGATATTTTCTTATAACCTCCCTAAAATGTTTTAATGATTCTTAAGTACCTTTTTACATGTTAATATAGAATGTTGATAACACATTTCATGATACATTTCTATAATAACCTATTATTGTCCATGAATGATCTAATTAATTTCCTCTATGGATTTTTTTTATAATACTCTAATTTTTTATGCTTTATGAGAAGATTACGATACCTAATTTTTACCATGGGAAACCCTTATGTATGATTGGTTATGAATAATTCAACATGTGGAAAGAATATTTATGAATATATTTTGATTCGAATGACTAGATATCACTCCAATGTGTTGGGTATAATTTCGTCTCAAGAGACATTATGTTCAACGGTCTTGGTGGTTATTCTTGACTTGTGCTACCATGTGAAATGGTCTTGGTGGTTAACCTTGTCTTGTGCTCCTCCAAATTAAATGAACATTGAATCATGATAAAGAATTGTTTTATGTTTTTACCACATTATTATGAATCCATATTTATATGATACCATGTTTATAGGTTATGATTTCATATGTTCCATTCCTTTTTTATATCATTATGACATCCCTTCTAACCCATGTTCCAATGAATAATTATTATTATTATTACCCTACTGGGATTTTTTCTCATCCCTTTGTTCATTTTTTCCCCAGGTTATCTTATGAAGATATAAGAACACAATGGAAGTTATGATCTCTTTATAAGGATTAAGTAAATAAATGTTTTATTTAGTCCCGTGTTTTTTATTTTTACGTACATATTCTTCCAAGAAAAATGGCATTATGATTCTTGGCTTGTAATATGATGCTTTATTATGCATAAAATCATGTAATGATTTGTATAAAATTTTAGGGTTTCAATTGTTGGTATCGGATAAAGGTATAGTAATTTTTGGGGATTAGAAATAGGTAGCATTATGAATAACTTTTGGGATAAGACTATGTATATGAAAACATTTGTAAATTTTTGTAATTAGAGAGTAAGTGGTTTATCAAGAAAATACATCCTTTTATGGGTACAAACAAGTTGATGTGGTTGAGGAACATATGTATCATGGGTTAAAAATCAAGTATTCAAGCCCTCTATTTGTATGTTCTTTTTCTAAGTTAATTTTAGGAAATATAAGAACACTTTCCAACAATAAATGTGATATAAAATTTGACTATTTACCTAATGATATGCATGATATGAAGAGAAATGGTACTCAAAACATTTTGACATTACTTGTTTAGGTGGCTCATGTTATGAATAATAACTTGAATCATTTAGAACACCCACCTCCTCCATGGAAAGAGAATGTTTCCATCGGATCCTTCATGAAGAAAAGGAATCCCATGTTTAGTGGATCTATTGATCCCCTGTTTGTGGAATAATGGATTAACTCCATTGAATATATATTCTCTATCATCCTGTTCTCATAGGAAGAGAATGTTGCGATGGAATTCTATCATTTTGATGGGGAATATGATCAGTGATAGGCACTGATCAAGAATAAAATGTCCTAGGAAGAAATATTTTTCCATAGAATTGGATGGATTCAAAAAATTTGTTTGTCAATAAATATTTTCCCTAAACCCTCTATTTGAATATGTAAAGAGTGTTCCTTGGACTTAAGCCGAAGGAAGATGAGTCCATTAGTGCGTATGAATAAAAATTGAAAAGGATTTCTAGATACGCCTCAAGTTTTATCATGAAAAATGAAAGAAAGGTGGATTGATTATTTAGAAAACAATAGCTGAGTATACAAAAATTGTTATCAATATGAGACTTTGACATATTTGAGGAGATTTTCAATTGATCCCTCATGGTTAAAATGGTGATTAGAGACTCTCAATGTGCTTGTGGGCTCGGTGAACCCCCTCCCCGCCCAGAAATGAGGTTCTAATATGTGTTGTTTAGAAAATAAACCCCATGAAGGAAAGAAGATTGAACATTCCACATGTAAATATTGTGGGAAGAAGTATCCTAGGAACTGTCTAAATGGAACTGATAATGGCATCAAATTTGGAAGAATTTGACATCTGGTTAAGAAAAATCATCGTGACATAAAGAATCCCACTAATGTGGATGAACAAAGGATGTCTCATATCAATGCTCATCCAGTAGTTTAGTTTTTTAACTATAAGTAACATGGAAATTAAGAGAAAAATTACCCTAATCCATGGGTTGTCTAAAGAAAACAAAAACAGCGTATAAGTAAACTAGGAAGGGAAAATACTATCACTACTACTGTGGTGGAGTCGAACAACTCTGTTGTGACATGGATGGTCGTTATTCATTAAAAAAATAGAGAACGTACAATTTTATTCTTGTTCTACACATTCTTTCATATCATCCATGTTTAGAAGAACTATTGAAACACCAACACAAAATTTAGATATTGAGTTATCTGTGATAATAGAAAATGAGGAAAAAATGCATCTAAAGTATATATCTCCTCCCTGGTTAACTTTTGTGGTTTGAACCTCCAAGAAAATATCGGCATACATCCTTTTGTGGAGTTTGATGTTATCTTGTGCATGGATTTTGTATCCATATACAAAGACAACATCATATTTTTTGGAAGGTATATAACTCTTCACATTCTGAAGCATCCTACAATTAATTACAAGTTTAAGGAGGAAGATGAATCTTCTTTAGATTCACTGTATAAAGTGTGGATATTACAACATTGTGATCATGCATGTCTTTATAAAATGAATAAGAGAAAATGATAAAATCATACTCGAAGACATGCCCATTGTATTGGACTACATTGATGTACATTCCAAATAATTTCAATGTTTTACTCCTGGTCGAGAGGTTGATATTCGAATTGAACATATTCCTGGAACACTAGCTATATAAAAGAAACCATATAGAATTTCCACCATAGTGTTGAAAGAACTGAATAAGCTATTAGAGGAGAATCTAGAAAAGAGTTTTACACGGATGAGTGATTCACCATGGGGCGTCAGTCTTATTTGTTAAAAAAATGATGGTTCAATATGCCTCTACATTGATTATTGGGAGATCAATAAAATTATGATAAATAAAAAGTATCCCCTACCTTTGATAGATTAGTTGTTCGATCAGATATGTGGGTAATTTTATTTCTCTAAGGTGGACCTTCGGTGGGGATATCACCAATTAAAGGTAGGGAAGGAAGATATTACCAAAACATCATTTCGAGTGAGGTATAGACACTATGAGTTCATAGTGAAGCCCTTAAAACACACTAATGCATCAGAAATATTCATGGATTTAAGGAATAAAGTCTTTAGATATTACCTTGACAAATTTTTGGTATTCTTTATCAATGATATTCTGATATACTCCATGAATAATGAGGAACATGAGGAGCATTTGAATACTATGCTAATGTATTTGTGAAGGGAGAAGCTATATATATGGTATAGTAAATGTGAGTTTTGGATGGTTGATGTATCATTCTTATCACTTTTTATCACCAGGAAAATGATATTTATAGACCCTTCTAAGATAAATGAAATTTAAGAGAGGCCTAGGACACCATCTATAATGGTGATCCAATGATTTTTGGGTCAATTTAGTTATTATAGATGATTTTTGAATAAATTCTCATTATTTTCAAACCCAATGACCAAGCTTACAAGGAAGGGATTGAAGTTATTCTAGACTAAATAATGTGAAGAATGATTTAAGGATCTCAAAAAGAGGTTTGTCACTACACAACTACTCACACATATGATAAGTGGAAAACTCTTTTTGGAATACAATTATGATTCATAGATGTGATTAGGATGTTTGCTGATGTAAAATTATAAATTGATAGCCTACACCTCAAGACAATTGAAAATCCATCAGAAAAACTATCCCATACATGATCTGGAGTAGGAATTTGTGATATTTACTTTAAAAATATGGTGGCATTATCTCTATTGTGATATGTGTGAGTTATATACTGATCACTAGAGTATAAAATATATATTCACACAAAAGGAGGTTAATATGCACCAGCGACGATAGTTAGATCTCATTCGGGATTATGACTACTCAATCCACTAGCATCCTGGTAAGGCAAACAAGGTGGTGGATGCTCTATGTAGAAAGGATCATGCATGTTTATTAAAAATGAGAGTTGAGAAGGATCAAACATTCATAGGTTTGTATAGGATATACATGGAAATCATTAAGGGATAAACACCATAAATCCTTTCTTAAATGGTTTCTCAACCATCCCTCATAATGAAAATAAAGGATTCTCAAAGAAAAGATGTGTAAATATTTAAAAGGGGGGAAGCTAATGGAAATGGGAAATCATTTGAGTTCAAGATTAATGAGGATGGTGTTGTAATATTTGGGTCACTATTATATGTACCATTTAATCTGGATATACTGAAGTAGATTTTGAATGACACATATAGATTTCCTTCTCTATTCATGTAGGGAGCACAAAGATGTATTGAGATCTCTGAGAGAAATTTTTGTGGGAAAATATGAATATGTAGATTTCTTAATATACATCATAGTGTCGTGGATGTCAAAAATTGAATGTTTAAAGAAAATAAGTCTAAAGGTTAGATGAAACCACAACTCATACCAACATGGAAGTGGGAGAAAATAACCATAGACATTACCACTAGACATCCAAGGACATCTAGAAAATAAAATGCTATATGGGTCAATGTGGATCACCTTACAAAGAAAAATTAGTTAATCTCAATTCGAGAGGAATTCTAATTAGATCAACTTTCACTAATATATATCAAAGAGGTGGTAAGCTCATATGGAGTACCAAAATTTATTGTATGTGATTGAGATCCAATATTCACCACGATATTCAGGAAAATTTTCCAACACGTTCTAAGAACATAGTTGATCATTAGCATGTCCTATCATCCCCAAACTGATGGCCAATCTGAGTGAAAAAATAAGACACTGGAAGATATGTTGAGAACATGATTTATGGGATTTAATAGATGATGGGACCAAAATATTCCATGGGTTGAATTCACTTATAATAATAGTTTCCACTCATCATCTGAATGGCACCATATGAACCCTGTTATGGGAAACAGTGATGAACATCAGCGTGTTGGGATAAATTTGGTGAGAGAAAGCTTCTTGGACCAGAAATGGTTTAAAAAATGGCGGAGAAGGTGAAAACCATTCAGCATCACATCAAGGTATCCCAAAGTCGACAAAAGTGTTATGCATGAAATCATCAATGATACCTTGATTTCAAAGCTGGACACATGGTATTCCTCCACATATCTCCATGGAAGAAGGTTATGAGGTTCAGAACGAAATGAAAGCTATGTCCTAAGTATATCAACCCCTTTGAAATTCTTGATCGTGGTGGAGTTGTGGCCTATAAACTTGCACTCCTACCTACCATGTCTAAGTACATGATGTCTTCTATGTATCCTTTTTATAGATGTACATACCAAATCCTTCAAATGTACTCTCTTTATAGGTTGTAAGTTGGAGAATGGTCTTTCTTGAGAGGAGTAGTAAGTGTTGATCTTGGATGATAGAGATAAAGTTCTACACAACAAGACTACTCACCTAGTCAAATTATCATGGTGGGACCATAAGTATGAAAAGATAACATGGGAACTAGAGGTTGTAATTAATGAAAAGTACCCACACCTATTTACATCCTAGAATTTTAAAAAACATTGGGGAGAAATTTCATATGGGGGGAAGAATATAACGACCCAATTTTTTATTAATGAAATTCCATTAATATATTTGTGTAAGATAACTTATAAAACACAATGAAAAACTAAAAAATGAATAATGAGTGAAAAAATAAATATTTAAGTTAAGGAAAAATTAATGATTAAAATAGAAAATTAATATTGGGAACAGTAATGTGACCCTTATAAATAATAAAATGGCCAATGTAATAGTAACCTTACAAATTAAAGTATAATTAAAATTTATCCACATTTTAAGTTAAACTATTAAATAATTATATCATAGTAAATAAACAAATATTTTAAAATTTATTAATAAATTGTTGGTAGTTTTATATGTTATGTATATTAAATTAAAATTTTATGATTAATTTAATAAAATAAAAGAAAATTTATTTTCATAAAATGAATTTATAAATTAATATTTGGAGGTCTCATAATCATAAATTAATTTTATGAGACCTTACATAACGTTTCTAAGTGTTTGAAAAGTAGTTTTAATTTTAAAATTTTTATTTTTCAAGTAAATTATGATTTTAATTATAAATTAAATTTCCCAAATATAGAAAATTATTTTTGAAAAATAAATTTCATTTTTTTGATTCTACACATTAAAAAATGGTTAGGTTTAATTTTTAGGATTTTTCTAAAATACTATAATTTACCAAATAAGCTAAATACATGCATTCTTAGGTCCTGGATGATTTTTGCTAAGGTAAGCGCACTTGGTTTGAATTCAAATGCTCTATTTACTATTATTGGTCATATGAATCAAGAAAATTCATAGTCATGATCAAAAATATTAAACTAATGATTAAAATAATGGAAACCCCCTCCACTTCTCTACTATAAATACCACCCCTATTTACCTCCTCTCCTAACATCTATCAAGCCTTGTGACTAGTCCAAACTATACTAAAATATCTCCCTAAGACCCCATACCATTTACAAGATCTCTTGGTCTCATAAAAAGTCCAAAAACACTACCCTAAAGAGGCTCTCGAGGATGATATTTTGAAGAGGTAAATTCTTATTTTCATTTATTTTAATTACTATCAAGTTCCTTTCTTTATTTTTATTCCCACACCTCCTTTCAACAAAATTTTATCACATATTAAGTACCGTAAATTTAATTTTTTTTATGAAAATGGAATAATTTAACATCATTAGTCATTTCCTCTCCTTTTATTGTAGAAATGAAAACACAGTCTGAGATGTGTTAATTCATCACATTCAAGGATAACAGGTTTTCAATTTATTTTACTATCTTAAAATTTGGTCATGAAACCATTTTTATGGTTGAAACAGACTTTAGCATATGTATTATGTCTTATGTAAGGTTATGGAATCTTTTGTACACATGATGCTACTCTATAAAGAAAAATGTTTTAATTGTGATAAAAAACTGCAAATTAACCAAAAATATTATCAATAATGATTTATATAATGATTCATCTTCACTGAAAATAACCAAATTATTTTTATAACCATGAAATATTCTTTATGTCACTAATAAAATACAAATTAAATTATCGAAAACCTTTATCATCTTACATGTTTATCCTTACATGTATATAAGTAAACCAGTCATGAAAAACAATGAATCAAAAACTCCCAAACGATGAAATTGAACCTATTATGCCATCAAAATGGAAATAAATGAACATAAAAAGATTATACTAAATAAAAACATGTATAAGAGGTTCAGGAAATATTAATTAATGATTTTGATTTAGTTATCCAGGACATTACGATCAAGTGAAGGACTCATTTGGACTTAATGTAAGGGATTCTACCTGAACCTCATTTATTCCATCAGGTAGGTCTATCATTCAATTTTCCCAAATAAATATATCATTTATTTTTATGTACATATTATAAATATTTTTTACATGATCCAAACTAATTTATCATAGTCCATTCATCATTATCCTTCTAGGATGTACATTTTTTTATGTGGTTCCCTCCTCAATAATTCTCGATAAGAAAACCTAATTAAGGGAAAATCCCATATTCTTACCCATTTCCATGTACACTATATAATATATTTTTAAGCCACCATTATTTTTATAAAAACACTAATTTTTTTATAAAAACCTTCTTGGTTCACCTCTGGTATTATATAAAATATTATTCCATTTTATGTTTTAAATGACCACTGTTATTTTCATTTAACCGCACTAAAATGTTTTATAGTTTTTTAAGTACGCTTTTTATGTGTTAATAATTCAATTTGACATCAATTTTCATGATATATTCACATAATTCCCTATTATTGTCCATTCACGATCTAATTCATTTCTTCCTGGACATTTATAGGACAGTACTATATTTTATACACTATGACATGATTATGATACCCAATTCTTACAATGGGTAACCTTATATATAATTGGTTATGTATTATTATACATGTATAAAGCATATTCATGAACATGTTATTATGGGTGAGCCCATATAGAACTCCAACACAATCGGTAATGTCGAGTATCATGAGATTTTATTTGCAATGGCCTTAGTGGTTATCCTTGACTCATGATACCATGTGCAACTGTCTTTGTGGTTAACCTTGATATGTTCTCTTCTAAGTAAAATGAGCCCTTAATTGTGTTAATTTCCTATTTAATGTTGATATAACATTATTATGACTCCATTTTTATTTGATCCCATGTTTATGTGTTATAATTCCATATGTTCCATACATTTTAATATAATAATGTCATGCCTTCTACAATAAGAAACAAAGCCTTATTATTATGATAATATCCTTAGAGAGAGTTTAGCTCATCACTTTGTTCGTTTTATCCCTAGGTTATCATATGAAGATGTATGAGCACAATGGAAGTTAGGAGGTCTTTATGAATATTAAATAAAGAAATGTTGTATTTAGTCTCATTTTTTCAGTTTTAAATACCTAGTCTTCTAAGTAACTAGACTTTATGATCCTTGGCTTCTAGTATGAGACTTTATTATGCTTAAAATCAATAAATGACATGTTTAATAGGTCAGGGACACTATAACAAATATGTCACAAAGCATTTTAGGTCGGTAAACAACCAACATATTCCAATACAAACATTCCCTCCTACATTGGCGCATAAACAAACAATCCATATCATCCCTCGACGTATCTAGATAGAAGTGGATAATGAAAATTTCTATAAATACATTCCATGATAACTCTTTTTACTACCCATCCCACTCTAGAATGTCCCACAAATAATAGGATTTCCTACAAAGTATATATATGTAAAAAGTTTCACCCTCTTATTTACAGGTGTAGAGACCCAAAGCTTGACGTACATGGACATTACATTACTTTGGAAAAATACTTAATACATAACAAAAATGACACCCAAGGACCGTAATAGTTCAGTGTGTTTGGAAACTGAAAACATAATCTTCTAATCATGGTGACAGATCTTCCATATCTCTCATAAAGATCTTTCCCTTTTTTTCTTACCTAAAACCTTTCTTTATATCCTAGGGAAAATAAAACATAAAAAGGGTGATCTCAAATGCTCAGTAAGGGTAATGATGGAAAAAATAAAACAATGCATATACATTTGAACTTAAAAACATGAACACAATGTTTAAACATCAAAATATTGAGTGGTGAAATAAATCTTGGTAGTACGTTAGACATAGATCAAAAAGGAACATTAATCGTGATAAAGTAGCATGGGAATAAAACATATAATTGTGGAAAACCATTAAACTCATGTTATGATTTCAATAGTATCCAAGGCATTGTTTCAAAGACCATCAAATTGGACAAAGTCCATTACTGAACCGGGTTTACTTGTCGTTCTAGCCCTATATTACTGAACCAGATTCACTTTCCATTCTAGCCATGTCTATATCATGAGATATAAATCTTTACCCAATGCATTGGAGGGAGATATAGTTCCCACCCATCTAATATTGAAATAATTTTTATGTTTTCCACAAAACAATCATAAATCATTCATCATAACCCAAATAATAGAATGTGTTTCATTAACATCATCCCTTCATAACATAATCCATATAAAACAAATGGATATCATTTCATCATAAGAAAAATCAAACCATGTAAATAATAGAGAAATTATACATGAAACACAAACATAGTAAATATTTTCTTCTTAAATGGAAAATAGTTTTGATAAAACACTTGAAATGAATTTTTGATGAAAATAATCTTTCTTCTTAAAAATCATTTTATTATCTCAAAATGAAATACAATTTTAAAAGAGATGAATTTTTGTCAAAAATAATCATGAAATCTTGCATTGGATGATTCATGGAAATAAGGAGTTATGAAACTGTAAAAATCTATTCATTCCATATAAGTTAAAGAAAACATTTTCCTCGTACTTTTAACAGAACAGTAAAAAAGTACCATGTATGGTAACCAAAAGAAAGATTCCTTCCATAACAAAAATTAAAAGTCAAAGAGGGGTAAAAATGAATTTAAACATACATGGAAGAATATTAAACGCTTTATAAAAAACATTTTAAGTACATGGATGAAAAATATACACCCGTAAATACTTACGTATAAACAATCTTACATAAAAATGTGATTGAAAAGTTATCCATTACCTTTGGTCCAATTTCATCCGTACGTGTCCAAAAATATTGTATAGTGGGTTTAAACATATTATTAACATGTAACAGAAGCATAATAATATTTATTATATCACATATGATTCAAATATGACTTTATATTACCCATTCTTTTGTCAATTCCATGTTAAAGTAGCATTTTGGGTAAAATCGTTTCATTTATCGTACGTGTTTGGACTTGTTGTTATTGATATTAATATTACTTATATCATGATTTACATACTTAAAGAATGTAAAACATGATTTATATATCATATATATTCAGTATATATATACATATAATAGATAGATAAATGAAATCAAACACACTGTTCATGGAGACTGTAGGTCGTACGTACGCATGAACGTTGTTTTCCTTTCCTTATTGACTTGAATAGAAGTAAGTAGATGACACATACATACATATATATATATATACATAAATAACATAGCATTATAATTTCATAAATATCATTATTATTAATTATATATAATTTATAATCATTTTTGAATGGTTAACATGGAGAATGAATCTCATCGCGTCGTGGAGACGGTAATCCGTACGTACGCACGAGCGATGATATCGTTACAATAATTATTGAATAGAATTGGAGTGAATGATATAATATCTCAGAATCAGTATTATGTTATAATAAACATAAATAGTTATTCTTTACACCATTATACCCATCCAAGTAAGGTGTGGGTGTAAAAAACAGATTACACCACTGTGTGGAGACGGTATTTCGTACATACGCACACGCAGTGATTTTGTTTTCCGTCGGATGGATAGATGGTGAAATGGGTTTGTATAAAATTTATAATAACATATCATTATATTATTTATACTGAAGTTATTACTTTATAATGAAACAACTAATGAAGAGGAAGTATAAGAATAAAGAAACCTGAATGAATCGGTAGAATAGATTACCTCTTCTTTGATGCGCCTCCTCTTAACCTCCTCTTAGGGCACTAAAGATGGTCTTGGAAGAAGACCAAGACAACTAGTAGGTTTATATGGAAGTGGATAAGTGAAATGGGTAGTTTTTGGCTTAGCTTGAAGGCACAAAATTTTGTGAAGAGGAGAGGGAGGAGGTTCCCTTTTATAAGGGGGGAGAGGGGTACCTTTAGAAACCTAAAAAATATTAATTTAATATAAATTAAAACCCCACATAAAAACGTCCAAAATGACTCAAATCCGAAGATTAGATGACATAGGGTTGTAATCTCATAAATCAATAAAATTTATACATATTGGAAATTTATTTTCAACCTTATTTAATCTATTTATATTTATTTGTGGAAATAATATTCTAAATTATAAATTATTATAAATAATTACTTATGTGTTGTTAATTATCCATAATTGGGTACTTTATGACATTTTAGACCATATAAATTTTTATTTATAATTTTTAAATATTTTTTTTGATTTTTAAACAATTTAATAATATGTTATTTTTATATAATAACAATAGTGTTAATTTTGACACTATTCATTTATTTGAATTTAAATTAAATACACACATAGGATATATTCAAACAAAAATTATTAATAGATTACTAAAATGTCATATTCATCTATAAATTTTTTTGAGAACATTAATTAGTTCATATATTATTTATTTTAATATTTATAAAACCATTTATTTGATATTTCTCTTAATAAAACAATTACAACATCATTTTTGTATAATCATTTAATATACATATTTATTGAATAAAAATTAAAAATAAAAACCTATGATGATGATAAATCTAATATCTTTAAAAATAAAACTTTTACTCGAATTTATCATGTTAAAATCACAACATGTAAATTGTTATATTTATTAAATTATGAAGGTGACAACTTTGACATCATTTAATATAAAATTATATTAGTGTCATAATCGCTTTTATAAAGCTCCAAATGGTCAAAAATTATACCATTGGATGGTTATGGTATGAATATATTATACCCATAAGTTTGGGTCAGCTTTTTGGTCCTTTTAATGGGTATTATTATTTTAATAAAAACTATATTAATGATTTTTCACTAAATATATAATTTCTGCATCATTAATGTATAAGCTATTAATGTAATTTCATATCTCTTAAAAAATAAGTATAAATTACCATAACAAATAAAAAACATATATCTTTCATATTAGTATTTATAATCGAATTTATATTCTATTTAACCATTTATTAAAGATACGATAATTATTAAAGTATGAGTGAGACATATTTCACTTTCTTTAAAATAAAATAAATTAACGGTCTTAATCACATACAGGTGGGTTCCAATGGATTCCATTTCAACCCAAATATTCCTTAGAAAAAAATATAATCATCCAATTATATTAAGACAACTGTTAGGGTAATTTTATAATATTATATTTACCCTTAATTACCCGATTTACCTTTAACAATGGTAAATAAAATTTACCGTAGTTACTATTCATAGTGCCCAAAAATAAAAAGTTGCCTATTAACATAATTTGGACATAATTATTCCAAATATGAAATCTAATTTTCCAAATTCAAATCACAGAAGTTGCATAAATTAATTTAAAATTAATCTTGTTGTTAAGAAAATGAGTTTTAAAAGATAAAACATTGCAAAAGATTGAAATGATTTTACCTATGAATTCAATGTAAAATCAATGTTAAGGACATAAATTATATTAAATGGTAAAAATATATTTTATTTATAGTTTAAAGTCATTAAATATTATAATTTATCCATATAAATTATTATGATGGAAAAAGTTGTTTTTAATTAAAATATAGCGTGTTTTTACTATTCATTAAAATATGAAAGTTTTCAGAATAATATGAAAAAATTATCCAAAGTAAATTTTTATATCCAGATTCCAAATAAAAATTTTATTTTGTCAAATTTAACTTATAAAAATTTCAAAAACTAGATTTAAAGTGGGTGCCCCATCAAAAGGCGAGAAAACTGTATTTCTTGAATATTACTTATTTTACCTAAAAAAATTATTTTTTTCTCATACCATGTTCTAGAAAATGTGTAAGATGAATAATAATGTTATAAAATTCAAAATTTATTTAATACTATTCATAATAGCTAGTTCATAATAATATTATAACAATATATCGTTGTTTAGTGAAACTCGGTATTGCGTATAACGCAAGCTATCAAGGAAATATGCTCTTGCATGTAACACAAGCCAATAATATTTTTGTGTGTAATACAAGCTAATATGGTGGTCCGTATAGTGCAAGATAATATTGGGGTAGCGTACAACACAAGACATCAAAGAAATTAAAAATAAAATTTCTCATAAAATCTCGGGGGGTTACATTCTACCCCCCTTAAAATGAATTTTTCCCTCTTAATTTTTTGGGGTTATAAATGGTTTACTACTTGAAAGTTTCATTCATAGAAACCCAAATCATAAAAAGGAATACAAAAAATTAATTTTAAAAAAGAAACATAACGGTTACCCAAATTAACTCATCACTGGGTTTCCACATAGAAGAACATAGGTGAAAATATGGATATGGAAGAGAAATCGAACCATCAAGTTCAGATGGAGAGTGGTAGAGAACATGGCTATGAAAAAGACAACAATCACAAAGCCATAAATTTGTGATGATCTAAGGTACCATCTAGGACAACGTTTTTGGTTTTCAAGATCATTTCCCTAAAAAAATTAAATTAGAAGAAATAATTAATTGATTTTGGTACAATCTCACCATTGGTCATTCCTTGAACAATTTCCACTTCATCTCTTAAAGAAATGAAGTTGAATTTGCAATTCGTGAATTGTTATAAGATCATGTGATAGAATGATAGGTCATTCCATCTATCTCAAACAAAAGGTTATCAAAAGTTATTAATTATACAAAAGTCCATCTATGGTGAGATTAATCGTATATGGTTCCAATAATGGACTTATACATAATCTATCATACCACTTAATAAAATGAAACTAATTTCTACTAACCAGTGACTTCTTGCAGGCCAGTGGTAGGTGATAAAGTCCTGTCGCACTTTGGTTGTGGGTTTGATTCCCACAACCTTGTCCGACTCAAGGGGTTGTTGTCCATCCTGCAGGTTTTCCTTTTTCTAAAACATAACCATTATAATTTTCTAGAAAGAATATCGAAAAAATTTGTGAGTATTAAATAATTCTATCTGATGTCCAACTTATTTCATTCCATACTTTAGGCTTATCCAAAATACTTCTGTCCAATATCATTGTATAATGAAAAAGATTACTAAAGAGGTCATCTACCAAGTATGTAAATACCATCATTTATCCCTCATATATCATAAGATATATCTTTTTGTTGGTCACATTCAAAACATTTGAATACCTTAATCATGTATTCTCTGAAAAAATGAATACCCATTGAACTTTTGTGAAACATGAATGCTATCAAAAGTTAACTCTTTCCACATACCAAAAATTACAAAAATTCTATATACTCAATCTAGGATATCTCATTGTCCTTATATCAGTCATGAGCTCATTAATACTATCAAACATATTATTTTATCCCTATACCTTCATTATGCACATATCATCTTGTTTCCAAAAACATTTCAATCACTTTTCATGGTTACCGATGCCATTTTCTTATGGAAAACCCCAATGGTCCAATACACAGATATTTCAATATACCATAAAAGTACGTCAACAAAATTATTCTTGAATTCCAATACATAAGCCCTTCAATACACACTCTTCAATGATTGACATGGAATATGTCCTTCCTCTATTTAGAAGTAACTGCTTAGGTCAGGGCATTGAGTAGGGTAATTCCCATTTTCTCCACAGATAGGACGTTGAACTTCATAACAGTCTATCACTCTATGACCCTTTTCTCCACACAGATAACATCTTCCCCTCCATTTGAGGTATTCCTCAAGGTTCATCTTCCCTTCTTTAGAAAGATCAATCATCCTTTCTCTATGATCCTCATCATGAAAAAATGCATAAAATTCCATATTATTCTTATTTGATGAATTAGAAATACCACTAAAGTTCACCTTGTTAATCATATATCGCGATGACTGATTCGGCACAATCAAAATATTTCTCTTTCAAGGCATTCCGCAATTTCTTTTCTCATAATCACCAATTTTTCCATTGGATTAAATGTTGACCCATGTTCTTCGGGTTCCCTCCATTGACTAAAACCTAAAACCATGGTGTAAGAAATATTTAAAATAACAAGGAACCACATTATCATTAAAAGTCACTAATGGGATGTCTAACTTATCACACATTCTTTAATTCATGACACATTAGGTTCACCCTAGGTTATACATGATCGTCAAAATAATTCTAGGAATGTAACCTACAATTATACTAAACCATAGGGACATCCCTAGACATACCTTAGAAAAATATCTAGGGATCTCACTAAAGTTTTCTCTTCCTAGTCTCCAATGGTTAACTAAACCTTTCCTATGATACCAACTGTAGACACCTAAAGGTTGACGTACATGGACATTACATTAATTTTTCGGAATACTTAAAACATAACAAAAAATACACCCAAGGACCATAATAGTTTTTTCCCTTTGGAAACTCAGAACAAAATATTCTAATCATGGTGAAAGATCTCCAACATCCCCCATAATGATCTTTCCCTTTTGTTTTCTTAACTAAAACATTTCGTTATATCCCGTGGAAATGAAAACATAAAAAGGGTGAGCTTAAATGCTCAGTAAGGGTAAGAATGGAGAAAATAAAACAAAGCATATACATTTGAAATTAAAAACATGAACATAATGTTTAAACATCAAAATCATGAGTGGTGAAATAAATATTGGCATTATGTAAGGCATAGATCATAAAGTGACATTAATCATGATAAAGTAGAATGGGAATAAAACATGTAATTATGGGAAACCATTAAGCATATGTAATGATTTCCACAGTAGCCAAGGCATTGTTGTGAAGACGACCATAGTGGACAATGTCTATTACTGAACTGGGTTTACTTGTCCTTCCAGCATTGTATTACTAATCTAGATTCACTTTTCATTATAGCCATGTCTATCTCATGAGATATAAATCTTTACCCAAATAATTGGAGGGATATATAGGTTCCACCCATCTCATATTTAAATAATTCTTATGTGTTCCACAAAACAATCATAAATCATTCATCATAACCCAAATAATAAAATGGGTTTCATAAACATCATCCCTTCATAACATAATCCATATAAAACAAATGGATATCATTTCATCGTAAGAAAAATAAAAACATGTAAATAATAGATACATTATACTTGAAACATAAACATACTAAATAATGTCATCACAGATGTAAAATAGTTATGATAAAACACTTGAAATGAATTCTTGAGGAAAATATCATTTCTTCTTCAAAATCATTTTCTTTTCTCAAAATGACATACAATTTTAAAAGAGATGAATTTTTGTTGAAAATAATCATGAAATCTTGTATATAAATCTTCATGGAAATAAGGCATTATGAAACCGTAAAAATTCGTTCATTCTGTATAAGTTAAAAAAACATTCTCCTCATACATTTAACGGAAAATTCAAAAAGTACCACGTATGGTAAAAAAAGAAAGATTCCTTCCATAACACAAAGTAGAAATCAAAGAGGGGTAAAAATTACATTAAAAATACATGGAAGAATATTAAACACTTTATTAAAAACATTTTATGGATATGGATGAAAAATATACCTCAGTAAATACTTACGTATAAGCAATATAAGATAAAAATGAGACTGCAAAATTATCCCTTACCTTAGGTCCAATTTCATATGTACGTGCCTGAAAATCCTGTATAGTGGGTTTAAACATATTATTTACTTGTAATAGAAGGATAATAATATTTATGATATCAAATATGATTCACTTATGACTTTATATTACCCATTCTTTTGTCAATTCCATGTTAATGTAGCGTTTTTGGTGAAATCGTTTCATTTATCGTATGGGTTGGGAATTGTTGTTCTTGATAATATTATTACTTATATCATTATTTACATAATTACAGAATGTAAAACATGATTTATATATAATATATTTTCACTATATTTTTATAATAGATAGATAAATGAAATGAAACACACTGTTCCTGGAGATGGTAGGCTGTACGTACGCATGAACGTTGTTTCCCTTTCATTATTGACTTGAATAGAAGTAAGTAGATACCACACACACACACACACAGACATATATATATATATATATATATATATATATCCAGTAGCATTATTATGTCATATATATCATTATTATTCATTATATATACTTTATAATCATTCTTTAATGGTTAACATGGAGAATGAATCTCATCGTGTTGTGGAGACGGTAATCCGTACGTACGCACGAGTGATGATATCGTTCCTATAATTATTGAATGGAATTGGAGTGCATGATATAATATCTCAGAATCAGTATGGTGTTATAATAACAATATATAGTTATTATTTACACCATTATACCCATCCATGTAAGGTGGTGGTGGAGAAACAGATCACACCACGGCGTGGAGACGGTATTTCGTACGTACCCACACACAGTTATTTTGTTTTCCGTAGGATGGATAAAAAGTGAAATGGGGTTGATTAATATTTATAATAACATATCAGTATATTATTTATACTTATGTTTTTACTTTATAATGAATCAACAAAAGAAGAGTAAGTAGAAGAATAAACAAACTTGATATAATCGGTAGAAGAGATTACCTCTTCTTTGACGCGCCTCCTCTTAAACTCTTTTTAGGGCACTAAAGTTTGTCTTTGAAGAAAACAAAGACCTGTAGTAGGTTTCTACGGATGTGGATAAGTGAAATGGGTAGTTTTTTTCCTAGATTTAAGTCTCAAATTTGTGTGAAGAGAAGAGGGAGGAGGTTTCCTTTTATAAGGGGGGAGAGGGGCACCTTTGAAAACCTCAAAAATATTAATTTAATATAAATTCAAACCCCTCATTAAATCTTCAAAATGACTCAAATCTGAATATAAGATGAGATATGGTTGTAATCTCATCAACTTATAAAATTTAGACATATTGTAAATTTATTTTAAACCTTATCAACATGATTTATCCTTATTTAATCTATTTAATTTTATTTGTGGTAATAATATTCTAAATTATAAATTGTTATCTATAATTAATTATGTGTTTTGAATTATCCATAATTGGGTACTTTATGAAATTTTAGACCATATAAATTTCAATTTATAATTTCTAAAGATTTCTGTGATTTTTAATAAATTTAACAATATGTTATTTTTATAAAATAATAATAGTGTTATTTTTGACACTATTAAATTATTTGAATTTAAATAAAATCAAAATAGAGGATATATTATAAGAAATGTTTAATAGATTCTTAACATGTCATATTTATCTATAAAATTTGTAGAGAACATTAATAAGTTCTTATAATATTTATTTTAATATTTATAACACCTTTTATTTGATATTTCTCTTAATAAAACAATTACTACATCATTTTTTTATAAAAATTTAATATACTTATTAGTTGTATAAAAATTAAAAATAAAATAATATGATTATGATAAATATAATATCTTTCAAAATAATACTTTTACTCGAATTTATCATGTTAAAATGACAACATGTTAATTTTTATATTTATTAAATTACAAAGGTGACAAGTTTGACATCATTTAATATAAAATAATATAAGTGTCATAATCACTTTTATAAAGATAAAAATGGTCAAAATTTCTACCATTGGATGTTTATGGTCTATATATATACTACCAATAAGTTTTGGTCAGGTTTTTGGGCCTTTTAATGGGTATAATTATTTTAATAAATACAATATTACTGAATTTTCATGAAATAAATAATTTCTGCATCATTAATGTATAAGCTATTAAGGTAATTACATATATCTTAAAAATAAAAAATAAATTACCATAAAACGGAAAAACATTTTATATTTCAAATGAATATTTAAAATCGAATTTATATTCTGTTTACCCTTATATTAAAAATACATTAATTATTAAAGTTTGAGTGAGACAAATTTCACTTTCTTTAAAATAAAATAAATTAATGGTCTTAATCACATCCAAGTGGGTTCCATTGGATTCCATTTCGACCAAAATATTCCTTAGGAAATAAATATAATCATCCAATTATATTAAGACAAGTGTTAGGGTAATTTTATAATATTATATTTTCCCTTAATTACTCGATTTATGTTTAACTATGGTAAATAAAATTTATCGTAGTTACTATTCATAGTGCCCAAAAATAAAAAGTAGCCTACTAACATAATTTTTACCTACTATTTTCAAATATGAAATCAATTTTTCCAAATTCAAATAAATGAAGTTTCATAAATTAATTTAAAATTAATCCCGTTGTTAAGAAAACGTGTTTTAAAAGTTTAAACATTGCAAAAGATTGCAATGATTTTTCCTATGAATTCAATGTAAAATCAATGCTAATGATATAAATTATATTAAATGGTAAAAATATATTCTATTTAAAAATTAAAACCATTAAATATTAAAATTCAACCATATAAATTATTATGATGAAAAAAGTTGTTTTTAATTAAAATATATCGTGTTATTACTATTTATTAAAATATGAAAGATATCAGAATAATATGAAAAAAATTTCCAAAGTAAATTTTTTTATCCGGATTCCAAATAATGAATTTCATTTTGTCAAATTGAACTTATAAACATGTCAAATACTAGATTTAGTGTGGGTGCTCCATTAAAAGGCAGCAAAACTGCATTTTTTGAAAAATAATTATTTTACCTGAAAATTTTATTTTGTTCTCATACCATGTTCTATAAAATGTGTAAGATGAATAATAATGTTATAAAATTCAAAATGTAGTTTATTATATTCATAATGGCTAGTTGATAATAATATTATAACAATATATCGTTGTTTAGTGAAACTCGGTATGCCGTACAATGCAGGCTATTGAGGAAGGTTGCTCTTGCATGTAACGCAAGCCATGAATAGTGTTTCATATAGTACAAGCTAATACAGTGTTGCGTATAGCGCAAGATAATATTTTTTTAGCATACAACACAAGACATCAAAGAAATTAAAAATAATATTTCTCATAAAATCTCAGGGTGTTACAACATGTGTCTCAAAATGCTTAATGATCTTCTAGACGGACTCAATCCAGAACTAGGATTCCTAGGGTCCTGCATCCCCAGTGAACATAGGTAGATGTTCCATCTGAAATGCTTTAATCAACTAAAACATTGAATACATAGTGTGGGGATTCTCCATATCCATTGATCGCATGACCTTAAGGAAGTTACCATGAAGTTGTACATCCATATAATCCTTCTAAACTATAGGAAGATCTAGTTCAACTGCATTAGGAGCATTCTCAATTCCACTAAACTAATTATCAACTAAAAGATGATGTGTAAGCATTTTATCTACTAGGAAAACACACTCCTTAAAACACTGGCTATAATGAAATGGTTAACCACATCAGGTGACAATAATAGTGAACCACTACTCATTGTCTCTCTAAACAAGGCTTAAAAATGTTTTAGCAAGAAATATAAATTCTCTTATTTTTATTTACGGGATATAACAAATATCTCATTTCATGGTCCATATAGGCAGGTATATAACACATGAAATAAATATGTCTCTATGATGAAAAATGAATGTCATTATATATCTCTATGTGACTATCATGATGCATTCATACTCACCTCACGACATACTAGGATGTGAGTATAAAAAATCGTAAATAATATACAAATTTGGTGAATCACCCAAGGTGAAATAAA
The DNA here is from genome assembly GCA_963277665.1 of Viscum album. Lineage (NCBI taxonomy): Eukaryota > Viridiplantae > Streptophyta > Magnoliopsida > Santalales > Viscaceae > Viscum > Viscum album. The sequence goes on along the minus strand of OY728141.1, from coordinate 2,042,552,807 downwards.
ATCAACTATTTCGGTCTAACATAACAAATAGTAATCTCATGCTTGGGAACTCGTATTTTTCCACATACATGAGTCAACTTCTCGATTTGATAATCTTATTACCAAGTCCCAACACATACCTATCTTCTTTTTACATTTCCTAAATAGTAAAGAAATAGAAAATAAAAACCAAATCCATTGATACCACTTTGTAACATCCCCCGATCTGAAACCCTCTTGTGTGACCAAAAAGGGTAGGTTTTAGAGGCATCAAGAATTCCTCCCCATATTATAGAGGATTCTGACTAGCAGCGGGGTGTGAAAAGTATAGTTGGGAGACTATACCCCTTTTTATAGATTTACAATAGAAGAAAATAATAAAATAATAATAAATATCATAGTAATGAATAACAGAAGAAACCATATAAAATATTGTGTGGAAGTAAAGTAGACTCAAAGAAACCATGATGAATCATGTAATAACAATCTGAGATGTTTATACTTGTAAAAATATAAAAATCAATTAAAATAACCAACAGATAAAATATAATCTCAAAAGACCCCGGTCACGAACCCCATGTTAGTCACTTCTCCAAACTCTATCTCATCAAGACATCAACAATCAACAACATGGATCATTGTCCTTATCCAAATATGCATCCATTTAAAATTATCGAGTACCAAATGGTGGCCCTTGTAGGGTGTTCTTAAAACTCAATTGTTTGAAAACCCTATGCCTAAACAAAACAAATTTGATAATAGGTGTATGCAATACCTGATAAAAAAGTGTGTTAATTAATCAATTAATACAATATAACAATATATATACTTCAAGACCATGCCATAATATCTTTGAGCATGCAGTACAATTATCCCAACCATAAACATCTATACATTGAAAAAGAACACAAATTTTTTCCAAGACTATTATATAAGCATTTCAGTATGGGACTAGGAAAATCTCCCTCCATATAAGAATTACAATATAGTATTGGGTAGTTACTCCTCAATATAATTATTATAGCATGGGACTAGGCAGATCCCACTCATATAAGCATTACTGTTAGGGATTGGGTAGACACCACTTAATATAAGAATTAAAACATGGAATTGGGTAGAGCTTTCTCAATATATGCATTATAGCATGAATTAAAACAAATGTCATCGCAACATGGATATCATAATATCACATCATATGGTTCAATTATTAATTCTTAAAATTACCATTTATCATTCAATTACACATTTCATTTATCAAATTGTTCTTAAACCGTTATAATTCTATCCATTTAAATAAACAAACCATTTACATGGGGGGTCTATATCAAGAAATCACCTAAATCACATGTCATGTTAAACACACTTTAATACATTATCCAATTCATATATATATTCATGTGTTCAAAAACCCAATGGGTATCCTTAATATAGGTCACTATCAATTTTCTCCAAAGGAATATGACGAATAATCAAATCCATCATCTGATTCATTGTTGTGCATGTTATGTTGGCGCAATTGTAATATTGCACAAACTTAAAAATTAAACAGATCATAGGGTATGTTTTATACCCCTATCTTGATTTGGAGATCAGAAAAATGAATTCAATGACAAATGCCAATAAGGATGAAGGTATAGAGTATCACAAAAAAACTAGATCAACCCATGTCAAGAGAAAAACCCCAAAACAAACATGTATTCCAAATATTCCCACAGCCACAACAAAAGAACAAAGGAAAAGAAGGGAAACCTAAGTAGAAACACTCACCTTGGATCAGATGTGTAATCAGGGCATTTGTAAGGGAGGAATAGAAACAAAAATCACCTAGAAATTGTCTTAGGGTTGATATTAAGAAAGGATGCACTAAAACAATGAATGAGTCATACACATGGAAGGCTTAAAACCACTGGGGCTATGACATACATGATTTGTAACTCTATCATGTTGTATATTCCTCAATTAAATATATACTCTAAATAATTCATCACCTTGGGTTAATATTTATTTCAATCAACAATTACATGATGTGAATTTGGTTTATAGTGTGTAATCACTTAACGTCATGAACCTATTCACGACATGTGTCTGGAAGAAGTTACATGTCTTGTAACCTATACATGGCATGTAATTATCTAGAAAAAAAAATTATTCCATCTTCTGTGAAAGTTCTCAAACCACATATGAAGCCTTCATAACACATGGACAACCCCTATAATTCCATTTAATATATTTATACCTAGGCTCCATTAATTTATTTAAATGTACCGCTTAGAACGTTAGGTCATTTCCCTAGAAAATTATCTTTGTATCCAAAAAAGTCTTGGCATCCAAGTTTTAATGAAAAATTTAAACATGAACAATGTGGTTAAATGAAAAAATCAATGATGGGTGTACCTAGAAAGAGGTGAGATCTTACGGATTCAGTCTACCAAAACACTTGAACTTATTTTTCAACAAGCATCAAAGGTAATATCATGACCATGTGTCTTGCAGCATAGTCTATTCGATGCAGAAGAGGAGTTGTAACTATCTGGTGTTCTAAATTATGAGAATTGGGGTTGTGGCATGTATTGGTATTATGATGTGGGGCGTAAGTCTTGAAATATATAAGTTTTTATATCTGGAGGGGTGTCACTTCTGGTGTGATGAGATATATTGTCGTGTGGAGGTTTCTAGGCTAATCACACATGAGGGGTGGTGTGCTATGGATATGGGAGCTATGATGCAAGTATTCATGGTGATTTAATTCTTTGGCACTATGGGGACAATTTCACAATGGATGGTTATTTTTTTACCCTAGTCAGTGTCTGGGTGTTATGGGTTTTATGTTTGAGGTCGAGAATTGCGTTGGGATTCTAAGGTTTTCAATAATTGCAGCTTGAAGGGTACCATTGTATTGTGACCACCCCTAGTTCCATAGAATTTAAGAAGTTTTAACCCTTAAGATTTGGGGATCATCGCACTGTGAAATATACACCATACCACCATAGAATCGAATCATGCCTTAATGCCATGTTTTCAAATTATATTTATTGATTGTGGCCACTTATTGAATTTTCATTCATTCCATTGACTCCGTTAAAACCCTAAGCTTCTTTTGACTAGTCTTGAGTGCCCTTTGGTTATCTTTTGGATAATCTTTAATCATTGTCTTGGTGTGATTGAGATAATTTTGATCCGAGTTATATTTCCTTTTGTCTTATCCTCTTTTCCTCTCTTTATCTATTCTCCCCTTGATTTATTTCTTTTGAGGGATTGTGAGAGTGGGTTGGCTTCAATTTGGTTCGATTTTGGGGAAGTTGGGTCATTGTACTGATTTGGGATTCTATGTTAAAGGTTTTTGAGAATTTACTTAGGTGTTCATGGTGGGGTGATTATCTTTCTTTCCTCGGCCTTTCCCAACATTCTTTGATGCATTGGTTGAGGTAGGGGATTCGAAAATTATCCACCATCATTTATGTGTAATTATGAAATTGTCATTTTTTCCTATAAATGGGGGAATGGTTTAGATTAACCAAATATAGATAATGATTTAGTAAATTTAAATTGAATGGGAAATGTTGTACCTCTCGTACCCCTCGTGGTTTAATTTTCATGATCACAATCACTCTCTTATTTTATCTAATATTGTTTTAAGTGTTTTTGGATGATAGGCATGATTTCAGGTGGCCAAGGAATTGGGCCAAGAAAGCAAGAAGCAAAAGTGGACTGCAATTCAGTCCACTGGCCAACCGGTGGCTTCACCACTGTCCAGCCGATGGACCCTGGGCAGAAGGGACACCCACTGCCTTCTCACCGGCCAACCGGTGGCCTCAGCACCGGCCAGCCGGTGACACCCAGCCAAAACAGTGTCAGCCACTGCCTCAGCACCGGCCAACCGACGGCCTCCTCACCGGCCAGCCGGTGGCGCCTGGACAGAAGCCCTCCTCCATTTTGCACACACCGGCCAACCGGTGGCTCTGTACCGGTCAGCCGGTGGAGCCAGTCAAACTAGCCGTTGGGCCTTTGACCAGACCTGTCCACTTGCCTCCCAACGGCTCCGAAGCCTTTTCCAACGGCTCCGAAGACCTCCAAAGGCCATATGAGGGTTCTCCCTCTATAAATAAAGGACTAGGATGCCCCGGAACAATACCGGAACCATAACCAAGCCATACGGAAGCCAACGGACACATTATACATCATTTGGCGAACCTCCGGCGGATTCTTCCAAGGAACCCCACTTGCTCCAACACACTTCCACATCCAAGGAGCACCACCAAAGAAGCTTGGGAGCGCTCTTCATCAACTCCTTCAATCCATTGGCGCCCAAGACTTCCCCATTACGGTTTTTCATTGCTTTATTCATTTTGAGCTTTAAATTGAGTTTGTGCCTACAAACTCTCATTTCTCTCATCCTCCATTCTTTTGGGTTTTCACATCACCTTTAAGGTGTGAAGAGGTTTGTCAAGCATTCCCTTTTAAAAGGCTTGAATCATAGGTGAGCTAGCCTTCACCTGTAAGAAGGCTATTGGGTTCTTGCTCAACCAATTAAAAGCAAGTGGGTTCTTGCATAACCATTTAAAAGCAAGCTGTAATAGGTTCTAGACTACCTGAAAAGTCTAGTGGGTTTCTTGCTAAAACCATTAAAAAGCAAGCGGTAGTAAATCTCTCAACGGTTGAGTTGGGAGCGGAGACGTAGGCTTGGGTTTAAGCCGAACTCCGTTATCATGTTGTGTGTTTTGCCTCTTTTATTTCCGCTGCACTTTCACTTTGTTTTTAAATTGTTAATCATTTTTTAAAAGGCAATTCACCCCCCCTCTTGCCATCACTCCTTTCTTTCTCCGCCCAAAAATTGGTATCAGAGGCAAAATTTGAGTAATACCTTCACCGGTTTCAAATTCAAGATCCATTGTGATGGCATCAACCTCTTTCGCCCTCGAAGGATATTCTTTGGGTCGTGCTCCATTCTTTGATGGAACCGACTATAATTATTGTAAAACCCGCATGACCACTTTTCTTAGGAGTGTTGGTTATCCCATTTATAAAATTGTCATGCATGGTTATTCTCTCTCCTCTCCCGATGAATCCAAATGTACCCAAGCCGATATTAAAAATTTCGAGCTTGATGGCAAAGCCATGAACACTCTTCATTGCGGCCTTGATCGTAATGAGTTCAATCGAGTTTCCACATGCACTACATCACATGAAATCTGGAAACTATTGGAGGTTACCCATGAGGGGACCAACAAAGTCAAGGATACTCGATTGGACATGTACCGTCAAGATTTTGAGTCTTTTTCCATGCATCCATCCGAATCTATTTCTGAAATGTTTACACGCTTTACTGACGTTTGCAATGGTAGAAAGTCTCTTGGTGCTGATGTGTCTGCAGAAACAATGGTCAAGAAGATCCTATGGATCTTACCAAGCTCATGGGCACCAAAGGTCACGACAATCCAAGAAGCTAAAGACATCAAGAACATGCCGGTAGAAGAGCTCATCGGATCCCTCATGACCTATGAGATCACCATGAGGAGGCAAGCTGAAAAGGAAGGCAAACCGATCAAAACTCCAAAGAACATCGCCTTCAAAGTTCAACAAGAAGAAAGCTCATCCTCCTCATCTTCTTCCTCTTCAAGCGGCGATTCCGAAATGGAGAATCTTGCCCGCAAGATGCACAAATTCATGAAGAAGCACAAGAAGAAGAAATCCCGCAAGGCTCGAAAGGAAAAACACGACGAAAAATCCGAGCCCGAGGTAACATGCTACGGGTGTGGCAAGAAAGGCCATTACAAGCCCGATTGTCCACTCAAAAAGAAAAAGGCCAAGCAAAAGGAGAAGAAGAAGGCATTAAAGGCCACATGGAGTGATAGCTCCACATCCTCCTCCTCATCCTCCTCAAGTGACAACGATAACAAATGCCTAATGGCATTCCATGAGGTAACATCTTCTGACTCCTCTTCCTCTAGTTCTTCAAATTCTTTAAATCATTTGTCTTACGAGGATCTCCAACATGCTAGAGATCAATTGGAGGAAGGTTTTCATGAACTTTCTTCCAAATTTGTTGCTTTAAAAAAGAATTTCAAAAAACTTTCTTCCGAAAAGGAACAACTTCTCAAAGAAAAGGAGGAGTTGTCCCTCAAAGTCCAAAACCTTCCCGATGTTGATTCTATGGAATTAACAATCAAGGATTTAAGGGAATCTCTTGCTAAGTTCACCCAAGGGGAACAAAATTTGACCAAATTGCTTGGTTCCCAATGCATATCTAGAACCACCGAAGGGCTTGGCTATTCCAAGCAAGCTTCCTCTTCCCATGCACCTACTATTTTTGTAAGGGGGAGCTCTCAATTTAAATTTTGTAATTATTGCAAAAAACTCGGGCACTTAATTTATGAGTGCGATTGCAAAAATGCCCGGTATGGTAGGCCAAAAACTATTTTATTTAACAATGAATTTTATAGGAGAAGACCCGCCACTAGACAAGTGTGGATTGAAAAATCCCTTTTAGCGAGTCTCACCGGACCAAAATTTGTCTCGGTTCCAAAATACTCTCCCCGGTGATTTGTTGTTTTTATTTAGGGGGAGTTAGGATATGTTAAGCCTTTTTGCTTTATTTTCAATTTTCATTTAAAACTTTCAATTCAAACTGTTTTCCAATTTTTCATTTCAAAACTTTCAATTCAAACTGTTATTCAATTTTTCATTTCAAATTTTCATTCAAAATTTTCATTCAAAACTTTCAATTCAAATTTCAAAAATTTCAATTGGTTTAAAATTCTATCTTGTTTTTCAACCTTTCCCTCAATCAAGTTTTATGCCCCGTGCTATTTTGATAATAACAAAGGGGGAGAAATTCTTGGTTGATTGGGGGAAAAATCTTTTAAAGCATGCCTCTCATTTCAGTCTTTGTGATTGTGATCATCAAAATAGGGGGAGATTTTTGAACCTCCCGTACCCCTCGTGGTTTAATTTTCATGATCACAATCACTCTCTTATTTTATCTAATATTGTTTTAAGTGTTTTTGGATGATAGGAATGATTTCAGGTGGCCAAGGAATTGGGCCAAGAAATCAAGAAGCAAAAGTGGACTGCAATTCAGTCCACCAGCCAACCGGTGGCTTCACCACCGGCCAGCCGATGGACCCTGGGCAGAAGGGACACCCACTGCCTTCTCACCGGCCAACCGGTGGCCTCAGCACCGGCCAACCGGTGGCCTCATCACCGGCCAGCCGGTGACACCCAGCCAGAACAGTGTCAGCCACTGCCTCAGCACCGGCCAACCGGCGGCCTCCTCACCGGCCAGCCGGTGGCGCCTGGACAGAAGCCCTCCTCCATTTTGCACACACCGGCCAACCGGTGGCTCTGTACCGGTCAGCCAGTGGAGCCAGTCAAACTAGCCGTTGGGCCTTTGACCAGACCTGTCCACTTGCCTCCCAACGGCTCCGAAGCCTTTTCCAACGGCTCCGAAGACCTCCAAAGGCCATATGAGGGTTCTCCCTCTATAAATAAAGGACTAGGATGCCCCGGAACAATACCGGAACCATAACCAAGCCATACGGAAGCCAACGGACACATTATACATCATTTGGCGAACCTCCGGTGGATTCTTCCAAGGAACCCCACTTGCTCCAACACACTTCCACATCCAAGGAGCACCACCAAAGAAGCTTGGGAGTGCTCTTCATCAACTCCTTCAATCCATTGGCGCCCAAGACTTCCCCATTACAGTTTTTCATTGCTTTATTCATTTTGAGCTTTAAATTGAGTTTGTGCCTACAAACTCCCATTTCTCTCATCCTCCATTCTTTTGGGTTTTCACATCACCTTTAAGGTGTGAAGAGGTTAGTCAAGCCTTCCCTTTTAAAAGGATTGAATCATAGGTGAGCTAGCCTTCACCTGTAAGAAGGCTAGTGGGTTCTTGCTCAACCAATTAAAAGCAAGTGGGTTCTTGCATAACCATTTAAAAGCAAGCTGTAATAGGTTCTAGACTACCTGAAAAGTCTAGTGGGTTTCTTGCTAAAACCATTAAAAAGCAAGCGGTAGTAAATCTCTCAACGGTTGAGTTGGGAGCGGAGACGTAGGCTTGGGTTTAAGACGAACTCCGTTATCAAGTTGTGTGTTTTGCCTCTTTTATTTCCGCTGCACTTTCACTTTGTTTTTAAATTGTTAATCATTTTTTAAAAGGCAATTCACCCCCCCTCTTGCCATCACTCCTTTCTTTCTCCGCCCAACAGGAAAGAGGTTATTCACATGTGTTTTAAATGATTCAAATTATTTTCCATATTATGATTTCTGGATTAATTATATGAGTTTCTAAGACTATGTGATGCTTTCTATCATTGTAAAGCCTTTCACCATTCATAATTGGATAATCATGTAAAAATGGTAACAAAATTGAAGGCAGAAATTATAGAAATAAATTTACTAATGATTCAAATATTGAATTAAATGTGAAAGCATTATTGAATGGAGATTGTTTAATGTGATTATTCTACTGTGTCCATTGTTGTTTATTGTTTGTTAGTCGTATTTTATCTTTTTGTGTGGTTAAATATTGAGTTGTGGTGGATGGTTTGAGGGGTGTGTGTTCAATTGATGACGTGGAGGTTGGGATGGTTTGTTGTAGTGATTACAGTGGTGGATTATCATGGTTGTTATGGCATGGGATGATATTGATCTTATGGATGCATTGGTAATGTTGTGGTTATTGTCTAGGGATATGTGGTGGTTGATGCTATGTTTTTTATGGTTGTTTTAGGTTGTGATGCAGTGACCCAAAACATGGTTGATGCTGAAGTAAATGAATGAATAACTAATTGAATGTGGTATGGGTTGATGGGATAGAATTATGATGAAATTTATAAATGAACATAGTATATGATGTGTGGTATGCGGGATAGGTATATTTGAATGAAGTGTTTATATAAAATGGGGACGGTTGAAATAAAATTTTAACAGTTAGAAATGAATGTGTCATAATTAATTTAATGTGTCTAGTGTAACTAAATATGTAAATTCATTATAATGTGATCAAATGGTATGTTGATTTAGTTCTATGGATGTTTTTTGGTGGTGTAATTGATTAATGTTGTGGTTTAGTAGTGTTAGTAGTTGGTGACGAGGGATTATAATGATGTGGTGGTCCTTATGGGTGTGGTAGTATTTCATTTAAGTGTGAACCCTAGGGTTGAGCTTGTATGGTGTATTATGAATCCTATGTATTTTCTTATTGATAAATTTACTAACAATCATTTGGGGGCATAAGATCAAAGTGTTTTCTCCAACATCCAGGTTGTAGAGGGAATAAATGAATAACTACTACCACATATCTTCTCAATATTATGAACATATAATATGTTATAATGACTACAGGTTATGATTCATGCGCTGTAATCACCTGTAGTTAGAGTATATATGAATTGGTTGTGGTGTGATGCATGGTGGAGGATGTTGATGTTAGGAGGAAAGAAAGGTTGAGGTCCTTTGTGTTCAAGATACCCTATTGTAATGTGAATGATATATACATTTGTGATGAAATGTTTTGGTATGTGACTATAGTATACCACATGATGTTTCCATGTGGTCTGCAATGATGATGACGATAATGCAGTTTCAGTTTAGATATAAAATGCAACATCAATTATGATATGAGATGTGGTATGCAGTGATATGTTAGGTCACTATAGTATACCACATGATGTTGTGGAATAATTTCATTCATTTTTCCTTCACCACCACTCATGTAACATATCAATTTAAAAAAAAGTAAATACAATGTTTTATAGCATACATGACATGCCACATCAAATTTAAATGAACAAATAAATATTATTATTTAAATTTCATTTTTAAACTAGATGTTATAATGATGAGAATAAATAGTATTAATTGAATTATGAAAATATGGATTACACAAGTATATATAGTTAATTATTTGGTTATCAATTAATTGTTAATGAATGTAAAACTCTTTTTTTTAATAAAAGGAAATGTTTTCTTGAAAATATATTTAAAAGTGAAAAAATTTGTTTTATACTAATAAATACTAAAATCACTCTTGTTGGATTATATGAATTTAATATATATAAAATATTCAAAATTTATTGTTTAAAATTTATCTTAATTGTTTTTTAGACATAATATATGAATAAATCAATTTTTAGGCACAAAAGTATTCTTTAAAAAGGAGGTTTTATCGCCTTTTGATGGTGAATCTATTTTAAATATAGTTTTTGACACTTTTATAAGTTTTATTTGGAAAAGTAAACTTATTTCAATGTCTATTTTCAAAATTTAATTATGTTATATTTTTTTAATTTTCCTGATATGATTTATTTTCTGATAAATAGTGAATGAATAATGCATTTTTTAGTTGAAACCACATTTTTGCGAAAATAATTTATAGTGTTAAATTATATATTTTGCTGATTTTAATGAATAATTATACAATGTTATTATCATTTCATCCAATTTAGGTCATTTTAATCAATTTCAAATTTAGATTATATATAAAAAACATTTTAATCTTTAGAACATTTCACTTTAAAAACCTGCTTTTTTGTTTTGTATGTGGGATTAATTTTAAATATAATTCTATAAATTTTTTGAATTTAATTAGGTAAAATAGATTAATTTTTTAGAATTAGAAGATCCAATTTAGGTTTTAAGTTAAATTTCATTTTTAGGTATAAAAAACATACCATGGTTAGAAAAATTATTTACCGTTGTATTGGTAAAAATATGAAACATGTTAAATTTAAAATGTGTAAAAGCATAAAATACCTAAAAGTTTTTTAGGTGTGTATTGACCATAGGAAACCTAAAAATAATAATTTCTTTCCATTTTCGTTTAATTTAAGGCCACCTCAAAATGGTTGGCTTTAATTATAAAATTTTCATTATTTAAAAAGGTAAACCTACCTCTCCTCAAGTATAAATATCATCCCTCGCCACCCCATTTCAACCAAAACAGCCTTTTAGCTCCTCAAATCTCTACCCAAAACTATAATTCTATGTCTACCCACGTCCATGTGCTTCTTGTCTCACAAAAAGGCAAAATCCAAGGTTCTTAAGGTCTCTCAATGAGATGATATTCAATATGGAAGTTTTCCAAAGTACCACTCTTGATTTTTTTATACTTTCTCCTCAACCCTTTCATCCATAAATGCCTGATTCCTTCAAAAACATTTATATCGGGGAGTTGTATGTTTCTAATTTAATATATCATACCCATTTCTTTTCTCATCATCTCCGATCTAAATAAATGAAATTAATATCCATGTTATGCTTGTTAATAGTCTCTGTGAATATTAATTTTTTTATTTTTTTATTCCTACCATAATGGCGGGTTATAAAACTGTTTAACAAGTTTATATAAGATTTTAATATCTATATTATAACCTTTTTCTTATTATTTAAATAATATATACTCATTATAGTGAATAAATTGAATCTATTTCTTGGTGTTCGAAAAAACCCAACAAAATAAAATAAATGTTTATCATTAATGTTTTATCTAACTAATCATTGTAATGTAAGAAATTCTATAAGGACCCAGCCTTAAACCTTACTTAATCTTGAGTTATTACAAGATTAAACATTGAGGATCTTTTCAGGTTTAGACTTTTAGAGAATTAGATCATAAAACTTGCATTACATTCCACATTTAAACAAGGTGGTTATATAAAGATATTATTCATTTTTTCCCATCAACAGAAACATATTTCAAATAAAACATGGATTCTTTCTTGACACTTCCTTGACACTATCATCATATCATGTACCTTTCCCTTGACCTATGAAAAACATTTCAAAAAACTTGGGATGAGCATAAAAATCTTAGTAAGGGTTATAAAAAAATATGGAAAGGAAACATGAGTTCATATATACATAAGAATGAAATCATACCTTACCCATAAAACATAGGCACATTAAAATACCTCATCAAATCATGAATAAATCATAGAAATCATAAGACATAAAAGGTAACTTGTGGCATTCATAACATTCTTATGTAGGTAGTAACCCTCTTGGTTACGTTTGGAATACCCACCACAGTATATTCCCTAAATCTCTTCGGAGAAACCTTAATGTTTCACTCCTTCACGTTACCCAATGCATTGGAGAGGTATATCGGGCTCACCCACCCTTAGTTTATCACGGAACCACCCGTCTTCATAATAATGCCCAAGAACCATAACATAATCGTATCACATAAAACATACATAAAGGAAACATAACATTTCCACATTTCAATAACACAGTGATATAATAAAATCATTATCAAAACCATTTTAAATACCAAAATAAAAGAAAAGTAAAACATGGTATTTATTTTTCATTTAAAAAAATTTATGGCTTGTAGAGGAACCTGAAACTCAAATAATGGTCACGGCGGCGGAGAAGTTGTTGTCGCTGCATACGTATGACAAAAACATTCCCTTTTGTCGTTTTGTAAAACACTTCGTATAAAAATATTCCTTTTGGATAAACGTAAATGTAAAAGGAGTGTATAAACCGTATTAAAGAAGGTTTTGTATAAAATAAAATATGCCTTAATGGATGAAAATTGAGACGAAGTCCCATACAAAGACGGTATCCTTGGATTAAGGATAAATCAATTACATATTTATGTGTGAAAAATGAATACACAAAATATAAGTAGATATTAAGTGTAAAAAAATCAGTGGTTATTCACACATATTCATAGAACGACATATTCAAGGAGTAAAAGTTTATCCCAAAGAATCAAATTTTGGTTAAGAAGTTCCCTTGCAAAAATTTGACAGCCTAACGACGTCACTACAAAATTCATAAAATGAGTTGATGAGAGATAAAAAGGGTATCTCATCATATGGACATAAATTTTAAATCAATAAGGATATAGAAGAACATATCCCAACATAATAGTATGTGAATTAAAAGAAATAACAAAAGAAGTCTTTTAAAAAGAGGAGGGTGAAAGGTTCCCTTACCGACATGGGTATCTTTCGAGACATGAACCCCATGAAAGAAGGACAATACAACATTGATGTAAATACTCATAAATGAAAGTATATTACACAATGAGTAAAATAATGGGTAGTACATACACCACTCAAAGGAAATGGTGGAAAATGTAGCATAAATCTCATGGGAATAAAAGTGAGATGAAAAATCCCTTACGAAAACTTGGCAGCCAAACGACGCCACTTAAAACTTACAAAAATGGATCGATGAGATCAAATAGGGTCTCTCATCATATTAACATAAATTTTATAGAAATATGAATATAAAAGAACATCCCCCAACATAAAAAAAGAAGAGCTTAAAAGAAGTGACATAAAGGAGAGTACTTAAAAAGAAATAGAGGGGTTAGATCTCTTACGAAAATTCGGCATCCTAACGGCGCCACTCAAAACATCCAAAATGGATATATGAGAGAGAATAGGGTCTCTCAACATATGAACATAAAAATTATAGTAATAGTAATATTAAATAACATCCCAATAACAAGAAATATTATATTTAAAAGGAATGACATAAAAGAGTGTACTTAAAAAAGAAAGAGAGGAGTAGGATCTCTTACCTCAAGTCTAACTTGTCTTGTTCGTTTCTATATATTCCTTAAAATCGGGTAACTTCCTTTGGTTTGAGCTCAAAGGCTTACTTGGGAAGACTTCTGCCCAAAGTGTGGCTATAAAGAGTTAAAGAGGGATGTGGAGAGACAAAATGGGCAGGGGTTGGCGAGCCAAAGGCTTTGGAAGTGTGGGTAAGGAGGTAGTGGTGGGGGCCTTTTATAAGAGGAGAGGAGGGGCACTCTTGGAAAGTAAGGAAATGTTACTTTATTTTAGAATGGGTTTCGGATTTTCATGGTCCCACATTGCTTTTTTTCAAGGATATGGTGATAAGGGTTCTAAATCCACCCATCCAATAGGTTTTGGACATGTGTAGGTCTTAGATTTTACATTATCTTTCAATTTTATTTAAATCGTTAAATAATGAGGTCATCGATGCATCATCATGATGTCATAACTAATTTAATTTATTTAAAGTTTAAAAATTATAACAAAATACTATGATGTAGTAAAAAAATTTATCGTTACAATGACTATTTATAGTCAATAATCTGACTTGTATAACCCCATGTAAAAATTGTTTTAGTAAAACATCTCATGTTTGTGTCATTTTTACTTTAACATTAAATAAAATGGTATTTATGTCATTTTCCAACCAAAGTGGCTCCATGGGGTCCTCAAGTTAACCCATGGATTTATTTGGTCAGCCATGACACTTCCAATGAGGGAAGGACATGTGTCTAGGTCATTTCACATTATTAAAAAATTATTTTTACCTTAAATTACACTAATTACCTCTAATCGCGATAAAAAACTTAATAAGTTACTATTTACCAAAAAATTATTTTAAACCCATTAAACCAAATTCTTCATCTTAATGACAACCATTTATGTCGGATTTTTGAAATTCAAAACACAAAGGTGGCAAAATTTCATTTAAACGGAAAATCAGTTTTTATAAGTATCACTTAGTGGTTTCACTATTCATCAAAAATTGATGTTTTTCAGAAAATTACCAAAAATTCACCCTAAGATATATTTGATATTCTGATTTCAAAAATGATGTCTATTTTACAAAATTCATAACATAGAAGTTGCATTAATTAAGTTAATAATTAATTCCCACTGTCAGAACAAATAGCGTGTTTTTATGAAACAAAATGTATCAAAAGATTGACACTAGTTTAAGTCCGATTTCAAAGTGAAATTAATTCCAACGACCACCATTGGATTAAATGGTAAAAATATATTACAATTTCACATTAATACCAATTCAAAATATAATATAATAATATAAATAAATCAGATTAAAAAGAGGTTTTTAATTAAAATACAACATTTTTCACTATTCATTAAAAATTGAACTTTTTCGGAAAAATACAAAAAACTTACACAATGTAAATATTGATGTCCCGATTCTAAAGAAGAATTTTATTTTGTCAAACATAACACATAAGATTGTCAAAAAGTGGATTTAAAATAGGTTCACCATCAAAAGGCGGTTAATCGACCTTTTAAAGAATATTAGAATGTTTACTCTTAAAATTGGATTCATTCGCATTTTTAATCCTATAAAATTTATTATAAAGAGTAAAAATATTTGACAAACATATATAATCATTTTTTAGTTAGTTCTATTCATTCCCGTCATTACAAAAGCTATGCGTTAACTACCATTTAAAATAATATTATTTTATTATTAGAGTGCAACACAAGATTCCCAAGAAACTCATTGTTGCGTATTGGGTACGCCCTCGTGCATAGCGTACCCTTTAAATTAAGATTAATATTTTATTCAAAAATATGGATAAATATAAAAATGTCATATTCTTTATTTACCTAGGGTGCTACATCATTCCCCCCTTTTGGGAATTGCGTCCTCGTAATTTTAAAATTAAGCTTCGAAACATCCTAGAAAGTCCCACATCGGAACAAGAGTCGGTAAAACAATCATTTTAAAAAATAAAGAAAGATAAGTATAAAGGTCACCCGAGTTAACACATACTAGGATTCCAAGTATGAAAATATGGACATGGAGGAGAAAACATTGGGTCATGTTCTGATGGAGAGTGATAGAAAACATGTTTAGGAGAAAGTTAACCACAAGAAAATCACAAACCTGTGATGGGTTAAACGGTATTCGATTCCCCAGTAGGAAAAGTTAACAGAACACATTTTTGTTTTAAGTTAGTCTTCATTGAGGAATTTATTTTTGATCTTAAGGAAACATACTTACTTTTCATGTTGACTTTCAACTTTTACTAGATTTCTTACACAAACTCATAATTTCCCCAAAAGACGAGTATTTAGGAAGACTTGTTCCCATTAAGAGTACTATAATCAACTTCTAGAGAATAACCTAATCCACAAAAGAGAACTATATACTTCCCATGTCTTTAGACATTAACCAAAACCAAAACCAAAAAGGTTAGTACAAGATCAGATAATCCAGAAAAGGATAACCTTTTATAAAAAGAAACATCTATTATTAATCACAAAAATTTGTCCAACAAAACCCATAGTTCAACGAGGACCATTCGATAAACAACTTGTCCATAAAATTCTTCAAAGTAAACCAAACTAATATTGAAACCCAAATATTTGAAGGATTTAGTCACATAGTCTTCCAACTTAAATCGTAACATTTATCTCCAATCAACATCAGTTGCTCTAAAATTCTCATATTGAAAAGTAATTAACCTAATCACATATCCTCGACGATAGGTTAATCATTTCCCTAGATAACCCAAAATAAACTTACTCTTTATTCCTAAAATCATCTAACTAAAAAGAATTATTCAAACTAACCAGGGACTTCACGTATTCCAGTGGTAGGTGATAAATACCAGTCGCACTTTGGTTGTGGGTTCGATTCCCGCAACTTTGTCTGGCGTGACAGGTTGTCACACGGTCTGCGTGTTGTCCTTTTTCCAAAACTATATAATTCTTAAAACATTCCCCAAAATGAGATAAAATCTTCAAAAATGATCATAACATGTTTTAACCTCAAGTTTATCTCATGCCTTTAATTTTCCATCATAACATATAATAACCCATAATTACCTCAAAAGTAAGGATCATATAAACTCTAATGGTTACCTTTATAATTACTACCTAAACTTCCACATCGATTGGTCATCTTGTACATGATTCATTACAGATCATACCAAGGTTCAAGTGGTTGATCATGACTCCTTGATAGTTGGTTTAGAACTACCACGAGTTTCCTCATTGAATCCCCCATTTTATCTAGTATCTTAATCAGAGAACCACCACAGTTTCCTTCAAACCTGTTGTCTCTTTAGTGCCTGCTAGATCCATCCCTTCACTAAAAACAAAAATGTCAGTGTGAGTATATCAACAAAACCATCATGTACTAAGGAGTAAGGTAAACACTAAGATATACTTACTCATTCACTTTATCTAAAACTATGACTCTTTCTGAAATCCTATCCATTATGGTAATGTCACTTGTGCTTAGAGAATACCCTAACCTCTAAAGTTTTCTAAACCAACCTCTAATACCAACTATAAGTCCCCAGCCTTAAACCTTACTTAATCTTGAGTTATTACAAGATTACACATTGAGGATCTTTTCTGGTTTAGAGTTTTATAGAATTAGATCATAAAACGTGCATTACATTCCACATTTAAACAAGGTGGTTACATAAAGATAGTATTCATTTTTTCCCATCAATGGAAACATATTTAAAATAAAACATGGATTCTTTCTTGACACTTCCTTGACACTATCATCATATCATGTACCTTTCCCTTGACCTGTGAAAAACATTTCAAAAAACATGGGATGAGCATAAAAATCTCAGTAAGGGTTATAAAAAAATATGGAAAGGAAACATGAGTTCATATATACATAAGAATGAAATCATGCCTTACCCATAAAACATAGTCACATTAACATACCTCATAAAATCATGAATAAATCATAGAAATCATAAGACATATAAGGTAACTTGTGGCATTCATAACATTCTTTTGTAGGGAGTAACCCTCTTGGTTACGTTTGGAATACCCACCACAGTATATTCCCTAAATCTCTTCGAAGAAACATTAATGTTTCACTCCTTCGCGTTACCCAATGCATTGGAGAGCTATATCGGGCTCACCCGCCCTTAGTTTATCACGGAACCACCCGTCTTCATAATAATTCCCAAGAACCATAACATAATCTTATCACATAAAACATACATAAAGGAAACATAAAATTTCCACATTTCAATTACACAGTGATATAATAAAAACATTATCAAAACCATTTTAAATACCAAAAAAAAAGACAAGTAAACCATGGTATTTATTTTTCTTTTAAAAAAAGTATGGCTTGTAGATGAAGCCGAAACTCAAATAATATTCATGGCGGTGGAGAAGTCATTGTCACCGCATACGTATGAAAAAATCATTCCTTTTTGTCATTTTGTAAAACACTTCGTATAAAAAGATTCCTTTTGGATAAACGTAAAAGTCAAAGGGGGTTATACACCATATTAAAGAAGGTTGTGTATAAAATAAAATATGCCTCAATGAATGTAGATTGAGACGAAGTCCCATACAAAGATGGTATCCTTGGATTAAGGATAAATCAATTACATAATTATGTGTGACAAATGAATACACAAAATATAAGTGGGTATTAAGTGTAAAAAAATCAGAGGTTATTCACACATATTCATAGAACGACATATTCAAGGAGTACAAGTTTATCCCAAAGAATCAAATTTGGGTTAAGAAGTTCCCTTGCAAAAATTTTACAGCCTAACGGCGTCACTACAAAATTTAGAAAATGAGTTGATGAGAGATAAAAAGGGTATCTCATCACATGGACATAAATTTTAAATCAATAAGGATATAGAAGAACATATCCCAACATAATAGTATGTGAATTAAAAGACATAACAAAAGAAGTCTTTTAAAAAGAGGAGGGTGAAAGGTTCCCTTATTGAAATGGTTATCTTTCGAGACATGCACCCTGTGAAAGAAGGACAATACAACATTGATGTAAATACTCATAAATGAAATTATATTACACAACGAGTAAAATAATGGGCATTACATACACCAATCAAAGGAAATGGTGGAAAATGTAGCATAAACTTCACGGGACTAAAAGTGAGATGAAAAATCTCTTACGAAAACTCGGCAGTCTAACGGTGCCACTTAAAACTTACAAAAATTGATCGATGAGATCAAATAGGGCCTCTCATCATATAAAAATAATGTTTACAGAAAGAAGAATATAAAATAGAATCCCCCAACATAACAAAGAGGAGCTTAAAATAAGTGACATAAAGGAGAGTACTTAAAAAGAAAGAGAGGGGTTAGATCTCTTACGAAAATTCGGCAGCCTAACAGCGCCACTCAAAACTTCCAAAATGGATTGATGAGAGAGAATAGGGTCTCTCATCATATGAACATAAAAACTACAGTAATAGTAATATAAAATAACATCCCAATAACAAGAAATACGTTCTTTAAAAGGAATGACATAAAAGAGTGTACTTAAAAAGAAAGAGAGGAGTAGGATCACTTACCTCAAGTCCAACTTGTCTTGTTCGTTTCTTTATATTCCTTTAAATCGGGTAACTCCCTTTGGTTTGAGATCAAAGGCTTCCTTGGGAATACTTCTGCCCAAAGTTAGGCTTCAAAGAGTTAGAGATGGATGTGGAGAGACAAAATGGGTAGGGGTTGGCTGAGCCAAAGGCTTTGGAAGTGTGGGTAAGGATGTAGAGGTGGGGGCCTTTTATAAGAGGAGAGGAGGGCCACTCTTGGAAAGTAAGGAAATATTACTTTATTTTAGAATGCGTTTCGGATTTTAATGGTCCCACATTGATGTGTTTTCAGGATAAGGTGATAAGGGTTCGAAATCCACCCATCTAATAGGTTTTGGACATGTGTAGGTCTTAGATTTTACATTATCTTTCTATTTTATTTAAATCGTTAAATAATGAGGTCATCGCTGCATCATCATGATGTCATAACTAATTTAATTTATTTAATGTATAAAAATTATAAAAAAATACTACGATGTAGGAAATCTGTTTATATTTCCAATGACTATTTATAGTCAAAAATCTGACTTGTATATGCCCATGTAAAAATTGTTTTAGTAAAACATCTCATGTTTGTGTCATTTTTACTTTAACATTAAATAAAAAGGTATTTATGTCATTTTCCAAACAAAGTGGCTCCATGGGGTCCCCAAGTTGACCCATGGATTTTCTTGGTCGGACATGATACATCCAATGAGGAAAGGACATGTGTCTAGGTCATTTCACATTATTAAAAAATTATTTTTACCTTAAATTACACTAATTACCTCTAATCGCGATTAAAAACTTAATAAGTTACTATTCAGAAAAAATTTATTTTAATCCCATTGAACCACATTATTCTTCTTAATGACAACCATTTATGTTGGATTTTTGAAATTAAAAACACAAAGGTGGAAAATTTTCATTTAAATGGAAAATCAGTTTTTATAAGTACCACTTAGTGGTATCACTATTCATCAAAAATTGAAGTTTTTCAGAAAATTACCAAAAATTCACCCTAAGCTATATTTGATATTCTGAATTCAAAAATGATGTATATTTTACAAAATTCATAAAATATAGGATGCATTAAATAATTTAATAATTAATTCCCGCTGTCAAAACAAATAGCGTGTTTTTATGAAACAAAATGTATCAAAAGATTGACACTAGTTTAAGTCCGATTTCAAAATGAAATTAATTCCAACGACCACTATTGTATTAAATGGTAAAAATATATTATAATTTCACTTTAAAACCAATTAAAAAGATAATATAATCATATAAATAAATCAGATTAAAAAGAGGTTTTGAATTAAAATAAAATATTTTTTACTATTCATTAAAAATTGAACTTTTTCTGAAAAATACAAAAAATTTACACAAAGTAAATTTTGATGTCCCATTTCTAAAGAAGAATTTTATTTTGTCAAATATAACTCATAAAATTTTCAGAAAGTGGATTTAAAAGAGTTTCGCAATCAAAAGGTGGTTAATCGACCTTTTAAAGAATATTAGAATGTTTACGCTTAAAATTGGATTCATTCTCATTTTTAATCCTATAACATTTATTGTAAAGAGTAAAAATATTTGACAAACATATATTATAATTTTTTAGTTAGTTCTATTCATTCCCGCCCTTACAACATCTAGGAGTTAACTACCATTTAAAATAATATTATTTTATTATTAGAGTGAAACACAAGATTCCCAAGAAACTCATTGTTGCGTATTGGGTACGCCATCGTGCATAGTGTCTCCTTTAAAGTAATATTAATATTTTATTCACAAATATGGATATATATAAAAATGTCATATTCTTTATTTACCCGGGGTGTTACAAATTCAAATGACATATGAGACCATTTATAATTTTGTATGTACATTAATTACACTTCATTATTTTTAATTTTATTTTAAAATAACATTTACAATTTTAAACAAATGAATCTATCATGAAACTATGAAACAATTCACCTGAAACCATGAAATTAACAAAATATCTTTAATGAATGGGTCATAAGATGGCATGAAATAACCATTTATGGTACTATAAATAGGAATAAAGTTATTAAATCTGATAATAACCTTCATTAAATCATTATACAAGAGGTCTGAACATATTTGAAGGAAGTCTAATGTTAGGTAAGATAATTTCTTAACCCAATATCCATTTATTGGGTTAACCATATACTTGTTGACTATATTGCACAAATTTTATGTGTGGAATTAGTTTTTAATTTATTATGTTGTATTTAAACATTTTTATGAGAATTTATATAATATAAACATATTTTATTCATTTTCTTATTTTACACTTTCATGTTATGATATTTGTAAGGGATTTCATCTCAATTTCCATTCATTGAGTAATGTCATGATGTTATGCACCATTAATATTTTATAAGATGTATATAAAGCTACAATGGAATTTCATATCCATATTTTACCAACAATCATATAATTTAAGGTTTTGATAAATTTATTCTTCCAAGTAGATTATCACTTAAATGTTCAAAGTGGTATGGGACACTTTGAATGTTTAAAGATTTAATTATCAAATCTTTTTCTATATATCAATATTCTTGATATTATTTTACATATTTATTTATATGGATATAAATTATTAGAAAATAAATTTTATTTATATTTTAAATTTCATTCAAATATTTTCAAAAATGCATCTTTTTAAATATTTATATACGGAACGTTTTTGAAAAATGAAGAAAATAATGTTCAATTGTTAACGTATACATCATTAAGGACTTTTACACCACAGTGGCCATTATTTTATTTTTTCTCCTTCCATTGAACGATTTAATTTACACTTAAATGAAAAAAAATCTTTATAGTTTTAGATGTTTTGGTATTGAAAATGAAATTTGAGTGAAAATGGTGTTGTGATATTGAAAATGGGTTCTTGAAAGAGAATGCTATTTTTATCTGGATGTGTTTTCATATGGCATTAAAAGAGATTTCCAAGGGGTTTTATGATGAGAGTGTTTTATTAATGATATGTTACTTGAGAATTATATGAATGGGGTGATCCTGATACAGCTTATATTGTGGGTTTAGCCCCATTATAGCTCACAAGTTATCCCAATACAACGTATACGAAGGGTTGAGCCCCATTATAGATCACAAGTGATCCCATTATATATTATATTTAGGGATGAACCCCATTATACCTCATGAGTGAGTCCGATATAGATTATTCATAGGGTGATGTCCATTATAGATCTCCAAATCGTTGGGTAATTATAATATTGGATTTTGACCTTATGTTTATTCCAATTTAAATATTTTTGAAAGGGTTTTATGTATATGATTCTCTAAGTCACATAAATGATTTTTTAATTTATATCTTTTTTTATTAATGATTTTATATGAGAAAAAATGTGTATTCTTTATTTTAAAATGTTTGGTTGCATTCACTAAAAGAACATCAAATAGGTTTTCATGTATTTCACTAAACTAATGGTTTTATTTCTTTTTAATGTGCTTTACTAAACTTTTTGTGCCCATTCCATGTTGTAAATGTTTTTAATAGGGTTAAAGGATTAGTTGGGACAAGGACGAGGACAAGATGAGAATTATGATGTTATAGAAAGAAACCATCTATTATTTTAGGATTTTTTCATTGGTGAAAAATTAGATACTGAGTATAATTGTTCAATTATAATGTCCGAATTTATTTTTTAAGCGTTTATCCTAATTCTAAAAATCTATATACCAAAAATATCCTCGAATGTGAATTCTAGCTAAAAAACGCTAGAATATGTAATGTTTAAGGCTTGGGACTTGTGTCTCATGTTTGGACATTATTGTGGACATGATGTTTTTATATAATATATACATATATATATATATGATATTTTAGTCTATTATTTTGGAATTATTTTACAATTTATATGTTTATACTTTCAATTTTGTGTAAATATGATAACATCATTTTTGGAATTGTGAACTATCGCCTCCTCAAATTGACGTGATTCGTTCACTCTATACATGGAATGTATAGTGGATGGTTATATTAATCACAAGTGACACATGTAACATAAATATTATACTAGAATTATAATATATATATATATATATATATTATTTAATTTTTATTCGTATAATATGAGAAAGAAATGAAAGAAGCATTAATGTGTACGTACGACCTACCATCTTCATGAATGATGCATTTAATTTCATATATCCAAATATTATAGAGTATTATAAATAGATATATAATGACTATAAAGGAAAAATATGTCATGTTTTACAATCTGTATATCAAGAAATCAGTATTTCTAGAAATGACAAATAACATGTCAAAAATTACTCGAGAAACTAAGCAATTATCACCTGAAATAGTGAAAATAATTAACAAACAAGTAATAAGATAATATAAAAAGATAATATATGATATCATAAATTTAAATATGGTTTAGTAATAAGTCAATAATATTCTTAAAAATATTATACATGAGTTAATGTACATTCACATAAAAAGGAAATGCAAGGTAAGAGATCTTTGTCCCACTTTTATTTTTGTGGGACACATACCTTATACACTACTTGTTTATTTTGTGTCGGGTATATAACACTCATTAATGTATTGTATGAGTATTATTATGAAGATTACAACATTTTCATATCTATAAAATTTTCTCTCTTTCACATGAATATGATTCTACTGATTATAATGTTATATGTATTTATTTCACAATCTCATTTTTATTCCGAAATGTTTGTGTATAAGTCTCCACTAGAGAATATGTTTTTCCAATTTGGTGTTTAAAAAAATTGATTTTTTTACTATTCTCTGGTGATTTCTAATATCTATTTTTACCCCTTTTTTACTTTTTAAAAAATTATGTAATAGTAATCTTTCATCTATTTTCTAAAATAAGGTGTCATGCCCCAGCACTCGAGTGCCCGAAGCCAGTGCCATACAGAGGATCGAATTCAGTTCAGGCACTGGGAAACTAGCTACTACTGAAATTTTTCTTCTGCTACAAGCATTTAAGTGAAAAGTATTAATAAAAAACATAGGATGAGCTTACAAATGCCAAGTAATGGGTTTAAAAATATCATACTATACCCAAATTAACTTTTGAAAACATTCTTTAAACAATTCATAAAACAATCATCTTGAAGAAAAGTTGCAACACATGTGACACGTCATAATAAATTTCATTAATTAGAAACATGATAGCAGAATCACCAGGACACATGACTCGAACATAGGCATGTAGAATAAAAGAAATTTTAAAAATGTATGTCATCAGAATATGTAAGCACAAATTAAATAGCTAAGGGTAATGAATAATCATATTTGAGAAAAAAATACTAACTTCAATTTCAAACACTGAATACTAAATCAGTGAGTTCTAAACATATGTCATGCCATAAATATACAGGACATTCTTGAAGATTTTATCAAGGAGTTGGCCTAGAGGTCTAATGATTTAAGGCCTTGGCCGAAACTCCATAAGCTCTTTTATCCAAATATTCTACTAGTCAATTATTTTTCTTGTTAATTAAATTACATAGTCATAATGAGGGATGTGAATATGTCAGACTGTGTCATGGCCTCGTGCCAAGACCTAGGGGATAATTGTAACTAGACCCCAACCCGGAGAGCCTCTGTAACCAGACTCTATCCTGAAGTGCTTTTATAACTGGACACCAACCTAGAGTGTCTCTGTAACCGGACACCAACCCGGAGTGCCTCTGTAACAAAACACCAACCCGAAGGGTCTACTGTAACCAGACCCCATTTCGGAGGGCATACTTTTACTGGTTCCCAACCTGGAACATACTAGGTCTAATTCATTCCTCATATTTCTAAATCAAAGAGAATATACCACTTCGATTTGTTAATTACATATCATTCCTAGTATGCATATTACTTGGTTTCATAATTCACATTATTCAAAGTGCCCTATACCAACCTGAATAATTAAATGCTTATCTCATAAATTATTAGTAATAAATTGTTTGATTATCACATAAAATAATAACTTTACAACTCTTCCGTAGTAATAAAATTTTAGTGAATTAAAATACATTCTCATTATTCATTCTCAAATCATGTGCTGATAAATGGGAATGATGTTGGACTAAATTATAATGGGTCATTTATCATTTAGGTAAGAAAATTCTCAGCAACATGCATAAAATAGTAAATGTTATTTTCACATGTGATATTGATTTAAAAGACACAAGTAATGAATGGAGGGGTTACCACATAAAATGATAGTCCCTTAATTTTAATAATCCTTGATTTATGGAAATAAATATTTATAGTTTTAAATGACTAATTTGGAAATAAGACAGATTTTATTTGTACCCCAAGAATGCACTGGTAAATAGTCATGTCTTATTAAATGGTCATGCCTTATGTTGCATAGCATATAAGGCTAATTTTTTTACCGCACATTATTTGTTTTATGTTATGCATATATTAAATTAAACATATCAAAAACATACATTAACCCCCACGGTTTATCTAGGCCAAGTAAATTCAGATTATGATTAAAACTTATAGGTGCATTCACATAACTATATATATATATAAATAAAATATGTACATTTCTCACCCTTACTTTATAAATTATTGAAACTAAAATTACATATACATATATATAAATATGTATATATTTGTGTATTTATATTAACATCTTACAAGAAATGTAGTTTGTCTAATAATTAAAACCTTAACATCATAAAACTAATTCATATTTTAATCGAATGAACTCCCTTGTTAGAACTAGAATATTAGATAGTACAAATAAGATAATAAATTTTCCTTACATCATTTTCAAATTAACCGGGTGGATTAAAACTCTACGGTTGTATGTGTAATAAATATGTCATTCCATTTGAACCCAAAACATTATTCCCATCCATGTCTCTATTTGAAGTTTGTAATTCATCTTTAATAACAAAAAATAAAGATATATTGAATTATCTATGTATGTCCGAATATACGCTAAGTGTGTAATAGAAAATAATTATAAATTAAAATATCCCTTTACTTATGTACATATAAAAGAATAAGTTATATATGTGTACATATATATATACATATGTATATACACACATATAAATACCGTAATTTGATCAAATTAATTAAACTCTAATAAAATATATATTTAATGAAAAATATTAAAACAAAACTCATACATGTTATAAGATCATAAAATAGTCAATCGAGAAAAATTATAATGAACCCTTACTTAAATCATTGTTTTATGAAATTAAACATAATTTAAATAAATGAGAAAATAATACTGAAATAATAATGCAATTGCAATGAAATTATAAGAAAGTCCCTTACAACTTTTATATAATCTGAACCCATTACCAAAAGGTCCAAATTCAACACAAGAGAATTTTTAAACTGAACTTCAAGCTTATACTTTCATGAGTATATATATATATATATGTGTGTGTGTGTGTGTAAATACTCTAAAAGAAACAAAACAATGAAATTATAAATCTCTTACGCAAACAGGTTTCACAACTCTATATAAGTTTTAAAACACTAAATTTTTGGGAACATTAGTGTATAACAGAAAGTAATTATAAATTTAATTCACCCTTACACAAATAACCAACATCTTTCAAGTAATTTAGTGCTTGAAACAAAATTCTTCTTGAATTCAAAATAAATAGAACTTTTTTATAAATACTAATTTTTCCTTTACCTGCAGAGCTGAAATAAAATGACGGTTGAAGCAGTTTACTCCAAACTCTGGATCAACACCAGCAGCCTTCTAAAAACATACACAGGTATTTCTTTGCTATATTTTTATAGCCATAATTGGGACCAGCAAAAAAAACAAGCAGAGTAATCGTGCTATTTAAAACCTCTCACGTCTCTAACGGGTGAGCTTGCTGTGCAACTGTGAACACAGTGGTTTAAAAAATAATAATAACAAAAATTTTGAACTACAATCTTTCACAGAACAAAACAGATTACCCACATAAAATAGACCAAACAATAAAAAATTGCTTCAATAGGGTCTTCGGCCGACAACAACAATCATACATGAATTTAATACCAAATCATAAACAGGATGTCAGAAGAAATTAATGTATCAACTGTTCATAAAATTTGAAAAATCTATTTATACAGATTGAGTATGACTCAAAATAGAAGATTCGGATAACAAAATAAAATAAACTAATCCTATTGCATATTTGATAAAATCAAACCATTATGGAACCCTAAACTGTGGCTCATCCTAACGTTGAAAACCCTTGAAGACCATGTCGAAGCGTACCACACCGGTGTGCGGTCTGCTTGTCCTAGACCACTGCCCTGGTTGACTCAAGCCATGGTGAGACCTCGCAAACCTGCTCAACTCCACCACCGAGCTCACCAGACCTGCTCAAGACCGCTGGCGCCGGTCCACGTCCTCTACCCGCAGCACGACGCACCCCTAATCTCGGACGAGTCCCATAACTAGTGAACCCCCTTTCCTTCGTTGCCGCTCGAGTACTCATGGTGGCTCGCTCCACTTCAGCCTCGGGTCCTCAGCCTCCCTCGATGGGCCGCTCTTCACAAAACCCCAATACCGTTATTCCCCAATTTGAAACCCTAAACGTCCCGTGACCTCCTCCCTTTTTCTTTATTATTATTTTTTCTTTTATTAATTCATTACCTTTATTATCAATATTATATCATATTAAGAAAAGTAAAAAAGTTATATTTAAAATAACCTATTATTATTTTATCAATTCCATTAAAATTCTCAAATTTTTTGTAATAATAATAATTTTTCCTATACAATTATAAAATAAAATTTATTATTATCTATTCCTTTGTATATCATTTAGTTGTATATTTTTATTATATATCTTATAAAGTTAATATAAATTAGATTAATTATTGACAAATGAAAATAATTATCATAATTTTAACAAATTATTTTTATTTTTGAAACATTCAATAAAAAGTTAATTTGTTTATGATTCAAATTAACTATAATTTATTACAAGTTCATATGTACCATTTTAATAATTCCTATAACATATATAATTTTATTAGGAAAAATTCAAAATTTTAATTTATAATCTTATAATTATTACATCATATACATAGACATGTGTATATAACATATTTTTGAACTCATATAATAGATCTAATAATTGTTCGCATAATTAAAATACCTCAAATATAATGTCATTTAAATAATTTAAAATAATGATATTTGATTTCATGAATAACCGCATATAAAATTATAATTTTATAATAGTATTACCATTCAAATTCAATATATTTATATATTTATATATTTCACATTTTATAAAATATAAAAATTAGTTATATTATTATGGCTATTATTTAAAATATTTCCCTAAATAATTATTCGATAAGAATAAATTATGTTTGACAATAATATTTATCTGTTTATTCTTAAACAATGGGTGATAATATTTAATTTTATGTTTTTACTTTTTTTGGTTAAAAACCATAATACTACCATTACACGAGAAACATGCTTTTTTTGGGTGTTACATTATTCCCCCTACAAAGAATTGTGTCATTGAAATTCTAAAATGCTCGTACACAAACCCTAGCAACAATAGACACATGTCACTCCCGAAGTCCCATTACCGGGAACACCATCGTTGGTAGGGTGTTGATGACCTTAGGTGGATTCCGAAGGTGGTATTCAACCAATTTATTTCCTTAGACCAGACACACTGTGAATAGATAGGGTCGAAACTGTGGCTAAAGCACTCGGCCTTACACAGGGAGGCAGGAGAAGTGTGGAGGTTAGAAATTTCAGAGTGAACTAAATCCCTATAAGTCCCACGGATCACATATTTCTTGAAGATATTGTTGTAGTAAAGATCTCGGTACATACTAAAACTCAAGACCTGGAATAGTTAGGTCGCCGATGGTCACCATCCAAAGCAGCTTCTAGAAATTTACCTACAACTCGTTAGTTGTCAGCCAAAGTAAAACATAGAAAAAGAGCTTCATGAAACGTTACTCTCTTCCTATATGCTGAAAATTGTGAAATTGCAATATGGTAATAGTCCAGATTTCTTCCTTGGTAAGGATGGAGAATATTTCAGCGGTTCGACACCCGATGGAGTTGTTTACAAGACAATCAATGGTTTTCGAATGTCTCGTAGTCCCCTGAGCATGACCTGGCCACTATAGTTTTTACGATCTCCATTGGTAGAGACATAAGGTGTGATGTATCAGCCATATGAAAATATAAGGAAACAAAAACTTAGTAACACATAACCATGTTTTCAGTATTATTCTAAAATTATAGGATGTATTCGATGAGACATAAGACTGGTATTTTTGTTTTCCAATAATACATCATACTTAGTAATGCTTAAATAAATTTTTCATTGTTCAGTTCTAGTTCTCCAGAGTTAATTAAACGGTGTCCTCTGATACCAACTGTCATGCCCTAGCTTCCGAGTGCCCGGAGACGGTGCCATATAGAGGATCAAATTCGGTTCAGGCTTTGGGAAACTAGCTACTTCTAAAATGTTTTTCTGCTACAAGATTTCACCTGAAAAAATTTTAATCCAGAAAGTAGGATGAGCATACGAATGCCCAGTAAGGGGTTTAAAAAAACTTACTATAACCAAAATAACTTTTTAAAACATTCTTCAAACCATTCATAAAAAAATATTCTTAATGAAAAGTTGTAACACATATGACACGTCATAATAAAAGTTCTTAATTAGAAACATGCTAGCAGAATCACCAGGACACACGATTCGAACATAATAATTCTGAATAAAAAAAATTCTAAACATGTATGTCATTAGAATATGTAATCACAAATTAAATAGATAAGGGTAATGAATAATCAGAGTTGCGCATAAAATAATAACTTCAATGAATACAATGAATACTAAATCACTCAGTTCTAAATATAGGTATTTCGATAAATATACATGAAATTCTAGATCATTTTATCAATTCCTTGGCCAAGACGTCTAATGATTTAAGGCCTTATCCAAAAATCCATAAGCTCTTTTAACCAAATATTCTACTAGTTAAATATTTTTCTAGTTAATTAAATTACGTAGTCATAATGAGGGAAGTGTATATGCCAGACCGTGTCAAGGCATAGTGCCAAGACCTAGGGAATAACTGTAATCGGACATCAACCCGGAGAGCCTCTGTAACAGAACACTAACCTAGAGTGCCTCTGTAATCGGTCACCAACCCAGAGTGCCTTTGTAACCGAACACCAACCCGGAGTGCCTCTGTAATCGGACGCCAACCCAGAGGGTCTGCTATAACCGGACCACAACACGGAGGGATTACTTTTACCGGTCCCCAACCCGGAACATACTAGGTCCAATTAATTCCTCATATCTCTAAATTAAATTTCATATACCACTTTGATTTATTAATTACTTATCATTCCCAGTACACATATTACATGGTTTCTTAATTCACATTATTCAATGTGTCCCATACCAACTTGAAAAATTAAATTCTTATCTCATAAATTATTAATAATTAATTGTTTTATTATCCCATAAAATAATAACTTTAAAACTCATTCGTAGTAATAAACTTTTAATGCATTAAAATACATGGTCATTATTCATTCTCAATTCATGTTCTAATAAATGGAAATGACATTGGACTAAAATATAATATGTCTGTTATCATTTAGGTCATAAATTTCTCAGCGACATACATAATATATTAAATGTTATTTGCACATGAGATATTGATTTAAAACACACAAGTAATGACTGGATGGGGTTACCACATAAAATGATAGTCCCATAAATTTTATAATCCTTGATTTATGGAAATAAATATTTATAGTTTTAAATGACAAATTTTGAAATAAGACAGATGTCATTTGTACACAAAGCATGCACTGATAAATAGTTATGACTTATGTTGCATAGCATATATGGAAAATTGTTTTGTAGCACAACATTTGTTTTATGTAATGTATATATTAAATTAAAAAAAATCAAAAACATACTTTAACCACCAAATTTTATCTAGGACAAGTTAATTCAGATTATGATTAAAACTTCTAAGTGCGTACACATAACTATATATATATACATAAAATACGTACATGTCTCGCTCTTACTTTATAAATTCTGAAAACTAAAATGACATATACATATACATATATATATATATCTATCTATCTATGTCTATATATATGTGTATGTATATTAACATATTACAAGAAATGTAATTTGTTTAATAATTTCAACCTTAACATCATAAAAGTAATTCATATTTAAATCAAATGAACTCCCTTACGAGAACTAGAAAATTAGAGAGTATAAATATGTAAATAATTTTTCCTTACAACATTTGAAAATTAACCGGGTGGATTAAAACTCTACAGGTGTATGTGTAATAAAGATGTCATTCCATTTGAACCCAAAACATTATTTGCATCCAAGTCTCTATTTAATGTTTTCAATTCATCTTTAATAACATAAAATAATGATAAATTTAATTATGCGTGTATGTCCGAATATACTCTAAGTGTATAACAGAAAGTAATTATAAATTAAAATAACCCTTCACTTATGTACACATAAAATAATAAGTTATATATGTGTACATATATATATACGTATGTATATACACACATATAAATACAATAATTTGATCAAATTAATTAAACACTTATGAAATATATATTTAATGAAAATTATTAAAACATAACCCATAAAAGTCGTAAGATCATAAAATAAACATTCGAGACAAATTATAATGAACCCTTACCTCAAACATTGTTTTAAGAAATTAAACATAATTTAAATAAATGATAAAATCTTACTAAAATAATAATAGAATTGCAAAGAAATCATAAGAAAGTCCCTTAGATCTTTTATATTATCTGAACCCAAAAACCGAAGGCCCAGATTCAACATAGAAGAATTTTTAAACTAAAATACAAGGATATACTTTCATGAGTATATATATATACATATATACTCTCAAAGAAAAAAAAAGGAAATTATAAATCCTTTAAAAAACGGGTTTCATAACACTATATAAGTTTTAAAACACTAAATTTAGAGGATCATTATTTTATAACAGAAAGTAATTATAAATTAAATTCACCCTTTCACAAATAACCTACATCTTGTAAGTAATTAAGTGCTTCAAACTAAATTCTTCTTCCATTCAATATAAATAGAACTTTTATAGAAATACTAATTTCCCCTTACCTGTAGAGCTAATATAAAACGAGGGTTGAAGCAGTTTACTCCAGACTCAGGTCCAACACCAACAGCCTACTAAAAACATACACAGGTCTGGATTTGCAGGATTTTTATAGCCATAAATGGGACCATAAAAAAAACATGTAGAGTAATCGTGCTATTTAAAACCTCTCAAGTCTCAAACGGGTGAGCTTTCTGTGAAATATCTGAACACTGTGGTTTAAAAAATAATAATAACAATTGTGACCCACAAACATTAAAATACCAAAAATGATTAACCACATAAAAAATACCAAACAATAAAGAAATGTTGCAATAGGGTCTTCCACGGACAACAAAAATCATGAATGAATTTTATACGAAATCATAAACAGGAATTCAGAAGAAATTAATGTATCAAATGTTCAAAAAATTGTCAAAAACTATGAGGACAGATTGAGTTTAACTCAAAATAGAATATTCAGATAACAAAATAAAATAAACTAATCCTATTAGAGATTTGATAAAATCAAACCCGGATAGAACCCTAAACTGCGACTCATCCCGATGCTGAAAACCCTAGAAGACCAGGCCGGGGCGTACCACACCAGTGCTTGTTCTGCTCGTCCTGGACCACCACCATAGTCGACTTCAGCCTTGGCGCATCCTCGCAGACCTGCTCGACTCCACCATCGAGCTCACCTGACATGCTCGAGACCCCTAGCGTCGGTCCATGGCATGTACCCACAGCGCGATGCACCCCTACTCCCAGACGAGTCCCGTGACTGGTAAACCCCCTTGCATTCACTGTAGCTCTTGTACTCATGGAGGCTCACCCCACTTCGGTCTCGGGTCCTCAGCCTCCCTCGACACGCCTCTCCTCACAAAACCCTAAAACCAATATTCCCCAACATGAAACCCTATGCATCCTGTGACCTCCTTCCTTTTTCTTTATTATTATTTATTATTTTATTACTTTATTACCTTTATTATAAATATTATATCTTATTTAAAATAGTAAAAAGTTAAGTTTAAAATATCCTATTATTATTTTATCAATTCTATTAAAATACTCAAAAGTTTTATAATAATAATAAGTTTTTCTATACTTTTAGAAAATAAAAGTTTTTATTATCTATCCCTTTATAAATCATTTACATGTATATTTTTATTATATATATTAAAATGTTATTAAAAATTAAATTAATAATTTAAAAATGATAATAATTATCATAATTTGAACAAATTATTTGTATGTTTTAATCTTTCAAAACAAATGTTAATTTGATTATGATTCAAATTGATTATAATTTATTAAAAGTTAATATGTACCATTTTAATCATTCCATTAATATATACATAAATTTATTAGGGAAAATTCAAAATGTTAATTTATAATATAATAATTATTACATTATATACATATGCTTGTGTATATAAAATATATTTTAACTCATATAATAGATCAAATAATTGTCCACATAATTAAAATTGTCCAAAATAATGTCATTAAAATATTTTAAAATAACAATTTTTGATGTCATGTATAACTTCTTATAAAATTATAATTTTATAAAAGTTTTTTCATTATAATTCAATATATATATATATATATATATATATTTCACATTTTGGAAAACAATCAAATTAGTTATATTATTATAGCTATTATTTAATGTATTCCCTTAAATAATTATTCAATAATAATAAATTATGTTTGAAAATAATAGTTATCTTTTTATTCTTTAAACAAAGTGTGATAAAATTTACTTTGATGTTTTTAATTTGTTCAGATTAAAACCTCAATACTACCATTACACGAGAAACAAGTTTTTTTGGGGGCATTGAATAAGGTAATTTCTGTCTTTTCTTACAATATTAAAATGAATGGGTTTTCATCTTATTTGAAATGAAAAAAATTTCCAATCATCATGATGACCTATTTTTTCAATCTACCTTTACAATTTTAAATCATTGTTTTTAAATGAAATATTTCCTTTTATAAATGTTATACTTTTTAACTAAATGATTACAAAGTAGTAATGGATTTCGTCTCAATTTACATTTCATTGTGACTTATTCGTTGTTATGAACCAATTCACATTAATGTGGAGTACAAAATTCCCATTTTTCATTTAATATCATTATTCAATCCTAATATGTATACCATTTTTACATACAGTGTATACATAAAAACTTATTTTAATATCTAGGGTTGTATTGATAAATCCATTTTATTTATTCAATACGTTCATTTAATAAGGCAAATAATGAATTTTAATTATTCGATATGAATAATTATTTGGATATGAAATTTTGGGTGGGAACTGAGATTTTTATAGTCCCTCGATGCATCGATAGGTTCTCATGAGACAAATAAGATGTCCAAATTAAATGGGATTGTACCTGTGGTTTAAACTGCCTTATGAAAGGTCTTGAAAGTATAGGTTTTCAGGTATCTCTTACATGAATTCTAATAATTAAGCATTTATTTCATAAGTATTTTACTTATTATTATTATTATCCATATGATATTTTAATATGATAAATCAATGGATGTAATTGATTTTTAGTTTATTGATTAAATGACACATGTTTTAGTAATTTACCTTGTCATATTTATTATTCCGTATCAAGTTATTTATGTAGAATGTGTTATCAGTTATTTACCATTACATGTTGATTTAATCTGATCAATTAATTATTTATTCTCCTTTACATGCTCTTACTGATAATTTGAGCTCACTGTTATTATGTTTCCTTTCCCTTGGTTAGAAGAGGAATCAGTTGAATGAGTCTCAAGGATGCTATGTCTTAACTTGTGTAATGCTTTATATCCATTTTTAATCATATTATGGGTATCGTGTATGTAATATAGAATTTCAAAACTACCAAACTGAATTATCCATTGGGATTTTATTCTGTATAATCATGACAATGTAATAAAATAATGAATCGGCTCCCGAGTTCTGGGGTTAGAGAGTTAAAGTTATTGTGAAAGGTTGTTTAAGATATTCTAGATAATGTAAAATTTAGTGTATGGTAAGGTATTATATATATATTAATTGTTTATAATTGGAGTGTGGAAAATGAATTATACACCGTTTAGCACAAATCATATATAAAAATTTATGATAACTATAAAATTGAGTAAGATATTAACAATTTGGTTATTAGAACCTCTGTTTTATTTCATTAACTTCCATTAACACTTAATCCATCCTTGAAAAATATTAGGACTTCATTGTAGATATTATATCCATTCACCACAATAGATTTAGTTGATTCTCTAATGGTTTTGGTGAAATGTCACTTGATAAAAGTTAAGATACCTTCTATCAAACTAGTTAAAAAATATCCCTCTTTAATGATAAAACATGATGCGTTAGGACTAGATTGATTTGATCATGGGGGATTAAAACAACTCTAAAAAATTTATGATTTCTATTTCATGTTGATTTTTTGATGAATCAAATTATTATCATGACTATAAAACCAAGATCGACTTGGATTATTCATTCCATTTTTAATTGTAGGTGGCTCTTATTCCATATTATGTGGGTTATTATCCCTTTATTTATGATTCGTTATTCATTTTTAGTAATGATTTTCGGTGATAAAATTGTTCGATAATTGTTGAGGTGAATTTATTTTTTAACTTGGGGGATTTTTTTATATGAAAAAAAGAAGAGTATTTTAATGGATGTTTTTTTATATTTTATAATTTATGGGATTTAATTTTTGAATAGTTCTTGATATATAAACTATGGTATTTTCTCAAACATTAATTTTTTAAAAAAAATATTATTTTATAGTAATTTGAGATTAGTTTATGATATTAAATATTTTATGGATTTTATGTCAAAAATTATTTTTGGATGATATATTTTTATAGAAATTAAAACATCATCAATTTCATCAAAGAATCAATTTTTTGAGGAATTATCAAAAGGGCTGAGTAAAAATTATAAGTATAGACAATTTTCTTGTATGAAATGATTCATGGTTTGTGATACAAACATTAGAGGGATTCTAAAAGGGAATCAAATATATGAATTATTATATATTTAATTCATTAAATTGATCCTATTGCAGTATCATTATTGATTTATATTCATTTTACATATTATTCCTATTAATATCTATGGTTAATGAACTATTTGATTTGAGGGTTAATAGGGAATATTTTAAATTTTTTACAAAAATCTCATCAATTTTTAATTAATTTGATGTCTTGGATTATGTAATTTTTTTAAAAAAATATTAATTTCATTTTTTTTAATTATATTCTAATTTTAAATAGTTACATGATTTTTCATAAATAATTTTTGGGAATTCATCGATGTGATTTGAGTATATCCTAATGATTATTATTTTACTCACCAGTATTTACATAGACATTATTTTTCATCATGATATAGGAAATAAAAAATTTATGATGTTCATTGGTGATCGATCAGAAGATATATATTGATGGTGATCCATGTATGTGTTATATATTTTGTTGGTAGACGAGTTAGACTGCCCATGTGGATAGGCACACATAATTTCCATTATTTGTTTTATTAAATGTTTTGGTTTTTTGATTATTATGCACACTATTTACTTAAATGATATTTCAAGGTTGTATTTGGTTATATTAATAACTAAAATATAAATTCATTTATTAATTTCTCTCCTTTTGTGAAATTAATAACCCAAATTATTAAATGTTAATCCTCAACACAAATTTTTAGACTGATGACTGGGGAATGTTATTTTGGCCATGTGGAGAACTTGGATCAGATCATTATGTATGGGTGTCCTTGATATGGAATTATAAATTGGCATCAAGGAATGTATTTTTAGTTGAGTATATGGATGTAAGAATTACATTTAAATATGTTTTTCAGGACTCAAGTTATACCAATGAAAAGAGATAAATTACCATTTTACATCAGATCTTAAGACTCTATGGAGTTTTAGTGTCACATGGAATAGAATATTTCTTATAGAATATTGGTCCATTTTTTTAGTTTGGTGATTTCAATTATGATTTGAAACTTCTACTTCATTCTTGAATCATGGTGAACATTGATATAGATAACCTATATATAATGATATTCATCTAATACATTCGATACTTGTGATTTCTTTTGATAATTTTTTCCAGTAATTTATGAGATTATTTTTTCTTTGAAATGAATTTTTTTCAAAGAATTTGTTAATGATTTGTGTATGAATCCTTATCTTGAATGGAAATATGATCATTGGATGGTGAATAGAACAAATTTAATATATATAAGTGGTCTATTGTTAGAGTTATTAGTTTAATTTGATATACATTTATGGGATTTCCTCAGAGTGATTTGTTTGATCTTGATTTATATAACATCATAAAAATGCCTCTATGAACAGTGAAATTTTGTGATTAGTGAGTAGGGAAGGAGAATTTTTTCTTGAAATATTGAGTGCATCGGTCCATTCTATTCATTTTCAAAAAAAGTGTAATGGATCCAGAGTGACATAAATAAAATGATCATTAATTTGAGTTTTAATAAATGAATCATCTAGGGTTTCTAGGGGACGGTGGATAAAAGAATATAAATATTGGTTTGATAAAATAAACCTTGTCATCTAGTTCCATCATATTATTAGTATCTTAATGGTGGATTTCACTACGTATATTCTAAAGGTATAAGCTCTTATATTGGTAGATCACTCTAGAATAAATGTTGTAAAATAATGGGATATGGATCAAATACGAGAAGATATTTTGTTAGAAATTGTATCATGATATATTGAATAAAATGGAGGCCTAATTATTCCTAAATTTTTTTTAATGGAAGTCCATGTTTTTGTAGTACATAAATTATTTTGGAATCTCATTCACATTTTACTAGTGATGATCAATAAAGACAATCTCATGGCCTGATGGGTCATGATGTGGCATATAATCTGAATATGATAAATGGATAGTATTTTTTATCATATAACATATGTCAAGGTGTCAACTAAAGTGTCCATTGATGACATAATAACTATAAATTTCGAAATAATTATTTCATTATTTCACTTACATGATATAGGAAAAAAATCTATAGAAAACATGAGTATCACAATTTTTTAGCACAATATACTTTTAATAGGTTTTACCAAATGGTCCTTGTAAATTTCATTAGTTTATAAGGCTTGGAAAGTTGAATAATTTTAATACTCACTTTTCTTAGAAGTTTATTATTGGGGATTCCAACCAAACACATGGATTGATGATTAAAATAAATTTAGTCATCAAATTCTGGGATAAAATATATGTGAGGACCATCTAAAACCCTTTGTATTGTAATACACAAATGAATCAGGAGTTTCTATTTTATACACTTCATGCACATAAAAAATCTAAATAAGAATACATTAGAGTAAAATGTACATTGATTATTTCTTCTACCATGGTCCTTGTTTTCTATTATTATATGAATCATATTTATTAATACTTATTATTTAATTATATTAATTGTATTTTCATTTTATGTTAATTACTTATTAATTTAAAATGTATATTGCTTTTTGTTAAAAGATAAAATAAGAGTTCATGTTCTCATCTTGTTATATTAACATGAGAAACATAGAAGTTACATGGGGTTATCCATTATTTTATACTAGAAAAAAGAACCTTATCAATGGAGTATGATTTATAGATGAGTTTAATGATCATATTCTCATTTATATATATATATATATATATATTCAATTATCTAAATTATATTTTTATACATTCTTTGAAAACAATGATATTCATGTATGTTTGGAATTAAATAATTTTCCAAACTATTGAAGATTCAAATCCATGTTTTTCTTGGTTGGTTTTGGGAGTTATTAAATAAAGAGACCATCATTATTTTTTGGCAATAGTTGATGGATAAATTTATGTGTTCCCTAAAAACATATCAAAACTACTACTAGAGAGAGTCATTGATTTCTCAATTTACATGTCTTTAAAAAAAATTGATTAAATTTGCCTCTGTAATTCATGAAAACTATAGATTTAAAGAATTGAGGATTGAATTGGATGATTTGTAGTTAAATATCATTATTTGGATGAGAGTTTCACCTTTATAGGTGGTTTATTTGGTTAAGGATTGATTTTTCATTGCTTTAAAAAAATGTGAAGAAAGCTGGAAGACTATTGATAGTTTGTTAAAATAATTTCACTTGATTTTCTAATTTATTGATTGTGTGATGAATCCTTCTTATTGAAAGGAAGAGTTTATAAATAATTTTTTATAATTATAGTATTAAGTTACATCATATAATGGAGTGGATATCATATCAAATAATATGGAATTTAATGTTAGGGGTGATGAATAATGTAATAACCAAATATATTTCATGAAATTTTCATTTTTCATTATGGAATAGTAATTATTAATATTATACGTGACTATTTTATCCCTTTTATATTTTGATTTAAAAATTGGTGAATATCATAATAGATTTTTTATATTACCTTGGTCACCATTTTAGCATGACACTACGTTATTTTGGGAGTACGTTAAATAATTGATTATTTAATACCACTTGATAGATTTTTTAAGATAATGATTTTGTTATGTTTTATAGAAGTAAGTGGTGAGTATTCATGAATTTATTTCAATTATAGTATTGGATTGTGTAGAAAATTTATTTCAATGGTCAACAGAGTGATTTTGAATGCATTGAGTACTCATTTGAAGATTTATACATCAATATGTCCTCAAAAGGGGATAATGGAATAAACCAAAAACCCTTTCAAGGAAATTCATCATGCTGGTGTACAATAATTTAGGTGGTCATGGGAATATCATATTCTATTTGGTGATTTTTTATAACAATTACGATCACTCTTAGGTTCACATCACTAATTTTTAATCATTTTATGGATGCAAATTTGAATCATCACTATGTTCAGTATTAGAGAAAGTGAATTCTCTTTAGGAAGTTTATCATGTAAAAAAAAGATGAATGATCATGATCAGTAAAAAAGTAATTGGATGATGATAACTATGACCTAGATAATGATGATCCATGGAATTTAGAGAAAGGGACCGAGTATTTTGACATCGTTCCCATATACGGTTATATTTTTTGATAGAATAATACTCATTAAAAATATGATCGTGGACCAGACAATACAATGGTGCTCAACCAAATAGGGAAATCAAGCAACCATACATGTGATTATCCCAATTGACCATTGGTGTAAAAAAGGTGTGAAACCCTATTTCCATCCCTTTTGAAGAATGAGAATGTGTAGTTTGAGAAGTTGTTACATAAAGAGTGAATCATCCCAACCAACATACCAAATGATTGATGGTTGTTTTTCATGGATGATATAACATTGAGAATAATAAGGCAGTCCAACTACAAAATACCATAAACTCAATCAGAGTATAACCCCCTTAACATTTATTAGATAAAAAAGGTACAATAAACAAGTACCGCATGCCGAAATAAAATATTACATATCAAAGAAACCATACTCGTTGTCACAACCTAGATAAAAATCCTCCTCTGGTGTAACTAATTCCCATTCCGATCTCTCAAAATCATTGATAACCTTCGCATACTTCTTTCGCAAGTTCATTCATTCAAAAGATAGAATCTCCTTTTTCCCAACCGATGACCTAGTAGACATCGGCTTGGTATGTTGGAGTAGTCCTTACTCGACCTTCGTCATGATTGAGCATTCATGCTTCTATGATTTATGATCTTATTCATCCCCCTCCCAGAACAATCTCACTATACGAAAGACTGGTCAAGCCTCTGTCATCCTCATTTCCAATATCCGAGTAATCCCCCCATATGAAAGAAATATGAACCTCATGGAATCCATCTTCTCCTCCTTGGCCTTCCTGAGATTAACTATTAGGGTTAATCAGTGCCTGACACTAAGGCTGATCCATTAATTCATGACCATCCAGAGTCCCATACCGCAAGAATTCATTCCTAATTCAATCTTCTGAAGAAGTGATCCCCAACTGCACACTGCCACCTTCATCCATTTGAGCATCCTCTTTCACGTTCTCATGTTCCAATCATTGGCACCTATTTTTATTCTCAATTGCAATCATCACACCAGGATCACTCACATCCCATATTTGATACCTATCAGAAACTTCCAACACCTCCACCAGACAACACTCACAACTTGTAGTGCCAAAATTAACCTCAAGAATAGGTTCCATATCCTTGTAATCACCTGCATCCTTCCCACTCGTATCCACCAATAGACAGACCTCTTACTGTGAGGCCTTAGTCACACATACACCCGATGGCTCCCCCATTTCACCAATCTTATGACCACCAACAGACTGCTTCTGCCCAACCCTGGAAGTCAGATCACTCCAAAGTCTACTAAACACCGAAGAAACAAATGAATTAGGGAGCGCTTCCCCCTCACTCACTACAATCCATTTCACCATGCCATTCACATGATCCATCGCAGGTCACTGACCCAGAAACCTACCTATTTTCTCTTTCTGACTAGACATCCTCTTGATCGATGCTTCACCTTGACATTTAGAAACTATGTGCCCCAATTGACAGTATTTAGTGTAGTAATATACCCAAGACTCAAAAACAACGACCTGCTTCTATCGGAATTTTTCACCCATGGTAATCCATATCCACTTCACCACAGGCTTTGCAACATCCACCTCAACACAGATGTGGGGATTAATCAGATGACTTACTATGGAGGGTCGAACATCAGAACAGAGATAGCATCTCACCATGTTACCAATCATGCGGATAATCACATGGTTTTGAAATGGTAGAGGAAGTTGAGGAAGACTCACCCATGCCTTGATTGTGGAAGGATCATGATTCATAAAAAAACCAAAAGACCATCGAAGGAGTGAAAACTTATAACCACCACAACGACGAGGGGCACTGGACCAAGACTGGATTAAATCCTCTTTTAAAGTAAACCAGACCATAAAGTGATGCTTATCAAGAAGACTGATGACTGCGCGGTCTTTCA
The DNA here is from genome assembly GCA_963277665.1 of Viscum album. Taxonomy (NCBI): domain Eukaryota; kingdom Viridiplantae; phylum Streptophyta; class Magnoliopsida; order Santalales; family Viscaceae; genus Viscum; species Viscum album. Next base: position 2,042,510,565 of record OY728141.1, on the reverse strand, counting down.
TGTCCAATTTGCTGAAGGCAAAATGGTCGAAATCATCAACAGAGATCCGTTTGTGACTGAAATGAGTCAGAAGTGTCAAATCGAGATGGCACAATGATTCATAGAACTCCGTCAATGATATCGACAATTGAAGATCACCAAGGGAAAAAATAAGGGGCCTTCAGGCTAAGAGAGATCACCAGAAACTCTGAAAGAAAACTAGGGTTTAAAAAAGTGATGAACGACTTTAGTAAGACCGGAGGCGATGTGATCATATTATCCTCCCCTCTTCTGCCTCTAGGAAGAGGGGGTAAACCATCCTCATTCATCGGTTAGGGCACTATCGCAAGACCGGAGGCGGCGCGATCTCTCTGAAGGTGATCCAAATGTGTTGTTGTGTATGTGGTATTGGGGTGGCCTCCCCACCTGCACACTGTAGGTACCCAGTGTGGCCCAAAGTGGCCAAACCTTGGGCTTAGGCCAGTTCTCAATGGGGTAGAGGGGCCCACGAGATGTTTTCTAGCATATAGTGTGCGATGCCTTGCGAGGACTCGAACCCGGAACCTCGGGGTATGGACGCCACTGCCTTTAACTAACTCACCCGTGCCATGTGGGCCAACTAAAAAATAATATAACTCTATCATATATGAAAATAAAACTCCATACCATCAAATAATAACTTGAGATTCAGCCACCTTTGAAGTCTAAATTACAAAAAATTATTTTTGTTTCGATACTAATTTTATTTCATGGGAGTCGTAGATGACCAAAATGACACCTAAAAAGGTTCCACTAGAAACCAAAGCATTAAAATTAATCTTCTCAACCTCATTTAGAGGAGGCTTCCATGTGTTTGAACTAGTATGAGCACCAATGTTGTCAACCTGTGAATCACTAAGACTCCATATGTTATTCTAGGAGGTGGGAGGATCAACCAAGAAGAAAAATAATGAATTCATATGATTAAATAAGAAATCATATCTATGTAACCATATCATCTAGGCCATGGTGAAAAATATATTCATAGACTCCATGGGAAGGGATAAAGACCACATCACCAGTATCTCTAAAAATTAAGATGATGACTCTATAATAGAATCAACCTTGTCCACCCATGCATGATAAATGTCCTTGGCTTGGGGGTAGTCGAAAATTTCATGCAAAAAAGAATCCAGCATACCCACACATATCGAGATTAATAGGTCATCACAGACATGGTAAAAATTGAGAAAATCCTTAATAAGTATAATACTATATCATGATTTCCACTAGAAGTATCATGCCTTGGGAGGGATCCGAACACACTAAAGGATTTTTTAGGTCACCGTAGTATTCATCTATGCATCATCAAAAACCAGAGAGTAACCCAATTTCATTACGTATAAACCTGATCAATATTTTCTCTTACCTTTGTGGTCAACTCCCAAAACCCTTGAACTTAGAATACCCAAGATAATGTTTCAATCTGTTTCATTAAACCAGGTATCCAATGTTTCATTACACCTACCACTACCATCCTTTATAAATAAATATTTCTCCTTTTCATTTTCCAAACAAGTGAAAACCATTTATGTTTCTATGGATTCATTATTTTCCAATATATAACAGTCTTTTCATATATCCACACTAACATCATCACATATCCTCTAGTGTATGACTTTATTAATAAGGTCGTGAGACCCCCAAAAAAACCTCAACAAAAAACTAGGTCATGGGTCATGTTTAGATCTGAAAAATGTCACATTTGGGTAGTATTTGTAATGAAGGACCTGGGAAAAAAGAGAATAAGGATTATCTATAATCCTACCTCCCTTATAGGTGAGAAGGGAATTATTAAAAATTTGAAAATATTGATACCACATACCAATAGATTTCTTTTTGAGGAAAATATTAGGCCAACCCACTGAGTGGGTTTTATAAATTCCCTTATTTATGCCCCACTAGAATGATTATATTATATCATGTAACCGGTTGCTAAAGAAACCAAGAAACTTGAAGTGTAACATAACATAGGTTGGGATAAAAAAGGCAAATATATTAATGCAGATTTCCTTACCTATTGTAGAGACACTTTCATTGGTCCCACACTGAGTGGGTTTTATAAATTCCATTATTTATGCCCCACTAGAATGTTTATATGACATCATGTAACTGGTTGCTAAAGAAACCAAGAAACTTGAATAGTAACATAACATAGGTTGGGATAGACAAGGCAACAATATTAATGTGGATTTCCTTACCTATTATAGAGACACTTTTATTGATCCCCCAGATATCATTAATATCTTAATGGTGGATTTCACTACGTATATTCTAAAGGTATAAGCTCTTATATTGGTAGATCACTCTAGAATAAATTTTTTTAAAGAATGAGATATGGGTCAAATACGAGAAGATATTTTGTTTGAAATTGTATCATGATATATTGAAGCAAATGGGGGCTCAATTGTTCCTAAATTTTTTTTAATGGAAGACCATGTTTTTGTAGTAAATATATTATTTTGGAATTTATTCGCATTATACTAGTGATGATCAATAAAGACAATCTCATGGCCTGATGGGTCATGATGTGGAATAGAATCTGAATATGATCAATGGGTAGTATTTTTGACCATATAACATATGTCAAGGTGGAAACTAAAGTTTCCATTGATGACATAATAACTATAAATTCCCAAATAATTAGTTCATTATTTCCCTTAGATGATATAGGAAAAAAATTCTATAGAAAACATGAGTATCACAATTTTTTAGCACAATATACTTTTAATAGGTTTGACCAAATGATCCTTGTAAATTTCATTCGTTTATAAGGCTTGGAAAGTTGAATAATTTTTATACTCACTTTTCATAGAATTTTATTATTGGGGATTCCAACCAAACACATGGATTGATGATTCATATAAATTTAGTCACCAAATTCTGGGATAAAATATATGTGAGGACCATCTAAAAAACTTTGTAGTGTAATACTCAAATGAATCAGGGGTCTCTATTTTATACTCTTCATGCACATAACAAATCTAAATAAGAATACATGAGAGTAAAATGTACATTTATTATTTCTTCTTCCACGATCCTTGTTTTCTATTATTATATGAATCATATTTATTTATACTTATAATTGAATTTTATTAATTCTATTTTCATTTTATTTTAATTACTTATTAATTTAAAATGTATATTCCTTTTGGTTAAAAGGTAAAATAAGAGTTCATGTTCTCATCTGGTTATATTATCATAAGAAACATAGAAGATACATGGGGTTTTCCATAATTTTATTTTAGAAAATAGAACCTTATCATTGGAGTAGGATTTATAGATGAGTCTAATGATCATATTCTCATATATATATATATATATATATTTGTTCAATTATCTAAATTAATTTTTTATACTTTCATAGAAAATAATTCTATTCTTGCATGTTTGGAATGAACTAATATTCCAAACTTTTGAAGATTAAAATACATGTTTTTGTTGGTTGGTTTTGGTGTTTATTAAATAAAGAGACCATCTTTATTTTTTGGCAATAGTGGATGGAGAACTTGATGTGTTTCCTGAAAACATATCAAAACTACTACTACAGAGAGTCATTGATTTCTCAATTTACATGTCTTTAAAAAAAATTAGATTAAATTTGCCTCTTTATTTCATGAAAACTATAGATTTAAAGAATTTAGGATTGAATTGGATGATTTGTAGTTAGATGTGATTATTTGGATGAGATTTTCACCTTGATTGGTGGTTTATTTGGTTAAGGGTTGATTTATCATTGATTTATAAAAATGTGAAGAAAGCTGGAAGACTATTGATAGTTTGTTAAAATAATTTCACTTTATTTTATAATTTATTAATTGTGTGATGAATCCTTCTTATTCAAAGGAAGAGTTTATAATGAATTTTTTATAATTATAGTATTATGTTACATCTTATAATGGAGTGGATATCTTATCAAATTATATGGAATTTGATGTTAGGGGTGATGAATAATGTAATAACCAAATATATTTCTTGAAATTTTCATTTTTCATTATGGAATAGTAATTATTAATATTATACGTGACTATTTTAACCCTTTTATATTTTGATTTAAAAATTGGTGAATTTCATAATAGATTTTTTATACTACCTTGGTCACCATTTTAGCATGACACTGCGTTATTTTGGGAGTACGTTAAATAATGGATTATTTCTTACCACTTGATAGATTTTTTAAGATAATGATTTTGTTATGTTTTATAGAAGGAAGTGGTGAGTCTTCATGAATTTATTTAATTTATAGTATTGGATTTTCTAGAAAATTTATTTCAATGGTCGACATAGTGAATATGAATGCATTGAGTACTCATTTGAAGATTCATACATCAATATTTCCTCAAAATGGGGATAATGGAATAAACCGAAAACCCTTTCAAGGAAATGCATCATGCTGGTGTACTATAATTTTTGTGGTCATGGGAATATCATATTCTATTTGGTGATTATTTATAACAATTACGATCACTCTTAGGTTCATATAACTAATTTTTAATCATTTTATGGATGCAAATTTGAATCATCACTGTGTTTAGTATTAGAGAGAGTGAATTCTCTATAGGGAGTTTATCAAGAAAAAAAATATGAACGATCATGATCAGTATAAAAGTAATTGGATGATGATAACTATGACATAGATAATGACGATCCATGGAATTTAGAGTAAGGGACCAAGTCTTTTGACATATTTCCCATAGACGGTTATATTTTTTGATAGAATAATACTCATTAAAAATATTATCGTAGACCAGACAATACAATGGTGCTCAACCAAATAGGGAAATCAAGAAACCATAAATGTGATTCTACCAAGAGACCATTGGTGTAAAAAAGGTGTGAAACCCTATTTCTATCCCATTTGATGAATGAGAAAGTGTAGTTTGAGAAGTGGTTACATAAAGAGTGAATCATCACAACCAACAGACCAAATGATTGATGGTTGTTTTTCATGGATGAGATAACATTGAAAATAATAAGGCAGTCCAACTACAAAATACCATAAAATCCATCAGAGTATAACCCCTAACCATTTATTAGATAAAAAAGGTACAATAAACAAGTACCACAAGCCGAAATAAAATATTACATATCAAAGAAACCATACTCGTCATCACAACCTAGATAAAAAGCCTCCTCTGGTGTAGCTAATTACCATTCCAAGATCTCATAATCATTGATAACCTTCACATACTTCTTTCACAAGTTCATTCATTCTAATGATAGAAGCTCCTTGTTACCAACCGATAACCTGGTGGACATCGGCATGGTATATTGGAGTAGTCCTTCCTCGGCATTCGTCATGATTGAGCATTCATGCTTCCATGATTTCTGATCTTCTTCAGCCCCCCTCCTAGAAAAATCTCACTATATGAAGGACTGGTCAAGCCTCTGTCATTCTCATTTCCACTATCCGAGTAATCCTCCCATACGAAAGAAATATGAAACTCATGGAATCCATCTTCTCCTCCTCGGACTTCCTGAGATTGTCTATTAGGGTTAATCAGTTCCTGACACTTAGGCTGCTCCATTAATTGATGACCATCCAGAGTCCCCTACCGCAAGAATTCATTCCCAATTCCATCTTCTGAATAAGTGATCCCCAACTACACACTGCCACCTTCATCCATTTGAGCATCCTCTTTCATGTTCTCATGTTCCAATAATTGGTACCTATTTTTATTCTCAATTGCAATAATCACACCAGCATCACTCACATCCCATATTTGAGACCTATCAGCAACTTCCAAAACCTCCACGGGACAACACTCCCAAATTTTAGTGCCAAAATTAACCTCAAGAACAGGATCCGGCTCCTTTCAATCACCTGCATCCTTCCCACTCGTATCCACCAACAGACAGACCTCTTACTGTGAGGCCTTAGTCACACATACACCCAATGGATCCCCCATGTCACCAATGTTATGACCACCAACAGACTGCTTCTTCCCAACCCTGGAAGTCATATCACTCCAAAGTCGACTAAACACTGAAGAAACAAACAAATTAGGGAGCGCTTTCTCCTCACTCACTGCAATCCATTTCACCATGCCATTCATAGGATCCGTTGCAGGTTAATGACCAAGAAACCTACTTATATTCTCTTTCGGGCTAGACATCCTCATGATCGATGCTTCACCTTGACATTTAGAAACTATGTGCCCCAATTGATAGTATTTAGTGTAGTAATATACCCAAGGCTCAAAAACAATAGCCTGATTCTATCAGAATTCCTCGCCCACGGTAATCCATATCCACTTCACCACAGGCTTTGAAACATCCACCTCAACATAGATGCGGGGATTAATCGGATGACTTACTATGGAGGTTCGAACATCAGAACAGAGATAGCATCTCACCATGTTACCAATCATGAGGATAATCACATGGTTTTGAAATGGATGAAGAAGTTGAGGAAGACTCACCCATTCCCTGATTGTGTAAGGATCATGATTCATAAAAAAATCAAAATACCATCTAAGGAGGGAAAACTTATTTCCACCACAACGACATGGGGAACTGGACCATGCCTAGATTAAATCCGCTTCTAATGCAAACCAGACTATAAAGTGATGCTTATCAAGAAGACCGACGACTGCACGGTCTTGCATGTCCCATTTTATGAAGAAAAAATGGTCAAAATCATCAACAGAGGGTCGTTTGTGACTAAAATGAGCCACCAGTGTCAAATCGAGATGGCACAATGATACATAGAACTTTGGCTATGATATAGACAATTGAAGATCACCAAGGGAAAAAATAAGGGGCCTTCAGGCTAAGAGAGATCACCAGAAACTCTGGATGAAAACTAGGGTTTAAAAAAGGGATGAATGACTTTCGTAAGACCGGAGGCAACACGGCCATATCATCCTCCTACCTTCCGCCTCTAGGAAGAGGGGGGAAAATCGGCCTCATTCATCGGCTAGGGCTCTATCGTGAGACCGGAGGTGGAGCGATCTCTATAAAGGTGATCCAAATGTGTTGTTGGTTATGAGTTATTGGGGTGGCCTCCCCACCTGCACACTACAGGTCCCCAGCGAGGCCCAAAGTGGCCAACCCTTGGGCTTAGGCTAGTTCTCAACAAGGTAGAGGGGCCCACGAGAGGTTTTCTAGCATATAGTGTGCGATTCCTTGTGAGGACTCGAACCCAGAACCTCGGGGTCTAGACGCCACCGCCGTTAACTAACTCACTTGTGCCCCATGGTCCAACTAAAAAATAATATAACATCATCATCTATGAAAATAAAACTCCATTCCAGCAATAATAACTTGAGATTCAGCCACCTATGAAGTCTAAATTACAAAAAATTGTTTTTGTATGGATACTAATATTATTTCATGGGAGTCGTAGATGACCAAAACGACACCTAAAAAGGTTCCACTAGAAACCAAAGCATTAAAATTAATCTTCTTGAACTCATTTAGAGGAGGCTTCCAAGTGTTTGAACTAGTATGAGCGCTAATGTTGTCAACCTGTGAATCGCTAAGACTCCATCTGTTATTCTAGGAGGTGGGAGGATCAACCCAGAAGAATAATAATGATGTCATATGATTAAATAAAATATCATATCTATGTATCCATATCATCTAGGCCATGGTGAAAAATATATTCACAGACTCCATGGGAAGGGATAAAGACCACACCACCGGTATCTCTAAAAATCAAGATGATGACACTATAATAGAATCAACCTTGTCCAACCATGCATGATAAATTTCATTGGCTTGGGGGTAGTCGAAAATTTCATGAAAATAAGAATCTAGCATACCGACACATATCCAGATGAATAGGTCATCACAGATATGGTAAAAATTGAGAAAATCCTTAATAAGTATAATACTATATCATGATTTCCACTATAAGTATCATTCCTTGGGATGGATCCGAACACACTAAAGGATTTTGTAGGTCACCGCAGTATTCGTCTATGCATCATCAAAAAACAAGTGTGTAACCCAATTTCATTAAGTATAAACCTGATCGATATTTTCTCTTACCTTTTTGGTCAACTCCCAAAACCCTTGAACATAGATTACCCAAGATAATTTTCAATCTCTTTCATTAAACCAGGCATCCAATGTTTCATTACACCTACCACTACCATCCTTTATAAATAAAGATTTCTCCTTTTCATTTTCCAAACAAGTGAAAACCATTTATGTTTCTATGGATTCATTATTTTTCAATATATAAGGGTCTTTTCATATATCCACACTAACACCATCACTTATCCTCTAGTGTATGACTTTATTAATAAGGTCGTGAGGCCCCCAAAAATACCTCAACAAAAAACTAGGTCATGGGTCATGTTTAGATCTGAAAAATGTCACATTTGGGAAGTATTTGTAATGAAGGACCTAGGAAAAAAGAGAATAAGGATTATCTATAATCCTACCTCCCTTATGGGTGAGAAGGGAATTATTAAAAATGTGAAAATATTGAAACCACATACCAATAGATTTCTTTTTTAGGAAAATCTTAGCCCAACCCACTGAGTGGGTTTTATAAATTCCTTTATTTATGACCCACTAGAATGTTTATATTATATCATGTAACTGGTTGCTAAAGAAACCAAGAAACTTGAATAGTAACATAACATAGGTTGGGATAAACAAGGAAACAATATTAATGTGGATTTCCTTACCTATTGTAGAGGCATTTTTATTGGTCCCCCAAGAATTTTCATTCCACCCTATCCAATGTACTAGAAAACGCCTATTTTTTAGAACAAGAAGATAATGGGATAAAAAAGGTTTTATTTATGCTTTTCAACCACCCAGATTCCAAAAATTATGGGGATGGCATATTTCCTACTTGGAGGAACTCTAGAGCAAGAGGAGATATCCGATTTGGTGGTGTTGACCCACTACCCCAAAGTCATCTCGTAACTATGAATAATTTTGTATATTATACCAAATTTTACAAGGGTTGATATCAAAATAGTAAGTTGTCATTAGTAATGAAAAGGTGGGTAAAAGGTGGGCCCTATAGACCCACCTTCACCCCATATACCAGATTGTCCCTAGTCACTATAAATATTAACTTCTAAAAAACTTCAGCCACACAAATAAGACGGAAAGTGGAAATTGGATCACCCTACTGAAGAAATATAGAAGGAGAAACTATCTTAGAGATCCTAACATTGATTTTAAATGTGAATAGTATAGTGGATACAAATTTCAATATGGATTTAATCCATTTAGAACCAAAACCAAATTTACTCATTACAAACTGAAGAAAATGTCATTTAACTCTATTATATTACTTTGTCCTATCCAACTTCTAGGACATAATATATCATATTGAAAAATATATACTCTTCACATAGTGAATCACATCATGGGAAACAATGTAATTTTCAGATATGAGTCTCTTGGGAACAAAATAACTTTGGTTTTCAGAAATAATGGATGGTACCCATGGGCGTAGGTGATTGATTGAATATTTTGAAATGATTTTGTGGGGAATATCGCACAACAATGGTCCTGATGTATGAGATCAAAGTGGGTTTTTTGATTTTCAGAATGAGATTAATAATGGTTTTATTAAGGGTATAATGATTGGTTTTTCTTGACCAAAGGTATTTTAGGAGTCCTGAGATGTCAAGCCCGACAATGATTCAATATGTATTAAAGAAAATTCATGGAATCTATCTTTCCTAGAAACATTGTTGAAGTGTATTAGTTTCAGTGCCAATAAAATGTAAAGACCCGTAAAAATTCAAGGGAATTTTTTTTTTCTTAATTTTCTTTGGAATTTTACAAGAGCGCGGTTTCTGACGGCACCTGATTCCGAGGCCCGGTGTGCCCGGAATCAATTTCCGAAGTTTTGGCTCGGGAACATTCAGTGAACGAACGAGCGGGAAATTCTAACTTTTGATCCAGTGCTTGGAATTGAAATCTGAGGACACCGATGAACTCGCAGTGCCGATATTCGCTTAAGGAGACCTTTTCCGAAGTTGCGTTTTTTGCGGGATGAAAGTTAGTTTTTGGGAGAATTATAAAAAAGTTAAATAAAAATGTGGAACACTTTTTATTTTTCTTGTTGGTTAACTCCTTTCAAAGGAAGTTAAAGGTGGGACCCACATCCACTTAACCTCCCTTGGGAGGATTAAGTGTGGTGGGGCCCACATGAAACCCAACTTTCCATCTCCTCTCAAAACTCCCTTAACTCCCCTTTTTAAATGAAATTGATAACTTAGCTTATTAATTGGGTTGAGTTGTTTTTACTTTTTCAAACATTTGAAATTCAAAATGGTTTGGTTGAGTAAATAAAATAAGCTCTTAGCTTATTTTATTTGGTGAGAATTCTCTAGCCTCTTGAGAGTTTTGAAGCCTTCTCCTTCTCCTTCTTCTTCTTCTTCTTCTTCAAGCTTGACGAAGAACGCGAAGAACCTTCGAGCTCCGACGAAGAACGTCGTTCCTCTCTTCTTCGTAGCCGATTGTATCCGAAGATCGACGACGCCTTCCGTGTCAACGAAAGGGAACGCCGCTTCCTCCTCGGACTTCCTTTGTCGTCTTACGAAGATTCGCCAAAGACGTACCTCTTCGGACGTACCTCTTCGTCATCGGATTTGACGAACGATTACCGCGACGCCCGACCTCCGCGACGTTGTCTTCCGCGGGTCGTTGACGATCTTCAAACTTGAACCCAAGGTAGGGGTTTGTTGTGGTCTATTTCTTTACTCTCGTTCTTGGTCCTAGAATGATAATCTTGTGATTAAATATTTAAGAGTTATCATCTAACGAGAGGGGGGTCGGACCGCACAAACACGACCGAATTCCCCCTCCTTTGTTCTTGGTTATTTATATAATCTTGTGGATGAACGAGAAGGCGTGGTGCCGTCGCACCACGCGGGAATCACCCGGCTTATTTACGCGATGCCGTCGCGTCGCGCCGTGGAAGGATTATCATGAAGGCGACGCCGTCGCGCCGCGTCGAAGGGAATCGAAGGCGCTGCGGCCGGAGCGGGGCCACGGCGGAGGGGCGCGGTGCCGTCGCACCGCGTCGGACGACGAACACCGCGGCCGGTTCCGGGCCGCGGAGAGACGGGAAGACCGGCGGCTCGCCGGGCCGCCAGTGTCAGAAGACGGAAGGGGACCGGCTTTGCCGGTCCGTTGAAGAAGAACCGGCCGGCCAGGTGGGCCGGCCGGAAGGGGAAAACCGAGGGAATTTAATTCCCCCGGTCAACTCAAATGCCCCCCACCCCATTTATGAGGGGGGAAGTTTCTTTAAGGGGGGCAGGCGGCCCCCCAGTTTCTCACGAAGCAGGCCCCCATGAGGGGGGCCGGTTTTCACAAAAGGCGCGGCCTCAGCCGCGCCGCCAGAGAGGAGGCGGGGGCCTTGCCCCCCGCGCACTACACCCGTGCGGTGCCAGGCCACACCGCCGCCGGCCGGGCCGCGCCGCCACGCCGGGTCGTGCCGCCGCGCCGGACCGCGCCGCCACGCCGGGCCGCGCCGGACCCGGACCCCCCGTTTTCAAAATGATTTCAGTCTTTTGGCCATAACTTGAGCCATGTACCTCCGATCGACGAACCGTCAGCGGCATTGTGATTCTTGGATCGAGACGGTCGATTCGGTATATTACACTCAGGGTTTCGGAACACTTTGAGTTTGGCCGGGTTGGTTCGTACACGAAACCAACCGGGCCTTCGGAGCGGAAACGCTCATATCTTGAGCTACGGACGTCCGATTGACGTGCCGTCAGCTTTGTTGTGTTCCTCTTAGTGAGAAGGATCTTTTGGCATACTCCGCCCGAGGTTTGGATGCAGGTGGAGTACGGTCGGGTTGGTTTTTCCTTAAAAACCAACCGGGCCCCTAGGACGAAAAAGCCAATAACTCTCAGACCGGGCGTCCGATCGACGTGCCGTCTGTTGCGTTGAGACCCCTATGATGAGACGGTACGTTGAGATTCTTCTTCGTGGGACTTTGAGATACCTGGAGTATCGACCAGTAGCTCGTGGAGCGGACCCTCCCGGAGACGAGCGTGTGGAGTACGGAGACCGGGTAGCTGACTGAGACCCGACGACTGCTGATCGGACGACTCAGTGTGTTACAGAGGTGCGCTTGGTTGTAGCGGCACAGGGGTGCGCTTGGATGTAGCGGCAGACCCACGACAGAGGTGCGCTTGGTTGTAGCGGCACATGGGAGCGTTTGGTTGTAGCGGCAGACCCACGACAGAGGTGCGCTTGGTTGTAGCGGCACATGGGAGCGCTTGGTTGTAGCGGCAGACCCACGACAGAGGTGCGCTTGGTTGTAGCGGCGCATGGGAGCGCTTGGTTGTAGCAGTTGGCCCGCGGTACTCGTCAGGAGGAGCACCTCAGCAGTCTTAGGTTAGTGAGCAGTACCTCGGAGTTGTGACAAGACCACTGTACACTCCAGAGACGGAGCTCTTCAATAGTTACAGTTTCGATAATGAAAATCCTGGTTTGAGCTGAGACATTTGACCTTTGTGTTTACCTCATGATTGAGATGGGTCACTTGATAACTTAGGTATATGTATGGGCATATACCTGAGTAGTGGTTATCCGTTGATTTCATGACCTTTGTGTTTACCTCATGATTGAGATGGGTCACTTGATAACTTAGGTATATGTATGGACATATAGCTAAGTAGAGGTTATCTGTTGAGATCTTCTTTGTGGTTATCCTTTGTTGGTTTAGTGAGACCTTGAGGGTCTCAGGATCCCTACTGAGTATCGTTATACTCACCCCTGCACGGGCTATGCCCGCACCTCGTTGTGTTGGTTGCAGATGACGGGCAATGCTGACAGAGGCCGAGTGCTCGAGGACTGGACAGTACCTAGAGGTGGACTATTACGACGAGATGGTACCCGGAGGAGGACCTCACGACGAGACGGTACCCAGAGGTGGACGTGACGACGAGGCGGTACCCGGAGGTGGACCACTGGGCGGGACATACTCGGAGCAGACGGCGGGACCCAAGGAGCAGAGGAGCTATCTGTACCCACCCTTCAGGTGGGATTCCAGTGGACAGCTCGGCGTACCAACTTTACTTTTCAGTTGCTATTTTTCCCTTTCGAGTTGTACTTTACAGTTGGGCTTGTATTTCCGGCCCCTTTTTACTTTCTGCACTTACTGTTGTATTCAGTGTTTACTTCTTCCGCTTGTTCTCTGTGTGATTGTTTACTTTACAAAGGCAATGCCTCCCCTTTTACCGGGATTTACGCCTTGGTGCTAGTCGCCAGCCCCTGGTCTATGGAAGGCGGGCTTGGGGTAGTCACGTCACGGGCCCCGAGGACGGGTCGTGACAAATTGGTATCAGAGGAGTTCGGTTCTACCGAGAACTCTGATCTTTTCTATGTGAAGCAATAATGTTTAGTGTATTGAGTGTGGTTATCAGTCCAGGGAGTCCAGTGTTGGTGCGGCGGCCGACGTATCCGTACACCAGGACCCTGACTTCTGATTTCCGACTTAATGCACGAAAACATTGATTGCATGTGTGTTTCAAAGTTTTCTTTGTGATTACTTTGTATCAGCTCACCAGGTATACTGTTCTGACCGTGGCGCACCTGATTCCTTTTCAGGATGGCCCCACGACGGCAGCCAGCTAGGGTTCCGAGAGTCGAGTGTGACGACAGCCCGCCGAGCGATGAGGCCTCGGTGGAGGACCATTTGTCAGCAGTGGCACCAGCGGTAGTTTTATCCGCCGAGCCCCCGATACTTCCAGCACCAGCCGCTGACGATGCACGTCGCCTCAGCGCACTGCATGAGTTTCAGCGCCAGCGACCGCCCAGGTTCCACGGGGAGACGGACCCTCAGGCAGCTGAGGACTGGCTGGAGGCAGTCGTGCAAGTTTTCAGGCTAGTGAGGACACCAGCAGACCTCATGGTGATCCTCGCTGCGAGCCTACTGCACGCAGCAGTGGGCAGATGGTGGAGCTTGATGCTCCAGGTGAACGATGAGGCATCTCTTCTTTGGACGGACTTTGAGAGCCTCTTCCGCTCGGAGTTCATCCCAGCCACCCTTCGTGCGGTGCGTATCCAGGAGCTTCTTCAGCTGCGGCAGGGCAGCATGACGGTCGCTCAGTACTCGGCGAGATTTACTGATCTCTCGCGCTACTCGACCGACATGGTACGGGACCCATTCTTCCGGGCCCGGACCTTCGAGCAGGGACTGAGGCATGAGATCAGGGCTTCGATGATCTCCCTCAACATTCCGACTCAGGCAGGGGTGTTGGAGCGAGCCCTCTTAGTGGAGAGTTTCCTTGCTGAACAGTCTCGAGCAGCAGGACCCACCACTTACCGGCATGCGGCATAGTCTTCTGCAGCGGGCAGTAGACGGATGACGTAGGGGACAGGAGGACATGGGAGAGCTCAGCTTCAGGCAGTTGAGGCCTTCGATCATGGGGCTCCGGGAGTAGATGGACAGGAGCGGGACTAGCTCTAGACCTGGAGACTTTTGTTCATGTTGCTTCTAGTTTTGTTGATGTATGTTTGTAGATGCTTTGTGTCTTTGTACTTGAGCTGCATTAATAAAAGACACCTTTTCTTGTGGCATTTACTTCCCTGTCCTCTCTTGTGTTGTTACTAAGAGGTTCTGGATTATACCGTTGACTTGACCCTCACTTGAGAAGTACCTACTGGAGGAGACCCAGTTACCACACACTGATGCCGACAGTGTGACTCAACCCTTGGAGGCGAGAGTAACGGTTGGATCTCTTTGTAGTAGCGTCGAGGCCTTACGACGTCATCCTTGGTATGGGTTAGTATCATCCATGTCGGGATTGACAGTATTAGGCGAAGAACGTGGTTCATCTAGGGAATGAGACCAGATTTCTCTTATCGGCAAAGAAAAAATCATAGCAGCTCTTGTGGGACCAGAGGTGGTCTAGGCCACGACAGAGAAGGTCCAGGTCATCTAGGAGCGGATGAGGACAGCTCAGAGCCGACAAAAGTCATACGCTGACAGGAGGCGGAGGCCACTTGAGTTCGAGGATGGCGACCACGTCTTCTTGCGGGTCTCACCTCGACGTGGTATACGGAGATTTGGCCGTGGCGGCAAGTTATCTCCGCGCTTCATCGGACCCTTCCAGGTCCTCAGCAGGATTGGCGAGGTGGCTTATTTCTTGGCTCTACCACCTCAGTTGCACTGGGTGCACGACGTCTTCCACATATCTCAGCTGAGGAGGTACGCGCATGACCCGACGCACATCTTTGACCATGGGGAGCTTGACATCGACGATGGGGCGACTTTTACGGAGGTCCCGGTGGAGATAGAGGATCAACAGGAGTGGGTCCTATGTGGGCGATCGATTCCTCTTGTGTGCATCAGATGGAAGCACGAGAATCTCCAGGAGAGCACATGGGAGCGGGAGGCTCAGATGCGTACTCAGTACCCTCATTTGTTTCCCTAGTTTTTGATGTATCTTTACGGGGACGTAAAGCCCTGAGGTGGGAGTAATGTAAAGACCCGTAAAAATTCAAGGGAAATTTTTTTTTCTTAATTTTCTTTGGAATTTTACAAGAGCGTGGTTTCTGACGGCACCTGATTCCGAGGCCCGGTGTGCCCGGAATCAATTTCGGAAGTTTTGGCTCGGGTACGTTCAGTGAAAGAACGAGCGGGAAATTCTAACTTTTGATCCGGTGCTCGGAATTGAAATCCGAGGACACCGATGAACTTGCAGCGCCGATATTCACTTAAGGAGACCTTTTCCGAAGTTGCATTTTTTACGGGACGAAAGTTAGTTTTTGGGAGAATTATAAAAAAGTTAAAAAAAATGTGGAACACTTTTTATTTTTCTTACTTGTTGGTTAACTCCTTTCAAAGGAAGTTAAAGGTGGGACCCACATCCACTTAACCTCCCTTGGTAGGATTAAGTGTGGTGGGGCCCACACGAAACCCAACTTTCCATCTCCTCTCAAAACTCCCTTAACTCCCCTTTTTAAATGAAATTGACAACTTAGCTTATTAATTGGGTTGAGTTGTTTTTACTTTTTCAAAACTTTGAAATTCAAAAAGGTTTGGTTGAGTAAATAAAATAAGCTCTTAGCTTATTTTATTTGGTGAGAATTCTCTAGCCTCTTGAGAGTTTTGAAGCCTTCTCCTTATCCTTCTCCTTATTCTTCTTCTTCTTCAAGCTTGAAGAAGAACGCGAAGAACCTTCGAGCTTCGACGAAGAACGCCGTTCCTCTCTTCTTCGTAGCCGATTGTATCCGAAGATCGACGACGCCTTCCGTGTCAACGAAAGGGAACGCCGCTTCCTCCTCGGACTTCCTTCGTCGGCTTATGAAGATTCTCCAACGACGTACCTCTTCAGACGTACCTCTTTGTCATCGGATTTGACGAACGATTACCGCGACGCCCGACCTCCGCGACGTTGTCTTCCGCGGGTCGTTGACGATCTTCGAACTTGAACCCATGGTAGGGGTTTGTTGTGGTTTATTTCTTTACTCTCGTTCTTGGTCCTAGAATGATAATATTGTGATTAAATATTTAAGAGTTATCATCTTACGAGAGGGGGGTCGGACCGCACAAACACGGCCGAATTCCCCCTCCTTTGTTCTTGGTTATTTATATAATCTTGTGGATGAACGAGAAGGCGTGGTGCCGTCGCACCACACGGGAATCGCCCGGCTTATTTACGCAACACCGTCGCGCCGCGTTGAAGGGAATCGAAGGCGCCGCGGCCGGAGCGGGGCCGCGGCGGAGGGGCGCGGTGCCGTCGCACCGCGCCGGACGACGAACACCGCGGCCGGTTCCGGGCCGCGGCGAGACGGGAAGACCGGCGGCTCGCCGGACCGCCGGTGTCGGAAGCCGGAAGGGGACCGGCTTTGCCGGTCCGTTGAAGAAGAACCGGCCGGCCAGGTGGGCCGGCCGGAAGGGGAAAACCGAGGGAATTTAATTCCACCGGTCAACTCAAATGCCCCCCCATTTATGAGGGGGGGGGGGTTTCTTTAAGGGGGGCAGGCGGCCCCCCGGTTTCTCACGAAGCAGGCCCCCATGAGGGGGGCCGGTTTTCACAAAAGGCGTGACCTCAGCCTCGCCGCCAGAGAGGAGGCGGGGGCCTTGCCCCCCGCGCGCTGCACCCGTGCGGCGCCAGGCCGCACCGCCGCCGGCCGGGCAGCGCCGCCGCGCCGGACCGCCGCCGGCCGGGTCGGGTCGCACCCGGGTCGGGTCGACCCGGTTCGGGCCGACCCAGGGGGGGTCGGGCCGGGTCGGCCCTAACCCGGACCCCCCATTTTCAAAACGATTTCGGTCTTTTGGCTATAACTTGAGCCACGGACCTCCGATCGACGAACCGTTAGCGGCATTGCGATCCTTGGATCGATACGGTCGATTCAGTATATTACACTCAGGGTTTCAGAACAATTTGAGTTCGGTCGGGTTGGTTCGTACACGAAACCAACCGGGCCTCCGGAGCGGAAACGCTCATATCTTGAGCTACGGACGTCCGATTGACGTGCCGTCAGCTTTGTTGTGTTCCTATTAGTGAGAAGGATCATTTGGATTACTCTGCCCGAGGTTTGGATGCAGGTGGAGTATAGTCGGGTAGGTTTTGCCTTAAAAACCAACCGGGCTCCTGGGACGAAAAAGCCAATAACTCTCAGACCGGGCGTCCGATCGACGTGCCGTCTGTTGCGTTGAGACCCCTATGATGAGACGGTCCTTTGAGATTCTTCTTCGTGGGACTTTGAGATACCTGGAGTATCGACCAGTAGCTCGTGGAGCGGACCCTCCCGGAGACGAGCGTGCGGAGTACGGACACCGGGTAGCTGACTGAGACCCGACGACTGCTGATCGGATGACCCGATGTGTTACAGAGGTGCGCTTGGTTGTAGAGGCACAGGGGTACGCTTGGTTGTAGCGGCAGACCCACGACAGAGGTGCGCTTGGTTGTAGCAGCACATGGGAGCGCTTGGTTGTAGCGGCAGACCCACGACAGAGGTGCGCTTGGTTGTAGCGGCACATGGGAGCGCTTGGTTGTAGCGGCAGACCCACGAAAGAGGTGCACTTGGTTGTAGCGGCACATGGGAGCGCTTGGTTGTAGCAGAAGACCCACGACAGAGGTGCGCTTGGTTGTAGCGGCACATGGGAGCGCTTGGTTGTAGCAGTTGGCCCGTGGTACTCGTCAGGAGGAGCACCTCAGCAGTCTTAGGTTAGTGAGCAGTACCTCGGAGTTGTGACAAGACCACTGTACACTCCAGAGACGGAGCTCTTCAACAGTTACGGTTTCGATAATGAAAATCCTGGTTTGAGCTGAGACATTTGACCTTTGTGTTTACCTCATGATTGAGATGGGTCACTTGATAACTTAGGTATATGTATGGGCATATACCGGAGTAGTGGTTATCCGTTGATTTCATGACCTTTGTGTTTACCTCATGATTGAGATGGGTCACTTGATAACTTAGGTATATGTATGGGTATATACCTAAGTAGAGGTTATCTGTTGAGATATTCTTTGTGGTTATCCTTGTTGGTTTAGTGAGACCTTGAGGGTATTGGGATTCCTACTGAGTATCGTTATACTCACCCCTGCACGGGCTATGCCCGCACCTCGTTGTGTTGGTTGCAGACGACGGGCAATGCTGACAGAGGCCGAGTGCTCGAGGACTAGACAGTACCTGGGGGTGGACTATTACGACGAGATGGTACCCGGAGGAGGACCTCATGATGAGATGGTACCCAGAGGTGGACGTGATGACGAGGCGGTACCCGGAGGTGGACCACTGGGCGGGACATACTCGGAGCGGACGACGGGACCTGAGGAGCAGAGGAGCTATCTGTACCCACCCTTCAGGTGGGATTCCTGTGGACAGCTCGGCGTACCAGCTTTACTTTTTAGTTGCTATTTTTCCCTTTCGAGTTGTACTTTACAGTTGGGCTTGTATTTCCAGCCCCTTTTTACTTTCCGCACTTACTGTTGTATTCAGTGTTTACTTCTTCCGCTTGTTCTCTGTGTGATTGTTTACTTTACAAAGGCAATGCCTTCCCTTTTACCGGGATTTATGCCTTGGTGCTAGTCGCCAGCCCCTGTCCTATGGAAGGCGGGCTTGGGGTAGTCACGGCACGGGCCCCGAGGACGGGTCGTGACATAAAATCTCTTCATTAGTAAAATAATGTGTTAGAAGGTTTTTCATCATATCTAAAACCACTGATTCAATATAAAAAACAGTATTGTGTGAACCAATAGACCCCCTTACATTAAAATATCCTAATCAAAAATATTGATAAGATCATGGACACCCTCTCATCGGATACCTGTCTACCCATGAAATCAGTGAGGTAAGAAATTGAGTTTCTTCAGTACCTCATAAAGGCTTTCTATTTGAAATAAAAGGAATTAGATTCATTATCTTTGATATAGGATTCTTGACCGTGTATAGACCAAAATATTTCATTAATTATAAGTGCCTCCTCCAGTTCTTAATCTATTCATGAGATAATGGAGATAATAGAATCAGAAGGGGGAAAGAATACCTCCCTTTTAATTTTCATTCAATGACATCACATTGTATATCAAGATGAAGAAATTTAAGATTACTCCAATATTTATATTTTTATTCCATGTGTTGGATATTCATTTAAATTTTCGGATCCCCAACCTTATAATATGATTGGATCTCATTTTTTTCAATGTACGTCACCCAGATGCTCTCGAACCTAAAGATTATTTCATTGCATGGATTCCTTGAACCCAATTATATGTCAATGTGGATTGGAAAATGGTCTGATGTGGAAGGATCATGATGAGAGACTTGGAAAAAATTGAAAAGGTTAATATAATTATCCCACCACATAATTTTTTCCAATAATTATGTAATGTGGGTTATTTAAAACATCTCATAAAACCATGTAAAAGGGTTTCCATAACATCTCAGATAATCCAGCCCTACCAAATATGTTTCTTGCTTGAAATACAACATTGATTCCTAATGTTTTCACACTCCCGTATTATTTTTATTTTGAAATATAATTTCATTTAAATCCCCCCAAAAAAGACAAAAAATGTGGTTGTTCCCCTAAAGGGTTTTGAGTTACTTATAAGAGTTCCCATTCTTCCTATGGGAGGGACACAAATAAAATCCTACAAAATCCCACACGGGTGCATGTAGATGATGGATGAATGCACCAATGTGGTTTAGAGAGAGGTATTAAACCCTAAAATCTACCTCCTCCCTCTATAGATGATCTAGTTAACAGGAATGGAATTGTTGAGATTCTAAGAAATAACCAATTAGACCATCATTTTGGAAATACCATCTATGTCCTTGGTTTCTAATATGTTTTCATATAGAAAAACCACAATAGGGATAATTTTAATGCAATGAAATTTGAACATCTGAACTGATCATGGGTTTCCAAGCCCATAGTAGTTCAAATATTGAATTTTCATGGGGATAGGAATGTCACAACCCATCCCTTGGGGCCTGAGCTATGACTACCCCAAGCCTGAATCCAAAAGGCTAAGGGTTTGTGAATAGAACTGAATGCATTATCCCATGAGTGAGGGAAATTTTTCTAAGTACCTCTACACACACACACACAACCACATCCCAATCATCTATAAAGTAAAAAATCCATTCCATTAAAAATAATACATAAATGTTACAAAATGTGAGTCAATGGTCCAGAATAGAAACTCAAAAAAAGAAAAACTATAAACAGAGATGTATAAAAGATATATGTAAGACGTTTGCAGTAGACCCTAACTGAAGGATAGGCATACAGTGGCTGTCAGAAGCTATGTATGTATGTTCTGCCTATCGTATCTGACTATGCGCTACCTGGTCTCAGGCCACCGAGGTCTCTGTCGTAGCACCAATCATCTACTCCAGAAAAAACTCATGCGGGAAAAAACTGTGCATGGGTGACTAATAAAATACTTAGAGGAGATCCCGAAACACACGGTAAATACCAAAAAGGAATGTATGCACAATTTACTATAATCTTATGTAGGTATAATCTATAATAAAGAATGAAAAAACTTTTAGTCTGACACTAAACATCTTGGGCTACTAATGTACTCATCCCTAATGAGTGCCATGGGTCTGCTAGGTCACACCGATCCACTCCTCAATATGAGTTTGTCGGGGCAGACATAGACACCTCCCACTATGTCTATCATGATGAGATACACATCCCTGATGAGTATCGTGGGTCTTCTGGGTCATAAATAGGAGCTCCCATCGTGGGCCTTCTGGGTCACATAGATCAGCATTCCACTTATGTCGTCATAGATGGTCCACACAAGGCCTCATTTTAGTAGTCTTATGGTCTCAGTCAGCTACTAGATTCCCCCACTTAACATACTTGATTAAAAAATAATCCAATCCTCAATCCAATCATCACATCTCAACTTCCATGAATGTATCCGTAGAACATTTAAAAATATTCCCCTCACTGGGAGGGTTCTAATTCCACAAACTGCTCACCCATCAGACGCCATGTCTAAATGATATGGGAATTTTAGTAAACAAGGGTCGGTTGGGACTGGGCCTAGTCTGACCTAGTCAAACTAACCTGACCAACTGGCATGGGAGTCATGCATGACCCAGTCTCGTTTGACTGACCCAACCTATCCTATTTTGGGTCTGGGTCGGCCCGGTCCAGCATGGCCACTAGTCGAGGCCCATTGGGCCATGTTGGACCCGACCAAGTTCGGCCGTGGATCCAACCCACCAGGTTTCCCATCATCCTTGTTCCATCTAGCCAAGCCCACAATAGGCATTCTGGTTCATTTCAATCCTGAGCCACCCAACAGCCCCATTTTATCCTACTAGCCAGGCCTACAAAAAGCTGGATGGCTTGTGTTCTAGCATAGGCTTCCAAGTGGCCTGGTTTTATCCCCCCAGCCCAAAAAAATTGGGTCTTCTTGTCTTCCATCTTGGACCACCCAGGGGCCCGATTCCCACCCCCAGTCTAGCCAAAACATCAAGCTGGATTCCTCCCACATGGATTCCATCTAGGAATCCTGTTTGAGCATGACGCGACCGGCTGAAGCCAGTCTCCCCTGGTACTGCACGTGGTCACTACTGGACCGTAAACCTATGCACCAAGTCCCGCACAGTGCGTGATGCTCGACTAATGCAGCAAGGTGGCCACTTCCCCCACTTCCATCCTACGGCCCCCATGCATCACCGTTTCGGCATGAACCAGTGACAACCTCCACCTCGGTGCGCCTTCGTGGTAGGACGCCACCTGCCCGTGGTTGGTGCCGCACACCCCCACTTTCGATTTCACACATAGGCATGTGGGTGGTTCCTTCCACGAACCATCAGGTCTAATACGATGGTTCATTACTTGAACTGTATGCCCCTGCAGCCTCCATGGGGTGTCATCTTCCCTGCTCGTGTCTCGAGATTTCTTTGTATCCAATTTGGAGGCATGGTCACAAAGAACCCATGAGAAACAAAATACATAAGAATCATGGCATTGATCATGTCGGGTCAATTCCTCCAAATATTAGTTTTTTTTGGAAACATTGGGTGAGGAGATTAAGGTACTATCAACAAAATGACCTCGATGAAATCCATGAGATAGATACACACATGAAAGAACAAGTTACCCGTGGATCAACCTGTCCATGGTTTGATCCACATTAATTTTTTTAGATAGAAGAACAGGGAAATGAAAATCTAAAACTAAACCCATACCTCAGGAATCTTTGATCGGAGGTAAAGGCTCATTGCAGATGTTTATCCGTCCGCGGGGATTTATGATCCGTTCGAAGGGGTTGGCATTTATTAGTTCTAGATCTGTTACCCAAGGTGTTTTCACCATTTAATCTATTCTACGACTTTCATTGTTGGAGATAATTCTCTCTTCGTTGTTCAAAATAATTAAAAATCTAAATATGTTTCTCCAACCGCATCATCTCATTAAAAGAGAAACGTTTCGCTGTGTTTCTGTAATAATTAGTCATCACATCATTACGCTGTTTCATTTTTCAAAATATAATTTTTTAAGCTTCATTTAAAGACTCATTTCACTAATTAATTAATGGAATGAAACATTCATCTCATCACCACATTGCAATTAAACAATTTTTGAGTAAAATAATATTTTTAATTTTATTTTATTTTTCTTAAAATGACCAAAAATTAACTTTTTCAATCGACCTGCACCGGTCGAGGTTAGGTATATTCTTAGGTAATGTCTTCCTTCTGGATACAATGGTACCCTCATAATTTTAATCTAAGAATCCATTGGGACGTTTTAAAAACTCCACATGGATTCCATTTCAATTCTCATTAAAATATCCAAATCTATATTTCACCCTCAACCCACATGGGTCATGGTTAGGTCCCACCTAAAGGAAAAAGACCATCATGAGCTCAATAATACTCTCATATATTCAATCTGAGTTACTATTTCAGATTTATTTGGATTTTTAAATAACAAAATTTTCACTTAATTATTTTATTTTTGGCCAAAAACAAACATCCACTATTGGCCCATGCATGCCAACATTAGGACCATTCTAGGAGAATCATGATGCTCTGAGTTCAATGATTCCCTCGGATTTTTTTACCTAAAAACTGGTATAAAATTTAGAAAAAATTTCCCATAATATAATATAATGAACCTCAAAAAATTTCAAAAATAATTTTCATCCACTCCGAGCCTCAGAATTATGTGTGTTCATTGAGATTGGTCTCCAAATATTCCCATTTCATTAAAAAAAATCATTGAATTTTGGGGTATTACATTACTCCACCATTTTAGGGATTTATGTCCTAGTAAATGGAATTAAAGGCTAATCAAATATGATGGGGTATTAAGCATGAATCTAAGCCCCCACTCTCATGTGCTCTCATGGAGATTTCTATGCTTCCAACGAACGCGCACTGGAGGAATCCACCACCCACGAAGGATCCACTCGTGTCAATCCTCTCTCTCTACTGGGAACTACACAAAAATCACCCCATCATCAATGTTCATCTCACCCTAGTTAATTATGTGTGATGGATCATGCACGTACCTCCTCAATTACAACTTTTGGAAAACATCATGCACTCGGTGCACCTGTGAAGGATGATCTAGGCAGTACACCACCTCAAAAACTCTGATCAGAATCCAAAAGGGCTGATGAACCTCATAGATTTCTTGCTTCCCCGTCCAAATCTCCACATCCATCATCGATAAGAGACTTGTCCCAAAATGTGGCCCCCTCCTTGAATTCCAAGGGTCATTGTTTCCTATCAGTATATGACTTCTGTCATCTATGTGCAGTCTTCATCCACTCTTGGATGACCTGAACCTTCTCACTGGTATCCTATACTATGTCAGGATCTATGTGTACTAACTCCCATGGGTATTTCCATCATGATGGTGACCTGCACGTTCATCCATAGGACTCCTCAAATTGTTCCATACCGATGGCGGAGTAGTTGTTTTTGTTGTACACAATCTCCACCAGTGGTAGGTGGTCCTGCCAACTATGCCCAAAATCAAGGACAGAAGCACGAACATGTCCTCCAAGGTATGTATGGTTTTGGGACCACTTGGTGTATAAGTTGTATTTTTTGTCTATGGGATTCAATAATGTTAAAATTTAAGAAGTAAATACAAAGTGAATGGAGATTTATTAATGTAAAAATCCATAGAGAATAGTTATACATTGATAGCAATGGATTCCACGCTTGGGAATTTCTCTAGGTTGTTACAAATTAGAAGATTGAAGAAATGATCTTCAAATGTTTAATTTTTTTTTAATGTGTGACAAAACATTTACAACATTGAAGTAGAATCCTTTTACTGATGATTGAAGAACTTTGGATTTGATAATCCAAAAAGGAAAGGAGGATGAAAAAACAGAGTGGAATGAGCTTGGAATTTGAAGTTGGTTTCCATGCATGTGTGTTATGTTATAAGGTGGTCAAGAATGTTTACACTAGTATTTTTATGTGGCCACTTAAAAAATAGGCCAACCATTCAAGGACCACAGAGGCCTTTTACCTTAGTCACATGCTTAACTTGAGTGTCAACTATACCCAAGGGAATCCCTAAGGCTAGCCCCACAAGAGTCACAGACCGTGCGGGCCGTGAATAAGCTCACAAGTGAACGAATGGTGGTGAAACCATGTGGTGAGTGCATAGTGCCACTAAAAGAATGCACAGAGGAGGAAGAGGTGGAACTAAGAGGTTACTCACAGATAACTAGTGGAGGCCAACACTGATGGGGGTAGACGAGATTTCCAAACCGATGCTTAGATGAATTGATTGATAAACGACGCCTCTCCTGTATCACCGTTTCGATGTGGGAAAACATTTTAAAAAACTAAGATGTAATCTCATCCACTCATCTCTTCTAATATCTCAGTCAACCATCCAATCAGTCACACAATCTAATCATCAAATAATTGTTTCTCATTTGATCTCACTCCCTTCATATTTCAACCCGAACTGTTCGATGCTCCGGTAGTAGTGTCATCGTCATCCTCCACCACTACTCAATGCCACTGCTGAGTCTCCACCGGAGATGATAAATAATCATGACCAAACTATCTTGGATTATTATTTTGACACTATGATCATTTTTTAAGTGCACTAAAGAAATTAATTCATCATACAACAATCATGCATGCATAAAATGTGGAGAAGAAGCTTCAGCCGAGGCAAAAAAAATTCCACAGCCACAAAAATCCATATAAGATTCATACATGATAATCATGCATTAGATCATGACTCCATTAAAAAATATAGGAACCCACATTCAAAAAAAGGAAACATTCCGCAAGTATTGTAATATCTTCACCCATAGGTTTGAAGAATTTCAAAACCCTTTAAATCCTGAGCATTTAAACTGAAATCCTCATGGCCTCTCACATAGTTTCTTAATGCGATAGTTTAACTCTTCTATCTAATATAAGAAGCCAGACACAATCCGAGAGATGCAGATTCTCCCACATACCTGAGAGATCATATTTTCATAAAATAGAGAAACTACCTTTGCACTACTTCTCAAAGAGAATCAAGGAGTTCTTTAAGTCCTCTTCTCTCCGAAGAGGAGTACCCATGAGTGGTTGATAAGTGATTTTCACTTTCAATCCACATCATGAAGAACTTGATCATGTAAAAAAATGATTATTTTTTCAAAACCCTCGATGTAATTTATGAAAGTCATGCCATTGTGATCATGTTCTTGAGACACTCTCTCACTAAGCTCTGCGAAATAGGAATAATTGTGCACCGCATAAGAACCACACATCCTTGCATGAATAACGTATCCCGTGGAAACTCTATTCTCAAGAGGTGAAAAAGAACCATATAATGTATGAATAATGATACACTAGAATATGTAGGGGTTCATGATTTGATGAAGAAGGGGAGAAAAGGACATCAAACATTCAGGCACGCATGAGTTTTTTTAAGAAGACTGAGGTCATGATTGAGTGTTTGAAGAAATATTTAGAAACAAGAAAAAGGTTTCACTAATTCAGTTTTGAAGAAAAACATATATAAACCTAAATAAATACCCTAACTATGTGTAAGATAATTAATGGAATGAAAATAGAAGAGTTAGTGTGGGTGTGTGCTTAAAGAACTACACCCATTAGGGTTTTCACACAGGGGTGAGAAGAAGTTAGTGGAATCACCTCATGCATGATCATGCACAGATGAAGACAATTATAGAATGAATGCAAATTTTTTGTGAACACTTGTAATGAAGAAGAAGAAGAAACAAGTGGGAGATAAGAGTTTATCCTAAATGTCATATGCACGATCACATGCATTCATAAACAAGGGATGGAAGAATTGATTCAGATGATACCAAGTGAACAAATCTTCATTGCCTAAATAATCATATTTGTGTATGTGATTATATCCATTAAGAGAGATGAAGAATAGTGTAGTTGGTTGTTGCACTAAGAAGAAGAAAAAATACATCAAGTGCAGTTGGTATTGCTTTCCTACTGCTTTTCATGTAATCAAGTGAAGAGAACCAAATAAGACCAAGAGAAAAACCTAGCTTTCAAGAAGGAATAATACTGTCTCTACCAATATTATAAACACCCCTATTGAGGCTAACATTTGGACTACGATATCTTCTTTCTTGGGAAGAATATTGTTTCCCACCCCCTCAAAAGTGTAGGGACACACACTAACTAGAGGATTGTTTTCCAAGTCACTCCACTGTAACAGAGTATCAAATTATAATGGGGAATCCATGCACTAGTCATTCAGATGCATGGAAAAGACCTAGCTGGTCTTATTTAGTAGTGAACCACGAAAAAATAATGTGTGCATATTTTTATAGCTTTATATTATTTCATGTGACAGGGAAAATAGAATAAGAGAATCAAGATCCTAAAATAACAATATGTATTGGGATAGAAATTTTTAATTCATTTAAAATGTCCCCAACACTTATTCAACCCCCCCTAAGTGTTAGGTATATCCCAAGCTAGTCCTCTCTATTGGTATCATATTGATAGGATCACCTCTCTTAGATTATCTAGAGTGAAGGTATTCTATTTTAAAGATTTGAGTTTCTTTCATGAGTTATCAAAGATGTGAACTTTCAGTGAAGATTCAGTTATCTCTGAGCAGAAGTCTATATCTACCAAGACCACGATGAATAGGAAAAAGAAAGAGAAGAGATATATGAAGAAGAAGTCCCTCTTATCTAAAGAATAGGAATCATCTGGTTCTCCATATTTGGATAACATTGAAGACAAACCATACTTCAAAAGTAATGAGAAGGAGGCTCATGTCACCACCAAGAAAATAGACAACATTACTATATCCTGTGATCAAGAGGTATGTGCTAGTACATTTTGAAATTATTCTCATGATGAAAATTCTATCACATGTTGTTATGATCAATCGACAACTTCTCAAGAAATATCAGTTTTATAGATAAATATAGATTATGCATGGTATTCCTAATGAATGTAAATCCTAGGTTTTTGGAGTATTTCAATTCATGTAGGAAAATATCAATCAGTTGGAAGAAGAAAATGGTGTTTTAGAGAATGGATTAGAAGAAACAATTGTTGAATGTTTAATGTTATCAAGACAAGTTGGTGCCTTTGAAGCATCAAAGAGGGGATTTGAATTAATTTCTTCAATGTGGATCAAATATGTTGAAGAAAAAAAGGGAGTAAAAAATAATCTATAGGAGTATATGTACGAACTACAAGATGACCTAAAAAAGAGAAATTATGTCACGGTAGTATATTTAGAAAATGACTCCATGAAGATCAAAGGACTTTAATATTTGTTACAAAACTATATAATGATGCATGAAGATGATTTTGAAAGATTAAAGAAGGCTAGTGAAGAGAAGTTGACAATGATTAAAGATCAGGAATTCATTATTAATATGAGATGTCTATATTTGGAATCAAAATTGACCAATCATGAGAAGTCACATATTGACTCTCCAAAAAAAGAAGAAAAAAATTGATGCCAGTACTCAATGCTTGCTGGAGGATTCTAATATCAAAATAACTTTAACATGTGATGAGAAGATCATGGCTTCACTAATTGATCTATCATAAGAATATGAGAAAGTGTAGGTACCATCAATACCAACTCGTACTAATGTTTCAAAAAAAGTTTATAAAAAAAGTGCAAGTGGGATGAAACATTATAAACAAGAGTGGATGAAGAAAAGTGAAGAGGTACCTATCACCATGTATAGGGTGAATTGGAAGAGGAGTTTAGAAGATATATCCCCATAGAAAGCACAAAATATCAATATGAAGATTCAATAACCTTATAAAGAAGAAGTCATGATGTCCAGGTTTGTTGGTCAATGCTGTTGCAGTAATAGATTTGGGCATTGTGAACTGGATTATTGGTATAATTCCTTAAATGTAAAAGCAATGAAAAACCACATATCAAGGGGGAGAAAGTAGATAAGATGAAGTTACATACACATATCTAAAAGCATCTGTATACTTCCAATAGATTTGGAATGGTAGATAACATCTGTGATGTATGTAATTAGAGTGGCCACATGAATGGTGCATGTTCATTTCAATAGGTACCCCACGATAATATGAAAAGAAAATCACAAGAGATGGCTACGAAAGAAAAATCATCCTCAGGAAGTAGTCAAAAGAATGTTTGAAAAGAAAACACTCTAAATAATACTCTAAGGAGAAAATTTGAGAAGTCCATGGATTGTAAATCAAAGAAGTTGAAGTGTGGTTAATCAAAATGTACAACTAAGAAGCATTCCACTCAAAATAATACATGTATAATATCAAAAATTGATGCCATAGTCCCTAATGAATTATTGGTGGGTTGGAAAAAATATATGGAAATAATGAGAGAAATAGAAGATGTATTGATATCCACACAATCACAGTCTGTATTGAAGATATGTTGTGTAAGTTTAAAGAATAGAGCATATGGGTTGAGAAGATTATCTCAACCGTGTTTTTCACATTGATAGGTAAAGAAGGATCCTCATTATTCCCTTAATTCATTATGTATTGTATTCTTTCTTATTATATTAGGAATTTAAGGTTAAGAATATCACAAGGAGAACCTAAGATTTAGTGATGAGAAGTGTTCCCTTTAGGGGGAGACACCTGAAAATGCTACCAGATTCATTATCTCAATCAGTATCAACATCAGTTGATATAAAATTCAATCACTCTGAATATTTTCTGAAGATCATGTCATTGGAAAAGGTATATCTTATCATAATATCTTATCCTTTGTTACTCAAAATAATGATCTTTTTTACAAAGGGGGGTTAACTAAGTCATTCGAGGACATAAGAAGATTGAAAGTGCCCCAAGGCCACTTATCCTACCAATTGAACTTGAATGTTGTTGATCCTTTGGTTTGAGAAATTTTAGGAGATTTAGATTGATTATTTCATATGAAACATATTATCCTAAGAATAGAATTAAAGTGGAAATACCTTGAAGACATGTAAATGAGTTATCATCTCATGAGGGGTCATATTCAGTGGTTAGTAGACAAATTTGTTGTCAAAATCAAATCCTCTTGTTTTCTACACTGAGAATTTTTCATGTAGATGTAGAGTGAATTGATTGATGGAAAATTGATTAATTATGAAATGATACCCTCTCTACCATGAACTCTGTATTTCTAGTCAATAAGGGAGTGATACGTGAAATGAAATATGTTAGGGTAGAGAGAAGATTCTCATTTTAAAATTGACACATTCATTTTTGGATAAGTTTTATGTTATTGACAACAAAATACAAAGGGGAGATTGTTGGGACCACATTGTGTATTAGTTGTACTTGTTTTCAACATGTGTCAATAATGGTAAAAATGAAGAAGGAACTCCAAAGTGAATGGGTATTCATTGAAGTGAAGAGGATTGCACAATTGTTATGGATTTATAGCATTTGATTCCATGCTTGGTAAATTCTCCATGTTGTAACAAATTAGACAATCGATGCACTAATATTGAAAATCTCAATAAACTTGTATCATGTGTGATAAAATGTTTACAAAATTTAAGTAGAATCATTTTAAGGATGATTGAATTACTTTGGATTTAATAATCCAAAAAGTAAAGTATGATGAATAAAATAAGGGAGTGGCATGAGCATGTCATTTGAAGGTGGTTGCATTTCATGTGTATTATGTTCTAAGGTGGCCATGTCTATTTACACTAGTATTCATTATGGGGATTATTAAAAAATAACCCAACCATTAAAGGTCATCTGAGTTCGTCAACCTTAGGATCATGTAGGACCTAATGGTCAACCGCACCCAAGGGAAGCATCAAGGATAGCCTTGCAAGAGCCACATGGAATACAAGCTGTTTATAAAACCGCAGGTGTACACACGGTGGTGAACCCAGATGGTGAGTGCATAGTCTGCACTAGGAGAACTCCCAGATGAGAAATAGTAGTTGATAAGAGTGTGCACATAGAGAACCAGTGCGGGGTGTCACCAATGCGAGGAGAGGAGAATTCGGAACCGATGCTAAGACGACTTGATTGATAAACCACACCTCTCCTGCATCTCTATTTCGATATGGGAATTTTTTTTAAAAAACACAGATGTAATCTCTTCCACTCATATCATCCCGCATCTTGATTGAAATCCAATCATGAGAACTATCCGATCATCCAATCTCCACTGCTCATTTTATCTCACGCCTTGCACGTTTCAACCTGAGTCGTCTAGTGCTCCCGTAGCAGTGCCATCTTTCTCCTCCACTGCTTCTATAAGTCTCCACTGCATCTCCATAGAATATGATGAAGAAATAGGGTGGAACTATCCTAACTTATTATTTAGACACTGTGATCTTCGGTAAAGTCCACTGAGTCCTTACATGTATCATACCGGGGACATGCATGTGTAAATAGTGGAGAAGAAGCTTTGGCCAAAGAAAATTCATTTTCCGTAGCCATGAGGATCCATGAAAGATTCACGCATGAAAATAATTCATGAAAAATTGAATACAAGAAATAAGATAGGATCCCACATTCAAAAAAAGGAAGCACACCACTAGTCTTGGGATATCGTCACTAGAGGGTTTGAAGAATTTTAAAAACCTGGAAATCCAACGCACTTAAACCGTGATCCCAGCGGCCTGTCACACTGTTTTTGATCACGTAAGATGAACTCCTCTCACCTATAAAAAAATTCACACCCAAGATGATATATTCAGTTTCTCCCACATAACCTGGATCTCCCTTTCTCAAAAAAATAGAGCATCTCCCCTTTCGCCACTTCGCGAAGAGCATCAAGAATTTTTGCGAGCCCTTTGATATACGAAGAGATCCTGTGAGTGGTTGATAAATGCTTTTCTCTCTCAAACCACTTCACAAAGAACTAGTTCTGGTGAACACATGATAGGTTTCCCAAATCCCTCATTGTTCTTTGTGAAAGATGTTCCATCCTAATCCATTTCTTGAGATATTCTCTCACAGAGCTTTGCAAAGAGGAAAAACTATGTACCTCATAAGAACTGCACATCCTTGCATGAAAAAAATTAACTTTTGGACACCCTTATTTCATGAGGTGAAGAAGAGCTCTCTATAGTACACATATTTATACCATAATGAGTGGAGGGGTTCATGCTTTGATGAAGAAAGGGAGATAAGTCCATCACACATACATGAAAGCATGAGTTTTATTTGAAGAATCCCGAGGTTGTGTTTTAGTTTTTGAAGAAGGAGTTCGCACAAGAAAAAGGTTCCACCCATTAGTGTTTTAATAAACACATATATAAACTTGAAGAAATACCCTAACTAAGTGCAAGAGAACGAATGTAATGAAAAGAGAAAAGGCAGTGTGTGTGGGATTAATAAACTATACCCATTAGGGTTTTCACACAAGAGGAATAAGTGTAAAGTGTATACACTCATGAATGAACATGCACATGTTAAGACAAATAAAGAAATAACCCAAATTGTTTTTGAATGTGTGTAAAGTAGAAGAATATTAAATAAGTGAATGATAAGAGTTCAACCTAAATTTTATATGCAAGATCACATCCATTCATGAACAAGGGAGTAAAAAATTGATTCAGATGATGTCGAGTGAACCAATATTTGTTGCATGAATAATCAAATTGGTGTTTGTGATTCTAGTCAAAAAGATAGAAGAATAATAGTAATATTGGATGTTTCAATAAAAATATGAAAGAATAAGTCTAGTGCAGTTGTTGTTGCACTAGAGAAGAAGAGAAAGAAATAAGAGAATTGATTGCCTAATGCTTTGAATGTAATCAAGTTAATAGAACATAAAAAGAATTAGAGTAGAACCAAACTTTGAATAATGAAGAAGATTTACTCTACAAGAAGTTTAAAGAACCATCTAGAGGTTGCAAGTTGGACCAGGCTATCACTAGTCCAGAGAAGAGAATTGTTTCACACCCCCACCAAAGTGTAGGGACCCACACTAACTAGAGGATTATTTTCCTAGTCACTCTACTGTAACAAAATATCACATTATAGAGTAGAATCAATGAAATGGTAATTATCATACATGTAAAGGAAGTAAATTCTCTTATTTAGTGGTTAACCATGTAAAACTAACTTGTGTATATTTTTAGTGCTTTTTATAATTACGTGTGATAGGGAAAAAAGAATAACATAATGAAGATCCTAATAGGTCAAGAGCTATAGGGATAGAATGTATTAATTGGAATAAAAAGTCCCCAACACTGATTCAATTCCCCTCTCAGTGTTAGGTATATCGTAAAATGGTCCTCTCATATGGTCTGCTATATCTTACCATCAGCCTATGGGTGAAAGGCTATTCTCAAGCGTAGCTGAGTCCTAAAAGCCTCTTAAAACCCCTTCCAAAACTAAGATGTATAGAATTCATCTAGATCTAAGACTGTCATAGATGATACTCTATGGAGTCGAACTATCTCCTTTATGTAAAGGTGTCCCAATATCTCTACCAATCCCTATTTAGGAATGGGTTGGAATTGACCAGACATGGGGAGTTCGTCATTGATCACAAGGATAGTATTGTGGCCCCTGGACATGTGTGGTAATCCCATCATGATGTCCACTGAGATACCATCCCACTTCAATTCTGGTACATCAAGTGGCTAGGTTAAGCTTGCTAGAACCTGATCCTCGGCCTTCACTTGTTGACAAGTGAGACACTGTGACATGTACTCTTCCACTACTTTCTTCATCCCTAAAAAATAGTAATGACATCAGAGAACCTGGTACATCTTTTACGCTCTCAAATGTACCTTCAAAAGGGTGGTATGAAACTCCCTCAAAATTTCATCATGCAACACCAATGGTACTATTTTGCATCCTTTGAAAAGTATGATGTGCTCCCCTCCTATCAAAAATTTATCAAGAGAATGTCCAAAGGATAATTGAGCATGTATGTCCTCGGAGTTGACATCCACAAGTTGTACCTCCATAACTCATTGTAAGAGTGGGGGTGTGATACTCATAGAGTGAATTCAAGCTACTCCATCATCATCCATGAAGGATATCTTCATCACGGCTAGCTACTCTATCCCCTTACTCAGAAGCTTCAATACGAACCTCCTATTGAGCGCGTCTGCCACCACATTCCCCTTCCAATGAGTATAGACTATACTGAAGTCATAGTCATGTAGGAACTATATCCATTTCCATTTCTTAAAGTTTAGGTCCTCTTAGGAGAAGATATACCTAAGACTTTTTTGGTCAGAGTATACTGTAAAGAGCTCACCCATCAAGTAGTGTCACCTCATCTTCAATGAAAAGACCATTGATTCTAGATCCAGGTCATGGGTTGCATAGTTCTTCTCATAAGGATTCATCAACTATAAATCATAGGCAATCATTTCTCTCTCCTGCATTAAGAAACAACCCAGTATATCCCCTGATGCGTTGCAAAAAAACTACATACCCAAAGCAATCCTCAAGTAGTCTCAAGATAAGGGAACTCGTCAGTCTCTGACTCAGCTCATAGAAACTCTACTGCAATTTTTTGTCCACACAAAGGGATGTCCCTTCCACAGAAAATCTGATAAAGCGACAACTACCCTAGAAAATTCAAGCATGAATCTCCAGTAGTACTCATCAAATCCCAAGAAACTCTACACGTTTTTCATGATTATGGTTTTCTTCGAATTTAGAAATTCCTCTATCATGGCTTGATCCACTACAACTCCAACCTTTGATATAATATATTCTAGAATGTGGACCTCCCATATCCATAAAAAATACTTCAAGAACTTACTGTAATGATGGTTCTATCAGAGTGTATACAAGACTATATGTAGGTGTGTAGAATTCTCCTCCTTGGATGTTGAGTACATGATAATTTCATCAACGAAGGCCTACATGAAACGATCTAGGTAAGGATGGAATATGTTGTTCATGAGCCCCATGAACACTACTGAGACATTGGTCACACTGAACAACATCACTAGGAACATATTGTGACTATAGAAACATATAAAGGTTGTCTTTGGTACATCCGCTTCCCGTACCTAAAGCTAGAGATAGTCTGATCTAAGGTGTATCTTCAAGAACCATCTCACTCCCTTCAGCTGATCGTAGAGGTCATCAATTCTTGGTAGTGGGTAATTTACCTTCACAGTCACCTAATTCAAGCATTTAAAGTCCATGAAAAACCTCAAAATCTAGTCTTCCTTCTTGTAAAACAAAACTACGGATGTCCATGGAGAAACATTGGTTATCAAGAAGCCCTCCTCCTATAAGTTCTCCACCTACACTCTCAATTCAAAATTCTCTGAGGGATACATCTAATATCTTGACATGGATATTAGTGTTATCCTGGGGTAAAAATAGATGGAGAAGTTGACCTCTTTGTGATTATGTAGTCCTGAAGCATCTTTAGGAAAGACATCTTTATACTAGTCCACCACAATAAGAAAGTGAGGACTTCCATTGTCCATCAGACTAAGAGTGATTCTAGATAACTAGTGACTGATCGACTGCACCCTCCCCCGAGTAAGTCCATCTTGTGCTATAAGAGCTTCCTTCTAACAAGTTAAGGAAAACCTAATCACATCCTCATGGACAGAATGTACTCTAAATCTAAGACAGATGATCTCATCATGAACAGTGGATAACAATTCCATACACAAGATCACATTATAAGGCCTTTACACCAATTCAAAGAGATACCAGCCGAAGCACTTTCCTCCAAGAGTAATCTCACACTACCTACACTAGTGTTTGATCATTGAATCCCCTCTTGTAGGAGTCTCGAATCGTATGGATCGAGCCAATGGATCCACTAAAATATTTGAGCCTCAAATATGGTCCATGTTAAGAATAGATTGACTAGAACCTATGTCTATAAGAACAGTAACTAAGGTGGAGAATACCCATATCATACCTCTAATCATCTCTTAAGCACCATGATCGTTTGCCTCCACTACTTGGAGCTATGTCTGAACTTTTCCATTGGCTCTCTAAGCCCAGGGTGTACCACCTTGGGGTGGGGGTGGGAGCACCTCGAACCTCTTTCAACATTCTACCACTCTGCCTTCTCCTATACCACATCCTCTGCAATGCAGACCTCCTCACACAAACATCTGTCTTTGATTCAAAGGTCCCTCAACCATATATTGATCTTCTGTGTTGAGAGTCAAGAAATCACAAGCAATTTGTCCCTACGAGCCAAATGATAAGAAGATCATGGCCCCCTATAGACCCCATCTACTATGGGAGCCCCACACTGCTGACCATGAGTCCTAGGGTAGTCCTCTAAAAGGATTGACCCTCTTGGGTCCTTCCATCTTCTGCCTACTGCCCACCACCGAAGACTCTTCCACCTGGTCTCTCTTAGTGGCCCTAAGTGTCAGCACCTACTCATCTAGTAATCTCTCTATAAGTAGGGCTCGCTCCAGCATCCCAGCCAGAGTAGAGATATTGAGAGACACAATAGATGTTGTGATCTCTAATTGCAGTCCCTACTCAAAGGCTCAATCCCTGAGGATATGGTCTTACCCCATTTCTATAGAGTAGAGAGAAATCTTGTTAAATCCCACTGAGTACACTCCAGCTGTCATGCTATCGTACTATAGGTGTGTTAGCTCTTGTATGAACACAGAGCACAACGTCTCTTGGAATAACTCCACCCGGAATAGGTGCTCAATGTTTTTCCAGGTGATGGTCGCCTCATCGTATGTATGAATAATCAACTCCACCATCTCCCTAATGAGACTTAAAGAAGGATCACTTATAAGATATCTATCTGCTAAACAAGTGTCCTCACAAGATGGATGACTCATGTAACTACCTCAAGCCTATGCTCGACCACCTAGGTATCAGTCTCACCCCTAAACATGGGAGTTCTCTGCCTTTGGAAATTGTGTAAGGCGCTTAGCCTATGTGCATCCTCTACCAGTAGTGCTAGATGTAACTGCATATCAACGGGTGCTAGTAACACTGGTAGACCACCTTGTGGGATTATCTCTATCACTGGTCCCTTGACCAATGCCTCCTTTATAGGTGGCATGTCCTCATGATCATGTATCAGAATCCTAGCTAGTTTTTTGTATGGAGTCATCTTGAAAGAGATCAAAAAGTAAAAGTATCAATATATTAAACATGGTGAGTAGTCTTTATAAGGAAAAGAGAAAAAATCCTCAAAATACCACTTGATTCATGTACCCTTTATTTCCTACAAGTAGTTTTTTCTTGTACTAAGTCTGAAGGAAGTTATCCAAAGTCTTAGTATAAGGATACGCCAGTCGCCGCACCAACATAGGAGTCCCTGGCTTAAAAGATAAACTTGAACCACTTAGAAATATTTCCATAAAACAAAAACATAAACTCCAGGTCTTTGAAGTAGAACTAACCTCCAATGATACCACTTCGTCATGAACTGCCCCAAGGGCCCATGTCATGGCTACCCTAGTCCCTCCTCCCAATGGCCATGGTCTGATGACTAGAACCAAAGATATTATCCCTTGAGTGAGAGGAATTTTCCTACGTACTTGTAAGAACACACACACAACCAGGTCCCAAATTTCATGAATTGAAAACAGGTGTACCACTAAAAACCACTGGGGAATGGTGAAAAATGTAGGTAAATGGGTCAAAATAAAAACCCAACGATAGAAAAACTGAAAACTGGAAAGTTCAAATGATCTCTATAAGACTTCCGTAGAAGACCCCACTAGAAGGATAGGCTTGGTGTGGCTCGCAGAAGCTGTGGAAGTACATCATGCCTATCGTATCTCAGTCAGCGCAGCCTAGTCCTTCGCCACCACGGTCTCTGTCAAAGTGTATGTCATCTGCACCAGACACAACACATGTGGGTGAATCTTGTCCTAGGGTGAGTAACAAAATAATCAGAAAGGATCCCAGAACAGAAGGTAAATACCACAAAAAAAGTATACACAAGGTACTGTCAGCTCACACATGTTTAATCTAAACTATGTTTGAAAAAACTATCTGTTGCATAGTGAACACCTTTTAATGCTGAGGTACTCACCCCTGATGAGTACTGTGGGTCTTCTGGATCACAAAGATCCACTCCCCACTATGGTCTTGTCTGGTCACAGAGAGTCGCTTCCCACATAGAACATCATGTTGAGGTACTCATCCCTTATGAGTATCGTGGGTCTGCTAGGTCACACAGAGCCGCTCCCCACCATGGACCTGGTAGGTCACACAGAGACACTTCCCACATAGACCATCATAGCTAGTTCACATTGGTCCACTAATAGTTAGTCTGCATAGGGCCTCTTATCAGCAGTCTTTGGGTATCAGTCAGCCACTGGATTCCTGCATGTAGCATGATTGATTCTGGGATAATACACTTCTCAAGAAATTTTATGTATATAAAAATCCATGAAAGTATCCTTATAACATTCAAAATACCAACCACATCGCAATGGTTCCAATGTCGCAAATAGCTCACCAATCAGTCGTCTATTCTAAATGATATGGCCATTTTAGTAAACTAGGGTCGGTTGTGTCCGAGTCATGTCTGACCAGGTCAGACCGAACTGACCAACCCTGGCCAGGGGGCCCCACATAAATTGTTCTAGTACAACCGACCAGGTCAATCATATTTTGGGTCTTGGCCAGACTAGTCTGGCCGAGACACTGGGCCAGGCTCATTGGGCATTGGTGAACCTCGCCTGATTCAACCATCGGTCTAGCCCAACGGGTCTCCCAGTGACCTGGTACCATCAAGCCCGACCCAGAAAAGGTAGGTTGGTTCATTCCCATCTGGCCCACCCATCGGAAATGTTCTATCCTCCCATCCTAGCCCTCAAAAAAGAAGGATGACTTGTGTTTCATCTCCATCCACCTAGTGGCCAGGTTCACGCCCCAAGGTCCAAGTTGAACGGAGGCCCGGTCTCCTCCACCCCAAATGCCTGCGAGGCATCTGGTTCGAGTTCTACACAACCAGTTGAAGCTATCCACCCCTTGGACCCACATGCGGTCTCCACTAGAGCACCTGCCTACACGCCACGACCCGCTCAACCTACACAGTTGGGTGTTTGCATCCACCTCTGCCAGCTGCTAACCCACTACTAGTAGCCACCCCTATCACACCACCACTACTTGAGCTGGCTGCAGCCTTCACCTTGGCACACTGGAGCACTGGTGGTGCATTCCACGGACCAGTAGGTATGCTCCAGTAGTCTGTCTGGCAGTTCGTTCCTCGAACTTTCTTCACTTTTGGCCTAGTAGTGGTGCTTTCTCCCCTACTATGGCCTCATGATTTTTTTACCTCCAATTTAGAGGCATTGTCACGAAGAACACATGAATGCCCAAATAAGGAAGAATCATGGACTTTTTTGTGTTGGTCTGATTCCTCTGCGTTAGAGTTTTTTCAAAAATGGGGTGAGGGGATTAAGGTACAATAAAATAAATAAACCCAATTAAATCCCCAAGATAAAAACCCCCACATGAACAAGTAGCCTGCGGATCATCCAGTTTGTGGGTAGATTCACACATGTTGTTTTATAAAGAAGAATAAATAAAAGAAAATCTAAAAGTAAACCCCGACTAGAAAAAGTATTGATTGGAGGTAAGGCATTTTGTTGATGGTGATCTGTTCGCAAGGATTCACGATACATTCAATGATGTTGTAGTTTTTCATTCGTTTGTCCATGATTCATTCTCCAAGGTGTCATTTCCCCTTCTTCAATTCATTACCATTAGTTATTGAATGGAATTCTCTCATTAGTTTTTAGAAGAATTAAAAATCTAAATATGTTTCACAAACCCCGTCATCTCATTATAAAAAAAATACATCGCAATGTTTCTATTACAATTATTCATCACATCGTTACACTTTTTAATTTAAAAAATAAATTTATTATTAAACTTCCATTACTATTCCGTTAAAGAGTCATTTCCTTGTTTGATTTATGGAATAAAATTGTTGGCTCATCACAATGTTGTTGCGAAATAAAATATGAATAAAATAATAATTTTAGGAATAATTTATTTTTCATAAACTCGATGAAAATTATCTTTTTCCATTAACACAAAATAGTTCAGGAAAGATATATTCATAGGTAATGTCACCATTATATACCCAATGGTTCCCACATTTTTACAATTTGGGCCCGTTTTTAGAATTTTACAAAATCGTGCACACAAAAAATTTTAATTCATTTCAAAAAAAATCTCAAAAAAAATCTTTCACCCTCGAACCGCACCGGTAGAGGTTATGCTCTACATATGCGAAAAATTCCCTCTTGAGAACAATGGTAATATAGGATTTTCCGTCTGAGATACGGTTTATGATTTTTAATTGTTTGAAAATAAAATAATTGTTACTTAATTATTTTATTTTCATCCAAAAAATAACTTCCAATGTTTGGCCGCGCTGGAAAACATTAGGTCGTTTCTAGGAAAATCACCATTGCATAAGTTCAATGGTTCCATAAATGTTTTTATTTGGGAACCAGTTTAAATGTTCGAAAAACCTGCTTTCGTAATTAATTAATGAACTTAAAAAATGGTTCAAAAATAAATTACGGCCACTTTGGGCCTCATAATTACGTTCCATCTCAGAGCCTGGTCTCCAAATAATCCCATTTAATTAAAAAAATCATGAAATTCTGAGGTATTACAATGCAGGTCTAGCTCAATCAATCCTCCTCCTTTGAACATTGTAGTTATGTTCCTCCTCCACTATTTTACATCTTTTAAAATATCTCTCATTGACCAATAGACCCTCAAAAAAAATTAACTCCATTGTTTTCTACTTTTCTCATTTCATTTCCATTCCCATTCTACTCTCCCATTTTCCTCTTCCTCTTATATTGTATTGTTGGAAATTCCATAGAGGTTTCGATAGGATCTTCCCCATGAAAGGAGGGATACAATAGGATTTCATGTATCAAAGAAGAACGTAGATCTAGAGGGTCTGACTAGATTTTAATTGGGAAGGAGGAAGGTTTTTAGGTGCCCTCCATGGTTGTAGGAATACAACTTGGGGGGTATCCTTTTCTATGGGAAACCTACCCTATTAATCATACATTTTCCCAGTGTCTCATGAACCAACACTAATTTTTTGATACACCAATTATTCTATCTGATGGTATTCATCCCACTATTCAAAAAAAATATATGGCACCAGCATGATGATATTATTATGATTTTGATCATTATTTTTTAAAAAATGATTTCAAATGTATGTCATGATCCCATTGATTTTATAGTTAGATAATGATGTACATCCCAATTTGTTTCGTATGAAGCTAGGGACCATAATGTATGGTGATGGTTCCTTCTTCATCCACCTTCTTCAAGACACAAACATTTATTATATTCATGAGAAACCATTAAAAAGAAAAAATCAGTAACACATCAAATTATATGGATATCAAGGGGGTTTATTCCACTACAATTAGAAATAATCCCCTCATAAGTGGATGGACTACAACAACCAACACCACAATCTACATAGTTATCACCCAATGAATGGGAACCAATCTACCCAATTCAATAAACTCATTGATACAACCTCTAATTTCATGATAACTAACTCATTTATACCATATAATGGGATTACAATAAGTTGTATCCAAAATGGTGTTTTGGATGAATTTTCATCTATATATCCCCTATTTATCTTAGATCCTCTATAAGAATGATTTGGTTAATGAATGACCATGATCTTACATCAAGTACCTTGAATTTATCACTCTCATTAATGAATTAAATGATAATATATCACATTCTATCTTCTCTCCTGGATATTCCCTATTCAAAAATTAAACTGTTTTTTGGTGTGTTTTTAAGGCATCCAGATTGATGGGATGATTGCCTTCATATTTTTTGATCATCAAGAGTTTCATTCGATGCATTAGAAATGCATCATCACAATTCATGGACTTCACCGACTCTTTGTCTTTATCCATCTGCGATAATATTTTCCAATGATTTGATAGATCTGATTCCATAACACAACAAATCAATTATAAAATTTGGTTAACGTCATCAAGGGGATTCTTGAAAAATTTAGTTAAGAAATCAGGGATGTCGGTGGATCCCAACTGCACCTTGGAGACCTTATGAGTAAATAAAACCATAGGAGGCCATATGATAATCCTCTAAACCATCATATATACCCCCCACCCAGAATAATATATTGATGAATTAAAATGTATGAAATCACCACACTATGATATTTATGAAAATTTTATGCCAAGTAAATGGTTTTGAAAAGTGATTTATCATGTGTAATTTCAACTATTTTTTAGTTAATATTATCTTCTATGATTCTTAAACAATTATATTCCAACACTATCCATCTTGGGTTCTTAATTATGATACAGTTAATTTATAGAATACCATGAAATTTTATACCACAAAAATGGTGATTTATAAGTTGGAACATATCTTAAGATGTCGGAGCATTAATTTAACAGTGTTTTTTTGGATAAAAAATATTCAATACCGAAATTAAGAGAGAATGAACATTATTTAATAATAATAAATGAATTAGTTATTTGAAGATGAATCTTGATAACATTTTAGTTACAACAAATCCAATTGTGGAGAGAATAACATTGTACTTAGTCTAGTATGTAAGTTTTACCTAATTTTTTATCGAGATTTTACCAAAAATAAATATTTGTGAGGTTTACCTATATAATTAAATATTAGGAACATGATTTTGGAAAACCCTTCATGTTATCCTTGTATAATGTTTTTTAGGGTAAATATAACTACAAAATTTGGTGAATGGTCCACCAACCATGTGATAAAAATGTCATTGGTGGTTTTGGTGGTTGTTTCTAATATATGTCTCGATAAGTATTTTTTCTTACTGTGCATGACAATAATATATACTTGTAAAATAGAGACAAAATAATTCACTATTTGGTTCGCATTTTAGGAAATTATTCATGGTATTTTCTAATTAGGTCTGATAATCATGATTTAGTTTCAAAAAAACTAATTTCAACTTGATAACTGGAATCAGTACCACAAATTTATGTTGAACATGATTTGGGTATCATTATAGTGATTAAGGGGACTCTCAACCATATTTCATTGCACTTATCTTTAGAAATACATTAAGTGAAACTAAATAATTGAAAATAGATATTCGATCTTATTTTTTTTCTTTAATATACCTTTCTCTCTAACCTGATCTATCAAACTAGATTGGGTCATGAGTATTATGAATGTATTGGATTAGATAAATACTAGAAAATTCACAATGTTAGTATATTTTTATAACTTTTGATTTATGAATACAAATCACCATATTTTTATCTAGATATATGAGTTTTATGTATTTTTTATCTAGGTATAGTTGTTCCTATTACTTCCCATGTTGATTATGATAATTTTATGTGTATCAAAATAGTGGGGTTTTAAATGTCTTATATTGATATGAAAAATAAGAAAACATATCTAACTGAATTAATGTGATATTGTTTTGATATTTTTTGAAAAAATAGATAATTATTTTGATAAAAACCATTATATTTGGGTTTTGAAATCATGGCATTTTATTTTGAAAATAATCAAGTTTTAGAAGTAATGGGATTTGGTCAATGTTTTTTAAAATATAAATTTATATTGAATGGGGTTTGATTTAATATGTTGAATAATTTACTGATTTTTTTAAGGATTGCTAATTATGGAAGAAATATGGTTTTTGGAAACAAACAACTCTTGTATATGGGAAATGAATATAAGTATCAAGGAATGGGTAAAATATTTGGGTATCGAATTAATGTTTTGGGAATTTTCAATGATTGTATAATCCATGTTGAGTGATACAGGCAGGGGAGGGTTGTTAAAGGTAGAAGCCCAAAAGTATGAATATCCATGGTTGACAAATCTATGAACAAATATTGGTATCATTATTTAATTAATTTTCTATTTTTTTCATGATTCATTACAGCTGAATGTTAATGAATAAATAGATTTGTAAGGTAATTGAGACTCAAATAACATAGTTGGTTAATTTATTTTTATGGAATGGATTATTATGAATTGTTTTATAAAAATCATATGTGTAATGTGTTTTTTACTTATTACACTACTAACATTATTAGTTATTGATCATATCTTAGAATACATTTTTCAATTTGGGGTAGTCCATCAATGAAATGATTTACTTACACAAATGAAATACATTTATGCGCATGTAGAGAGTGTATGCTGTGATTTTGGAAATGATAAAGCTGTCATGATCGTCAAAAATGGATTATAGAAGCTGCATTGGAGGAGAGGCATGTAAATGTCCATGCATTCATGTATATAGTATCTTGATTATCCATGAAATATTCCTCAACACAAGTTTCCTACCTCTAGGGATAGGGAACTTGATAAAGCTATGTGGAAAACCATGCTCTGATTTTTGGGCTTGGGTATTTAGTTCAGGGAGTTATAATACTACATTTATATCCAAACATCTCTATTAATCATCACCTTGTAAATATA
The DNA here is from genome assembly GCA_963277665.1 of Viscum album. Lineage (NCBI taxonomy): Eukaryota > Viridiplantae > Streptophyta > Magnoliopsida > Santalales > Viscaceae > Viscum > Viscum album. The sequence continues at coordinate 2,042,466,255 of OY728141.1, read as the reverse complement.
ACTTATAAAACCAAAGTCCTTCATCTAAATCTCATATCCTATGGTTGGATGAAAAATAAAAATTAACCTCCTTGTAATAATCATAAGAAATATAAACCAATAAAAACATAATTCCTTCACATTAAAAATTTGAACTGCAATATGAATTATAAAAATTTAGAATGACTTTTATTTAATCATTTTAGAGAATTATATATTTTCAAAAATTTTAAATAATACTTATTCGAAGAACATTATGATTTATAAGAAAGGTAAACATATAAACATTAAATTTCATAGTTATTAAATGGTATTTAATTAATTCTATGAAAATTTGAACGAACATGGTATATGTAACATCGTAACCTTGATCTATTGGATTGGGTAGGATCATGATGCAACTAACCTTATCTGATTCCCTTGAAAAAAAAAGGTAGAAAATAAATTCCAAGGGATTGACAAAACTATTAAGGATGATTTTCCCATATATATATAGAACCCACAATATATAAACTTAATATAATATAATGAACACAATGCATGATATAAAACCAAGAGAAAAATAATGAAATACGAAACCAAAAATTTCATCAGAGTTTTTGTAGTAAAATAGACACCAATGAGTCTACATTAATAAAGAACCAAATACACCAAGAAGAACTAAATGATGATATCCAACCATGTCCTACTCCACTAAAAGACATATTTGATAACCAACTCCATAACAATAATAATTTAGTATAATTATGCTCTGCAAGTAAAACAAAAATTCTTCACCTTACCTGTATCATGATAAATAATGAATACATGTGCACTATGGTGCATTTGTATGAGGTGAAAATATAGGCTAAGTAGGCAATCCTCCCGAGGGTTGTCACACACACCACTAAGACAAGAACATGTTACCGAACATTTAATATAAAACAATAGTAGAGCAATAAAAAAGTCATTCTATATATCCCTATTTGAATGAAATTAATATGACTCACACCATTAAGGTCTCCCATGTGATTAATGCATACCCATTCAACCCACACACCCAATACACATCTTGAGATATTAGACCCACTGAACATGTCATACGAGCGGTACCCATCCCTCTAAACCCAATCTATCACATTGAGGTAAAATGCCATGAGTCAAAATTGATCCCTTTACCATGTCTAACCCGATGAGTCCCTTTCCATGTTAGTCATGAACTCAAACCATACTAAACTAATGTTATAAAATCATAATATTCTTTTAAAATATTTTTTGTTTAAACATTTTAAAAAAATATATCATGAATGATGTACCCAATCATTTATTTTCCAATCCAATGAAATATGGTTTTCCAAAACTGATTTTTTGAAAATACATTTCAAATAATATAATTGTATATAGAAAAAAAGACTTGTTGTTCTATATATAATGGATAAGAAGAGAAATCCCCCACCTCGAGTTTGATTACTGAATAGAAACCAAGAAGAAGAACATTAACATATATGGGAAATCACGTGGAATTACTTCAAATAATATTTTTTTAAGGTCCAAAACATAGTGAGGTAGAGAGAATGATATTCTAGGGTGAAATAGTCAAAAAAAATCATTTAATATATCATAAATATCACCCCTCACCTTTCTATTGAACATTGATCCCCCCTAATGTTCAAAGGCCAAATCAGTCATTCCAAAAACCAAGACAACCAACATCATACCCAAGACCATAGCATGGTGAATTTTCCCAATATTTTTTGAGTGGCACTTGAAATAACAATACATACAACAAAATACCATAGACCACGACATGATTCATTTTCATAGGCCATTTTGGATGGTGCCTAGGAATGATTGACCAAACCCATACACCACACATAACACTGAGCATTTGGGTTGAGTTTTTTCACAAAGGCAGACATCCCTACCACCATGCCCAACAAAATGGGAGATTCTAGGTCTTGGTGATTCCTCTATGTATTATATGACTTCCACACACACAGTACCGAAATGTAATGACTACAACCTTCACCAAGGTCAGTCCCATGGTGTGGTGAAATCTAGAAATCCAAAACAATAATTTCTTCACCCACTATCCCTTCAATTATTCCCAAACTCAAAAGTAAAAATGTTTTTGTGTAAAAATATATAATACTAACAACATACCTCAAATTGAGGGTGTTGAAATTTTCCCCACCTTCGAGATTTCTCTCCCTGAATAGTTAGAAATTATTGGTGACAAGACATAAGGTTAAACCACTAGTGAAACATAATAGTATGCCAACTATATAATACTTCATAGATTCATAATTTCTAGAATGACCGAAATACAAATGGTATTAGTCAACCAAATATGATCTTATCATATTTTTCTTATGTTTCCAAAATAAAATGATAACCCAATGGAACAAATAATTCAATTCTGAAAAGAGAACATCCAATAGGTAATTGGAACCTGACTCACACTTCTTCCACAAATAGATAAGAGAACAACATGCACTACATTAAATTATGAATTCAATAATACCCCAAAAATAACCCCATTAATATGGCCAACAAACTCAAATGTTCTAACCAACTGAAGAACTAACATTCTTCCCATGTCCAAGTGAATTCTCTTTAAACCCTAGAATATGTTAAAAACACATGATCTTTCAGTAATGATATTGAAACCCAACAACATACCAACATAAAAAACTAGATATCAACACTCATGATAGTGTGATTCTCCGAATAGGGTAATAAGTATCATCCATGGATAACTAGAAACATTTGAAACTATGAAAAAGGGGAAAATCCCTCTGTAAACAACCTATGTTCATCACACACTTCCTCCTAGTCTGAATATCTACATGATTTTCCCTTCAATGGAATGTGGTATCTTGTACTCATAGATAACTTGTACCTGAAATTTATGATTATCAACCACTAACCTATAATGAAAACTAGATATCAGTCTATGATGATGAGTATTAGAACACAATGAAAGGTCAATAGTACCCATGTATAACCCACCACAAAACATTCACAAACACTATCTCCTGAATGGGAATGAAAAACGGTGACTCAAAGAGTTATCCAAATACCACCTTCATGGAATTACACTTTTAAATACCACTAGTTTCAAATCCTATAAGAATATACTTCACTTGTTCTATATGTATCAATAATAATCACTTCATTCCCATCAATTTCTTTTCAATATTTGTTACCTTGTGTTCCTTCCCAATATATGAACGGAGAATCCACATTAGACTATATCAACAAAGAGGGACCTGAATTGGATATCTATAGGGAAGATTCAATTTTCATCCTTTTTCCACCCCTTGGTGTCTCCCAACCATTAAGGTTTCACTTAATGGTAATACAATGAAAATTAAACCATCAAACATCCTTGGAAATGGTCATCCATGTGTGGAATGAGACATATCTGATAGAAAACCATGACATCATCTTAATCTGTATGCCTGATGTGTATGTCAGTGATTAATCCCATGAATCATTTCAAATCCATCATTTCACTAACCTGAGGAATAGAGACTAGTGAGTTAATACATCCACTATACATTGATCATGAACTATGATAACATGGAATAGAATTACATAGTGAGACCATTCATGAGAACACATGTGCAAGGAACTGGAACAACCCCACTATGAATAGAGGGTAAGAGTCCTTGAGGTATCTAAGAAAAAAATTCATTCATTACTAAAGATGGGAATAAGACCATTCATGTACAACAAAACCATAAAACATAAAATATGTTTTCTAATCCAAAAAAAAATCTTTATAACCCTGACAAAACACATAAATTTGACCCATATTGGTTAGGAATGATTAAGAGATTATTTCTTACCCATCAAAGTTGTGTATTCTTAGCTCATGTCATAACTCCATTTAAAAGATAGACATATCCTACAGAATATGAAAGAGTTACTTTCAAATTGTAGAAAATGTTATGTAATTGAGTAATAGGGACCGTTTTATACTCATATTATGGAAAATACACTGTAAATATAATGAATTCCACCAACATAAGGCCATGACAATAGTAATTTAGCTTGGTGAAAAATTTAGATCCCAGAATATCTGGAAACCCACAATGTGTATTGATGATCATGCCATGATACCTAATTCCCAAAAACTTCTATTTAACTTTGATTCATTAATTCTATTATAGAGCAACAACCATTACTTACACAAAAATAGATAAAGACAGCCAATCATAACAATCAAATTAAGAAAAGGTAGCACACAAACACTATTAGAACATCAAACATAGAAAATATAGTAGCACAAAACAAAACAAACATAAAAATTGAAACCCCCAAAACTAGGACAAAAATCATATTCAGTACGACAACTCCACCATAGGGGTACCCAAAATTAACTTTTATAGGAATTGTACCTCTATAGTTCCCATTCCATCATGTGAACAAAAGGTTCTCATTCACTTATTATCAATGTTATAAGAGTCCCATAAAGAAGATAAAAAATTTTAAGACCCCAAAATAATGAAAAACTTCCCAAGAAACATTTTTCATTCACACAAACACATCTATATAAACTGTATAAATTCTTCGTAGAGTTTTAATAGTGGTAAAATAATTTTGAAATCGTTTCATGAATGTTCTTTAAAACAAACATGAAACAATGACACAATTGCAAAGAAAACATTCAAAAAAACAAATAATTTTATATTTCAATAAAAAAATAAAAGGATACTACAAGTATCTTCCCAAAAGTTCTATTTAAATATGGACTTTTAATGAAGATTATTTTAATCTTCTGTTGAACCCAAAATCCATGAAAATTTTCATGTGACATTCAATAACTTTTTTTATAACCTTCTTAAAATCAATAAAATATTTTTAAAACTGAACCTTATAAAAACATTACTTTTTTTCAAACCTATTTATCTACAAAAACCTAGATATAATAACTATATCACATATGTAACAACAAAAAATTATGTAAATTTTAATAGGTAATACATTAACCATATGAAAATATAATTTCATTACACAGAATGAATTTCCAATTTCAGTATCAATTAATTTTCCAAAAACAATGTCAATACACAAACTAATTACATTATTTTCCAAAAATAAATAGTTTACTAATTTATTCAGAACTAAAAGAATTTTTTTTTTTAATAACAATACTTTTTCAATGTTCATGTTTTTCTATTATGAATATTTTTATTGAAATCATTTTGTCACCCAATATGCATGATCATTAATTTAAATGAATATAACAACAAAATGAAAAATGTTCTAGATTTTCCAAATGTTCTCATGATTAATAACCTTGATACTAGAATAATCACAAGAAATCTTAAATATTGTAGTCAACTATTTTTTTATCATATTAATAATTTTACATGTTATCCTAATCATTCTAAAAATCATGTTTCACTAAATATCTACACAATATTGAATTACACATGATATTAATATTTTAACATATCATGAAATCCACATGGGAAATAATAATTTAATTTTCAATAACAATATTTTTCATGTCATAAGAAATATGTATCAAAATTTCAAATAATTAAATTCATTTGAACAGAAAATATTTCATGAAAATATTAAATTGTCAGTCTAAAATTTTTTAACAATCATGCACAAAATTTTCCTATAGTATAAGAATATTAGTAATCATTGAGAAGGTATCACAATAAAAATTTAAATATATCATTGATAATTAATTGTAAATTTTTTAATATTCTCTTAAAGAATTATTAATGATAATTAACTTTTATTTAATTTTTTCAAACCAAATTCATTAATAATTCATGTTTTAGATTCATATCAGTTTCTTACTACTCTAGAAAATAAAAGAATAAGGTAGTAATTAATAGAAATCAATACCACCATGAATAAGAAAATAAATACTAGTAATAAGAAACAAAAAACCCAATGTCAAACCTTATTTGACTATGTTCTTAAATATATTCCTTAAAAATTATTAGTTTCATCCATAAGCACAAGAAACCAATTTCTATAAATAGACAGAACATTATTCCATTAACTGAAGCATAGAAAAACAAATATTACTTGAATGATACAATCATAGTATATGTTTTATTTAGTATTGAAAGTTATTAAAGGATCATTGGCGAAACCCATGATGATGAGGTGAGTTTAAACCTAGAATTGTTCAAAAATAATTGTACTAAGACCACATTGGTATGTTTATGTTCAGGAAAAAAGAGTTATTAATGCCTTTTTATACAATACATTTTGGGTATTGACACATACTATCTTTCACGAACATGATTTTGTACCATAGTAAACTGATAATTGATCCAGTCCTAACATGTCTTGAAGGGTGTTACCGATCCCCAAGGGTTGATGACTAGAACCTGGATTCATAAAAAATGAGAGTGGGATTGATTTTACCAAAATCATTGACGAATTAAAAGAAAAAATACTATATAAATACAAAAGGAACACTTTTGAGAGAAATTTACTTGAAGTAAAATCGGTATAGAAACCCAAAATACTACAACCAAAATTACTATAAATATGAAAACTACCTATTTCTCAACAAATATAACTCTCTGTGTCCAAAGATCAATAGCTAGAACCACCTCCAAGTTCATTTTTAACTCTTCATGAACCTGGAAGGAGATAGTCTACAAACCCCCAAAGGCACAAAAAGGGTGTAAACTAAAAATCCCATTAGGGTCTTACCAAGGATTCCATAATAAGTTATATTATCAAATTAACCAAATAGATCATTCAATTTTATTCAAATATTTTTTGTATTTAATAAGAATAATCAAAACAATTCATGATTTTTATTTCAAAATATGAGAATAATTTATGAAAAGGTTTTACTTTTCAATTTATTGAAGATTTATAAAACAATGGAACTTTTCATAAATGGATTAAATAAATTTTTTTATAAAAAATAGTTTATATAAATTAAAATTCATGTAAAATAGATTATAAAAATGTTGTATATTAATTTCAAATGAAAAAATGTGAGAAACAAGGTCATATACAAAAGAAGGTAAAAAATTTCCAGGATTTAGGGATGACACACTCATGATGATATAGAAATATATACATATGTCTCTTTCAAATTTGGATAAAGAGGACTCATCAACATTTCCTAAGGCATGTGATGTGCTACATTTATGTTTTGAAACATTGTATACTAAAAATTGAAATCCAAATAACTCACTAACAACATATGTCTTGTAATTGATCTAGTAAAAATCAACAATGGGAAAATTATTTTTAGATTGCTTAAAATACAATTAATCCCATTCTCAATTTCAAATATGACAATTTTCCATTTACAAAACAAAACATCTTTTAATCAAATCAAGCATTATCACAACGATAAAATACTATGTTTTATATCAAAAAACATTTTAATCTATTTTGAAAATTCAATTCCACAATCCACTTTCACAAATTAAATTCATCAAATTTAATTTTTTTCACAAGATTCTTTCAATTTTACAATAGACCCCCAATTCAATAGAATTAGGTGTTTTCACAATTTTCAATCAAATCCATTTTCTAATTAAATTAAAAAAATTATTTCAAATTTTTTCAATAAAATATAACATTTAAATTAAAGAATTTAAATTTAACAAATTTTTATAAACACACCCCAATTCAATGTAATTGGGGGTTTCCCAATATCAGGCCAAAACCCCAATTCAATTGAATTGGTTTTTTTTCCCAAAAATTGAATTAAAACCCATTTTTTCAAAATCAAAGAGGTTCACTTAATTCAGACAAAAAAAATTAAATAAAACAATTTAGGTTTAACATAAATTGGTCATCCTAATAGAAACATCTTCCTCGAGATCATGGGATCTCGAATCCAAAAGTTGTACACGAAAAACTCTAATAGAGAACAATGAAAATAAGGATATATGAACCAAACCATGATTTAGATAAAAAATGGTATTAGATCCAAAATTAAACATAAGGCCCCATGGAACCCTAGCGAGGGGAAGAGAGATCATGAGAGATAGAGATCTGGGTGAGGAAACTAACCGAGAGAAGTTTGAAGTGCATTCATTACGCTTAAAATTGATTCTAAGAGATATATGAGGGTCTGAAAAGTCATATTGGGAGCTCTAAGGAAGGTATAAATTGATTATGAATTATTCTATTTCTTAAGGGACCTTGGGGGGTTGGGAATTTTTACCAAACTTTGGATTATCTAAAAAAACACATACACATGTTTTTCTACCAAGAGTTGCACATATTTAAAATCTATGAAGACTTGCCATGATAATTTTTTTAAAGGGAAACATGGTTTCTTTTAATTGGGAACATTAACCCTGCACTAGTCATTAAAAATACGACTACCTTGTGTTGCACGGTTTTATCTGGGATGGTGTATATTTTGGGATAACCATGCGCCAATCATGCAATGGCCCACAAACAATCAAAATTTTCAAAATTTCACATGAAGTATTCTAAAAAACACAACCAAATCAGGATTAAAAGGAGGGACTTATAAATAGTATATAATAGTACAAAGATGTTACAACCTCCCCACCATTGAAATATTCTATCACCAAAAAGCATACGACAAAGCTTTCATGCCAAAAATATGAGACAGCTACTCTCTCATTAGTGCATCCATTTCCCACATCTCATGGGAATCAGAACTGTGCATCTATAGCACATAAACCAAATGTATCTTCCTCCCCTGTAGTGCCTTGGTTTTTTAATCAACTATCCAAACTGGACATTCAATAAAGGATAAACAAGTCTCAACCTGAAGATCACTCCAACTCAGAACATGAGATGGATCAGATAGATACTTTCAATGTTGAGATATATGGAACATGTAATGTATCGATGCCAGTTATGATGGAAGTTATAAACTGTAAGAAACCTTTCCCACCTACATAAAAACCTCTAAATGACCAAAAAATGAGGAGAAAGTTTCCCTTGACTCGCAAGACATCGATGACCCAACCGAGGTGAAACCTTCAAGAACACCTGTTCACCAATTGAGAATTCCAATGGTCTACGAAGACGATCAACATAAATAATTATATCGGATCTGTTCTATTAAAATTCTATTAAGAATCAACTGGATATTTTATATAATGTCTTATAACAAGTTCAGTTTAACAAAGGATCCTTCACCAATCAATGACCAACACAATTGAGATTTATAAGGATGGACATATAAGGCCTCAAAAAGAGCCATTCTGATCACATATTGGTAACAATTATTATAAGAAAACTCAACCAGGCCCAACTGATCATCCCATGATCCACCAAAGTTGAGAACACATGAAAATGTTGTATCCCTAAGAATATTTATAGCTCTTTTAATCTATTCATCCTACTTTATATGATATTCCATACTCAAACAGATGTGATATCCTAGTGCCTCCTCTAGTCCTCTTCCAAAGTGAGAAGAAAACCAAAGATTTATGCCTTAAACTATAGTAGAAGGAACTCTGTTCAAATGACCAATCTCTTTTACATAATTATTGCCCAAATCCTCAACTTTGGTTTTGTCACGAATGGGTATAAAGTGTAATGATTTAGTAATCCTATTGATCACAACCCATATCACATTCTTCATTCTCTGGGTACATGTAAACCTAACCAAAAAGTACATATTGATATCATCCCACATTCTTGTGGAGACTATAAGTGGACGAGAAAAACCTGATGGTTTATAGTGATCGAACTTATCCTATATTAATGTATAACAATGAAAAAAGAACTCATCAATGACTTGCCTAAAACTTTTCCACCAGAACTATCACTGCATGTCATAGAGCATCTTCCACTACTGGAAAAACAGGTATTTGCGACGGGCTATTTGCGACGGGATCCCGTCGCAAATAGCCATTTGCGACGGGGTCCCGTCGCAAATAGCCCGTTGCGGAAAACGCCGTCGCAACTAAACTTATTTGCGACGGGACCGTCGCTAAAGCCTTTTTTTGCGACGGGCATTCTCCCCGTCGCAAATAGTATTCCGTATTTTTGTAAAAAACTTTTTAAACAGTTATTGCGACGGGCCCGTCGCAAATACCTTTTGCGACGGGACCCGTCGCAAATAGTTTTTGCGACGGGCCCGTCGCAATAACGTTTTTTTTTAAAAATAAAAAAATTAATAATACTAGTATTTGCGACGGGAACCGGGACCCGTCGCAAATACTATTCATAGTAATTGCGACGGGACCCGTCGCAAATACTCTTTTTAAAAAAAAATAAAAAATTATTAATAATACTAGTATTTGCGACGGGCCTAGTATCCCGTCGCAAATACTATAAAAAAAATAAAAAAAATAAATTATTAATAAATTATTTTAATTAATATAATAATAGAATTATAATTTACAAATGAAAATAATAAATTATTTTAATTACTATAATAATAGTAGAATTATAATTCAAAAATAAAAATAATAGAATATTAATAAATAATTTAATTAATATAATAATATTATAATTATAATTCATAAATAAAAAAAATATTAATAAGTTATTTTAATTAATATAAAAATAATAGAATTATTTTACATTCAAATATTAAAATAATTCAAGTATTACAAAAAAATAATTAAATTATTATATTATAAAATTTTAATATATATATAAAATTTTATTATATAAATAAAATTTTAATATATATATAAAATTTAATATTATAAAATTTAAATATTATTATTATTCATATTAATATTTTTATTTATAAATATAATATTATTAATATTTTATAATGAGACAGAAACTACGAATAGAAAAAAAAAATATTTTGATTTCACAAATTTTATAACAGAAATACAAACTCTAATCTGTAGGAGGGGGGGGGGGGAGGTGGGGGATCTGCAGATGGTGGTGGAGGAAACTCCATCCCTAAAGCATGAGTGAGTCGGCGCATGTACTCCATCTGCTCCTGATGCTGCTGCTGCCACCGACTCGTCTGCTCCTCGTACAGCTGCTGCTGGCGTCGACGCTCCTCCTCATGCTGCTGACGTATCTGCTCCTGCTCCTGTCGGAGACTCTCTATCTGTGCAGTCTGAGATCGCAACTGCTCCTCATACTGTGTAGAAGAATATGCACGAGCTCCCCTCGAGCTGGACGCCGACATCGCAGCACTGCCATAATAATCTCCGGGAGTCAGTCGAGAGCCGATACCAACTACCCGGCCCTTCTCGAAGGCATACTGGGTGGCCTGCATCCATGCTGCCTCATCAAACTGACGGGCAGTGGTCTGATCTGATGACTCGGCCTGACTCTCAGGCCGGGCCTGTGCCGCTGCGGCCTCATATGACTCCTATAGTTGCAATTTAAAATTAAAATTGTGAATATATTATATGCAGTTAATTTTTAAAATTGAAAACAAATAATACTGACCACGATGTGATGCTGACGATCACCTCTGAGCTCCCCAGTAGCAGGATCACTATACATCCTCCGATATACGTCGTACTCTGTAATATCGGGGTGCTCGACAGCCTATAAGAATAAAAAATAAACTGTTAATATTTATAGTTATATAAAATATTTATAAATAATGTACGTACCAGATGCTGTCTATGAGTACTGAAAGAACGACTCCCAGCTCGATGAGTCACCTCCTGCCTCCCCCGATTCTGCCTCCCCACCGATGATCTCCTCTGAAAGGCACCACTCAACCAGTGCGCACATAATCCATCCCATACATGGGATGAAATGTACTCTGGTCGGTGTGCTCTACATGACTCCTCAAAATCTGACACTCCTGCTTTCTTCATCGCAGCTTTTCTTAAATTGTGCAAAAACTGACGAAGGCGATCACGCATGGCCACCTCCCATGCCTCGTGGATGGCGTCACGCATGGTATCCTCGATTGGATACCATAAACCCTACAAATAAATCAAAATATCAAGTTAGAAATGAAATAATTTTCAAAATAAAAATTATTTATTTACGTACGTACCAACCAATGGCCGAACATGGCCTGCTGCACATCAATGGGAATCTGCTCCCATGTGGTCCACGGCTGAGAGAAATAGTTGCGCAAAATAGCGCTGCCCTGTCCGACTGCTATATGCGAAAAACTGAAAAAATAATAAACATTTATTATGTGAATAGATTAATGAAATCTTAGTCAAATTCACAGGTTATTACACAGGTTATCACACCTCCGGGTGCGCGGATCAAACCCAAGACATGGACGTCGCTCGGGGACGGGGTCAGGAATCATCAATCGTGCAAGACCGCGCCCCCTCCGCGTACTCCCTGGAGCGCCTGCAGGCTGAGGGTCATCTGCCAGCAACTCATCCGCATCGAAAGGCAGGTCAGCCTCCGTCAACTCACGAAATGTGGCCTCGTCCATCTGAAACAGAAAATATTAATATTAGCAAATAATTGATAATTACTATTATATATACATATATACATATTATGATTGTATATAAATACCATGGAATTCTATAAGTGTTCATCTTCATCATCATCTTCATATATGTCAATGTCATCTTCATATTCCTCCTCAACATCATCGATATCCATTCGAGTTGCAGTTGCTTCATCTCTTACCATTTCAAATTCATGTGTGACATCATTAACATCATCGTCATCACCGACTCTTAAATGTGGGGTGTCGTCATCGATACTCATATCTCTTTGTAAAAAAGATTGATTTTGAGTACTCTCTTGAAAAACTTCAATTCTTTGCACATCAGTGAAAGCACATTCACTTTGACTAAACTGATTGTCTCGAATTTTGATTTTTATTACACTCCACCAATCAGTCAAGTCTCTTGATGTTGCACAGTACTTTGCATAATAAACTTGATATGCCTGTTGAGCCAATAAGAATGGTTCATTTACTGCGAGAACACTTTTACATTTAATATCGATGATTCCATGAGTCGGATGAACACGCACGCCTCTCTCTGTATCCAACCACCGACATTTGAACATGGTTATGTAATGTTGTCCAAGATAACAGAGTTCAATGATTTCATCAAGTATGCCATAAAAGTCAACTTCATTTTCTCGATGATGAGATCCTCTCAAGCTAACTCCACTGTTCATTGTTTTTTTCGATTCCCCATATGCATGCGTGTGGAATCGAAATCCATTCACCACATATGCATTATAAGTTTTAACAAGTTTGGAAGGTGGGTTACTCAATACACACAGCCGTTTGTCAATTTTATCAGCATGTCGAGACACCTGAAGATTTGTGAAATAATTATCAATATATTAAACTATACATTGAATGAGTTGCTAAATGATAAAGAATTTATGTTACCAGTTTTTGAAACCACTGAGAGAAATTTTTCAGTCGCCGTTCTTCGAGAGCAGCTGCTGTAATTTGTGGAATTTGTTTCTTGATATGATTATCATACAACCTATAAAAACCAAAGTTATTTACTGTAACATAAATGATAGAATAAGTGATATAAACACTTACAGTACAACTGATGTCATCTCTTCACAGTTGAGCAGAACATACGTATGAGCTCTATGATGTTCATCATCTGAAAGCCAGTGTTCAGAAACTCCACCAAAACCAAGATCTGACTGGTTGAAAACAGATAATTGATTGTCGATTTCATCAATATTCCTCTCATTCTGTCCCATTCGGTTGTGTTTTGAAGGATACCCAGATTCAAAATAATGGGAGCAGAAAAAAGATATTTCCTCTTGCAAATAAGCTTATGCAATAGATCCTTCAACAGATGCTTTGTTGCGTACTTTTCTTTTCAATTTTTGCATGCATCTTTCAAATGGGTACATCCATCGAAACTGTACCGGACCTCCACATTTGGCTTCATATGGAAAATGTAACATCAAATGTTCCATTGAGTCGAAGAAAGACGACGGAAATATTTTTTCCAGTTTACATATAATTACAACAACATCTTTTTCAAGTTTTCCTAGAGCATCATAATCTGCCGTAGCCGCACAAATTTCCCGAAAAAAATGAGACATGTCTGTTATGGAATCCCAAATCACGGAATTCAACAGACCTCTTAATCCAATGGGTAGAAGTCTCTCCATTATAACATGACAATCATGACTTTTCAATCCAGTAATATGACCATTCTTTACACATCTACCCAAATTGGAAGCACAGCCATCTGGAAGTCTCAAATCTACAATCCACTGATAAAATAATAAACGGTTTTCTTTAGACAGTGTATAAGCTGCTTTTGGTTTCAGTAACCTTTCTGTTCTGACATTCTCAAATAGTTCCAATTCTGGACGCCTGCAAATTTGGGCAAGATCTAAACGTGCATTTACATTGTCTTTGCTCTTTCCTGGCGTATCCAAAACTGTATGAAACAAATTATCAAAACAGTTCTTCTCAATATGCATGACATCTAACATGTGTCGGACCAACAAATCAGACCAATATGGCAAATCCCAAAATATGCTACGTTTAATCCAATTGTGTTCTTTCCCAAAACCAGAAATTTTCTGTTGGTTTATTGTGGGACCAAAAGTGATGGGAGGTAATGAAAATACAACCGATTTTAACTCCGAACCTGATAGCATTTTTGGAGGTCCATCCCTTTCAGCTGTTCCTTTTCTGAAATGAGATCTGTTTCTGCGAAAAGGATGATCAGCTGGAAGAAATCTGCGATGACAGTCAAAATAACAAGGTTTCTTTCCATGAATGAGCATAAATGCTTTGTTCTCTCCCATACAGTAAGGACATGATTTCTGACCATGTGTACTCCAGCCAGATAACATCCCATAAGCCAGGAAGTCACTTATTGTCCACATCAATGCTGCTCTCAGTATGAAATTCTGTTTCGTTGCAACATCATATGTACTGACACCAGTACTCCACAATAAATTTAATTCATCAATCAATGGCTTCAAATAAACATCAATATTTTTCTTCGGATGTCCTGGAATTAGTAAAGTCAAAAAGATATATGGCTCCTTCATCAACATCCATGGAGGTAAATTATACGGAGTTAAAAAAACAGGCCAACATGAATATTGACTACCATAAGATCCAAACGGACAGAAACCATCAGTGGAAAGGCCCAGTCGAACATTTCTAGCTTCTAAAGCAAATGATGGATGCACTCTATCAAAATGTTTCCATGAATCACCATCGGCTGGATGATTCAAGCTTTTATCGGTTGAAATATTCTCTTTATGCCATGACATCATTGTCGCTGTATTCTTAGACATGAATAAACGCTGAAGTCTGGATGTAAGCGGAAAATATCTCAACTGTTTTACAGGAATCAAACCAGACTTCCCGTGTTGTCCTTCTTTATATCTCAGTTGCCCACATGTGGGACAACTATCCAACGACTCATTTTCCCCTGAATATAAAATGCAGTCATTTGAACATGCATGAATCTTCTGACAAGTAAGTCCCAAATTTCTAACCAACCTCTTACTTTCATAGTAATTTGCAGGTAAAACATTTCCTTCGGGTAACAGTGTTTTCAGCAAAGAAAATATCTGGTCAAAACATGTGTTTGACATTCCGTTATCTGATTTGATAGCTATAAATTTTGCAACTGCTTCTAATTTACTCATCTTGCAGCCAGGATATAATGCATCCTCAGCAGACTTCAACAACTCATAAAATTCAGACCGTCCCAACTCAGGATTTGAAGCTATATCAGCCGGAGTTTCTGTATGTTGAACAGATGAACCTGCAACATCATGTACTAAATCTTGAAACTGGGATGGATCCGGAATCAAGTTGGTATCACCTGCTCTAGAACTGCGTTCACCGTGTTGATACCAAAAAACATAATCTGCTTGAAAACCAAAACACAAGAGATGTTCCCCCACTTTGTCAAACGTGTCAAACGTTCTCAATGCACATTTTCTACAAGGGCATTTTATCTTTCCTTCTGAAACAAATTCTGGATTTGATGCCGCAAATGATAAAAAACTCTCCACACCCTCTATATATACTGGATTTAAACCAGAACCATTTGGATTTCTACGTTGATTTATCCATATGCGGTCATCTAATAATGACTGTTGACGACCTCGTTGTTCCATATTTTTCTATAAAATATAAAAGCATTACTGGTTTTGAATAATTTGTTAGAAAAAACACAAGCAAGGATTGAATATATTGATAATAAAGCAAAACCTGTTACAAATATTGATAATTTTAATATTATATTGATTTTTTATTTTTTTAATAATACTAATATAATTTTTTTCATAAATATTAATTATATAATAATAACATCATTACATTATTAGTATATTTTATTATTAATATTAAAATAATATAATTTTCTAATTATTGATAATTATTTCTAATTATTGCTAATTATTGCTAATTATTGCTAATTATTGCTAATTATTGCTAATTATTCCTAATTATTGCTCATTATTCCTAATTATTGCTATTTATTGCTAATTATTGCTAATTATTGCTAATTATTGCTAATTATTGATAATTATTACTAATTATTGCTAATTATTAGTAATTATTGCTAATTATTGTTAATTATAACTAATTATTGTTAATTATTGGCAATTAGTGTTAATTAATACTAATTATTAGTAATTAATACTAATTATTAGTAATTAATACTAATTATTGGTAATTAATACTAATTATTGGTAATTAATACTAATTATTGGTAATTAATACTAATTATTGGTAATTAATACTAATTATTGGTAATTAATACTAATTATTGGTAATTAATAATCATTATTGGTAATTAATAATCATTATTACTAATTATTGGTAATTATTACTAATTATTCCTAATTAATACTAATTATTCCTAATTAATCCTAATTATTCCTAATTATTGTTAATTATTACTAATTATTGTTAATTATTTCTAATTATTGTTAATTATTTCTAATTATTACTAATTATTTCTAATTATTACTAATTATTTCTAATTATTACTAATTATTTCTAATTATTACTAATTATTTCTAATTATTTCTAATTATTACTAATTATTTCTAATTATTACTAATTATTGCTAATTATTACTAATTATTGCTAATTATTTCTAATTATTGCTAATTATTTCTAATTATTACTAATTATTCCTAATTATTACTAATTATTACTAATTATTTCTAATTATTACTAATTATTTCTAATTATTACTAATTATTGCTAATTATTACTAATTATTGCTAATTGTTACTAATTATTGCTAATTATTGCTAATTATTACTAATTATTCCTAATTATTGATAATTATTCGTAATTATTACTAATTATTGGTAATTATTACTAATTATTGGTTATTGGTAATTAATACTAATTATTGGTAATTAATACTAATTATTGGTAATTAATACTAATTATTGGTAATTAATACTAATTATTGTTAATTATTACTAATTATTGTTAATTATTTCTAATTATTACTAATTATTTCTAATTATTACTAATTATTTCTAATTATTACTAATTATTTCTTATTATTACTAATTATTACTAATTATTTCTAATTATTACTAATTATTTCTAATTATTACTAATTATTTCTAATTATTACTAATTATTTCTAATTATTACTAATTATTGCTAATTATTACTAATTATTGCTAATTATTTCTAATTATTGCTAATTATTACTAATTATTGCTAATTATTACTAATTATTACTAATTATTGATAATTATTCGTAATTATTACTAATTATTGGTAATTATTACTAATTATCGGTAATTATTGGCAATTATTGTTAATTATTCCTAAATATTGATAATTATTGGTAATTATTAATAATTAATAATAATTATTGGTAATTAATACTAATTATTGGTAATTAATACTAATTATTGGTAATTAATACTAATTATTGGTAATTAATACTAATTATTGGTAATTAATACTAATTATTGGTAATTAATACTAATTATTGGTAATTAATACTAATTATTCCTAATTAATACTAATTATTCCTAATTAATACTAATTATTGGTAATTAATACTAATTATTGGTAATTAATACTAATTATTCCTAATTAATACTAATTATTCCTAATTAATACTAATTATTCCTAATTATTGTTAATTATTCCTAATTATTACTAATTATTGGTAATTAATACTAATTATTGGTAATTAATACTAATTATTGGCAATTAATACTAATTATAGGTAATTAATACAAATTATTGGTAATTAATACTAATTATTGGTAATTAATACTAATTATTGGTAATTAATACTAATTATTGGTAATTAATACTAATTATAGGTAATTAATACTAATTATAGGTAATTAATACTTATTATTGGTAATTATTACTAATTATTACTAATTATTCTTAATTATTGATAATTATTGATAATTGTTTCTAATTATTAGTAATTAAATGAATAATTATCAATAATTAGAAATAATTACCAATAATTATAAATAATAACATTATTAATATATTTTATTATTAATATTAAAATAATATAATTTTCTAATTTATATACAATTCTTCTTTCATCTGTGCGTTTTCTATCTCCACATACAAATAATACATGTGAAGACAGCAAACACACAGATGAAAAAAGAATTGTATATATATAAAAAATTATATTATTTTAATATTAATAATAAAATAAACTAATAATGTAATAATGTTCTTATTCCTAATTATTGGTATTTATAACTAATTATTAATATTTATTCTTAATTATTAAAAATTATTACTAATTATTCCTAATTACCAAACAATACTAATAATTTAAATTTATTAAATAATAAAACAATGTAAACATAATTAAATTACAACTAATTAATAATAATTGAAACTAATAAAAAATTAAAAATAAATAAAAAATTAAAAATACCTTGAAAAATGATTTGTTCTGATCGTTCTTGAAAACTTTAATATCAGCTCCGGAGAAACAAATTAAACTGGAGAAAAACTCAACTCTAGAAATATAATTTTCAGAGAAGGAGAAGATAAGGAATGAGAATGAAATGAAAAAAACGGATGGGGGTATTTATAGGTTAGATTATTTGCGACGGGACCATTTGCGACGGGAATCCCGTCGCAAATATTATTATTTGCGACGGTACCCGTCGCAAATACCTTAGCCAACATTTATTACGGTCAACCGGTAAATAGTTATTTGCGACGGGACCCGTCGCAAATAACCCCTGCCGACATAGTATTTGCGACGGGGGGATATTCCCGTCGCAAATACCTTTTACCGCCGCCGGTTATTTGCGACGGGGAAAGCAATCCCGTCGCAAAAGCCTCCTTATTTGCGACGGGGAAATACCCCCGTCGCAAATAAGTTTTTAACATGACTATTTGCGACGGGATTTATTCCCGTCGCAAATAACCCGTCGCAATTGCTCATTTTTCCCGTAGTGTTCATGGACCCTGGTTGCACTTCCCATTAGGGAATATGGAAATACCAAATTACATATTTTTTTACCATATTTGGTACCAAAATATGGTTCCAAATTCATAGAATTTCCTATTTGGAGAACTCAAAAATCAAGAATAGTATCCCCACCATTAAGAGAGTCTCTAGTGAAACCAAACACATCCTCAAACTGATGTACCTAATGAATCAATTCAAGAAGAGTAGATGTCAACTAATCACTAGACAAGGAAACTTGGGTCACTAATTCCTGAACTCTAATATGAAACTGTGCAATGAGAGCCATCAATTTCTACTCATTCGCTGATTCTTTCACTGCCTGAGTTAGAAGTTTCTTGCTCAAATTTTATGCAACGATATTCTCATTCCCTAGGGTATAGGTGATGTCAAATCAAAATAGGACAGATATTACACCCAACCCCACTGGTATAGATTTTAATCATTTTAATAGATGATATAACTAATGAACTTGTGGTCTAAAAACATTGTAAAAATACATCCAAAAAGGTAATGTCTCTAACTTTTATGCACACACATCATAGCAGAAATTTCACAGTCATGGGTTAGATAATTATTCTCATGTGGACTATGCTGATGAGATCCATAAGCAATGAAATTATTACCCTTCAAAATAATGCATCCCAAGCCTGAACCTGATGCCTCATAAAATACCACGTAGCTTTGCCCGACCTCTAGAAATGTGAAAACCAGCCCAGTAGTCAAAATAGGTTTAAAAATAAAAACATGAAATTTATCATCCCAAGAAAACATTACTCCCTTCCTAGTTAGTGTTGTCATCAGAGATTCCAAATTAATGAAGTCATTTATTAAATGAATATGATATATATCTAAGTCTAATAATCTTTGGATATTGAAGACATTTTGTGTTTACTCCCACACCATAATAGCCTTCACCTTCTTAGGATCAACTTACATTCCTTCTTTCTACACCATAATTTGAAAAAAAATTCACTTCCTGAATCCAGAAATCACATTGGAAAAGCATAGCATAAAGTCAGCGATTTATCAGAAAAGTTAGAACTGTTTTCAGATGATTCACATGACCCTCCTCTGACATAGAGTAAATGAGGACGTCATCCATAAAGACTTCCAAAAATGTACCAAGGTATCCATGTAAAATCATTTTCATTAAATCCATGAAAACTGCAGGGGAATTGGTTAGATAAAAGGGTATGACAAGGTACTCATAATGTCCAAACCTTCTTTGAAAGGTTTTTTTATGAATGCTAGATTATTTTACCCTCAACTGATGGTAACTAGAATGAAATAAATATTTGAGAACCAATTAAACCCTTTCAACTGATCAAACAAATCATTAATCCATGGTAACAATATTTTTATTTGTCAGAACTCGAATGAGCTTTCCGTAATAGTTACATTGGGGAAGTGAACAATTATTCTTCATAGAAAATAGAAACAGTGTCTCCCAAGGTGACACACTTAGGGATATAAAGCCTTTCTCATGAATATCATCCAATTGGTCCGTCATTTCTTTTATTTCAGCTGGTCCCATATGGTAATAGGGAAATGATACTAGGTGATTACTAGGCAATAAGCCAATAAAAAACTCTACCTACCTTACTGGTGGAAAACTAGAGAAGTCATAAGGAAACACATTGGGAAAAGCAATAATGACTGGAGGGAGATCACCAATAAAATATTATCTCTCCAGATCAAAGGAAAACATCAATATCACTTTCCCCAACTTTGGATAATAAGATTCAGCTCCGCTCAACCTCGAGTAACATTCTCTTTGGAAGACATGATACACACCATCAGGTGCAGTGAAGGATACCCATCAACGATAACAATCAATCAAGGATTTATTGGAAATTGTCCAATCTATATCCAAAATGATATCAAGTAGTTTCTTGTTGAGAATTTAAAAACACTAATAATTATCAACATCCAATATAGATAAAGGACAAGAGGGACTATGGATACCATTCTCTCTCTTCATATCAAGGGGTGTAGTAATATCCATTGAAAATGATAAAATCTTTATAGGAAGATTTAGTAAATAAAAAATATGAGTTAAAAGAAATGAATGAGATGCATCAATATCAAATGGATCATTCACTAATGATAAAGAAATTGTAATGGTATATGTCATAGTTGCTTGACTCATATCCTCTTCCTCTAGAGACACATCCACTGTGTGAAGATGGTTCACCTCGAATGCCTATTACTAGAACCCTTTTTCACTAGAAACATCTAATTATTCAATACTTCTAGAAGGTGATGATGATCTTGTTCCCCTACACAGAGTGAACTAAACATCAATAAATCTCTGTAAGTTACCCGAGTGTCTACAAGAGCTATATTTCTTAGGTTACTCAGTGAAAAAAAATCTTTGAATTTCCTAGATTTCCACAATGGTAACAAGCTAAATGAACTCTAATAGGAACAAAAAGAGGTCCATAATGACCCTGCTATTGAGAAACACCATGAGAATCATCAAACTTACTCTTTATCTTAGAGGAATGCACACTAACCATGGAAGATAATTAAACTCCTGAAAACCTTGACTTTCTAGCTAGGTCCATCTCAACCATCATCACACTATCCAATACTTCAACATAAGAAGATTTCTTAAATAAGAAAACTTAAGAATGAATATCCTATTGATGTCCCAAATCAAACCATTGAGACTTAATTTAATAATTTGATACAATACCATATATGCAATGTCTTAGAAAAAAATGATTTTCATAATATGTCAACGTCTTATTAGCCTGCTTGAGTCTGAAAAACATAGTGCCTTGGGCTAACAACATCAACTCTGGATAGAAATGGATGGTTAAAATAACCTTTATGTCTTTCCACTCTAAGACCTCATGTTTCTTAATTGTCACCATTTAATCTAATCATCTCCCACATGGTCCTTCCAGAACATAGGTGGAACACTTCATCTTGATTTCATTGGGTGTTTCCAAGAACCCAAACAAACCCTACATTACACTCAACCACTCCTCAGCCTCCTGAGGATCATTTGATCCTTTTAATGCTGATAGATTCAATTGAAGAAACACTTGAGAAAAAATATTAATAACATCCCTCTAATGTTCAATATATGTATCCTAAATGGGAACTGGGGGTGGAGGATATCCTAGGTCTTAGACAGTGGGAACAATCACCTCAACTAGATTCTGGTCCACGAAAGGATTTACTCAGTGAGGTTTAATAGATACTTCATATTGGATCTGATTCTCATTCCTTACCAAAGACATGTTGTTACAAAATATTAAAAAACAATATGTAAGACATCATATTAACACTCCAATACAGAAACATGGAAATTAATACCAATGGATAGAAAAAAAAGTTGGGAATTCGATATACCCAAATAAAAAGAATGGAAAAGACTAGAACTAATCTTCAAGACATATTTCTCTAAACACCCCTGGTGACTTAAGGTTCATCATGGTGAGAGATATCTAGAAACTCAACCAAAACTACCTACTAAGTCATGAAAAGATTAAAAAAATCCAAACTAAATTCTAGAAAAATACTCATCCTAGAGCTCTGATACCACTTTGTCATGAAAGAGCCAAGGTACCCTAGTAACCCTATAACTGAGATGGTCCTAACATATCCCTATAAGTATTACCAATCCCCATGGGATGGTGAATAGAACCTGGAATTATACAAAATGAGTGTGGGTATGACTTTTCCACAAACATTGGAGAAGTAAAAGAAACAAGAAAATGTGCATAAAAAAGAAAATCCACTAGGAGTAACATACAAAAACTCATACTAGTATAAAAATATAAAGTAAAAAAATACTATAAAGAAACTTACCAAGTCCCAATGGACAGAACTCTCTATGTCCATATATGAACAGGTAGAACCACCTCCAAGTTGTACTTTACCCCTGGTCAAACCTGGAAGGAGATAATATAAAGACACATGAAGTTACACATAGGGTGTGATCTAAAATGATTAGTATGGTCTCACTAGGGATTTCATAATAGATTCAAATGTTAAATTAACCAAATAGATCTTTAAATTTAAAACAAATAGGTTTGGAATTTCATAAGCATAATAAAAAAATACATGATTTTTATTTAAAAAAAGGAAATTAAGCAATGGATTTACTTATAAATTGACAGAACATTTCTAAAACAATGGATCTTTTCAAAAATGGATTAAATAAATACTTTTATATAAAATATTTTATATAAATCATAAGGCATTTAGAACACTTTATAACAGTGACATTTATGCATTTGAAATACAAATAAGTATTACACATGGTCATATACCTAAGTAGGTATGAATTTTATAGTCTATAGAGAATCCAAACTCAAGGAAACATAATAATATTTACATAAATCCCTATGAACTCATGCCAAACAGGACTCATCACTCTCACCTACATGATGTGAGGTGCAATATTTATGTTCAACAGGGCTTTAAATCATATTGTTCCATCCAAATAACTCGGTAACTACATAAGTGTTGTATGTGATCTAGTATAAAACAACAGTGGTAATTTTATTTTAGGAATACTTAAAATACAATTAATCACATTCTTAATTTCAAAGAGGGTAATATTCCATTTAAATAGAAAAATTGTTTTTTAATCATAACATGCCTTTTCACCAAGATAAAAACCCTAAGGTCTTTATCAAAACCATTTTTAAGCCATTTTTTCATAATAACCATCTAAAATCAATTCACAATTCAATTTCACAGTCCACTTTAACAAATTAAATTCAAAAATTTAACTTTTCACAAGATTTCATCAATTTTACAATAAAACCCTAATTCAATGGAATTGGGGGTTTTCAATGTTTTACATCAAATCCATTTGCACTATTAAATTCAACAATTTTATTGAAAATGTTTCAATCAAATTCAATATTTAAATCAAATAATTTAAATTTCATTAATTTGCATAAACACACCCCAATTAAATGGAATTAGGGGGTTTTCACAATATCATGCCAAAATTCCAATTTAAAACCCCAATTCAATGAAATTGGGTTGGTTTAACAAACCAATTGAAATAAATTTTATTAAAATAAAAAAATTTAATTTAATTCAAACAATTAAAATTAAATAAATCAATTTAGGATAAATAATATTTTTTCATCATGAAGGATCAACCTACATCAGGATCACATGATCTCGAATCCCAAAGTGATACAAAAAAATCCATTGGAGGATGGTGACCAAAAAGATCTGTGAATCAAGACTAGGATTAAATCCAAAAAATAGGAATGTATATCCATAGTTCAACAAGAAGATCCATGGAACCCTAGTGAGGAGAAAAGATATAGTGGGAGATATAGATAGGGTTGAGGAAACTAACTGAGAGACAATCGAAAGGAATTCCTAAATATTCAAATCACCTAAGGGAGGGATTCAAGGGTCCAAAAACTATTCATGGGATCTCCAAAGAAGGGATAAATTGATTATGGGTCATTGTGGTATGTTGGGGACCTAAAAAGGGGTTCAAGAATTTTTTTATCAAAATTTGGATTAAATAAAAAACCCAAGTACAGTTTCATATGTATATTCAAACACTTTTAAAACCCATAAAAATAATCATGCTTCTATTTGAAATGGGACAAACAATTTTTCCTAAGATAGAGGATGTCTTGAATAATTTTGTGCAAACCATACAAAATCCCACTACCATGAGATTCACTATTTTCCTTGAGTGGTCGCACGATTTGGGCTACCCTTGTGCCAATCGTGCAGTACCTCAGAAACATCCAAAATTTTCAAATTTTCTCCTAAATCAAACCCAAAGAAAACCCTACCAATCATGATCAAAATGAGGGGTTTAGAAATATTTAAAAATAGTAATAGGATATTACAATATCCCCACACCTACCTTCCCAACTAATTAACTAAAACCAATTGATATGATTTGAAACATATCAAAAGTATCCTCTATTGTAAAAATAATGTCATTTGTAACAAATAAGTCCCATTTGTAACATCCTGATGGTAAAAACCCTTTTTTATAGAAAATGTTACATGAATCATTAAAAAATTCTATCATATTTATAAAAATTCTAAATATGATTTTATTCATAACATAATTTGTTAAAATCATCTTCTAATGGAGAAAAACTCCCCTTGAGCATATTGTAAATGATATTTTCATAAATTCTTCATCAATTACATAAATTTTTTTTAAACCAAAATGTAAAAACACATGAAAATATCGAAACTTCTAACTTTTTTATCCATATTATTAGATTTCACCCATTGCTCAATAATTTCAATACATGGATTTTTGTATTTATCTTATATTGAGAAAAAATCAAAATAATTATCATAATTATAAAAAATATACAATACAATTTCCTAAATGTGTGAATGATTTAATAAAAATCACCATATTCATTATATAAAATGAACCATTTAGTAATATATTCTTGAAAATAAATGAAACATATTTTATTGTTGAGAAAAATATAATTTTTAAAATACATTATCATTCAGATCATTTATGATGCATTAAAATATATATGTGTGTGTGTGAGAGAGAGAAAGATAGAGAGTGAGTGAGTGTGTGTGTGCTTCAATTGAGATTGATAAAATAGATTATTTGAAAAAATTATCAACACATTGATTACCAAATCCCTTGATGAATATTAATTTTAGTTTAATAATATTATCATACGTTTGAGCCTCTATCCACATCATTTGAGATGTTTATAGTGTTGTAATTGAAGGTTTTATGAGGGATTGATAACATCCAAGACATAGTGTAAGAAAACATCATAACCCAAAAAATAACATCTATCTATCTATACATTTTGAATTAATATTAATGTGAATAAACAATAGTGTACCTTGAACCAATTGACATGAGATTAATAGTTCTGGGTGTAGCGGAAGTGTTATATAGGATATGAACTATTTAGGTTTCTTTCATGACTGACAATTAGTCAAATATTTACATGATAATAAATACTTTGATGAATGGAATTTAATAAAAGAATATAGACAATGTGTAATCACTAGAGAAAAAAGTGTATGATTGGCACATATTATTTATAATAAATTTAAGAAATTAATGAATTTCCATGTGATAAATTCTTTCTTCATTGATGGATTTGGAAATGGATATACATTGTACTATCATTGTGTTGTAGGAATCAAGGTCAGATTCCCTTTAGTAGTGACCTACACGTGTTTCAAAAATCTCCAAACATTATCAGTGGAATCACTGAGTGATAGAATAGTAGATCACATCATTTCAATTATTCTCCTATGATCACCCGAAGAATCACTTCCAAATTATTCTCCATGATATATATAGAATCATAAGTTAATGTTTTATGAATATCACTCTCTGTTTTTTGGATCATTCTGGGAGAGGGATCTTTCTAGATTTTGGGTTAATTCTCTCAGGAATTCATTATGCACAACACAAAATGAATTGGATAGTTTAAAAAAATAACATAACTGAGTTTATATACCATTAGTGTTAGAAATAAATAATAGAATAAATGTACTTTATTATTTATTTAATCCATATAGAACCACATTTCTATAATAGTCATATTACTATTATTATTTCTCGACTTGCACTAAAATCACAAAATAAATTAAATATGATTTAATAAAATAATATTCAATATATATAATTTATCATCAGTTCATTGAACTCAGTCTACCATTCCTTGATAATATTTATCGGGCCTCACATAATTATTATTTATTTAATAAATAAAATTCACTACATTATTCAAAAATAAATAAATAAATATTATAATCAATAAACAAATAATAAATATTTATAATATATTATGATAAAATAATACTCTCTTGAATAACTCATGACAAAATATATTTGATAAAGAAAAAATAAATAATTACTAAACCATGTGTAGGAATAATATTTATTCAACTTGTTAAAAAATAAATAAGAGTTTATTAAATAACTGAGATTATGCATACACTTAGTATGTGATCCTCAAGACCTCTTTCTCAATAGTATTAGGAAATTGAAATAAATTCCATGGATAGCATCTATCAACATGCCATGGAACCCATAGATAAATAAATTGATGATTCCATGAAACAATAACTCATACAAATTTTTAATGAGAAATATAATCCATTTATCAAGAAATCTTCAATAAAGAAGGTTTCATGTTAGTGCCATCAACTTATGTGATTGATGTCTATTTATTGGAATTTTTGAACATTGAACATTCCTATAGAACATGTTTTTCAAGGATTCATTTAGGATATATCATTTTCATAAAAGGGCCAGAGATATTTACTTCCATTAATGAACGTATGGGACAAATCCTTTATCAAATTATTCATTAATGGAATATTACTCATGACATACCAAACATATCCTTCCTCACTGTGAACATATGCCACCATGGTTTTTATCAATACCTCAATGAATGAGGATTATAATGCCCATTAATATTAATATTAAACTCTATAGGTCAATAATCTTCTCCCCATATAGAAACATCAAATGAAAAATATGAATGTGTATTTTCTACTGGCTGGTCTCATTCTCGTAATCTCCTAAACTTGATATTTCCATGGGTGAACACCATGATAAGGTTCCTCAATTTCTTATGAGTATCCAACCATGATAGAATGTATCATTAGTGTCCCACAAATTATTTCATCGGATTTTAGCACATATATTTAATAATACTATCATGGAACTTCTGGGTTCTCATCATAGCGAGGAACTTCAATGATCCTTCAATGTAACAAATACACTTTGGAAGTTATCATATACTATGTTACATATAAGAACAATAAAGATGTGATATGGAATTTATTAATAAAAAAAAATCAATATAGGTTATCATAAAATACACAGAATTTGGTTTTGAGGCACCAACTCCAATAAACTCCCAATTTAACTATAGCCAACTATTAACAACATTCATTCCTCAAGATCTCACAAACTACTTATGTTTCTATTGGTATAGAACTTCATTAAATTGGTTTTACAAGATTTATGACGTGGGAACTTTGGTTACTCTAATTTAATGCCTCATTTAAAAATCCCTCAAGAGGTGATACTTCCATAGTTTCTTCTTTGTCTGTTGGTGTGTCCTTAGCTCTTTTCCAAGATCCACCACTGCAGTATTAACAAAATACACCATGATAAGTTATTTACTTTTAGGCACAACATCAATATCCTTAAATTATTTTCACATGTAAATGTATTCCTTGGCTGTATCAGTAGCCACTATATACTCAGGCTCTATTGTAGAATCAATGAAAACTAGATACTAGGAACTCCTCCAGATCATAGATCCTTTTTTGATACATAAAATATATCCAACTTGAGATTTCAAATCATTTTGATTTATATGAAAACTAGAATTTATATAACCCCTTATGACTCTCTCATCACTTATTCCATATAATATGAACATATCCTTAAATATTCATAGATACTTAATGATATCCTTAACAACAAAAAAATGATGTTATCATGGATCAACTTGATATCTTCTTACCATGCTCAATGCATATGCAACATCAAGGATATAAAATAACATGGAATACATGATTGATCCTATCACAAAAGTGTATGGTATCTTACTCATCCTCTCTTTCACCTATTGGGTCTAAGGAAACATTTTCTTAGAAATATGTATATTATGTGACATTTGAACCAATCCGTTATTATATTGTTCCATTCTAAATCACTTTTTTATTGGGTAAATGCATGTACTTTTACATAGTCCATTCATCTATTGTATTTATGATGAATTATCTTGAACCCTAAAATATAGGCTACTTCACCTAAGTCCTTAATGGAGAAACACTAGTTTAATATATCCTTAACAGTGTATAAGACTAGTATGTAATTTCCAATAAGTAATATGTCATTGAAAAATACTACAAAGATAATGACTAAATTACCACAAAACATCTTGTAGACACATGGATAACATTCCTTATTGTTGAAAAAAAATTATTTGGTGACTTTATTAAATCAAATATTAAATGAATTAGTTTCTTTCTTAAATCCATAAATAGATCTCTGTAACATCCATTTATTTTTGAGGAACATTGTGTCACAAAACCTTCTGGCTGTGTCATATAGACCTCTCCCAGAAGTTTTCCATAAAGGAAGGATGTTTTGATATACATATACAAAATTTAGTAGTCATGGTAAGTTGTTATATCACGTAGAATTATGATGGATTTAAATAAGTAAACTGGTGAAAGGGACTCATAATAGTCAATTCCATGAAGTTTTTTTAACTCTTTAGTCTGTATACTTGCTTTATATGTATTTAATTTACCTTCAATGTGATTTTTTTCTCTTGAATTCCCAATTATACCTTATAGAGTTTACATCAACCGGCGCATCGACCAAAACCCATACATGGTTCTGATACATGGAATCCTTTTAAGAATTCATGTATTCTTTCCATCTTGTAGCTTCTAAGATCTATAATTCATATTTTTTTGATATAGGTTCATCATTTTCAACCAATAATGAGTCAACATATTCAGTGAATATAGAAACATATCTCTCTCACTCTCTTACCTCTCTAGTTCTCCTTTAAAGTAATTGTGTTTCGATAACTACTTTTCTTATGTGGACCTATGTAATTTATTCCTATACCAACTATTGTGTATCATTAATTTTAGAATAATAAAATCTAATCTTTCTACCACTATTTTTAATGATGTTCTCTTTATCAAGAGATATGTCTTGAATGATGACATTCCAATTATTGTCTGAGGGGTTTTATAGATAGTATCCGTTTGTTTCTAGAAGATACCGTATAATAAAAACAATTATACCCAGTGGTAATAATTTTTTTGCTACAAATATCTTAATAAATTCATTAAAACCCCATACATGTTTAGGTGACAAAATACATTTCATTAATCTTCATAAGTTTAAGTTAATTCCATTTTTATCTTTATTTAGTACTTTTTTAATTGTGTATGCTAATGTTTTTAATGCACATCCTCAAAAGGATAATTAAAGATCCCCATAACTCATCATTTTCCTTACCATTTATAACAATTTAAGGTCCCTCATTTCACTAAAAACATTACACTATGTTGTTAAGGTGTATAAACTGGATATATAATCTCAAAATCCCCTATAATGTTGCTAAACTATTGGTTAATATATTCCCCAACTTGATCAGATAAAATATTCTTTATCTTCTTTCAATGTTGATTCTCAACTTCATTCTTGAATTATTTGATTTTTTAAAAGGAATCATACTTTCACATCATTAAGTATACATATCCATATAAACTCAAGTCATTAGTAAAAGTTATGAAGTAATAATATCCACCTATAGCTTCTAATAGAAATGGTCCACACACATCCTTGTTTACCAATCCTAAATGCTCTGTGGCCCTTTCACCCTATCCACTGAATGGTAGTTTATTCCTTTTCCCCTTTAATCAAGAATGGAATATTTCAATTGATTTTGGCTCTTATGAGTCCAAATAACCATCTTGATAGATCTTTTCCAAATGATTCACGTCTACATGACCAATATAGTGATGCCATAGTGGTGTGCTATATTATTTTTCTGAACATTTTTCATTATCTATTTTCAAAACATGGATTTCATAATTTAATATATAAATACAATTATTTAAATATTCCATATAATATCATATGTTATTCTTAAAAAAGAAAAAAAGTTTTCCCAAACATGAAAATAAAACTATTTACATCTTTACATGATACAAAATTTATGTTCTTGGTAATAGATGGAACATAATAAAAATCTCTTAAAACAATATCATTCATGTTTTCAATGAATGGTTATAGTCACTAATGGATAGAGTATCCAACCTCACACCATTAGCATTTCACAAATCCCCCTCTCCTATGGAAATATTTTAGAATCTACTGGCTTCCTACATTTTGATATAAATGAGAGAACAACAAGATATATATAAAACCCAATGTGTGGATATTGAAAGATTAAACATGATAACAAACACACCTTTAGATTACCCTTGATTTAGGGTGAAGTTATTCCTTGAGAGGCCTTTCTCACCACATAAAAAACATTCCACCTTTTTTCCTTTTCATTCCTCTGTATCTTCCTCTTCTTGGAAGGAAAAATCATTAGAGATTTAGATGTTTTATGAGTCTAAAAACCCTTTTACTTGTTCTTCCTTTTCTTATTCTCCATAAGGACCATGGGGTTTTCACACATTATATCATTATACAAATGAATTATTAAAGATTTTTTTAATATACTCAGATCATTATTTCTCATGTTATAGAATTAGAAAACCTGACCCCACAAGACTGTAGGTAGTGACTAATTTATTACATTAGCAGAAGATGCAAGGAATCACATCTCAAATGACCAAATAGTTTAGCAGTCTTGATAAAACGCAACACACATGAGTCTCACAATACATTGTAATACAACAATTATGACATATTTTTTGGAGATTAATTTTTTTCCATCTCACATAACCCTACATATTAGTAATAGAAAAATTCATGGAATCCATTTAAAATGAATCAAAATATGGGAAAGATCAATTAACCATCAAGGGTTAAGTACAATATATTCAATCATGAATCAATAATAATAATCAATATCAAATGGAAAATAACTACGAACCCATTCCATTTAAATAAATGGATACGGCATAATCAATATGTAAATGTAAATAACTGAGAACATATTACATTTAAATAACTGGATAAAGAATAAATAATATCTTATTGTAAATAACTGAAAACACAATTCATTTAATCAATAAATTTAAAATTAAATGCATCTATAGATAATATCATAGTGAAAATATTGTGGATAATACAAAATTAAATCTAAATGAAGACATATCTTAATTATTGGAAATCATGTCTCCTAAACATGATACCTATATTATTAGGACCTTTCACAAGCTGATTTAAACTATAGGTAAAAAATCATTTAATTCTAGTTTAACTTATTTATATCATGATACATATTGATGAATCATGGGGCAATAAAATGTAGGCCCCACACCTATCTATATGTCTAAATTATACAACATATATTGAATAATATAATTAATTCATAAACAATGTGCCTTATCTTAAAATATCAACATTGATTAAAGAATATGAAATTATCAATATTTCTCAAGGTAAAAAAGTAACTTTAAATTTATAACACTGCGTGTAGAAATGTGACATTGATCAAGAAATAATAATATCCATGACAAATAGTATAGATATTTTGGGAAAATAAATTTTCTAACGTTCAATGGATTGTCAATACTTTAACATAATGTTAATTAATAAGGAAAATGAAATAGGGATGTAAATTTCAATATTATCCTAGTTTAAAATAATAATAAACCATCTTGAGGAAGAATAATTATTGTATCAATATATTCCCATTAGAGTAAGAATAATGTTTTCTTATCAATGATGAAAAAATACTCTAATATTTTTTGAAAATATTTTTTATGAAAATAACTTTTAATTTTGAAAAAAAAATTGATAATCCATTTCATTGAAAATAACTCTTAAAAATATTTTAATTAAAAAGAAACTCATTAAATTGAAAAGGAATATTCAAATAAATTATGGTAATAATGTTGGGTAATTCTATAAATGATATAAAATTTAAAAATAACATTCAATTTTCACTCTAAAAAGGTAGAAAGTGCCTTGTTCCAAAAACAATAAGAATACTCCTTTCACATTTTCAGTGAAAGCCCAAATTTTTTTGAAAGTGACATAAGATTCCATTTAATTTTATTAAAAGAGTAAAAATGGGTAAAAATATCTTTAATAAATCAGTTTTAAGGGAAAAAATCATTTTTGAAAATATTTTTTGAAAATATGGTTTTGGAAGAAAAACTAATTTTTTATTAAAGATATAAATGATGTCGGATTTTCTGAAAAACATTTAATCAATTAATTAGAGTAAGAGAGTTTGGAAAGTGGAACTAATATGTGAAAATATCATTAATAACCAAATGAAAATAAAATTTAATGGATTTATTTTAAATTTTTTTATTAATTTCTTTCAACTAAAATTCATGAATAAATAATATCGATTAAATTGAGATTGTTAAGTAAACACTTTCAATGATTATAATGTTGAAGTGAGAATAAAACAAAAAAATTTATTATGTGCATAAAACTTAAATCCAAATAAAACAATTGGAAATTACACATAATATATTCAAAATTATATTACCTCATTATAATATAATATTAATGACAATGAGGAACTAATATAACCCAATGAAATGAAATTGCATTATGAAATTTTGTTCCATGTGGTAATTCTTATGTAAAATCCCCAAGATGAAATAACTCCAATTGAAACGTAAAATAATATGAATAATTAATTAGTCATGATATTACCTATAAAATGGTCAGTATATACCCTATATAAAATTAATTTGGTACATAACGTTACAATATGCCTCAATTAAAATGAAATTGAGATGAAATCCTTTACCTTACACTTACTTTTTGTAGATCATGATTTATCCTCCTATATAGTGGTTTAAAAATTATTATTAATTATTCCGTAACCAAATTAATATTTATAATATCATATATTATCCTTTAATAACATCTTATCACTCATTCATTTATAATAATTTATTATTTTTATTTTTTCGGGTGTTAATTTCCTTGTTTTCTCATGCATGTTTTATCATTAAATTTCCAGTCCTATTGAATATTATATAGTTATATAGTCCCGAAAATAATAATCATGACATATTTATCATATAAATAGATGAAATATACTTTTAAAACCATTCATTAATTTTTTTAGAAATAAACTTTGTTACGATCGTTGTGGTGGTAGGTTGTACGTATGCATGAATAATGTTTCTATTTTTCAATGGTCATTATATAAAAGAGGTAATTAATATTTTAAATTTATATAATGATAAAAATATTATATATACCATATTATATACTTATATTTATATATAATCCTTGTATTTTGGTTATGAAAAGAGGGGCACATCACATTGTGAAGGTGGTAGTCAATAAGTATACGAATGATGTTATCATCATTACATGAGTGAAATGGATTTAAAAAAATGAAATATATATATATATATGTATTATATTTACAGAATGATAAATATGTCATGAATATAATTATTATTTCATTTACATCAAATGTAATTATTAACTATATTTTAATCACCTACCATGTGAAGTGTTAAAGAACAAAAAATCCCATCCCTTCGCGAGGTGGTAGTATTCTGTACACACGAGCGATTATATCGTATATTCTACTGAATGGATGGTAAAAATAAATATTTGATATATTAACTATATAAGTTTAAAAATGTTTTAAATATCTTATATATATTTATATCCATCATCATACCTAACCTTGAGAGGTGAAAATGGAATAATGAATGACATAGGTTCGAGAGGCGGTAGTATGCTATACAAAGAAATAATAATTTTGTAACCCAATTGATAGAATATGGGAGGGATATTGGTTACTACGTTATTATAATAAAATTACATTATATATAATATATATTTAGGTTATTATATCATCATGTTTTAATAATAATTTTAGGAGGTGGAGAAAAAATTAAAACGAAGATGCTCATTGATGAATATTACCTCTTCTTCAGGTATCCTCCTTGGGTTTGCACTAATACATTACTAAGTTGGATTTCATCCCAATAGAAGGATTATAGGATAAGGATATGGAATTTGGGAAGTTATTTGGGTTTCTATTTTCTTATCCAAATATTCTTTTTGTTATTAATAAGAAAATATAGGGGGTGGCAATTTATAAGTGGGGGAGAAGATATACTTGGTATTTTTAAAAATAATTGAGTGATACCATGTTTTCTATGTGTCACAGGGGTCCAACATAGACCATTATCTACCCTTATAGGTGTAATGGTTGAAATATGTACATTACATAGTTTTTATATAAGTTTATAGTCCATTTTTTACCCTTATCTTTTGAGTTTAACCCCCAGAAAACCCATTATAACTTTAACAATGGTAATTAATTTTTACTACATTCGATATTAATTTTGGTCAATCATTAAGATAAAATTACAATAAATTATAAATTATTATGATTAAAAATATTTATTTTTTTTCATTAAATTCACATAAGTGGAAAATTTTAATTAAAAATTATTCTCGTATATGTGATGATAAAGTGGGTTTTTAATTGAGAAACATCTAATGCTAACTATGTTTTTACAAAAAAAATCAATATGAACTTGATTTCAATGAAATAATTTTTATTAATTTATGTAGAATTGAACTAATTCAACTTTAAAACCAATTTTTAAAATAATTTAACTGTGTATATAAATTAAATGAATATGTATTTTTAAATTAAAATCTAGTTTTTATCACTATTCATAAAAAAATAAATCTTTTTTGAAAAATCATAAAAACTTACTCTAATATAATCTGTTATTCCAATTTCAACAAAAGTGTTATTTATTAAAATAAATATTATATAATTTTTTAAAAGAAATTCTAAATTACATGTGTAAAGTATGACTAATTCGTCTTATAGAAAAATACAGTTTTTCAGAAAACATTTCTCTTTATTTTAAATGATTAATATTTGGTCACTAAGAATTTGATAACTAAGAAAATTTTGTAAACTATATATATTCATAAGTTATTTATTCTTATTCAAAATCTTCATTCCAACTGTTAGGTGACATAATAAGTAATAATATTAATTATATATTTTTTTCAATAAAACATAGTCTTTCATGTAACACAAGATATCGAAGAAAGTCATTATTTCGTGTAACATATTCTATTGAAGAGATTGAATTTATTTTTACAAATTAAATATATATTTAAGTATTTGGGTGTTATATTTTCCTATAATATTAGTTCTATTTGTCACATATGATATCAAATATAGTGTTATTTTTTTTAAAATCTTGGGGTGATATATTTCTCCACAATAAATAAATTATATCCTCATAATTTGAACATGATCTTGATAATCTATGATTTGATATTATGAATTACCAAGGTTGAAAGGACTTTTAAGAACCCAAATTTTTCTTGATATGCCTCAATATTTTTTTAGTTACTCTTTTGTTTTGTTATGAGAATATCATGTATGGGTTTTATCATGGGCGTGTTTGGGTGAAATTTTGAAGTTTTTGGAAGAAAGAGGGGCAGTGCACATTTGGTGTATGTTTTCCCCAAACCATTCCCATAGGATAGAAAAAAATGGGACCCCAAATTGATGGAATTAACATGGTTTTCACATATTTTGTCAAATTATGCACCCTTATAGTAGTAACTATGAAACTACTAGGGAGTAGATGCAGGGTTTGGAAAACGAGTAGTGGCAACTGTGTTCCCTATGAAGGAAACCATGCATACGATAATTTATTCTCCCATAAATTATTAAAAAAATTCTTCAACCTCTGTTTTATACTCCAAAACAACCTATCTTTATCATAAAATGTTTTCTATCATTTTGGGAGGTTCATAGATGGATTTCAAGGCCTTCTAACTTCCATTATTGATGATTCAAAAACAAAATTAAAGATATGCACCTCTCTTCGTATGATATTCTCTTCACATAGGGTTTCATCCATCCCTCACATATTTCTCTAATCCTATGAATGAATTATTTCATATTTTTATGATAGATCATGATCTAGGCTTGATAAATCTAATCTGTATGATATTAAATACAGGTTTCAATTATAGATCTCATTCTACCTTTGGATTTTTTTGGGTTCACTTCAAATTGGGGATTTCCATTGGAAAGAGTTGTCAACGATCCTGAGGTGTGTTTTTAAATTTCAATTAACATAATCATGATTCCAGTATTGTGTATTAATTATTATAATTAAATTTGATCATTGGAAATTGAATATTTAATTGAATATGTTAGTTATTTAATTAATTTATTGAAACATGGAATTGGAATAATTAATTGGTGAATTAATTAATGGATTGTGTGATTATGGAATTGATGAGATATTGGGATTTTGTTATTGGTCTATTAATGTGATTATGAATAAATTGATAACGATGATTAAGATATGGTTGGGTAGAACATAGTGGGTTAATGAGTTATGTGGTTAAATATTGCAATATGGTTTAATAGTGAATTTTAATGTTATTCCATGTGATTAAATTGAAGAACCTTATTATTTATGACAAACTACAGTGGTACCATGATGTGAAATTTTGTTAAAGTTATTAATGTTTATTAATCATGATTGAGGTGATATATGTTTTATTTATTGATAAATCATGTGTGGGACGATGACTACTACTTAAAAATCCCATATTGATAAATTGATAAATGTATGTGGGAAATGGAATGCTGCTTCAAAATCCCATAATGATGAATTGATATATGAGTGTGGGAAATATACTATTTATTTAAAATAATAATTCTATGATTGTTTAATAAATGATTTTTGGGTCATGAACGACTTCTTGAAATAACCATTGGGTCTTTGGCATGGTGATCTAGGTCTAAAATGTTGGCATTAGACTATGGTTGTGATTGTTCATAGTAAAAATTTAAATAAAATGATATTTGAAAAACATTTTATTGTGATATGTTATATCCCTTGGGGATATTTCATAATCTAGCATGGGTTGGAGAAATTATTATGTTCGAGTGTCCTCAGGAACCCATGGATTTATGTGGTAAAATTAAAGAATAGTAGAACTGTGGTAATAGTTTACTTATTCATTTTACATTATTGTTTATATAGATTAATATAAATTTATTGAATGGATATTGTTTTAGAAGCCATTTTTTGGTGGCCTATGGAGTTATACTCACACCCTACTTGGGATACCTGATCACTACCTGATAGATTTCATGGTTGTAAGACTAGATAGTTGAAAGATTCATATGTTAGATGGATGAGTTAGTATGGATCATTGATGTTAGAACATGACATAATGTCGGAACCCATTTTTAGTTTTCGATTTCATTATTTATTTTGGGTTTTCTATTTTTAAACTTTACATGTATTTAGCATGAAATATATATTGTTTGGTTTTGGATATTGTGTTTCTTATTTTTTCATCACGTGACAATGTTTTGGTTTGATTATTGGTTATATCATTTGGTTTTTCTTATTTATTTTCACTATTGTTCTACATTAATAAATATAATATAGTCTCACCATGATTGGTATTAGAAAATAACTACTAGTTAAAATCCAATCGCATATGGGTAGGCATGCCAGAGGTCATGTGGCCAACTTGATCGGAGAATTGATTTGTGGAATCTAGGTTAATACATCTCAATGTTGTATTAGTGGAGTTTTCATTAATTGTTTTGTCTTACCATTTGGGAATGGTAGACATAAGAATATTACAATTCAGTCCTTAGTTAAGAGATCATTGATGGGAGTAGCTAATCAATGTATGGGTTAAAATCCATGTACCCATGATGGGATTGTTGTTATTAATGTGTGATATTGTAGTTGATGTTATCTCACATAGAGTGATTCACTTTTTGTCTTATCTTATAATTTTTTCATGGTTTTCTTGAAATTTCAATCACGACCTTGTATGGCATGAGATTTTAGTATGTATTCATCATTCTAGGTACTCATGATTATTAATATGGCATGCATTATTTTTGGCATACACAGGAAAACAAGATTTTAGTAAGTTTGTGAAATTGAATTTTTTTTCCTTTTTGTATAACTGAGTTGAAAATGGGGACTCTTATGAAATTGAAAATCGATGAAAAGAGAAAAAAAAATTGGTTTCTAATGAGAAAATTGAACATTATAATGTTTTTAACATTTTTAATCGTGACCAATATATAGGATGGTTACGGTTTCTGATAGTATCTTTCATTTTACCATGTGTTGGGGTTTGGGGAAAAGAGTTGGTATGAAAATTGTGAATCAATATTACATTATTGTGTTAATGTTGTGTTATGTATCCTAAGATGTCTGTTTGATGTTATAGAGATATTCCTCCATGAATATGATTATTAACATAATAACCACTGGTTGTAGTGGGAAATAATCCACTAGAAATGGAAGCTGAGGCACTAATAATATCAGGTTATAATGTCATAGAGAAGTTCCAAGAGAACTTTTCTCACTTAATTTAGTTTATAGAAAGAGACCCACGTTGGGTTATGAAAATCATGTCTGATCTGACACAGAAGATTCAGTTGGAACACCCTCCAACAATTAAAAAAGAGGGTGTACTTGAGGTAGATATGTTATGGATTGATTCTATGTTGATAATAATTGACCACTTATAGATTCCTATTGAGAAAAGAGTCAATCATGAAGATTATATGTTATGTGGTTAGGAAAAACATAGGTAGGAAATCCATACATGGGATGGAAAACTGGAGAAAATGGAGTAGAAGGAATTTTAGGATATTTTCATGGAGAACTTTTTTCCCTAGACTCTAAGATAGGCGAGGGTAGTAGAGTTCATGAGGTTGACTCTAGGGACTATGCCTATGATGGAAAATGCTGCACACTTTACTATCTTATTTTGATTTTCTCCAGTATTAGAAAAATATGAGGTGATTATAGAAAAAATGGTATTATTATGTGATTAAATAGGATATTATGTCCTAGGTGAATATATTACAGACTAATATGTTTTAAAATGTTTTGAATTAGGCTCTCATTTTTTAGGGGAACCTAAAAGAGGCCTCCCATGGAAGGTAGTCAGTTTTTTTTTGGGATAATCCGGAGGTATAAATTTTTAGAGATGAAAGAATAATTAAGGGAATACTCACCAATGTTTGGGAAGGATGAGTGTTTAGGGTGAAGGATATGTTATTCAAGATCTTACCTGAGTGAATTTCCACTAATGTTGTAGTTTGGTTCACTTTTATAGGTTGCCCCACTAACCATTAGTTGAGTGACGATCTGGTGGTAGGATGAGACATATATATAGGTTATGCAGGAACACATGACAAATGATTAATAATGAAGTGGATACACTGAACTAGTGTACGGGAAGGGGATCTTCTACACCATAACAATATGAATGCTAATGTTATACTGGATGGGTAGTAGAGTTATTTAATATGTTTCTTCTAGGAAATATCACATATTTTAGAAGAGTGGTAAAATTCCAGGGACTCTGACTACATCACACGTAAGAGTAGAAGTATTGTTGCATACAGTTCAACCTATACATGTTTATAGTGAGGCTGCACTATCGATAGTTAGAAGTACAATTATAATTGATTGTATTCTAGATAGATCCTTATTTAATATTGGTTCAATTTTTTTTTCTATAACCTGAAAATGTTTTGTGTTTAGAAATGGATTTTGTGAGTGTGGTGATGATGATCAACACACTGTTTGGAGTATGATCAAGATATTTCTATTTTTTCTATGGGTATACTCTAAAGGTTGGGGAGTATCATTTTCTTCTGGATAATAATATTATGGATATGTTAGGCTTTAACCTAATTGTGGATATGGACTGGTTAGTAGATTACTGAGTCCACATTGATTTTTACCAAGGTAGAGTAGCTTTTACACCTCTTGAGGGTGAAAAATATATTGACCATGGAGAATGGGAAATCCAGGTAGTCTAGTTAGGGAAACTTCATCAGCTGTTGGTGTAGCTCAATAACCATGTTTCTAGTTTATTTATAGATGATAGGGGTGTAAAATAGGATGTCTTACCATTCAGTTTTCGATGGTTATATGATGTTCTTCATGAGTACTTTTCAGGAATTCCACCCAAGGAAGATGTGAAATTTACAATTAAGATCATGCATACTACTGATTGAGTTTCTATTTCACCATAATGAATGAAACCTATGGAGAATCAAGATCTCAATAATCAATTAGAAGAATTTAGGGATAAGTTTTTTATCCCTAAAAGTATGTCACCTTCGGATTCACATGTTTTTTTGGAAATAAAGGATGACATGACCATGCACTTATGTGTTGATTACAGAATGTTGAACCAGATGAATTTGAAGAAAAAATATTCTCTTTCGCATATCGATGATATATTTGGACAGTTGAGAGGAGATTATTTTTCACTATGATCTAATTGTGATCCATGTATCATCGGTTGAGGGTTGGACCTTCTAATATATCAAGGAATGGTTTTAGAATATGGTATGGATTTTTTGAGTTCATCATGACACTGTTTGTGTTGATGAACGCACCTGTAGTGTTTATTTCCTTGATGAACATAACATTGCACCCATACCTGGAAAAATTTGTGGTTGTGTTTGTATATGAAATATTGCGGTAATCCAAGTCTTATGATGATCATTAAAAACATATTGACATCATATTGAGTACAATGAGAGAGCATCGACTATATGACAATCTATATAAGTGTCAAATCTGGAATTGATATGACACACTTCTTAGGTGAAATTGTATTGGGGAAAGGTGTGTCTATGGAACTAGAGAAGGTTTAGGTAGTTATTTCATTGTAGGAGTCCAATAATTTTTTCGATATGTGTTGTTTTCTTGGATTAGTCGGCTATTATCGAAGGTTCATCCAGAACTTTTCATTTTTGTAAGCACATATTTTAAAGGATTTACCAAGAATGGTATAAAATTTGAATCGATGGAATCATGTGATAATTTCTCAAAGGATTTGAATAATATCATGAAAATGACACCAATGCTGACACTACCCAAGACAGGGGAGGAGTATATGATGTTTTCTAATGCTTCTAGGATAGGTCTTGGATTATTGTTGATGCATGGAGATCAAGTTGTGGTGTATGAGTCTCAAAATTTGGAGCCACAATAAAAAAGTATCATATTAATGACCTTGAATTAGAAATAGTGGTATATGATTTGAATTATTTTTGGCATTATCTGTAGGGTGAAAATTTTACAGTGTATATCGATCACAAGATCATAATGTACATATTTTCATAGTGAGATGTGAATCTATGGTAGTGAAGGTGGGTTGAGTTTTTGAAGTAATTTGAATTTGATCTGGCATAAAATTTTATGAAGGTAAACTTTTTTTATTAATTCATTAAGCCTGAAAACTAATACTCATATAGTTCATTAGTCTAGTACTGAGCAGAA
This sequence comes from Viscum album, assembly GCA_963277665.1. NCBI lineage: Eukaryota > Viridiplantae > Streptophyta > Magnoliopsida > Santalales > Viscaceae > Viscum > Viscum album. The sequence continues at coordinate 2,042,423,968 of OY728141.1, read as the reverse complement.
TATAATGAATTTTCTCTCTAAGATGCATGTTGTGGTTCAGGAGAGCCAGGAGTAGATAACTCTAATATTAATTTTCATGGACTCTACACTTTTGAGCCAGATTAAAGATAGGTATTATGAGGATCCAAAATTTTTGTCCTTAAGGAAAATTACTGAAGGTGGGGTGACATATTTAGATTGGACCACAGATGAGGATGAGATTATCTATAATAAGAATTGAGTTGGTTTCCTTAAGAGTGTGTGGGAGGAGTTGATGAATGAATTTCATGCCTTAAGTTGGTAGTGTTCCCAGGTGTAAAAGAAATGTACCATATCCTACAATGAAAATTTTTGTTGATGGGAATGAAAAATAAGACTTTTGGATTCGTGACACGATGCTACACCTATCAACTATTAAAGTCTAATAATCAATGACTTCATGGTTTACTATAGACATTTATCATTCCATAATGGAAATGGAAATAAATTACTATAGACTTTGTTGTGGGTCTGTTGAGGATGCCTCAGAATAATGACACTATTTGGTTGATTATGGACCAGTTAAATAAGGTAGTACATTTCATTCGTTTATGGGAAATATTATTAGTGGAGAAATTGAGATTTTTGTATGTTCGGAAGATAGAACTTCTACAGGGGGTGATAAAGAGAATTGTTTTAGACTATGACCCATGCTTTACTTCTTGATTTTGATAGGGCATATAGAAGGTTCTTGGTAAAAAGGTCTTACTATGTACTACATTCCACCTAAATATAGATGGGAAGTCCGAATGTATAATATAGGCACATGAGGTTATGATTCAGAAATGTTTTCTAGATTATGGTGGGTCTTGGGAGAAGTACTTAACAATGTGGAGTTAACCTATAACAACATTTACCATTAGATGATTCATATGGAACTATATGAGGAACTTTATGGTAGGATAAGAAGTCCCCTCTATGCTGGATGGAGGCAGGTGAGTCGGAGCTGTTGGAACCGAGTCTCATGTATGAGACATGGGAGCAGTTTCAATTGATACGGAAGCATATGGATACATGTCAAAGAATAAAGAAGTAGTATACTAATAGAAATTGAAGACCCTAGATTTTATAAAGGTTGATCGTGTATTCTATCAGGTCTCCCCTAGATTAGATCCCCATAGGGTATAGATACTAGGAAAGCCAGTGCCCATGTTTTTAGAACATTTTAGGTTATAAAGATAATTAGGATAGTGGATTACTGATTGGCTCTTCCACAGACTTATAGTGTTGTTCATAATTTTCTCCATGTGTCATAGCTTCAGATGTATCACCCAAAACCTTATCATGGGTTCGATGTGGATGATGTTGATATTGAGACCAATTCATCCTTTGAGGAGCATTCAATATGTGTGTTGGATCATATTGAGAAAGTGTTGTGGAGAAAGACCATGATCATGGTTCATGTACTGTTAAAACATGGATGTGTTCATGAAGAAACTTGGGAGAGAGAAGGATATATAAATTCTCAGTGTCCTGATCTTTTTGAATCAAAATATTAGAGATGTGTTGGATTAAATCTTGAGGATGAGTTGTTATAAGGCTGGGAGATTATAAGAACATGAAATTTTCTAGAGATTTGTTGAGCCTATTTTAAGGTAATATTTTTCATTATTTTTAGTATATATTATTTAGGATTTATCTTTAGTGTGTTTCAGTAAAATTTGAATGATTTTGGAAGAAATAGGGGAAATTCATTGTTGGTGAATTATTTCCCCAAACAGTTATCCCATGCTAGAAAACTATGAGAACCCAAACAGAGAGGATTCAAAGGATAGGCACACAGTCTGTCAAGCAGTGTTCCCTTATAGTATTAACCATGAAACTCCCTGAGAGGAGGTGCATAGTTAGGCACATGGTTTGGGGTAATTGTGTACTATGAGTAGGAAACTATGTTCATGAGAACCTATTACCTTTATAAATATTAAAAAAAATCCCAAACCCCTATCTTAACCTCCCAAACAAACTATGTCAACCCTAATAAATTATTCCTCATTTTTTGAGGTCCTGGATGAATTCCAAGGACTTACATCCTCTATTATTGATGATTAAATGTTCATATTAATGATTTTCACCTCTCCCAGCAAGAGATTCCCATCCCATAGGGTTTCCTCTCTATCTGTAATCTGTCTCTCATCCTTTGAAGGGGTGTTTTACACTATTTTAGATGTATTTAGATATAGGTTTTATAGATCTAATCCATTTGATCTTGGATCATTGTTTTTGTTGTAGATATTTTTCTTCCTCGTGATTTTAGTGGTTTCACTTCTAATTGGGGTTTTATATTAGTGAGCGCCATCAATGATCTTGAGGTAGGTGGTCTAAATTCAATCTTGATAGTCTTGATTCCAATTGCATGTATTCATTATTATAATTCAATTGGAACTTTGGTAATTGAATAATTAATGGGATAAATTAATGGATTGATTAATTTATGGAAACATGGAATTGTATTAATTAATTTGGAAATTTATTAATGGAATATAGAGATTATGTATTTGGTGGAATTTGATTAATTTATTAGTGAATTAATTAATAGAATGTGTGATTATGTAATGGATCAGATATTTGGATATTTTAATTGGTCAATTAATGTGATTATGAATTTATTTGTAATTAGGATTAGGAGATGGCTGGATTGAACTAAGTGGGTTTAATGAGTTTTGGGGTCAAATAATGAAAAATGGTTTAATATAGAATTATTACATTATTAAATGTGATTAAATTAATGAACCATGCTTCTTGTGATATGTCTTGATAGTACCTTAATGTGAAATGTTGTTTAAGGGATTAATTGTGATTAATATTGATTCATGTGATTTTTATGTGGTTGATTGATTAGTCATGTGAACGACATGAACTGTCATGTCAAATGACCATAGCATTAAATTGATAAACATGCATGGGAGAGGAATTCTACTTTTAAATACCATTGTGATGAATTGATATATGAGTGTGGAAAACAGACCACTTTTTTAAAATCCCACTTATGTAAATTTTTTATAAATGTGTTATGGTTCATGGAATGATGTTTCCAATACCCATGGGGTCCTACACATGGAGATCAAGGACAAAAATGTTGGCATTTGACTATAGTTCCAATTGGATATAATATGAATTGAAATGAAATGATATTTTATTAACATTGTATTATGATATGTGATATCCTTTGAGTATTTTTTAGACTCTGACATAATATGATGTTGGTATTGGGGTTCAAATTTCATCAAGAACCTAAAGGTTTATGTGATTAAATTAAAGAATAGTTAAAATGTGTTAAAAAATTATTTATGAATTGTAATTTTTTATTTTTATTATTGTATTCACTATTATTGACTGGATATTGTTTGAAATGCTATTGGGGGTGGTCTATTGAGTTGTACTCACATCCTACTCGGGATGCCTGATCGGTACATAAATATATTTCATTGTAGAAACACTTGATTAGGGGAAGATACATTTGTAAGATGGTTGAGTCAGGATGGTGCATTGGTGAGGGAACAAGACTTGGTTACAAGATCAGAATGGATTTTTCAACATATTAATTTATTTTGGGGTTTTCATATTGACACATGACACAAATTTTGAATAACATATTTATTATTAGGTTTTGGATATTTTATTTATTATTTGGGTCATCATGTGATACTATTTTGGTTTGATTATTTGTTATATCATTGGGTTATTCTTATTTATGTATGTCATTGTGCTACTTTGGTAGAGATGGTATAGTCTCCCAATGACCAACACTAGAACCCCACTACTAGTCGACAACCTCTAGAATATGTGGAGGTTCACAAAATATCATGTGACTAACCATATCAGGGCACCAGTGTGTGGAACCTAGGTCGGGATGCCACCAACCCATAACACAATTTTTTTACTAAAACATACTCTTTATAATAGTGAAAGGTAAGTAAAAATTACTTAAGAAATAACATATAACTATGTTTCTAGGTAAAAGAACATTTGTGGAATGTGAAGATATAGACATGGATGAAACGATAAATAATTATAGATAGTGATTGAGTTAATAAATCCGAATATAGTGAGTTATCAATGAAACGTTAAGGGATATAAAACCATAAATTTGCGATGATTTAGAAGACCATATGATTCATAAAATATGAATATAATAGTATAACATTTTTATTTCAAGATCATTTTCCTAAACATGATGAAATATTATATTGTCTAATATATAATGAAATATAATTACATGATATGTTTTTACAAGAATAATTTAATCCTATTATTTTATTTCAAAAAAATTTCAATTTATCCCTTACCATAAGAAATTGATATCCATATATGAATTTTTTTATGCCTGGAACACTAAAATTCACTGTTAATGGATCATAAGATCACTAAAAGAGTGATAAGTCATTCATTCCATCTCTAACTATTTTACAAAACTAATATGGTTAACACATGTTTTCCAATATAATACATTAATCTCTAAACATCAATAGTAACACTACTGGTTCATTGTTAGTATTTATTCATCAAATTGTTTAACTAAAAATAGCGGCATATTAACCAAGACACCACATATGCTAGAAGTAGGTTCTAAACTATTACCATCCTTTAATCTTGGGTTCAGGACCAACGAACTTATTGTACATGTCGGGTTTTTACACAATATGCAGATTGTCATATTTCTATACTATATTAATTTAAATCCTTTAATGTTCCCAAATCAATATAAAGAACATCCTTGAAATGAAATTAATCGTTAAATAACATTTTTTACTATAGTTTTCAATACAATTTATTATTCTTTTTTCATAATGTCTAATAATCTTATTTGACTATTATTACAATGAAATTAATGGTCATATTAACCCTAAAGGTTATCAATACCTTTAAAAAAAAATCTATAAATGGTATTGGAATTATTCATAAGACAAATTTTCCACTAAAACATATACTTTCTGGAATGTTTTCCAAAATTTCTATGATCTTTATAGACTATGATCACATAAAACCTAAAAATTGGTTTTATGAATTTTAACATATGATCAATCTTAAACTCTTCTCCTATGATGGAATCCATAACTCTTAAGATAAAGAAGATATATATTCTTCGAATATTTAATAAAATCCCTTTCAATAATTCTATGATATAATTCTTGAATCCTAATACACAAATATGTCATCCATTTTATTTTAACACATGTCTTTTCATTGTCTAGAGGTTACCCTTAAGGGGAGGGAATTGACATGAGTAATTACAAATTGGAAAATTTTAAGACAACGAACTATATACAAATTCATAGGGCGTGGTTTATTTGGTTTCATAGATCACTTCAGTTTTCCTCATAAATTCATTTATTTGGGGAATTCCTTTCCACACAAAAAATAATTTCCCTATTCCATTGAGACACTTTCATGGGTTTCTCCTTCCACATTTCTTAAAATATGGAAATAAAGTCTTCTTTTCTCCATGGTCTCCATCACATGAGCTCCTAGAAAACTCCATCCCTCCCTTATTAGGCGAGTCTAGGAGTTGGTTAAGTTGTATATTTTTAATCATATTTTGGGAAAAATAATTAGGCACAATAAAGATATCTTTAAATCAAGTATTTAACTCATTTGGTTTATCATAGACACAAAATTTTTATTTATATTCTATGTTAATATGTTTCCTTTGGGTTCTATCCCTTAACTAAAACCAACAATCATTATGTGATTAAAAATAATCATATTGTGAAAACATATAATCATTTATAGGGTGTCTATATTTTGGAACATTAGTTTCAATATAAGACACCTTAGGTTTAACCTAGGTTATTTATTCTCATATATCATTCATAATGGTCTGTAATAAAAATTTGAATAATTTCCATCATATAACCTGGGAGTGTCAAAAATGGTGTGCAGTAAGTCCCATTGTCATTCAAAATGTGTTGATCAGGTCAAACCAAAATATACCCTTATCAATGTTATTACCCATAGGTATATCTGTGCTTGAAGCATGTCGACTTTTAGTATCAAGATAACGATGTATTTGGTAGAAAAACACACATATTAATTACCGTACCTAATTATTAGGATGTTATTCTATACTTATCATTATAGTATATCATCAGGTCCTGTTATTAATCTATGATTTCCCAAATCTAGTTTCCAAGGATTCTACAAAGCATGATCTAATGCCAATTATAGTTACCCTTAAGCCAATAGCCCAAAACTGATGTCAATTTTATTACATTAGAATAAGATATAATGAATCACATATCTATGGAATGAATAGTTTAGTTTTATTAGTAAAATAGATATATACATGAGTCCCACATTACATTGGAATAAAACAAATTACAACATAATTTTTTTAGAATAAATTTATTCCATCTAGAGTATCCTTACATATTATTATTCTGAATTTAGGAAATTATTAATTATTTTATGTCATGTGTTAGGCACATGATACCTCTACCATCAAGACTTTTCACAAGAAAGTTTAATAAATGAGTAAAACCATATTTCCTGATAACTTAACATATTTGTCCCATGAGTCATACTGATGCATTGAGGGGCTATATAATGTTGGGCCCCACCCATCGTTGTAGGTAGAATAAATTCATTACATATCAAATAATCCATTTAATTCATGAAAAATGTGATTTATTATCTAATATCCATATTGAGTAAAGAGGAAAATTTTATCAATATTTTTCTAGATAAACAAATAAATTTTAATGTACAAAACTGAATGTAGAAATGAGACACATATTATTAAATAATTATATCATGATAAATAATATTTATATTTAAGGGAAATTTATTATCTAATGTTCTCAGGAAAGTGAATACTTAAAGGGAATGTTAATAACTATAAAAAATGAAACAAGAAAGTTAATTTCAATAGTGTCATTGTAAAAAATAATTATTAACCATCTATTGGAAGAAAATGGATGGAAAGAATATAGCCATTGAATTAATAATAAAGTGTTGTTGTTATTGATGTATAGAGATGCCATAAAAATACATATAGAAAATCTTTAAGAAAATATATTTTTCATTATGAAAACATTTTTGAAAATATCATTATTTAAAAATAACTTTTAAAGACATTTTATTTAAAAATATTATTAAAAATGAAAATGATTCATCTAAGAAATTATGATCATAACAATGGGAAATTTCATACATGTTGTAAAAGTTAAAAAGAACATTCTTTTTTTTACTATAGAAATGTTAAGAAAGTGCCTTGATCAGAAAATAACAAGAAGATTAATTTCAAAGTTTCAGTCAAATGTAAATATGAATTGTTTTAAAAATTGCAACACCCCAAATTTTTATGATATCTCTATTTTAAAATAAATTTATTTTCTTCTATAGCTTATCTTTCATGCAATACCGATTATAAACAAATAATGAAATATTAGTACAACATAGACATTAAATTGGTGGTAATGAATTGTGTTAACGACATTTAAGAAATATATATATTATATATTAAATAAAATTTTTCACATTCTTATTATATGTTTTATGGACATTATTTAAAAAAATTCCACTTTTTTTTAAAAAAGATGTATTTTAAGGAAGATTTTCCGCCTTTTGATGGCACAATTGTTTTAAAACTAATTTTTTACACATTAATAAATTATACTTGAAAAAATAAAATTTATTTTTTAAATTGGGATAAAAATTTTTACTTTGGTTTAGTTTATATTATTTTTCTGATAAGTTTGATTTTTTATTAATAGTGAAAAAATACTGCATTTTATTTGAAAACTGACTTTTCATTTAAATAATTTAAAATTTAAAATATAATTTATTTTTATTTTAATGTAAAATTAGATCAATTATACATATATTAATCCAATTAAAGATATTTAAATATTTTTCATATTTAATTTGGATATGAAAACATTTCAATCTTTTGAACATTTTCAGTTTAAAATGTTGTTTTCTCACACCATCTATAGAATTAAATTTAAATTAATTTTAGCAACTTATGTGTTTTTAATTTTATAAAATGGATTAAATTTTTTAATTAATGAGGTTAAATTATTATAAATATATCCCTTTTAGTTTTGTAAAATAAAAATTGTAGAATTATTAATTTTTGTTACCACAATTAACTATAAATCAGGTAATTAAGGGTAAAAATAATTATAATAAGGATTATAAAAATTACCCTATAACTTGTTCAAATTTTTTTGTAAGAGTTATTATTGACCAAATTCTTCATTGGGTCGAATTTATAATCTATCGGATACAATTAAATGACTTTAATCCCCTTAATGTTTTTTATTTTAGCAAAAGTCATACTTCTCATACTAATGTTTTTAATAAGCATAAATATTTTATTATATAACATTCCTGAAGATATAAAAAAATATAAATAGTATTTTGAAATATGTTTTTTTAATCATGATAATTTCTTTTAATTTTTATGGTAGAAATAACAAACATAAATTATTTTACAACTGTTATATAGTTAATATTTTATTAATGGAAATCTCAAATAAATCATATTAAAACATTTTTAATAAATATATTTGGATATAATTAATTTTATCTGTGAATTTTATAGATGAAATTTACATATTAGGGAATTATAAAATGAGTTTTTTTGAAGATATCTTTTGTATAATTTTTATAAAATTCAACGTAATGAATGGTGTCAAAATAGATATTAATGATATTTTGAAATAAATCATATTTTATTAATTGATATAATATTATAAAAAATATTAACTTCAGAAAAATTGTTTGGATAGTGTAGAATTTAACATAAATGATATATTTATTGGAATTTTATCATTTCATAGTTACTATATTATCCCTCAAAAAGAACAAATCCATGTTGTCATGGTAAGAGTCTAATTTGATAAATATGGGTTAAAATTAAACGATAAGGGTATAACTATGAAATAAGCATATCCAAATATTATTTGTGATGATTAATAGACCCTTAGGTTCTTAATATAAAATTTTAGTTACTTAATGGACACCATTCCACAAAAATAACATATATAATATTTAAAACATTGGCAATTACACAATGTCACTCTCTTTATATTTAATATCATTTATGTGTCCACATATGGGAATAATAAAGATATGAATGAAAATAAATATCGATTTTGATCAAAAAAATTTATTTTTTACTATTGAAATTTATATTAAATTTTTATAATGTTTATAAGTACCTTAAATTATTATACAATGCTAATAAAATATTTATTTAATTATTTAAAAAAATATAACTGATTGTAAAAATATTAATTTTGATATATTTTAGGTTAGTTAACATGTAAAACAAATTTTATTGATATATAAGATATATCATAGAGGCGTTAAAAATTATATTCCAATTCCTACTTTTTTTTTCAAGTCAATTTAAATGAATAGTATCAAATTTAAAAATAATGATATTTTATTAAAATATATAAAATAATAAAAATATTAAATATTCACTAAGGGGATAATATATGATTGAAAATTTATTCCAATATTAATTTATATGTCATTTGAAAGTCTTTATCTTTAGAATATGCTTATTATATTTTAAAATAATGCGGATTTCCTAATGTAATCCTCACCTCAAATATGAAAAGAAACTTCTTACCTCACTTCTTCGCAGCACATTGAGCCTTCTAGATCGACCAAAAATAGCTCATTTATAATCTAAACATCCATATACAAGTTATATATGTCATTATATTCCAAAAATATCAACCCTATATCCCTTGAGAAGATATCTAAAGGATGTCCACAAAAGAAGAAAAGGTTAAATCACATACTTCCAAAGGAAAACACAAGGTAAGGGTTTCTCCTCTATATTGTATTTTTTTGGAAATATTACTTATTCACCACATATATTTTTTCATATTTCACCTTTGATATATCATATCATGAATCTCTTTATCTTCATGATATTAAATGTTTCATTATATGATTGTTAATTTTTGGGGCATACGATTCGACTGATTAAAAAATGGTAAGAGAGTTATTAACTCAATTTGCATTCATTGGGTTAAAATTATACTTCACTATTTATGTCATGCTAATATCATGTGAGAAATGAATTTTGAATACCTTATTTCATGTTTACACTTGTTTTATGTTAATCTATAGTGGATACACATAATCTATTTGTTCAATTAACACTCAATTCAATTATATGATCTTTTAAGATACTTCATCTAATTTTTTATTAGTTGAGTCATATCTTGATGTTATGAACATATATTATTTTATGAAGTGTATCTAACACCAATATGATATGTTATATTTTGAATTTATTTATACTCATGATATTTAATGTTTTGTTAATTCTCATTCATTCATGAGAAAAATAAATTTTCCAAATCAGATGGGGTTATACCGAAATACATAAACAAGAAAGATGAATGATCTTCACAATAACTATCTAGAGGATATATCTTGATATTTTTTGGTTTTATACCCACATAAATAAACTTGAAAGATGAATGATCGTAAAAGTAGCTATCAATATAATACATCTTAAAATTTTAGACATCCTCCATTATTCATTCCATTATTATTGATATTCCATGTGGCAATTAGAATAGTTAGAATATCCATGGTCAAGCTCATCTTATTATTTGTAAGGAATTATTTGACCAAATTTTATTCATTCTATATAATGATCATGTTGTCGATTAAATGGCATGTGTTTTATTCAATTACCTTTTTATGATAATTATAATTTATTGATTTATGATAGATTCCACTATACTTAACCCTTACCGAGAATTTGAGAACACCATTATTTTATTTACATTCCCCAAAATATGAAGAAGATATCATTATATGAGATTTAAAGTATGAATTTTATTTACCGTTATCATGTATTATGTTTTATTTTTCTTTTCCTAATGTTATACAGTTTCCATGTATGTAATATGTTTTCCAAAATTTCCAAACTGAACAGTTCTTTGGGATTTTAATTATGTATTTATGCCAATATAGAAAAGTAAAGAACCCGTATTGGGATAATGGGGTCAAGGTATTTATAATTGGTATCAGAGATATGTTTAGTTGAATCCCTGGGAAATATATTTGGGAAAAAATTTATTATCAAACATAAATCTATGATAGAATTTGAGGGTAAGTGTAGATGAACATTCCAAAGAACCCATTTTTATGATTATGAGGTTAGATGTGCATAACATTTTCAATTTATGCTATGTATTTCACTTGTTTTGGGATTATACATTATGTTTCATAATGATATTATCTTATATAGTGTATTGTATCTTTTTTAAGTGGTTCTTAGAAAAAGTAATGTGATCTAAATTAATGTAAATAATCTAAATTATGAGATTGGTCTTTTATTTGATAGATTTAACGGAATATTTTGAAGAGAAATAATATTCAAAACATCCTCATCATATGAGGAAATAGTATCATGTGATTTCATGAAAGAGGAAAAATTATCTATGTGTAATGGATTTAAAGGGAAGCCTGAGAAAATGAGGAATTTAGGAAAAAATATGGACTATGGGAAAATGGAAAAAATGATTTTTCCACATGTGATAATTGTTGAAGGAAATGCCTTGGTATATGCCAAAGAGGAAAAATAGTTATCTTTAAATGTGGAGAAAAATTTCCCCATTATCATGAGTAAAGGAGAAGTAATTTTTTCCCAATATTCATTTCTTAAACTATAAAGATATGGGTAACAACACCAAAGAATTATCCAAGCATCAATAGAAGCTAATGGGCCATGGTCATGCTTATGCTATTACGACAAAATAAGATGTATGATTAATGTACATTGGTTAAGATTAAAAAATTATGTTATAAAATTATTTTATCAATGATATTATATATATATATATAATTATTTTACTATATTATTACTTATTCAACGTTTTTAGAGCATATTTAAAATTGTATTGGTGCCCAATAAAAGTGATTCAGTGGAAATTTGAACTTTTGGAAAGCACATGATTGAGGAAAGATAACCCATAATATATTATTGATGAAAAATAAATATTTATGTGATAATATTGGTTAATATGAAAATGGTTATTGAATTTATAGTTTATGATATCATTATAGGGCTTACTACATCTTTGGATTTAAAAAATATATTCAAGAAACTGTGATTTTATTTTTGGGAGAATGAATGTCTTAATTAAGGTTTAACGGTGATAAAGGTATTCATATATTTGGTATTTGATAATAAGTGATAAAATATTTGTAGATAATATAATATTAAGTTTATTTTTGGATATTTAGTGATATTTATTCTCAATATTTGGACTTCGAATTTAGGAAGACATATATTGATGAGTGTTAAGATTATCTACTTTTAGAATGGATTAATTTTAACATTAGATATTATTATTTGGGGTTTAATTATAATTTATCATATTGTATAACATGTGATAACCATATTTATTTTCGAAAATATTTAAAGGTTTAAGGAATGTATTGTGGATATTTTTATAAAATTACATTAGTCAACATAATTCATCTTGAATATCTATCTATTGTTTTAATAAATGATTTAGATATATATCGATAAACATCCAAAGGATGAGATTACGCTTAATATATGAAAATAAATGAAGTAATTTTATTTCATTAGGTTTTTATCTAGAGGGTAAAATAATTCCGCAACTCTATGAACAGTATTATCGAACAAAAATAGTATCCTCTTTCTTTTCTTACTGAGAAATATATATTCTTTTAATTCATTAAAAAACTATGGTTTTATGATGGTTAAATTTACATTGAGCATGTTTTATTTCACTCTTCATAAGAAATTAATAGTTATATTTCTATTTTATGTACTTGTTTTCACTTCACACTAATTGTTTCCAATTTTAAATCTTAATTTTGCACTGACCTTTGTACTCCTTTTCTCACTTTTTAAGAATATGTTTGATTAACCCTTTTTAGGATGTGTATTTCTCATAATGATTTTTCTAATATCAATCTATTATTTTTGAAGTGAAATTTTAAATTGTGAGGATTAAATTTATTGAAGGAGTGGATAATGGAACACTTTAAGATTTTACAGTGTGTCTCTTTTTAAATAAATTTAATTTTATCGATAGCATACATTGCACGCAAAACCGAGATTAATCAAAAATGATATATTATTATATCCTAGTTGTAAAATTGGAGGGAATTAAATTTATTAACAAAATTTATAAAATATATACATTATATATTTAATATAATATCTAACATTCATCTCACATTCTTTCTATACATGATATAAAAATAAATTCACTTTTACACATAAAACACTGTATTTTTCTAGAGGTCGTTTTTCTGTCTTTGGATAATGCTCTTATATTAAAACTAAATTTTGACACATTGATGTATTAAATTTGAAAAATTAAAAATTATTTTTTAATTATAAATTAAAAATTACTTTGGTTAAATTTTTGGTATTATTATACATATTTTTAATTTCTTTATGAATAGTGAAAATACTGGATTTGAATTGGAAATAGTATTTTCTTATAAAGAATTTATAATGTCAAGTTATATTATAAATTGGTTTAAAATTTAAATTATATTATTTTTATATCTATTAATCCAATTATGTTCATTATAATATTTTTCATATTTAATTTCAATATAAAAACATTTAAAACTTTTGAACATTTTAACTTCAAAAACCACCTTTCTCAACCGATCTAAAAGATAATTTATAAAATAAATATGACCAATTATGTGTATTTCATTTTCAAAAATTAACCCTATATTTTTATTAAGGAGTTAAAAAATTAATAATTTGTTACATTTTATTTTTGAATAATATGAATAGTAAATATAGTAATTTTTATAACCGTGATTAAGGGTAAATAAGGTAATTATGGGTATAAATAATTATTATAATGATTAAAAAGATAATATTAAAATGGTCATAATTTTTTTGGAAGAGTTATTTCTAACCAAAATAATCCTTGGGATGAATTTATGACCTCTAGTAGTAACTTTAATGACATTAAACTCTTTATTGTATTTTATTTTGAAAAATCTCAAACATGTCACACTAATGATTTTAATAAGTATGACATTTTAAATATGTGGTAATACAAAATATATGATAAACAATAAATAGTATTTTGATATATAAAATATTAATATTATCCATCTTAACTTACTTTCAATTTTTGTGTAATAAATAATTATATTAAATGATTTCACAACAATTATGCAATAATTATTTTATTAATGAAAATATAAACAAATTATATTAAAAATATTATAATAAATGAAATTTTATATAATTAATGTAATAACAGAATTTTACAGATGAACGTGACATATTAGGGAACTGTTAAAAGAGTTGTTTCAAATATTACTTGGTGTAACGTTTTTTGAAAAAGTCAAAATAATGAATTGTATCAAAATTGACATTAAAAACGATTTAAAATAAATAATATCTTATTAAATGATTTAAAAATACTAAATAATTTAAATTTTTTCACATTATTGAGATAATATTTATAATTTCATTAATTCTATACTTATGCATAGTTTTGTATTTTATAGTAAATATATTAAACCTCAATGAGTAAAAATCCATGTTATTACAGTAAGAGTCAAAGAAGTTAAATAAGGTATAAAACCAATAGATAAGGGTATAACCTTGAAATAATTTTTCCCAAAAAATATTGGATGAATATGATTATTTCCGTGTAACAATATGATAATATTATAGTTCTTTAATAGACGCATTAACATAGAAATTTATTATATATTATTTAAATAAATTATAGTTATAAAATATCCCTCACTTTGTATTTAATATCATTTTTGTATCCACATAGGGACAAAATCATGATATGAATGATAGTAAATGTATATTTAGATCATAATGAAATTATTTTCATTGTATAAATTTATATTTTTTTTTGAAATTATATAATTACCTTAAATGAATCTATAATGATAATACATTATTTATTAATTAACACAAAAATAAAATAATTTATTTTAAAAATATAAATTTTGATATATTTTGGATGATTTAATGTCACTAACAAATTTTATTGATCTATAAAATATATAAAAGTGGTTTGACAACATCATATTAAAATTATGACATTTTTTCTTTTTATTTCAAGTCATCTTAAAAGAATACTATCAAATTTGAAAATAATGATATTTTATTGAATTCATAGATTAATAAATTATTTGAAAATCATAAAAATTATATAAATTAAAAAATGGGATAATATATGGGAAGATATTTCTTCCCATATTCATTTATATGCCAATTGTAAGTATTTGGATCCAGAATATTTTTTATTATAATTTAATATTTTTAGGATTTATGAAAGTTCCCCTCACCTCAATTATAAAATGGAACAGCCTCCTTCAATTTTTCACACCATTTAAGCCTTATAGGCCAACAATACCCGGATCATTTTATTCCCAAAATCTTTATCAAATTCATGGAGGAACTTATATTCCAAAAAGATCAACCCAAGATCTAATGAGAAGATATATTAAGGAAGACCATTTAAAAAGAGGAAGTTAAAGCTTGTACAACCAAAAATAAGTGGGAGGTAAGAGTTTCTCATCTCACTTTTTTTATGAGATATAAATTATTAATCACTTATTTATTTTGTGTGGTGTACTTATAATTTTATATATCATGTCATTAATATCATTATTTTCATTGTATTAAAATTTTCAATTGATGATTGTTAATTTTTAGGGAACATGATTCAAATAATGTTAAATTTGTAAGATATTTCATAACTCAATTTCCATTCATTGGGTTAAACTTCTACATCACTATTTATGTCATCAAATATCATTTGAAAAATGAATTTTTATTACCTTATGTTGTTTCTCAACTTGTTTTATAGGTATTTTTATTATATATACATACTCTATTAATTTCATTAATACTCACTTGAATGATATGATATTTATAGGGGACTTTATCTTAATTTTTATTTATTGAGTTATATAATGATATTATGCACCTATATTATTTTATGAGGTATATATAATGAAAATTATTCATGTTATATCAATAATTTATTTTATCTAATGATATTTAATGTTATGTTAAATATTATTCATTCCTGGGAAAAATTAGTTGTTCAAATCAGATGGTTTCTACCCACAAACATAAACTCACAGGAAGGATGATATTGACAGTCTCTATATTGAGGATATATCTTGACAGTTTAGGGGTTTCTACCCAAATACATAATCTATAAAGAGGAATATTATTTAATTTAACAATATAAAGGATATATAATGATATTTCAGATGTCCTCCACTATGCATTCAGTCATTATTGATATTCCATGTGGTCATTCAATTAGTTATAATATCCTTGGTCAGACTCATCTTATTATTTATATGGAATTATTTGATCATCTTTTATTAATTGAATATAATGTTGAAGTTATTTAATAATTGAAATGTTTTATATTTAATTAAGTTACCATGAATATTATACATTATTTATGTATGATTTCTTCCTCTACATGTAACCATTACAGAGTATTTGAGCTCACCCTTATTGTTTTACCTATCCCCAGGATGTGAAGAATATATGATTATATGAGCTTTCAAGGATGCAGTTTATTTACTGTTTTGTTGTATTATGTTTTCTTTTTTAATTTCTCTTTGTAAAATGGGTTTCATGTATCTAATATTGTTTCCAAAAATTCTAAAATGATATGACCTTTAGGTATTGAATCTTGTATCAATTCTAATGTAATAATGTACAAAACTGGCTCTAACCTATTGGGGTCATGGTATTTACAATATAATGACATAAGATTAATTTGAAAACATTATGTAAAGAGTAAAAAAATGGGTACCAATTATTTTAATAAATCATTTTTAATGGTTAAAAACACTTTTGAAAACATAATTTGAAAAAACGGTTTTGGAGGAAAAATAGACTTCTGACCAAAGAAAGAAATATCATTTGATTTTATTAAAAGCATTTTCTCAATTAATTTGAGTACTAAAGCGTGAAAAAATGATACTATTACATGAAAATATAAATAACAACCATATTATAATATAATTAAATGGTTTTATTTAAAAATGGACAAATAATTCTATTCAATACGAATTAAATAATAAATAATCGCGATTAAAATTAGATTGTGAAGTGAACCCTTGAAAAGATCATATTGTTGAAGTGAGAATCAACCAATGAATAGATTGTTTTAATCAAATAAAAATCCACATATAAAAATATTAACTAAAAATAATATAATCCAAAATAAAAAATACATATTCATAGAATATTAATAATAAAGAGTAAGTAATATAACCCAATGAAGATAAAGTGAGTTTTGAAATTCTTTACCACTAGGTAATTCTTAATTTAAATCCCATTGGAATAAATAATTCAAATTAAAAATTTAAATAATATGAGGAATTAATTATTCAAGATATTAGAATTTATAGGAGCATTATATACACCATAAAAAATAAATTAGTTGCATAACATTACAATGTACCACAATGAAATGAATTTGATTCGAAATCCATTAATTTATGATTCATCTTGGTTAAGCATAATTTATCATCTTATATAGTGGTTTTATAAAATTTATTAACTTATTAGAGAACCATATTAATAATTATAATTTCATATATGATCCATTTATAACATCTTATCACCCATTCATTAATAATCCTTAATTATTTTCATTGTTTCGGATGTTAATTGCCTTATTTTCTCATTCATGTTTCATCGAGAAAGAAATGGTTCTTATGCATATTATATAGTTCTATAATCTAAAAAATAATAATCATGAAATTATTTTCGTATTTATACATCAATTATACTTTTATAAACAATCTTTAAATATAGATTTGAAAAATGAATAACATTATGGTCATGGAGACGGCATGTGGTGCGTACGTAAGAGTAACATTTTCTTTTTTCAATGGTAATTGTAGAAAGTAGTAAGTAATATTTAACATTTAAATAATGATAATAATATCATATATACCATATTATATACTTATATATATCATCCTTGTGGTGTGGTGGTGAAAATAGAGTTATGGTGCTTCGTGAAGGTGATAGTCCACACATACACGAACAATGTTATCATCTTTATGTGTCGAAAAAAGAATGAAAGAAAATATATATAGTATATTTACATAATGATAAATATGTCATTAATATCATAATTATTTCATTTATGTCACAGGATTATATTATTTTTATCTATACCACATTCCATCTGAAGCATTAGTGAGAGACAGATCACAACCCTTCAAATGAAGGTATTCTGTTGTTCACATGAGTGGCGTTATCATATCTCCTATTGAATGGAAGGTATATATATATATGATATATTAAATACATTGGTCTATGTTTTTTATAAATATCGTATATTTACTTTATATCTATCTTCATACCCATCCTTGATAGGTTGATATGGAATAATGAACGACATTTGTTCATGAGGTGGTAGTCCATTACACACAAAAATTATGATTTCATAACCCATTTGATGGAATATGTAAGGGATATAGGTCATTAAGTATTTATAAAAATATCCCATTTTAAAAAAGATAATGATGATATTATATCAGCATTGTTTAATAAGAATTTAAGGACGTATAGAAAGAATTAACACCTATATGCTCATTGAAGAAAATTACCTCTTCATTGTGTATCCACATTAGGTTTTCAATAATTACATAATAAGTTGGATTTATGAACAAAATAAATAATCTATGATTAATAAACGAAATTTGTGAAGTTATTTAGGTATGGAATTTTTGAAACAAAGGGGATTGAAGGTGTGAAGAAGAGAGAAGAGGGGTGGCCTTTTATAAGTGGGGGAGTGGATATACATGGCAGTTTTGAAAATAATTGAGTGCTCCCATGTTTTTCATGTGTCAAATGGGTAAAAATGGACCTTTATGTAACCTTATAGGTGTAATGGTCTAAATATATCCATAAAATATATTTTTAGACATGTATATTAATCATTTTTATCCTTATCATTTAAGTTTAACCCCTGGTAAACTCATTTTTACTATTACCACAAAAATTATTTTTTACTACAGTCACTATTAATTTTAGTAAAAAACATGTTACAATTATTATAAAATTTCTGTTATTATTATTATTTATAATTAATCATTTAAAAAAAAATTAATTTACATAATTGGGAAATTTTAATTTAAAATAAATTCCACAGACATGTTGAGAAAATGGGATTTTAAAGAGAAAATGTTCAATGTTTACTATGTTTACTATGTTTTTATACCAAAATAAATATAGAATTGATTCAAATGAACTAAATTGGATTAATTTATGTATAATTGAAAAACATTAACATTTAATAAAATTTGAAATATAATTTATCATTATAAATTAACTAAATGAAAAGTAATTTTTCAATTAAAATTTAGTATTTTTCACTATTTATCAAAAAATGATTTTTTCCTAACAAATAAAAAAAATAACCTTAAGAGAATGTTGGTATTATTATTTCAAAAATTCTTCTTATTTTTTCAAAAATAAAATTTCTAGGATTGTTAAGAATAAATTGTAAATTGTGCATGCAAGGCATTATTAATGTTTGTTTTAGAAAAATATAGTTTTTTTAAAAAGCATTTATTTTTCTTTTAAATAATTTTTATTTAACCACTAATAAATTTATAAATTATATATTTTTGTAAACAATATATTTTACTATGTTATTTAATTCTATTCATTTCTTCTATTACAACAACTAGGTGATACAATAAATTATAATATTAAGAGTATATTTTTTGGTAAACCTCGATCTTGCATGTAACACAAGATACTGAAGAAAGTTGTTGTTTAATGTAATGAAAGCAATATATGAGATTGAATTTATTTTTAAAAAATAAATAAATCATAAATTATTAATCTGTTATATATTCTTCTAATCATGGTGTTGTCTTTCACATACTGTATCATTTATAATGTTCTTCCATTAAATTTTTTGGGTGTTATAATAATTAACAGTAAAACTAGAGATGATCTTGGGTAGTGAAGAAATAATAAAATCCATGCACAAATCATCTGGGAATTAGATCCCTAAGATTTTTAAGAATTAAATGTATCAAATAAACTTGACCACATGAGTAATATCTTCTACTAACTCTCAAATGTTAGTTCTAAACATATTGATGGAGATCTCATATCTCTCTTGTCTCGCTTCTCTGGATAGAGATCCCAAATATGATAGACCATGTTATACAAATCCATGTCCTCATGTTCCTTAAAAATATCATTGGTCAAGGATGAAAGCATTAAATACTGAATATCTATAGAATCATTCAAATTTTTCTTATAGAGATCCAACTTTTCCTCACTAGCCTCTTTACAAGGTGCATCGGGAAAAGGTTCTTCCATCACAAACAATTTCTTTTCATGGAGTAGGATAACACGTAATCTCTTTTTCCACTATTTGAAAATTTGGTTTCTGATATGGTTATTCTTATCAAGTATGGATCACAATGATATATTTGAGATCACTTTTACTAATATTTCTACAAATAATATGATCATAGTTTGTACTTTATATTACAAAATTTTAGAGAAATAAATAAATATTATATTTATTAATATTCCAATATTTTAACAAAGCCCAAAGCCCAAAATCCCTAACCATATTATTTAGGATATAATTTTTCTTGGGAATTATAGTGGAATGGATCTATATTCTCATTATCATTTCCTTGACTTTGGCAGGTCTATAAATTTGAAGATTTTTAGGTAGTAATTCCAAATATCAAATACATTAACACATAGTTTATTGATCTATTAGTGTAATCCCAAATATTTAAGTCCTCAATTGTATTTTCTTAACCTTTTTCTATAAGTTACACAATGTTATAAATTTTCAGTCAACCCTTAATTTTAACTAACTTATTTCAAACCACAACATCAAGTTAGAATGCCCTAATAATTAAATGCACCCCATCTTTGGATGGCCATGAACTTAAATCTATGGTTCAATTGTAAATGAAGTATTGGAAGGATATAACAACTTAATATATATAATTGATGGATTTTATCCTTTTTTCTAAAATTTCCTATAATTATCTTTATTAAATGATTGTTAATATTATGTGGATTTACATAAGAGATTAGCCAAGCCATAGATAATATTTATGAATTAGAAAATTTATTTTAGTTATATCTTCCATGCTTGTTAATGCATTAATTTAGGTGATCATGATAAAAAATTCAAAATTAAATAACCATGAAACATGAAGAAAATAAAATAATAAAGAGGTATGATCATTATCTTTTACTAATGTTTAATTTATCTAGAATATTATAAATAAATTTTTAACCAAGGGAAAAATTCCTTGAACAATTTATTGTTAATTTTATTGCATTCCACCTATCCACATGTGCACCTCTCATGGATTGGTGTCACCTAAAATTTAGTCTTGAATCATATCTTCTAGTTTGGGAGATCAATCTATCAAATAGGTTTTTTATCACACATAGGTGAGGGGAACCAAAGGATTAGTTAAGGGGTTTACATAAAAGAAACCATTGGAATGCCCGATCTTACATAATAATAGGAGATATGACACGTAGGCAAACAATTTAATTTAATAATAAATTAAATGAATCCATTCACATAAAATTTTTGGGTCTTGGATCATGATCATCGACATACATGCAATGAATTATGCATTTAATAAAATTAGAATTTAGTTTTTTATCGTTATTATTTAAGTTAACCCATTCATGAATCATTTAATTATTTTATTTATTTAATAAATTACTTTTTCTTATTTGTCATTTAAATTTTCATCAATTTATCATTCCTAAAAATTTTAATCAAATTAAATAAATTTATTGGAAATTTATTTATGTAGAAAATTTACATTAGAGGTTATACAATGATTATCTTCTTAAAATACCCAATGTGTATTATACTAATATACTATTTACACTTGTGATATATGGAATACATGAATTATCATGTAATTTCATAGAATGTAATATTAAATTAATGAACACATAGAGAACATGGTATTTTCATAGCATGTTATGCTTCAATGCAAGTGGTGTAATAATGTTAATACGAATTACACATGATATGTATATCCGAAAATTACAGATAAATGTAATTGTGCATTTATATATATATATAACCCATCACATGGAAAGTAATATCAACATAATAACCACATGAAACACTTGTTGATAGTGTTAGTATAGTATATTAAATAATTTTTAATTCAATATAATTTTTTAAAATTACATAACATGTATATTGAAATTTATAGGATGTGTATTATCCTCTCCTTCTATTCACGACACACACCTAGGTAATAAACATGTTACCTTGCCATGAAAAACATTGGAGTACATGGTGTGTATATGGCCTATATGGAATATGGTATTTGAGTTACATAGTCACCAGTCATGTAAGCCGTGTAAGTGGATACACAACCCATGTGTGATTAAAGGGCTGCACCTGATGTATGAAAGTTACATAATGTGTACTCTAGATGACCATGTGCTCGGCTGGAATGACCAACATGTGGTGTATAATTAAATTAAATACATCTAATAAATTCACATCCCTTGAATTAATTATGAATTAATTCAGGGAGCATTAAAAGTAGTACATGGAATGTACCTCAAAGTTATATTATGTGTAATCTTATGTTATTTGGAAGGACTTGTTGTTACCTATGGATGGTGTATTCAATTTTATTTAATTCATAATGTTAATTTATTTGAATATATTTAATTATGATCTCTGAATTCCAATTAATTAACAACTTACTATAATTGAAAAACTAATTCCAAATTCATAAATCAATGAATGATCTCACAATAATTATAAATAATTATGTGATCTCTTTTTACCACTTATAGGTTTCAGGGTTAGCAGAAGGATTATATGGGACATGGCCAACTTGGATTTTTTTCATGACCAATGATTAATCAATGATTTTTAGGATGTTAAATTCCCCAGTCAATGGAATGGAATAAAATAATATAGACAATGGATAGACAATAGAACCAAAACTTCCATATCGTCACATATTATTTATAATTAAATTAATTAATTAATGAATTATCTTGGGATAAATTATTTCTTTTTAGATGAATCTGAAAATATATTTACATAATTACATCATTAAATTGTATTGATTAAGAGTATATTCAATCCAATGATAATCCACATGGGTTCCGTGAATCTCTAAACATCACTACAGGAATCTTCATGTTCTATAATGGTAGGTGCTACTACTTGCATCAATCACCTTCGATCTCCCTAAGAATCACTTCTAAATTATTCTACTTGATAACTCTATACTCAAGAGTAGATCGCGGTAGAATATTGCTCTCTATTCTCGAGTGTGTTTTGGGAGAGGGAGATATCTAGGCCTTAAGAGAATTATCTTCAAATTTCATTGTGCACAACACAAAATGAATTGTCTCTTTTAATGAAATAATATAATTGGGTTTATATATAGCTGGGGTTAGAAATAAATAATTACAGAAGTTCCATTTTTTATTTTTTAATCCCTATAGGACCATAGTTATATAATAATAATAAAATTATTATTAATTTTTTAGATGCATTAAAACTGAAAATTAAATTAGATATTATTTAATTAAATAATATTCAATATATATTATTTATCACCAGACTATTAAACTTGTTTCTCCATTTCTTCATAATATTTATCAAGCCTTGAATAACATCTATTTATTTAATAAATAGATATCTCTATATTATTTTTCAATAATTAAATAAATATTATATTTAATAAATAAAAAATACTAATTTATTAAATATCCCAATCACATAATATTCCTTTTAATAACTGATGAAGGAATATAAGCGGCCAATAAAACATGATTAGTTATAAAAAAATGTACAAAAACAAAAATTAACCATCTTTATAAATAATAATTTATAATACCATATTATTGGACAATGATTCTTGATACACTTATTGTGTGACGGTTGAGTCCTCTTTCTAACAACAATTAGGTAAATCATCCTAACATACAAGTTTAGAGAATTGAAACACACCAAGGAACCCATATAGAAGGATGTTAATGCCAAAAAATAATACCTCATATGGATGCTTGATGTTTTATATAATACCATTATCATGATATCTATACTCAAGTAAGTTTCATACTGGTGCCATTAACTTATGTGCATGATGTCTCTTTCATTGGAATTTTGAAAAACAAACTTTCCTATTGAACACCATGACCATGGATTTATTTAGGCTACAAAATTACCTTAATAGGGCCAAACATATCATCTTTTTTTAATGAAAAAATTTGAAAAATAATTTATTTCATTTTTCATTAGTGAAATATTACTCAAGACACACCCAACATATCCAACCTCGCCATGAACATATGTCATCATGATTTTCATCAATACATCCAAGTAAATGACTTATAACACCCATTAATATTAAAGTATAAGGATCAATACACGTATCTGCAGATATGAACATTCAATTAAACAAATAAATGTGGATTTCATACATGCACTTATCATTCTCATAATATCTTATATTGAATATTAGCAAGGGCATAAACAATGAAAAGGCGCCTCAAGGTCCTATGAGTCTCCACCCTTGATATTATGTATGATTTGTGTCTCTCAAATGATTTCATCTTGCTATAGAGAATATATTTATGAATACTATTAGGGCCTTTATAGAATCTTATAATAGTGGGTAATTGTTATGACCTTTTGGTGTGAAAGATACTTTAGGAAATTATCACATACTATGTTAGGTAGAAGAATAATCATTATGTGATAACGAATTTTTTAATATTCAAAACAATGAATAAAGGTTACCCTAAAGTGCACAAATTTTGGTTCTTGGTAACCAACTATAACAAGATCATCCACATGTGTTTGATCAAGATCACTGAGGAGAAGCTAATGTGTTCCTCTCTCCCAGGGTATCCACATGTTGCGTGAATCTTCTAACTCCTAGTAATGACCCTCCCTTTATCCATGTACTTATAGAACCTTCAAAATAAAGGATAATATAGTGATATATCAACTAAAACCCATAATCTCGGTGTTAATATATCATAAATATACACGATAGAATAAAACTTCTATAAAATAATAAACCTCCTCATATAGTCCATCAAAGGGAACTCATTGGAAGATTAACATTTTTTCATCAAAGGGTTAATGTTTCATAAATTTTACATGCGATAAAATGATTATAACTTATTAATCTTAAATTTCTATAAATTTATTAACATTTAAGTAGTAAATATATATGTTTCAATCTTATTATATTTTTATAATATGACAAATAAACTAATTATAATGGATTTACCTTAGACGAATATGACCGAGCAATATGTTATTATATAACATAATAATTTTATACACAACCCAACTACATGGTGACACTCATGACACTATAATGCATCTCAAAGCATACCATGACCTAATATAAACATCTATTACATGCTTGTGCCATTAATGCAAAATTAAAAAAAATACCCCACTTGCACTAAAGCCTCATAGACTCAGTGAAAATTCATCTTATGTTACATCATATGAAAAAACATTTCTGTACATATAAAAAATATTTTTGAATATTACCAAATGTATTTTTTGTAAAATATATCATTCATTTTCACTACATGTAACATCATATACAAAAAATTGTTAAAATACACCTCGAGCCTCATTCAAATACCCCCTAAAACACTATTAGTGTACCACTCAAAGATTCATAAACTTTATCCTAATTTTTAAAACCACACGATGTGATACCACTGCATTTTGTAGCATTAAAAACAACTATAAATCCCAGAATTCTTAATTGTAAAAATATGTAACCTATTAGAGAATCAATGATAATAAAGAAATAAAGGGTTTAAACATTATATCTATCAAGAACATGTATTTGAATACCAGTGTCTACCAGTTGTATCATATACAAGTATATATAATCATATAATCCCTCTGTTCAAGATATTGAGTGATCATGTGTCATGGAGTATTTCAATCCCATATAGTTTAATCATACATTATTTATTATTCGAGTATTGAATGACCAGTATGATGATTACATAACATGTCATTAATCTAAGTGGATGTTCACATCACATCTCCCTCATAAAAATAGATAAGAACATCACATGTAAGTAAGAACATACACTTCCATAGTATTTCTTAATTGAGGTCTCAAATTTAAAACATGTCATATAATAGAATATATTCCATCCTTGATAATATATTATAATTGAAATGATCAACAACATACCCAACAACCCACTAATTTTCTATTCCATAAGTCTTGAATAATAAAGGTATAAAAGTATGATGGTTCTCATTCTAGGTATCTTTCCAATATCAGGTATGCAGATTCAATATGAAATACACACCCTTAGTATACCAAATATATAGTGTATTTTACTCCAAGTAGTAGACACAGTAGGCCATCTAGCACACAAAAAACATTTTATACCATATAATCATATTTTATATCTTTACTTGAAATACTACTCATACTAACCGTAACATTTTATCAAAAATTATAATACTCCATGATGAACATCGATTAGATATAACTCAAAGTTCTAATTTGAGATGTAAATTATCATTACACTATTATTATTTTATTCATCTAATGTTAAATAATAATAAAATGGAGTGTTATTTTTGTAAAACTTTATATATTTCAATATTCTTAAAAAATATATGAATACTAAAATACATACATAAGTACTCCTATAATTATATCTTGTATGAAAGATCCCTAGAAATGACTTATTCTTGTTACATTTTTAGTGTTCTTTTAACTCATTACACTTCTTTATAATTTTTTATCATCTATACGGGGCCCTATGATAAAATCATCCTAGTAAACTCTTTTAGTGATTAACAACTATAAATAATTTTTTCTTGAATAATGGTGTTATTTATGAATCATTTTATAATGTTCAACTCTTTGAACATATTATTTATACTCATTTATATCATAATATCATAATTTATAATGCTAGTGATTTTTTTTCTAATTATAACTCTTTTTAAGTTCATCATCATCATCTTAAAACAATTCCATTCAATAATTTATTATTTAGAAAATTTGGTAACTAATGTAACTCATTACATTATTATTTATGATAAAATTCTAAAATCATTTAGGATATAAAGTGACGTTCACTTCATTATATTAACTAAATGAAACTCTTCATGTTTCTATTTTCCAACATACACTATTCACTTCTAGGATAGTGGGTGACATTAAATATGAATTTTACTGGTTTACTATTTTATTTTTTATACTTCTAACATCTCTCCATCCAAATATACTCCCACTTGCCTCATTGAAACTATATTCCCTCTTAGAATATCATGACAAGAAACAAATTCATCTTTATGAGAAAAAAAATATTTAATTTAGTGGAAAAATTTAATAAATAATCTATTAAAATATATATCTTATATAGTATTATTTGTTTTTGGAGTATTATTCAAAGATTAAGACTTTATTCTCTTAATTATGATATTTATTGTGGTGGAAACTCTTTCCCTCGTATATTAGAAAAATATCAGAACCACTATTTTATCCCAAATAAAACCCTTTTATTCTTCTCTACCATTCAAACATGTTATAGAATATAATAAATTATATACCATTTTTTTAAAACCATTATCTCATTTTCTTTATAATGACACTTTTTTAAAAAATAACTCATCTTATAATCCAAGATAAATATTTTTTTCTATTTATATTTATATAAGCTTTAAATATTCATGTATATATACTCCCTAATTCAACAAAAATTTTCCTCATCAATTAATGGAATACTATATTCTTTTTAAATTATTTCTATGGTTTTTAACTCATATATATTTACAACATGTTTAAACTACACATTTTTTCTTATATACACTTAAAAATTGAATATTTAAATCTATAAAACTTATTCTTAACATGTACTCTCTGTTGAGTCACAAACCCCTTCAGGTATCCACGACAATTTCACCATATGGAAACATTATCCATATACACTAAAACCTATTTTTATGTTATAATGTTTTTCACTATAAACTCGATGAATCATTTTTGGTATTTCCAACTAAATTTTATTCTTCTTATTTAAATTTTTACCCAATTATACTATCTATAAAAGACCAGTTTCTAGAAATTATAAGCATATTTAATCTATCATCAATACATTTATAGAATAGGTTAAACTTTTATTCAACCCATTAAAATCATAAAAACATTTCAAATAATTATTATATAAAAATTTTATATCCATAACAAGAGTTAAAATAAACCTATAGTCTCACTAAGGCATATATTTAACCAAAACATTTGGGTAAATGAATTAAGAATGAAATATTATTTAGGTCATTTTGTATCTAATTCCCTTGAAACCTTATTGGAATTAATATATTCTTCTAATAAACATCATGATCCACTAGTTATACAAAATTATTATTATTTTGATTAGGAAAGTGTAACTCAACAACATAGAATTTTCATTCTTATATAAGAATTATACTCATGTTTCCATTCAAGTATTGGAAATTTTTTCTAATAATGTTCTCTTTTAAAATGTGTATTGAAAATTCATATTATATGTTGATGAACATTCAATTAAATAGATAATAAAATATTTTATCTTATGAGTATCATATTTTAAATTAATTTAATAACGACTTTAATTTAATAAACTCTCACTAAAATGATATCCCCTTTAATTAATCATATCTATTAGTATTCCAAGATATAAATTTCCCAAATATTTGGATCAATTTATGATTTCTACATTCAAATATCTATTTAGTTATATTATTATGAAAATCGTATCTTATGTGACTTTTGGATAATTGAGCTAACAACTTCTTTTCCAATATATCATATGGATAATCTCAACATTATTCCTCTTGTATTTAAAACCAATTTTGGTTTCCTTGTTAAGTGTAACCCAAAGAAAAATACAAAATTATGAACCTAATAATTTTAGGTTCACTCAATACATGATTAACTTATATTTTATTATTTAGGGCACCCAGATTTAGCATGTCCTACTATGTTTGACGATCATGGCCATGGAAAGTGTTTTCTTTGTAAGCATTCTAAGGCTTAGTATATTAAATAGTAATTAATATTACTATCTTATCTCTTGTTATTTAATTTCAATGTATTCCCAATTTTAATGATTTTTTTTTGAAATCCATATTACATCCATTGAATAAATAGGTTCGAACCGTATTGATATGTAACTCTTTAAATAAATTATGAACAACCTAAAGTCAGGGAAAAATAAATTAAACCAATTTTCATTCCTTTAATGTAACTTTTTAAATTCATGTATTATTATTAAAGAATTATTTTAACACCTTAAACAAAAGAGTAAATTTAGTCATAATAAAATCCATTCATATCTATGAATAAATATTACATGAATTAAATATATATATATATTAAATATTCATATATTCAAACATGATATATACATTTATGAATGACTCATAAATAAAATGTATGAACTTTACAATTTAACCACAAATAAACATTAACAATTAACTTTTTTCCAATATGAACTTTTTATATTGTATTTTACATGCTTTTAATATGAACTAATTAACACCGTATAAATGTATAATATTTATGAATAATTTTATTATAAAATAGTAAACATTTCATAAATCATGAATACATTTATACAGATCACTAAAATTTTAAATTAGGTTACTAATTTTAGAATTTTCTATTTTCATTTATGACCTAATAATAAATAAATATAAATACTTTCATTTTCAACATATTTTAACAACGTAAATGCACTTTAATCCATGATCAAATCTATAAAAAATTTTCTTCAAACATTTTAAAGCCCCTCAAATCTGGCATGGGCCTTTGACCCCATGGTTATGAATATTTTTGAGAATTTTAATAAAAATAACCATTTAATAAAATTCATCCCTCCATGGATTTGACTATGAAATGGTCTTCCTTTTAGTAACAACTCTGTCCTTGGGAAGAACCACAATCATTAAGGAAAATAATTTAGGTGGAATCTATATTGTGTCCAAGTCATTTTAGAAAACAATTTTTTTATATCTTGAAATTTTGAGGAACAATCACTTTGGGGGCATGTTTTTGAGGTATATAAGTGTATGGTGGACTTGGTAATGCCAAAAAACTTCTACAGAATCCTATTTAATAATATAAAATATTTTTTCTAACTATGTCAATTAATTTATTAAATGGTATTTTTGACATACACCATGGTTTGGTCCTTTTCTATATTGTTCATGATCATGGTGAAGAATCATGGTGACCATGTCATTGCAGTGTCACTTATTACACTGCTTTTTTTCAATATTCATGTAATACCAATAATGTATGTTTCTAATGTTATATGTAATGGTGTTATAACTTTTATAGGAACCACACTCAATTTAACTAGAATATATCATGATGTTGGAAGAAATAGCTATAATTCCATTTTCAAGGGGTTATGCCATAGTTCTTGTAAATCTCCATTTTTAGAGTTATTCCATAACTAAAAATCCAATCCAAAATTAATAGACCCGCTCTAATACCACTGAAGGGTTTTAGAGGGATATTTATCATCCAAAATATAGTGGTATTCAACAAATTATCTCAAAAATATTCATGATTTATCTATAAGCTTGGAATGAATAATAAAATAATGAATCAAATAGTGTACCTAGTGAAAATAAATCATAGATCATCCACATGATATGATCATGATCACTAATCAACAACTAATGGGTTCATCCCTACTAGGTTCCCCATGGGTTTCATGAATCATTTATTTATTGGGATTTATCATTATTTATCAATGATATATTATAAAGTTTCAGTTCAATGATAATAGAGAGTGAGAGAGTAAGAGGAAGGGGATGATCCAGATACTATGTTTCTATGTTATAGATCAACAAAATATAATTTAAACACCATCACAGAAAATGATAATCCATATATACGTTATCCATATGAGCTCATTAGAAGATAAATGTAACATCCTACTACTATTTTTAGGTATTATGAAACCCCAAATTTGATCATGATATGGTTGGGTTTCATTTAACAGTTGTTTTATGTGAAATTTTAAATTTTTTGAATGTTTCGGGGATGTTCATTGTGGCATATGGTCTTCCTAAATCTTGTACCCTTTCAGTGGATATCAAGCAAGTCTAGATAGTGTGGGTTTGAATAGATATCACACTATTTGAAAAACAATGTTTCAATCTAATAGAAACCATGAACCTCAGAAAAATGGGTTGCATGGTTTTTCTAACCATGAAGAAATACCTAGATAACCCAAAAAATAAATTTTTTTAATCTAAATATTAATTTTTAATATCCAAAAACCCTATTTTTAGGTGGATTAATGGATTGTATGACCCATTTCATTTTAATATCCTTTTTAGATTCCCATGTTCTGATTTTGACCCTTATACACCCCTCTAAAAGAAAATCTAAGCTAGACAGATAACATTTGATCCCTTCTCGATAAGTCTCTTATTCATGTTCTCTTTCTCCCATTCTCACCACTTTCCTTTCTAGGATTTTATAGATCTCTATGTTTTTGTATTATCTAATCCATACTATTTTAGATCTTGAATCTAAGATTGATTATCCGATCATCGTTTATGAAGTTCTTCATTGGTGTTT
Source organism: Viscum album (assembly GCA_963277665.1). NCBI lineage: Eukaryota > Viridiplantae > Streptophyta > Magnoliopsida > Santalales > Viscaceae > Viscum > Viscum album. Next base: position 2,042,392,303 of record OY728141.1, on the reverse strand, counting down.
CCCAAATAGGTATTTGTGTTGCGAGATCACATGATCCCGAGGTAGGTGGTTCCGTTATGATGGCCAAATTTTAGTAACCCAAAATTTCATTATTTAAATTCAAATGTTTAATTTAAATATAGTTACATGATTTTAATTAAATTTAATACAATTATTTTATTAATAACCCAATTCCATTGAATTGGGTATTTTAAATTGGATTTGGCATGAAATTGGGAAAACCACCCAATTATATTGAATTGGAGTGTGTTGTGAAATCAGATAGAAAATGATAAAATCAAATAGTGTAATTTAATAATAAAATATGAATTTAGAAATTGATTTTGTGAAATTGATTTCAATTTTATATTTTAGAAAATGGATGAAAATAATTTTGATAAAAGCCTGGAGGGTTTATCTTGGAAAATGGAATTAATGGATTAAAAACCATGTATTGGTTTTTAAAGGGAAATTAGAATATTTGAATGATAATAATAGGATAAAATTTATTTCAAAAATTTTATATATAAATCACCCATAATTGATTTGTATTAGACCACATGAAATCCTAGTTAGTTAGTGAGTTATTTATGACAACACTGTTTTGCTTTAAAACACTAATAATACATATGCAGCAGGTCACATCCCTTTTGGGATGGTGATGTGTCCTTTTTTACCAGTTTATAAGGAACATGTGTACACATATTTTCATGATCACTATTTGTGTAGAGACCCGTATCTTGACGTACATTGAAATTACATTACATTTGCGGAATACTTAGTACATAACAAAAACACACACACAAGGACCGTAATAGTTTAGTGTCTTTGGAAACTCGGAATATAATCTTCTAATCGTGGTGAAAGATCTTCAAAATCTCCCATAAAGATCTTCCTTTTTGTTTTACCTAAAACCTTTCTTTATATCCTGGGGAAAAGAAAACATAAAAGGGTGAGCTCAAATGCTCAGTAAGGGTAAACAAAATAAATATCAATCACATCATATACATAAGCACATAACTTTTGGAAATCTTAACCTGCAAAAGAGATCATAATTTCATAACATGGGGTAAATCATCACAGTGATATGCAATCACAATAATCATAACTTAAAACATGAAACTTTGTGTAATTCACACATAATCATAGAGAATCATTTCTTGTTAGTCATGACTCATTGCCAAGACTATCTTAGTGGACAAAGTCCCTTTCTGAACCGAGTCACCCTCGTTTCAGTCCTGTTTCACTGAACCGGTATAACCTACCGTTCCAGCCATGTCTATCTCATGAGATATAAAATCATTACCCAATGCATTGGAGGGAGATATAGATCCCACCCATCTCATAATGATACCATTCTTATGTGTTCCATGAAATCATAAATCATACATCATTGCATAACCCATGTAATAAAAATGGGATTCTTAAACAACATGACATCATAAAACAATTCAAATAAGATAAAGGAATTTATAAAAACAATTCCATCACAACATAATCAAATAAATGTAATAATAGGGATAAAAACAGAACCCTTTATTATCTTAGATGGAAAATAATTTTGATAAAACACTTGAACTCCATTCTTGAGGAAAATATCCTTTCTTCTTAAAAAACATGTTTCCATTCTTAACATGTCATACAACTTTAAACTAAAAGAATTTGATTAAAAATAAACTTGAAATCTTGTAAAGGAAGCTTCTTGGAAATAATGTTTTAAAAATCCATTCATGCTGTATAAGTTAAAAAAACATTCTTCGTACTTTTGTCGAAAAAGTCAAAAAGTACCTCGTACAAAAAACGACAAAAGATTCCTTTCATATCTTTTACTAAAAACTCATCGAAGGGTAAAATTGGATATAAACTATTGTAGGTGGAAGGAAATAATATTACATTTTGAGAAAACATGGATGTGGATGATAAAATACACCCCAATAAATACCAAAGTATAAAAAATCTCAGATAAAAATGATATTGTGATATTTCCCCTTACCTTAGGTCCGACTTGCTTTGTAAGTGTCCGACCCTCCTGTATAATGATTTAAATAATGTTATTGACTTATTCCAGAATCATAATTATTTTTATGATATCATATATGGTCATATTCTTAGCTTCTTAGTAGTAATATTTCATTGCTACTTGTTATTCGGGTGTTTATAATTTTTTGTTCTTATGCGTGTTTTGTCGAATAAATTCTTATTCTTTTCTTTAGTTTATAGATACATCATTTCCAGAATGGTATTAGTGTAATATATATCATATTAATTCAATTAAATTCATTTATATAATCATTATGAAATGAAGATCATGTAGAACGAGTCGCATCACATCGTGGAGACGGTATTCCGTACGTACGCACGAGTGATGGTATCGTTCCTATGATCGTGGAATTGTATTGGAGTATATGTATACTATTTAAGAATCAATATCACTTTATAATAGTCACATATAGTCATTATTTACACCATTATACCCATCCAAGTAAGGTGGTGGTGGAAAACAGATTACACCACGGCGTGGAGACGGTATTCCGTATGTACACACGCGCGGTGATTTCTTTTTCCGTAGGATGGATAGATGGTGAAATTGGGTTGTTTCATACTTATAATAACATATCATTATATGGGTGATACTGATTTTATTACTTCATAATGAAACAACTAATGAAGAAGAAGTGGAAGAAGAAATAAAGATGAAAGAATCGGTAACGGACATTACCTCTTCTTTGAAGTGCTTCTTTGAGACCTTCTTTTAGGGCACTAAAATTGGTCTTTGAGGAAGACCAGAACCTCTAGGATGTTGATAGGGAAGTGTAGAGGAGAATTGGGCAGGGTTTGGCCGATCTTGAAGGCTCAAAGATGTGTGAGGAAGAGAGGGAGGAGGTGCCCTTTTATATGGGAGGAGAGGGGCACCTTTGGAATAACTAAAAATATTATTATAAAGTCAAGTTCGGTTTTAAATAGATCCAAATTGATTTATTTCGAGGATAAGGTAAGGATGGGTCTAAATCCTCTCATCCAATAGAATTTAGAAAAGTTTAGGTTCCTATTTTAACCTTATCATTTAGATTTAACATTAAGTTAAATAATTGTACTTTTACCGTGTCTTCTTGTGTTCTTACACTATAAGGTTAATAAACTTACTATAAGAAGACAGAAGAACCCAAAGTTGTTTATTATTAATATATATAACCTTATATAATTTATTTGTCCGAACCATAGATTTTTAGGAATAAAATAACAATTAATAAAATAATATTTCTTTTAAAAACAATTTTATGTCAATTTTGACACTATTTAGTAATTGATTTTTGTGAAAATCATAACAGAATGATAAGTTCGAAAAAAGATAATTACATAAATACTAACATGTCATATAAACCTAGAAAATTAGTGGAATTCACAAAAAGTCTCAAATTATATTTATTTGGGTATTTATAACATCAATTATGTCAATATTTCATTAATAAGATAATTACTGCATCATCGTTGTGTCATAAATAAATTAAATTATTTAATGTCTAAAAATTACAAATAAAATACCATTATGTAGGAAATATTTTTATCTTTCTAATGAATATTTATAGTCGAATTTATCTTATGTATAACCCCATATTAAAAATGTTTTAGTAAATAAACTTTGATTTTACCTCTTTTAACCCTTCTTTAAATAAATTAATAATAAATGTCCTAATCTAATACAAGTTGGCCTAAATGGTCATATTTTATTCCTATGTTTGTTTTTGGTCTAATTACACTTGTCCAATAGAATTAGGACATGTGTTAGGGTAATAATAATATCATTTCTACCCTTAATTACCATATTTACTTTTTACCGTGGTAAAAAAAGTAAAAAGTTACTATTCACCAAAAATTATTTTCATCTCATTGAACCACATTTTAGTCCTTGATATTAACTGTGTCTCTCGGATTTTAGAAATTCCACTCACAGAAGCGGTAAAATTATGTTTTATGAAAAATTCAGTTTTTTAACTACCACTTAGTGGTTTCACTATTCATCAAAAATTGAAAGTTTTCAGAAAAATACCAAAATTTCACCCTAGGATAATTTTTATATTCCGAATCCAAAAATGAATTCAATTTTGAAAAATAAAATTTACAAAATTTCATAAAGTGGTTATTACTATTCATAATGGCTAGTTTTAATAATATTTTAATAGCATATTGTTGTTTAGTGAAACTCGTTATTGCGTACTACACACGCTATCGAGGGAGGTCGCGATTGCGTGTAATGCAAGGCAAGTCAAGGATGCGTGTTGTGCAAGCTCCTTTTGGTGTAGCATACAATAGAAGACATTAGTGAAATTAAAAAGAATATTTTTCATGAAATCTTGGGCTGTTACATTCTACCCCCCTTAAAATGAATTTCGCCCTCGAAATTCATCGGGGTTATAAATGGTTTACTATTCGAAAGTTTCTTTAATAGAAACCCACATCGTAAAAAGGAATACCAAAACCAATCTTTAAAAAATGAAAGTATGAAACGTAACGGTTACCCAAATAAATTAATCACTGGGTTTCCACATAGGTGAAAATATGGATATGGAAGAAAAATCTAACCATCATGTTCTGAAGGAGAGTGGTAGAGAACATGGCTATGGAAAATCCAACAATCACAAATCCATAAATCCGTGACGATCTAAGGTACCATCTGATTAATCAGATATAAGAGCACTAGGACAACATTTTTGGTTTTCAAGATCATTTCCCTAAAGTTGAAGAGTTTGAATTAGAATAAATACTTACTTTATTTTGGTACAATCTCACTGTTGTTCGTGTCTTGAACAATTTCTACTTCATCTCTTAAATAAATGAAGTTGAATTTGTTATTCGTGAAGTGTTAGCAGATCATGTGATAGAATGACGGGTCATTCCATCTGTCTCAAACAAAAGGATAGCAAAAGTTATTAAATATATATAAGTCATTCTATAGTGAGATTAATCATATATGGTTCCTAAAATGGACTTATACTTCATATATCATACTACTTAATATAATAAAACTAGTTTCTACTAAACAGGGACTTTCTGTAGGCCAGTAGTAGGCGATAAAGGCCAGTCGCACTTCAGTTGTGGGTTCGATTTCCACAGCCTTGTCCGACGTGATGGGCTGTCGCCCGTCCTGCGGGTTGTCCTTTTTCTAAATATATATTACTATAACATCCCATCAATAATATCGAAAAAAACTTTTATCCTTAAACAATACTAACTTATGACCAACATAATCCATTACAATCTTTAGGCTTATCCATAATACTTCCATTACAATCTTTAGGCTTATCCATAATACTTCAGTCCACTCTCATAATATAGTGAAAACGATTACCAGAGATTTAATACCATTGTTGATCCCCATATATCATAAGATATGTCTTGTTGGTCACATTCCAAACATTCAAAGTCCTTAATAATGTATTCTCTTGAATACCCATTGAACCATAGTGAAAACTTGAATGCAGTTAAAAGTTAACACTTTTCACATTCCAAAATCCTCAAAATTCTATATATTCAAACCATGATATCACTTAGTCCTTATATCAATCATGAGCTCATGAATACTGTTAAACAGTTCGTTTTCTCATTTTCCCTTCATTATGCGCATATCATCTTATTTCCAAAAATATCTCAATCACTTTGAATACCACATTAGACCAACACATAAATATTCCAATACATTATGATACAACATTATTTTGGAATCCCATTACATAAACACTTAATCATTCCACCACATCGTTGCCATATTCAACATCGCCAATAGTGATCACATGTGACTTACCTTTGTCCTTTGCCTTAATTGGTTGCTCATGTTGATCATCACTAACCCTTGGATTAGGGCATTTATTAGCATAATTCCCCATTTCCTTGCACTTGAAGCATTCAAGTGTTGGTGGTGCGTTCTGTGCAGTGTTTGCTTTATTCACATCATTAGAAAACCTTTTTCCATTACTTCGACACTCAGCTGCTCGATGACCTTCTTTTCCACACTTAAAACATTTTCTAGTCCCTTTAAGACAATCTCCACCAGGCTTCTTTCCACACTTTGTGCATAAGGAAACATTCATCTTCTTTTCACCATTATTTTGAGATTTCTCCTTGAACTCCATCTTTCGTTTCTTGTCAAAACTATGAGATGGATAAGTAACACCAACTTCCATTTCTACCTTGATAGCACAACGCACAATTTCTTCATAGATACTGAAGTCTCTTATAGCTAATTCCCTTCGAATACTTGGTTTTAAGCCACTGAAAAATCGATCAACTTTACTTTCAGGTTGGATGATAATTCCAGATGCATACCTTGCAAGTCTTGTAAAATTCGCTTTGTATAAACCAATAGATTCATCATCCTTCTGCTTCAGCTCAAGAAACTCCTTTTCCATCTTTGTTCGAAGAATACGAGGGAAGTACTTACTAAAAAACAAGTTCTTGAACTCGTCCCATTCCATGGACTCAATTTCATCTCTTGGCCTAGTATTCTTGATAACATTCCACCATTGATCAGCTTCACCTTCCAAACGATATACTGCTAAGATGAGTTTATCATGCTCAGAAAATTGAAGAACTTAAAATATCTTTTCAGTGGTACTGATCCATTGTTCAGCAACAAGTGGATCAGAAGACCCACTGAATGAAGGTGGACGTTGCCTCATGAAGGACTCAAAAGAATGTTGTTCCCTTCTCTGCTCATTTGGAAGTCCAGAATGATTCATAGCTTGTGTAAGTATAGAAATAAGATTTTGCACTCCATCTCCCACAACATTTGTTTGTTCAGGAGGACAATCATTGCATTGTCCATTGCATTGATCAGCACGGTTCCTTCGGGATCCAGCCATCATCTAAAACCCAAAAAGAATAGTGTGAGAGGCAAAAATCATGCTAGGGAAAACAAAATAATAAAGGGGGAGTACTCTCAATATCTAACATCTTAGGTTAAATTCTAAGATAGTTAGCACAATTCTAGGACTATAACCTATACGTATACTTAACCTTAGAGACGTCCCTAGACATACCTTAGAAATATCTCTCGGGATCTCACTAACGTTTTCGCATCCTAGTTTCCAAAGGTTGACTAAACCTTTCCTCTGATACCAACTGTAGAGACCCGTATCTTGACGTACATTGACATTACATTACATTTGCGGAATACTTAGTACATAACAAAAACACACACACAAGGACCGTAATAGTTTAGTGTCTTTGGAAACTCGGAATATAATCTTCTAATTGTGGTGAAAGATATTCAAAATCTCCCATAAAGATCTTCCTTTTTTTTACCTAAAACCTTTCTTTATATCCTGGGGAAAAGAAAACATAAAAGGGTGAGCTCAAATGCTCAGTAAGGGTAAACAAAAGAAATATCAATAACATCATATACATAAGCACATAAATTTTGGAAATCTTAACCTGCAAAAGAGATCATAATTTCATAACATGGGGTAAATCATGGCAGTGAAATGTAATCACAATAATCATAACATAAAACATGAAACTTTGTGTCATTCACACATAATCATAGAGAATAATTTCTTGTTAGTCAAGACTCATTTCCAAGACTATCTTAGTGGACAAAGTCCCTTTCTGAACCGAGTCACCCTCGTTTCAGTCCTGTTTCACGGAACCGGTATTACCTACCATTCCAGCCATGTCTATCTCATGAGATATAAAATCTTTACCCAATGCATTGGAGGGAGATATAGGTCCCACCCATCTCATAATGATACCATTCTTATGTGTTCCACGAAATCGTAAATCATACATCATTGCATAACCCATGTAATAAAAATGGGATTCTTAAACAACATGACATCATAAAACAATTCATATAAGATAAAGGAATTTATAAAAATAATTCCATCACAACATAATAAAATAAATTTAATAATAGGGATACAAACATAACCCTTTATTATCTTAGATGGAAAATAATTTTGATAAAACACTTGAACTCCATTCTTGAAGAAAATATCCTTTCTTCTTAAAAAACATGTTTCCATTCTTAACATTTCATACAACTTTAAACTAAAAGAATTTGATTAAAAATAAACTTGAAATCTTGTAAAGGAAGCTTCTTGGAAATAATGTTTTAAAAATCCATTCATGCTGTATAAGTTAAAAAAACATTCTTCGTACTTTTGTCGGAAAAGTCAAAAAGTACCTCGTACAAAAAACGACAAAAGATTACTTTCATATCTTTTACTAAAAACTCACAGAAGGGTAAAATTGGATATAAACTATTGTAGGTGGATGGAAATAATATTACATTTTGAGAAAACATGGATGTGGATGATAAAATACACCCCAGTAAATACCAAAGTATAAACAATCTCGGATAAAAATTAGATTGTGATATTTCCCCTTACCTTAGGTCCGACTTGCTTTGTAAGTGTCCGACCCTCCTGTATAATGATTTAAATAATGTTATTGACTTATTACAGAATCATACTTATTTTTATGATATCATATATGGTCATATTATTAGCTTCTTAGTAGTAATATTTCATTGCTACTTCTTATTCGGGTGTTTATAATTTTTTGTTCTTATGCGTGTTTTGTCGAATAAATTCTTATTCTTTTCATTAGGTTATAGATACTTAATTTCCATAATGGTATTAGTGTAATATATATCATATTCATTCAATTCAATTCATTTATATAATCATTATGAAATGAAGATCATGTAGAACGAGTCGCATCACATCGTGGAGACGGTATTCCGTACGTACGCACGAGTGATGATATCGTTCCTATGATCATGGAATTGTATTCGAGTATATGTATACTATTTCAGAATCAATATCACTTTATAATAGTCATATATAGTCATTATTTACACCATTATACCCATCCAAGTAAGGTGGTGGTGGAAAACAGATTACACCACGACGTGGAGACGGTATTCCGTATGTACGCACGCGCGGTGATTTCTTTTTCCGTAGGATGGATAGATGGTGAAATAGGGTTGTTTCATACTTATAATAACATATCATTATATGAGTGATACTTATGTTATTACTTCATAATGAAACAACTAAATAATAAGAAGTGGAAGATGAAATAAAGATGAAATAATCGGTAACGGACATTACCTCTTCTTTGAAGTGCTTCTTTGAGACCTTCTTTTAGGGCACTAAAATTGGTCTTTGAGGAATACCAGAACCTCTAGGATGTTTATAGGGAAGTGGAGAGGAGAATTGGGCAGGTGTTGGCCGAGCTTGAAGGCTCAAAGTTGTGTGAGGAAGAGAGGGAGGAGGTTCCCTTTTATAAGGGAGGAGAGGGGCACCTTTGGAATAACTAAAAATATTATTATAAAGTCAAGTTCGGTTTTAAATAGATCCAAATTGATTTAGTTAGAGGATAAGGTGGGGATGGGTCGAAATACTCTCATCCAATTGAATTTAGACAAGTTTAGGTTCCTATTTTAACCTTATCATTTAGATTTAACATTAAGTTAAATAATTGTACTTTTACCGTGTCTTCTTGTGTTCTTACACTATAAGGTTAATAAACTTACTATAAGAAGCCAAACGAACCCCAAGTTGGTTATTATTAATATATATAACCTTATCTAAGTCATTTGGCCGAACCTTAGATTTTTAAAAATAAAATAACAATTAATAATATAATATTTGTTTTAAAATCTATTTTATGTCAATTTTGACACTATTTAGTAATTGATTTTTGTGAAAATAATAACAGAATGATAAGTTCTAAAAAAGTTAATTAAATCAATACTAACATGTAATATTAACCTATAAAATTAGTGTAATTCATAAAAAGTCTCAAATTATATTTATTTGGGTATTTATAACATCAATTATGTCAATATTTCATTAATAAGATAATTACTGCATCATCGTTGTGTCATAAATAAATTAAATTATTTAATGTCTAAAAATTACAAATAAAATACCATTATGTAGGAAATATTTTTATATTTCTAATGAATATTTATAGTCGAATTTATCTTATGTATAACCCCATATTAAAAATGTTTTAGTAAATAAACTTTGATTTTACCTCTTTTAACCCTTCTTTAAATAAATTAATAATAAATGTCCTAATCTTATACAAGTTGGCCTAAATGGTCATATTTTATTCCTATGTTTGTTTTTGGTCTAATTACACTTGTCCAATAGAATTAGGACATGTGTTAGGGTAATAATAATATCATTTCTACCCTTAATTACCATATTTACTTTTTACCGTGGTAAAAAAAGTAAAAAGTTACTATTCACCAAAAATTATTTTCATCTCATTGAACCACATTTTAGTCCTTGATATTAACAGTGTCTCTAGGATTTTCGAAATTCCACTCACAGAAGCGGTAAAATTATGTTTTATGAAAAATTCAGTTTTTTAACTACCACTTAGTGGTTTCACTATTCATCAAAAATTTAAAGTTTTCAGAAAAATACCAAAATTTCACCCTAGGCTAATTTTGATATTCCGAATCCAAAAATGAATTCAATTTTGAAAAATAAAATTTACAAAATTTCAAAAAGTGGTTATTACTATTCATAATGGCTAGTTTTAATAATATTTTAAGAGCATATTGTTGTTTAGTGAAACTCGTTATTGCGTACTACACATGCTATCGAGGAAGGTCGCGATTGCGTGTAATGCAAGGCATGTCAAGGATGCGTGTTGTGAAAGCTCCTTTTGGTGTAGCATACAATAGAAGACATTAGTGAAATTAAAAAGAATATTTTTCATAAAATCTTGGGCTGTTACATTCTACCCCCGTTAAAATGAATTTCTCCCTCGAAATTCATCGGGGTTATAAATGGTTTACTATTCGAAAGTTTCTTTAATAGAAACCCACATCGTAAAAAGGAATACCAAAACCAATCTTTAAAAAAATGAAAGTATGAAACATAACGGTTACCCAAATAAATTAATCACTGGGTTTCCACATAGGTGAAAATATGGATATGGAAGAAAAATCTAACCATCATGTTCTGATGGAGAGTGGTAGAGAACATGGCTATGGAAAATCCAACAATCACAAATCCATAAATCTGTGACGATCTAAGGTACCATCTGATTAATCAGATATAAGAGCACTAGGACAACATTTTTGGTTTTCAAGATCATTTCCTTAAAGTTGAAGAGTTTGAATTAGAATAAATACTTACTTTATTTTGGTACAATCTCACAGTTGTTCGTGTCTTGAACAATTTCTACTTCATCTCTTAAATAAATGAATTTGAATTTGTTATTCGTGAAGTGTTAGCAGATCATGTGATAGAATGACGGGTCATTCCATCTGTCTCAAACAAAAGGATAGCAAAAGTTATTAAATATACATAAGTCATTCTATAGTGAGATTAATCATATATGGTTCCTAAAATGGACTTATACTTCATATATCATACTACTTAATATAATAAAACTAGTGTCTCAAACAAAAGGATAGTAAAAGTTATTAAAATGTTTTAGTAAATAATCTTTGATTTTACCTCTTTTAACCCTTCTTTAAATAAATTAATAATAAATGTCCTAATCTAATCCAGGTGGGCCTAAATGGTCATATTTTATTCCTATGTTTGTTTTTGGTCGAATTAAACTTGTCCAATAGAATTAGGACATGTGTTAGGGTAATAATAATATCATTTCTACCCTTAATTACCCTATTTACTTTTTACCGTGGTAAAAAAAGTAAAAAGTTGCTATTCACCAAAAATTATTTTCATCTCAATGAACCACATTTTAGTCCTTGATATTAACCGTGTCTCTCGGATTTTCGAAATTCCACTCACAGAAGCGGTAAAATTAAGTTTTATGAAAAATTCAGTTTTTTAACTACCACTTAGTGGTTTCACTATTCATCAAAAATTGAAAGTTTTCAGAAAAATACCAAAATTTCACCCTAGGCTAATTTCGATATTCTGAATCCAAAAATGAATTCCATTTTGAAAAATAAAATTTACAAAATTTCAAAAAGTGGTTATTACTATTCATAACGACTAGTTTTAATAATATTTTAATAGCATATTGTTGTTTAGTGAAACTCGTTATTGCATACTACACACGCTATCGAGGAAGGTCGCAATTGCGTGTAATGCAAGGAAAGTCAAGTATGCGTGTTGTGCAAGATCCTTTTGGTGTAGCGTACAACACAATACATTAGTGAAATTAAAAAGAATATTTTTCATAAGATCTTGGGCTATTACAATTTGAGCGTGATTGATTCCCATAGAAGAGAACTATTATAACTTTTAAATGATGACCATGTGAGTCATTTTTTAATTTGAAATATATTCCATTTATTATAAATTATTTTAAACATTCATTTTGAATTTATATAAATTTTATTATTTTAAATGTTTATTAAGAAACTTAAATAGAAATATTTCAATCATTTTGAATGTAAATAATGGTTTGTTTAAATATTATTTTGGAATGTCATGAATATTTATTTAAAATTGAATTCATTATTTGGTTAATTAAATATTGGCATCTTAATATGGAATCCATGGTGAGACCCTATTGGGATTTTAGCTCATAGCCTACCAGTGCTTTCAGGTGATTGTAGATTATCTTATTCCAGGTTATTATAAGGGTAAATCATCACATAGAGGGTTAGTAATTGTTTTCCCTTGGTCATGATGTTTTTTGTCCATTAGTACTTGGGTTTTTATCCTTTTTTTATTTTTTGGATTCATTTTGGGCTATTTAACCGTGTTTTACTTCTGGTAAAGTTCTTGCTGTGGAGTTTTTCTTGTATGAATAGGACTTGATTATCTTTCTTCTATTTTTGTGGTAAATTAATTCCCACATTAATATTTTATGACTGAAGGTAGTTGTTTCCAACTCACGCGGAATGAGAACACCCATCGAGCTATGTTAGGACTATCTCAGTTATTGAGTTACTAGGGTATCTGGGCTAGTTCATGACAAAGTGGTATCAGAGGGATGTTTTTAATATTACATTGATGTCACTATGTTGATATGTGATCTTGATAGGACATATAAGGTATTTGAAATTGAGTTTCTGGCTAGATAATGAGCCTATAGTCTCCAAGGGTGGTTTTGGGAAATACATTTTGAGTATTAGTTCTAGTATTTTCCATTCTTTATTTTTGGATAGATTGAAATCCAGAACGTGTTTTTCTTTCTATTGGGAATAATTCCTCATATTTCTAAGTTTGAGTTTTAATTTGATGTCTTTGGTGTTTTTTGATGATATTGAATATCATTATTCCTATGATATGACATAATAATGAGATCTAGGATGTGGAAAATAATAAATCACAATCATAAAATCCTCTCATGGACTAGAGTTTGGTTAAAGTGAATGTGCATACTATCTGTGGTCTTGGATAAGCACCACCATATGTTCCAATTTAGGATCTATATGTGAATCCACATAGGTATGTTTTACGGAATCGTTCCTATGAATTCCTTCACTAGAATCCATAATCATTCAATAGCTCCAATGATCCTCAAGATTATGAGGAACGGTTGAGTCGGATTGAGAATTAGTTAAAGTTCTTTGTAACACCTGATGAATTCAATCTAATGTGTGTCTCCATTGTGTTGGTATTGTTTATATTTCACACGATATTATAACAAATGATAATATGAGGAATAATTGATTTTGAAATGGGGCATTGATTCATTATTCACTCTTAGGATTTCATGTTGATGTTTCCCTCTTATGATGATGTACTAGATAAATATTTTATGGTGGAAATTGACTTGTTTGGTAAGACATGGATGATGGTAGTTCCTTTTTCTCCCAGTGGAAATTCTTTGAGTTCCCATTAAAGAAATAGGAAGCATGATTCTTATCGTGGTGGATTATGATTGTAGGGATTTTATACACCTCTTGTATTTTTGTTGAAACTCATTTCCGTCACAGCGTCTAATGAATGAAAATGTGGAATACCTTATGCACAAAGAGATTCATCCTTTGAAGAAACATCAAAAATTGGCAAAGGCATGAACAAGGAACTCATTAAGCATGGGTCATGCAAGTTTCATCATGGTCGCGCAAGTACACTTACGTGCCACATATGGGTCGCATAGGTGACTTGCGCGCCCTATTTTGGTTTCACCAAAGGTCCTCAATGGCCTATAAATACCCCACGTGGCCCCCCATTTCGAGGTCAAAAAATCCAAAAGTCGGATTTAAGCTCTTGGCGCCCTAGTCTCTGCTTGAAGTCTTCCAAACACTTCTAAGGTAATTTCTTATCTAGAATGGAAGATCTAAAGAGGAGGAATAAAGCCTAAGTGTCGGAATTCATCAAAAGTTACGTACCTAAGTGTCCATCCCTTAAGGTAAATGGCCACACTTGTTTTCCACCTTATCCCTTCAACAAAACTTGCATTCCACCCTTTTGGAAGCCTTTAGGGATAATACTAAAGGCCTGATCCGAGTCTCACCAAAGTATTACCCTATGGGTTAATCATCTCCCAAGTACACCCATGTCGCGTAAGTATGCTTGCGCGACCAGGACTTGCGTGCCCAAAACATGACTTGTGCGCCTGCCTATTTTTGTGTGCCCATCACGCCTATACAACTCTTTTGTTCAAATCCACCTCTCATCTTCAAGATTTAGCCTTCAAAATACTTTTAAAAGTCATTTATGGAATGGTGCCTTTATTGTCTTCCTTATCTGAAAGGAATTCTGTGGAACGTCTCTCAAAACCTTGAGATTTACATAGCTTTATATCACTAAGGTTAGAGATTTCCTTCATTTAAAACTCATCCATTAAGATGAGAGGATCATTAATCTGGGCATCCTCCATAGGAGTAAGCCCCAAGTTCCCTATTCATGGGAATCCTCCTTAGGAGTAATTCCCAAATTCAATGTTCCCTTAACCGAGGAATCCCCCTTAAGAGTAATCCCCAATCATAATTTCCCTTAACTTGGGCCTCCTTCTCACGAGTAAGCCCCAAGTCTCAAGTCTCCTTAACATGGGCCTCTTATTTTAGAGCAAGCCCCAGTCATAATTTCTTTTGATTTGGGATTCCTTTTCATGAATAAAATCCAATCATAAGTCCCCTCTAATTTGGGCACCCTTATCAGGAGTAATCCCTATGTTAAGTATTCAAATCTCTATAAAGCACATATACCATTATGGACCTTGTTCCCAGTCTTATTCTCTAAAGTAAGTCCCGATCTTCATCTATATGGGTAGTCATACATATGTAAGCCCCACATAATTTCTTATGATTGTATCTTTAGTGGCACAATCATCAGGTTTTACTGATACCTCTTGTTTCTCACGCCGATCATTACTCATGTGATCTTAGAGATGGGGATGACCTCAGTTTGTTTAAGGTTCAAACATTCCAATCAGTTTCTAATGGGTTTATTCGTAGAACCGGAAACATCCAACGATTCCATATCCATTTGGACCTACATTCCAAATGTAGGTGATAATTAGTTGTGGACTGATGAGGTTTAAGAATTTCCATTGGTTGAGAGGATGTGAGGCCAGACTCATCACACCTTTTTTGGGGGTGGAATTATTGTCTACTCTGGGACTCTCTTTATAGATTTGAGTTTTGTTGGTGAATCCTTATTAATTTACCAAGCATGAAAATTATTTTTTCCTTTAGATCTTGCAATCAATTATTGATATGTATGATATTTTTGAGAATCTTTTATATGTATTTGAGGTTCTTCCTCAATAGAGAATAATCTATATGAATTAGTGATTCATAGTCAATGGTATCCTTCAATACATTATATAGAAATATCTTGCTCATTATGATGACTATACTGGTTTAAAATCCCCTCAGTGGGGCACATGAAGTTTAATGTCGTTCAAAAAGATAAGATTATTTTAGAGTTGGGATCGTACATGCAGATGGGATACCTAAGTATCATTGTTTAGAAAAGGAATCAGAACCCATGTAGTTCGAGTGAAGAATTATGAAGGATTATCCATGATTAATGGATCAAAGAGAGATTTCATAATTACTTTTATGCTCTAAGCTCCCGTGAGTCATGCTCAGTGTGAGAAACAAGAGTTATCAGTAAAACCTGATGATTGTTCCACTAAAGATACAATCATAAGTAATCATGTGGGGCATACGTATGTATGAATGCCCAAATAGACGAAGATCGGGACTGAATTCAGGGAATAATCTCGGGAACAAGGTCCATAAAGGTATATGTTCTTTATGGATATTTTAATAATTAACATAGGGCATACTCCTGAGAAGGATGCCCAAATTAAAGGGGACTTTTGATTGGGTTTTATTTATAAAAAGGAAGCCCAAGTCAAAAAAATATGATTGGGGCTTACTCTTAAAGAGGAGGCCCAGGTTATGGAGACTTGAGACATGGGGTTTACTCCTGAAAAGGAGGCCCAAGTTAAGGGAAATTTTTATTAGGGCTTACTCATAAGGAGCATTTCCAAGTTAAGGGAACTATGAATTTGGGGGTTACTCCTAAGGAGGATACCCATTAATAGGGAACTTTCGGATTACTCCTAAGGAGGATGCCTAGATTAAAGATCCTCTCATCTTAAAAGATGAGGTTGAAGTGACCGAAATCTCTAACATTAGTGATATAAAGCAATGTAAATCACAATTTTGTTAGGGATGTTCCACAAAATTACATTCAGATAATGATGCAAACAAAGGAATTATGTCATAAATGACTTTAAAGAGGATTTTGAAGGCTAAATCTAGAAGAGGAGAGGAGGATTTGAATAAAATAGTTGAATAGGCAAGAGGGGCACCCAAAAAGAGACAGGCGCGCATGTCCTATTTGGGCACGCAAGTCATTTTCATGCAAGAATACTTGCGTGACATGGGTGTACATGGGCGACAATTAACCCATAGGGTAATACATGGGCGAGACTTGGCTCATGCCTTTAGTATTATCCCCAAAGGATTCCAAAAGGGTGGCGCACAAGTTTTGTTGAAGGCATAACACGACACGCAAGTGTGGCCATTTCCCTTAAGGGCTGGACACTTAGGCGTGCAAGTGTTAATGAATTCCAACACTTAGGCCTTATTACCCCTCTTTAGATCTCCCATTCTTGGTAAGAAATTTTCTTTAAAAGTGTTTGGAAGACTTCAAGGAGAGAATAGGGCCCTAAGAGCTTAAATATGACTTTTGGATTTTGCATTGTCAAAATGTGGGGCCCATAGGGTGTATTTATAGGCCATTGAGGACCTTGGGAAAAAACAAAATAGGGCATTCAAGTCACCTGTGTGACCCATTTGTGGCACGCAAGTGTAGTTGCATGACCATGATGAAACTTTCCCAACCCATGCTTAAAGAGATTATTGTTCATGCCTTTGTCAATTTTTGATGTTTCTTGAAAGGATGAATCTATTTGTGCTTACATTATTCCTCATTTTCATTCATTATACTCTGTGACGGAAAGGAGCATAAACAAAAGTCCCCCCTCAGATTGGGATCTGAAAAAGGAAGAGGATTTGACTCTGAGGAAAACGAGAAATAAGCTACTATAGCATGAAAGTCATAGGCACGTAGGTATGCTTCTGGAACACAGGGTCCGGTGCATAGGGGTATGATCTTGCCTATAAATATGCAGCGCTACTTCGCACAAAGAACTTGGTTTCTAATGCTCTTGAGCTCTCAGCATGCAAGTGGATCTCTTCGCGCAGGTGCTGCTATCTGCAGTTCATTGCATCTCCCAATTTTGTCGCGCTTCTGCAGAGGTATTTGGACTTGCGCAGTGATACCTGTGTGCCCATACTTGCACGACCAGATTAGACTTGCGCACAAACATGGGACTTGCACAACTTAATGCCTTAGCCATTTTTTCGGATTTCATCACAAATTTTATGAAAAAATCAACTTACATAAGAGTTAATAATCTGATGTTTTTACAGAATCAATGGCTCCCAAAAGAATCGGAATGGCCTATGAACTGGCTAGCAAGCGGATTGATGATATGATGAACATCATTGGCCTGATTAATATAATATCTGTGACAACAATCTCACAGATTTGGCCAAGTACTTAATGAAGTATCATCTTAATTTCCCACAGAGAATCTACCTACCTCTATATGGACATGGTCATCTGCAAGGAGTCAACATTCCAGAGCCAAAGAACTATCTCCCGAATTCTTGGTTTCAGAGTTACACTAATTTTTCTTCAGAAAATGTCTCAGTTGGAGGATCATTATAAATGATGGAATAGTAGAGAAGGAATTTATAATGTTTCATAGCCAATGTGCTCCAAATCTGAAACCTCACAAGCCTGGGATGGAGCCGCATTGTTATCCCTCAATCATCTGAATCTTTATAATCGATCAATCCAAAGGCTGGAAGAAAGAGTTGGGACTTCTGTCCTAGAGGAGGAGTGAAGCAAACATGGATGTGGGCATATTGGGTGTAACAAATCTGTGCATATTTTGTTGAAGATATGAAGGGAGCTACAATATATGAATCCTTCTGGGAAGGGAAGACATATGTCTATATGAATTATGACTATGTGTCAGAGCTAATCAGCTATTGGAGCCCAGAAACCAATTCTTTCCATATGACTCATGGAGAAGTAGGCATCAGTTTGTGAGATGTCTATAAGACCTCAGGGGATCCCATTTTGAGAGATATGCATGATGAATTCATCCCCCCCTCCAAGGCGACCTCGAATGATTTAGAGAAGACTCCAGCTTTGGCTTGAGAATTATAGAAAATTTTCTACAAGTTAGAGAATTCAAAGACCTACAAAACTCATTCTGGGAAGAATATTCATCCAGAGGAGTGGATGGATATGTTTCTTAACATGATGTAGGATAAGGGGCCCACTTATACTCATCCTAATACCTACCACAAAATAGAGAAGAGGGGTACTCTTGGCACATTCTGGCCGACCCTGGAAGTTGGAGAATTTGAAAAGTGGGGGTACGATGTGAATCATATAATCCTAGAAAAGTCTCATCTAGCAGGCTTATTATCCTTGTGGATCAGTGTTTATATTCTAATGGTTAGGTATTCAATGGGAGACATCAAGCCAGAGACCTTTGTTGATGCATCCATGTTGGCTAAGAGGAAAACGGTTGGGTTGGCTACCCCAATTTTGGCGACGATTCATAGGATCTTACTCCATGTCTTTATGGGTAAGTCTCCTTTGAGAATTGTGGGACCATTCCATGTTTTGTGTTGATGGATAACCAATCTTTTCAGGATCTATGGTGTATAGAGCGGAGTACAGGTTCATGGAAGTTCATTCAGGCCATCAGTACAGGCATATTCTGGAATTTTTCCGTTATCCCTCAACCCTTATGATATGAAGGTGAGGCTGAGCATGTTCAAGGAATTATATTTATTTATTTATGGAATCCTACCAACCGGGAGGTTTGTTGATGATGGAAAACCCATTCTAGAATTGAGGTCATACATTCTAGCTTGCAGATATGGTGTATTGGCCACCAGAATTTACAGAGAGATTATATGCGAGGCCTATGCTCCATACAGATTTGCACGCCAATTCAAGTGTCTGTAGTAGACTGTTGCATCCCCTCCTATGCATGTCAGTTCAGAGCAGCATCCAATGGTTTCCCAACAACTTTGGTTGCGGAATGCTATTATGAAGACCATGGAAGTGTTTGATCTACCAGTTGCTGGAGTCGCGAGTAACTTGACTACATGGTATTCCAAGAACTGGGTAGCATCCTACCTTGAAGTGGTGCTGAATCATCTATTTCATCGTGTTGGAAAAAATAAGATAACTATCAAGAAAGAAACCCTTCTTCTAGAAGGTGATTCTTCTACACCTAGAGCTGATTCACCAGGTACCTCACCCAGGGATGATTCACCAGATTCCCGGGATGGGGATGATGAGGCACGACATATATCAAAGTGGCCTCGTGCCATATATAATACTCCTTTCAGAATTATGAGACTCACACCATAGACTCCTAGTGATTTATATCATTGATGCAATTTAATCACCATTAATTTATTGAGAAACAAGTTTATTTTCTTATCCTTTATCTGTGATTGAAGAAGCTGGGAAGAAGTTTAAGTCCACGATTGTAGTACCCTCTTCGCAGCCTTCCGGTACACATGATGAATATCTACGACTAAAGGCTTTCCAGACATGCAGAGTTTATATTTCGATGCTGAAATCTCCTGGCTGGACTTATGTGAAGGGATACACATCTTTGGATTAGGGAATATTCAGGCTTCTACATATATCTATTTCGAGGATAACCCCGATGTAGTGAGAAATTACATCAGAGAGCTGGAGATGCTCATATATGCCATCGATGATTCCATTCCTATGACCAAGAAGGTGAAGAAAATGATGGATCATGACATCGATGAGGAGACTGGTGCTTCCGGAGATGAGGAGTGGCATGATTTCATGGCTCTTGAAGATGTATGTATTTTTCATTATTTTATTTGCAACTTGATTCTAGTTAATGCTTTATTACTAAATGAATTTACGTTCTTCATCATGAAACTTGTAAGGAATGAAACTGTTGAGGTTCCTTCACCACAGTATAGCCCTAGTGGCACAGCCATCAGTGCTACTGAATCTCCTCGCGAGCCAGGCGAGTTATCTCCAGTCCGTAAAGACATGGATGAGGAGTTAGACATGGGGTTTTCACTCTCCAATACCAGTATTTGGAGAAGATGATTTCAATAGACTGAAAGAGCCAAAGAAGTAAAGTCATCTAAGGAAGAAGTCCACAGCTAAACGCTTCATCAGTAGTGGTAATTCATTCGGATAGTCATGAATTCTAACTCATGAAAAGATTGCTTATACTTCTTGATATTGTAGGGGATTCTTCAATTTCCCCTCTAAGGAAGAGGACTAACCCTCATCTAATGACGACAGAGGGTTCTGGTGAACAGTCGCAAATTCTTGCTGACTTGGCTACTCCTGAAGAAGAGCCAGCGTATGTTCCCAATACTACTCCTGCTGATACTGCAAGGAGATAAGATCCCACTTATAGTAATTTAACAATACTTCGCAAAATGTTGAATGAAAACATTAAATGACATCCATTCTATGATACTTTTGGTTCAACACCCGCACTAGAACATTTGGAGACCACTAAAACTAACTCTTCAATTTTATCTGAAGAAGTTGTATGGGGTCAGAGGCCACAGAATGAGGGTCACCAAAAAGACATATCGAATTCTCCCACTGGTGAGACTTGCCTGGAATCTGAGATATAATTGGATGAAATGATGGAACATGGTGCATCTTTTGAAGACATTTTAGATCATGTTAAATTACCATGTAATTTAGATGGTTTTGGACCTGAGTGTTATCCTTCATCCTGTTAAAAAGTTTTTATTACATCTCTGACCATGATTGGTTAAAATTTGTAGTTCCATATGATCATGCTGCTGCACTGCCAATGCCTGAAGCAGATAGAGATAACTCTATTATTGTAGAGACTCTAGCTCAAGTGGAGCTTAACTTGACAGAGCTTCCTAAAACCTGTCCTTAAAATCATGCTGAATCTAGAAAAGATGGGGAGGATCCTTCTCATGCTTCTGATATAACATTGGGTAAGAGATAGAAATACTTGTGGTTGTACTTAATTCGCAAGACAACTAATCAACTTTTTTTTCTCCTTTGAAACTAACCAAATAATTCAATTGATTATACAGGGCCATCAATTTCAGTGGCTAGATCTGGAGGTGAAACCTCAGCCTCTTCCCCCACTGGAATAGAAAGTGAAGTAACAAGGGTCGGGGGGAGGAGAAGAATATGGAACTTCTTTAAGTGCATTAATCCCGGACTATACTCCCCCCCTATGATAGTGATATTGAATCAGACCTTGAGGTACAAAAGGTGCTGCAGTTTTCATGTCGCAAGGCATGGAAGAACATATGGAAGATCATATCTTAAGTTCCTATTGAAGATCTTCTTTCGAAGATCCCACAATTGTCATCCCTGTTCGTCATGTTGGGACATGGTGGTTTTGGATGTCAAGAGTTCCATGATGCAGTGAAATAAGTCATCTTAAAGAGGGAGGAGGAGAAAAAGTTTCGTCAAGATCTGACCAGAGTGAGGCTGTTGACTGAAATTAGCAAATTTGAGGCTGTGGTGTCCCGAGATGAGGTTGATCATGCTGGTAAAATGAAGGAGATGAAGCATAATATCAAGGAAAGTGTTTTCTAGTAGATGCACCTTCAGCAACAGTTAGATGCTGTTACAGGGGAACTTGACCATCTTAACAATTTGCTGGAAGGAGTTCAAACAAATGGTATGAAATCCATTGCAGATGCCAAGAAATCACTCCATAAAGCTAAAAAGGGAGAAGATGGTCGAGTGCATGAACATAAAGTGGCTACTGATGAATCTCTAGATTCAATAAATCAAGGGATGATTTATGTTGAAATCCTCTTGTAATTCCTGAAAAAGAGTAGAGAGTCTAGTCTTTGGAAGTATTTCTAACTATTTTTCATCAAAAAAAGACACTTTCATCTTCAATTATTTGTTTATACATTATTTTGGTACCTAATTTAATTTTTTTATCTATGAAAATGGGCCTAGTAAGCATAGTTTTATTTTTTCTAGGATTATAAAAAAATCACCCTACAAACATTACATCTTTTAACTACTCAATATTACCTAAATCATACAAAATGTATGCTTAGTGAGCTGGGACTTGAATTTTTTTGAGATTTACCTTGTCTTTTGTGGGTAGTTTAATGTCTTGCATGTCGAACATAAAAAGGCTATTGTTTAAGGTCGAAATAACTTTTAACAAATAGATTAAAAATTGACTCAATTCCTTGATAACTTATCTGAAACCATATTACCACATTCAAGTATGGGGGAAAATATGTAAACTATGAGCTAAGAAATTTTGAATATGATGAATGATATGAAGAAGGGATAAAAGTCATTAGAGGAAGTATTTCCTAATAGTGACGTTACCACTATTTAAAAAACCCATTAGGGGGTTGAATTATGCAGGGCCACTTAAGGGAATTGGCTATATGGTCAAATAACAGCATCTTTTGGATGACAGGTCTGTTATGTAGACTACTTATGCATGGACACCTAGGGGAACGTGCTGCATAGTCAGGAAAAAGAACTCTCATAAATTTTATTTTTCTACTGCTAAAAGCCAGTGAATGTTTATGGAGATTTAACATTTTCAAAGAATAAAGTCTGATGTATGGAGAGAGGTACTTAAATATGGAGAGGATATTTCCAATTAACATTGTCAAAGAGTTGGATGAATGTCACTCCTTCGAAGTTCTAACCCAATCGTATGGAATGGAAATATAATACATAGACTTAAATACTTTTAAATAATGAAAAAGTGTTTGGGAAAAATATGTTAAGGATGGTTGTTTTTGAAGATCCCTACATATTGTCATTAAGAAAAATAAGGAACAGAGAGGTTTTCCTCCCAAGAATGAAGTTACCACTATTTGACAGACCTGTTAGTGGGTTTAATTATGTAGGGCCACTCAAGGGCTTTGACTGCATTGTCAAAAATAGTATCTTTTGGCTAACAGGTCTATTATGTATACTTTTTAGGCAAGGCCGCCTAAGGGAACATGCTTCATAGCCAGGAAAAAGAACTCTCGAGTATCAGACATTTTGTTACTAGAAGTCAAGAAAAGGTTTATGGTGATCTAAAAGTATTTAAAGTTAGGAGTATGACACATCAAAAATGGGCATTTTCCAATGCATGAAGGAGATACACTAACCAATGCTAACAATAATCATGTCATGGTTGGGTCCTGAATTGAGGTGCTGGACTTCACTACATATCCCATAAGGATAGGAATCAATCCATACATAGTTCTTGAAATATAGTTTAACGGCATGTGGGACAAGAGTGTATGAGATCTTAATTTAGGGTCATAGAGCTCAGACCATAATGAGGAAAAAACATTATCTGTTTAAGAAACATAATGTGAATGATGATGAAGGTTTTTCATGACACATCCATGTTTTCAAAATGGGACTTTTCAGCCAATGGACTAAAAGTGGAATTTTGGGTTAGGGCCAAAGACTTGGGGATGGATTCGAGGGATGCTCAAACATTTATATGTATCCCATAAGGATGGGAATCAAGCCATACGTAGTTCTTGAAATACCCTCTGTATAGATATGGTTCGTACAAGTGTAAGGCTGGAAGGGGACTTTAGTGCAATGATGGTTTGACCCAAGATAAATGGATCAGGCATTTCCATGTATGCACATAGTCTTTGGAATATAGCATGACTGGAGATCAATGTTAATGATGATTCCCTCTCAGGTGAGGGTTTCATAGAATGTTGAAGTTTATTGTTGTACAGGAAAATGGTGGAATGTATTGTTTAACATCATATAGAAAAGATGATGGTGAACCATTGTAAATATGTTGCTTTTGGGGGTGGCTTCACAAATCAACATCATATGAGATGGAGGTGAACCGATGTGAATATATTGGTTTTGGGCTTGAACCTAAGGAGGTTGCTTCCATACCCATCATAGAAGGCAAGGATCAAAGTCCGCGTAGTTCAATTGAATAATGAATTGGTGATCAAGATGTTCTTGAGGATAACGACCTAAAAATGGTGTTGGTACTTACACATGGTTAGCGGTCCAGATAAGGTGTTATGGTTTAATTTTTTACTCTAAGCTCACGTGAGTTATACTCGATGTGAGAAACAAGAGGTAGAAACAACCCTAACGATGCATAGTTTAATGTCATGTATGAAATATAAGGGATTGGACACAGTTTCACGTCATGTTGGACAATGGAGGGACTTTGAAGATTAAAGTCTTGCAGTAAGGACTATATCAGACTATGTAGTTTAAATTCTTGCAGTAAGGACAAAAATAGTTTAAGGTCATATGTATGGACCAATGCTGCATAGTTTAGCGTCATGTAGCTAGGACAAACATGTACATTTTAACGTCATGTTGTATGAAAAAGGGGTATAGTTTAACATCATGTTGGATGAGGACCATATAGATTAATTTCATATAGCAAGGGCGATGGTGAAATATTTGTGTTATACAAATTACTTCTTCATAAATCTTGCATTGGTTGGAGTCGTGATAAGTTCTCTATCCATTGATATTAAAGAATAAGCTTCGTTGGAGTAGACCTTATGTATTGAGTAAGGTCCTTAAGACTTTGACTCGAGATTTGGAGGTTTATTTCCCGGTATCATTGGAGTTCTGAGGACCAATACCAATTCTCCTTGAATAAATGAACTAAAATGAACTTTTTTGTTGAATGCCCATGATATTCGATTCTGATAGTCTTCCATGTGGTGAAGGGTGCACAATCTTTTTTCATACAATCATTCCAATTCATCTAATCACTTTTGAGATTTTTTATCTGTGGATGACTGATCAAAAATGGATACTCTGAGCGAGGGTAATTGAACCTCATAGGGAAATACTACTTTCGTTCTATATACCAATGAATATGGAGTTGACCGCGTAGCAGTGCGGGTGGTGGTTGGATAATCCCATAAAGCATGAAAAATTTTATAAGGACATGACTTCTTATCTTTATCCACCATCTTATGTAGTATTTTTGAAAAGAGTCTTATTTAAGGCTTTTATTTGTCCATTGTCTTCTACATGATATTGAGATGAATGGTTGGATTTGATGTTGTATTCTTGATACAACTTCCTTACCTTGGATGAACAGAAATTAGTGCCATTGTACGTCAATATGGTATGAGGGACACCAAATCTGGTAATGATGTTAGACTTGATGAAAGTAACAATGATTTTAGAACTAACTTCGTTGAGAGGTATTGCCTCTTCTCATTTGGAAAAGAAGTCATTAGCAGTAATAATATACTTAAACTTCTTGGATGTAGCTAAAGGGTAAGTTCCTACTACATCCATTGACCATGTGGAAAATGAACATATGTATTTATATGTATAAAGAAACTCTGAGGGCTGGTGAATGAAATTGGCATATACTTGGCAGGAATGAGACTTATTAGTGAAATCAACACAATCTTGTATCATTGATGGCCAAAAGTATCGAAGCCTTCGAATTTGATCAGATAGTCTGTGTCTAGACTGGTGGGAACCACAGACTCCTGCATGTACTTTTTCATGATAGTCATTGTCTCTTCACCATCAATACATCTGAAGAGAATTCCATCAAAACCTTGTTTATAGATAATTTTTTGGTGATCTGGGCTATCATAAAAAGTAAAATTGACCACCTGTCACTAGACCTGTTATTTCCCAGCTCTATCAGGTGGGAGTGTTCCATTTTGATGGTATTCCCAGATAGGAGTCATATATCATGTAGTATGACCATATGGTTTAGAAATGGGACTAATTTCATTGATTTCCTCTACTATGATTTGAACATAAGGTGAAATTGTACAACGGTGGGAAATACTGATGATTGTCTCATCCCGATTTGGATCTGCTAGAGTTGTGGCTACAATAGCCAGTGCTTCAGCTTGAGCATTTTGTGATCACGGGACATAAGAAAATTTAGGTTCCAAATGAAATTCCTCCATTAACTCTCTGACGTAATCATACCAAGGGATTAACTCTTATTTTCAGATGGCATAGTCTGATTGATTTTTTTGATTACCAAGTCTGAATCACCTTTAACCTTTAAGTGATTCACATGTGCCTGAAGCGCCAACTCCAATCCTGCAACGAGAGAATGATATTCTACTTCATTGTTTGTCTCACCTTCCAAAAATAAGAAATAATTGGGTAGCACTTCCTTTTCTGGGGAAATAAGAACAATTCCTAACCCAACTTTGTTGAATTTAGGATCTTCCATTTTCATCCCTGTTGGACTTCTGGAAGCACCATCTAAATACATTTCCCAATTTTGAAGATTATCTTGAATAGAGAAGGCTTCCTCATTAGAAAGTTCAGTATCTAAAGATGTATCTTCTACTGAAGGGTGTTCAGCAAGGAAATCAGCTAGAGCTTGGCCCTTTATTTCCTTTTGAGACACATACTTGATATCAAATTACTGCAAAATAACTTCCCACCTTGCCAGACGTCCTGTATGCATTGGACGACTAAGGATAAATTTGATCGGGTTATTGTGAGATACCAATTGGAACTCATGATGTTTCAGGTAATGTCTCAATTTTTGAACTTAAAATATTAATTCTAGGAAGCACTTTACAATACTAGAATATCGAGTTTCTGCATCAATCATAGTACGACTGAGATAGTAAAGGTAGTTTTCATTCCCATCATTATACTTTTGGGAAAGGAAGGCACCCAATGATCACTCTAAAGTTGTCACATAAAGAATAATTTGTCTTCCTTTAACAGGTGTCATTAATACCGGTTGACTCAATAGATATTTTTTGAGAATATTGAATGCTTCTTGACATTCTTCATTCCACTGGTATGTGACTCCCTTCTTCATTAATTTGGTTAAGGGAAATCATTTTCCTACCAGATTGGTGATGAAACACCCGATATAGGCCAAATTCCCTTGACTTCCTCTCAATTCCTTCAAATTTTGAGGAGGTGACATGCCAAGGATTGACTTTGTCTTCTCAGGATCAACATCGATGCCACGATGGCGTAAAACAAAGCCAAGAAATTTTCCTGAGGTTACCCGAAAAGCACATTTTAAGGGGTTCATCTTCAAATTATGTTGTTGAGGTTTGTGGAATATGATTTCCAAATCAACCAAGTGATTATAAAGTTGTTTGGATTTAACCACCAAATCGTCCACATAATATTCAACAAATTTCCCTAAAAAGGGTTTGAAGATATGGTGAATGGAATATTGATATGTTGCACCTGCATTTTTCAGGCCAAAGGGAATTACTCGATAGAAAAACACACCCTGAGGGGATCTAAAGGCTGTATATTCTTCATATTCTAGAGCCATTCAGATTTGATTATACCCAGAATATCCATCCATGAAGTAAAGTGCATCAAAGCCAGATGTTGCATCAATTAAGAGTTCTTTAATCGGAACTAGAAAATCATCCTTGGGACAATGCCGATTAAGATCTCTGAAATCAATGTAAACTCTAATATCTCCATTCTTCTTTTTCACAGTGAAAATATTATCCAACCATTTGGGATATTGAACTTCTCTGATGAATTTATCTTTTATAAGCTTATCCACTTCAGGTTCAATTTTAGAAGCATAAGTTGGGTGTGTTCTTTTTGCGGCTTGCTTGAATCGTCGATGTTCTTATGGAAAACCCAAATGATGAGTAGCAACATCAGGATCAAGCCCTTGAATTTCTATATAATTCAAAGAAAATATATCTCTATTTTTCTTTAAAAATGAAATATACATTTCATGCTCTTCAAGAGTCATGGACGCACTAGTTATAGTGGGGCGTGAATGTTCTTTTGTACCCATATTTATTTCTCTGAGTTTATCCACATTAGTAGAGATACCCTCTTAAAATGCAGGAGGAGCATCCCTGAGATCTTCCTATTCTTCTCCAACACGTGTTATTTCTTCTGTTTCTACTTGTATAGTAGATGATGAAGTAGAATTTCCATGCTCATAAGAGATGATAAAATTTTAACATCTTGAAGAAGAAGCTCCCATTTCTTACCCTATTAATAATGAAAGTTCATCCTTTGGTAATAAAGAGGAGATGAGGGATTGATAATCGACATCATCATTCATCTCTGACAATGATATAACTTCTTCTAGCCTAGTTGATGATGTATAGACTTTCTGGATTTTAGCGGGTGAAATGAAGACATCTCCATTTGAGCTTTCATCATTGCTTGGTGAATCAAAAATTTCTCCCATGATGTCATTCTTGGTTACCATAATTGACATTATGGATGCTTCCATATGATTATTTGGATTTGGGTCTATCCTGTCAATTTGAATGATAGGAAATACATAATTTGTACTCACATGTATGAATGGGTTTACTGGAATCTTTTCCAAACCATATGGATCATTAACTTTGGTAACCTTCCTTGTTGTGGATTTCTCCTTTCCCTCCATGTGATAGAATTATGCCTCAATTTATTGAGATTCAAATGTTTTGAATGGGGATTTATCACAATACAGTGTCCCAATTTGACAATTGATACAGTATTTGAGACATTGAGGGTATGATGAAGGGATAGCTGCATGTTTATGTAGCCAAGGTCTTCCAAAAAAATATTTAAGGCTATTTCATGACGAACAACCATGAAATATGAATTGGATACAAGATCTCCAAACTAGGTTCTTAGTTTAATCTCTCCTAGAGGTTCTTGTTCATTTTTATCATATCCTTGCAACATTAAAGTAGAAGGAGGTAAATCAGATTCGGTGAGGCACAATAGACGAAGCGTACGAATAAGGATGAGGTTGACTCCTGAACCATTATCACTAAAATATCATCGTATATCTACATCATTGACCTTAGCAGATAAATTCAAAGGTCTAATATGACCATGCACAACATCATCTTCATCTTCATCAGTAAAAGAAATCACTGCATGACAATCTGTAGGATCATTCTCTATATGATAGGCTTTAGCCGAAACAATTTCAGTTTAAAATTCATGAGGACTTGACAAAGTCTCAATGAGTGCCTCCCGAAGATCCTTTGATAGATTTAAGGAATCTAGAATTGATAACTTGGCCGGTACATGGGCCAAATGTTTCAAGACATCATACTTTTGGTCCAATGGTCTGCGTTTACCAACATGAACATGTGGTTTTTCAGGTGCCATAGAAGTTTATGATTTGGAAGTAGATGCATCTTGTATCGGGTTAGGAGTTGTAAATACTTCTGGTTTTGGAAAATTAGACCGACTAGGTCTATTTACTTGCTGAGAGGAAGAAGGTGTAACCTCCAACCAATCCTCCAAAATAATTGTTTCAGGACTGAATCTTTCATGTGTGAAAGAACATTCTTGTTCCTGTTGAGCCCGCTGAAGGGCTCTGCCACGAGTTTCTGTTGCATATACAGTTATAACAGGGGTAGAATTTGAATAGTGGATTCTGGAAGATCCACATCTTCCCCTGTATCCTAGACCTCTGGAATTCCCTTTGATTCCTCTATTTGATACAGGTAACTCATGCTCATAAATATTGAAACTATTACTGTCATATGGATCCACTAAGTGAATCATATTAACAGAACCAAAGATCAACTCTTCATCTGATGAAGATTTTTTCGAATTATTCTGTTTAGGCTTTGTCGTTTGGTGGGGTGGTTCCCGTGGCATTGAAGTAGATGGCATAAAATCTGCCGGAGTCAAAGAAAACTTGGGCTTTAAAATGATCTCATCTTATTCTGATTGTTTTTCATTCTTTGCATTATGCTGCCCCTTTGAGGATTTTTCTTCTCATGAAGGGGTTTTTGCTGTGGCATTCATAGCAAAAGACACAATTGTTTTATTCAATTGAATCCATAAAATGGTATGATTTCGGTTGATCATTTTTTTGACCATCCAATCATCATATTTCTGTGCATTTTTGTTTTTGACTTCATGCCACTTTCCATCTTCCTATGGATCTGTAGTAGAAACACATGATACCTGGGCTGATGAACCTCTCAGTTTTACCTATCCAGAGTCCACCATCTTTTGAAGGAAAGACAAAACACCCTTGAATGGGATGCCCTAACATCTGATTAAATGGGAAATAGTTGGGAAGGTCTTCATCTACTTCCTTTTTCGGCCTTTTAGGCCTTGGAAACTGAACCAAATTAATTTACAGAGCCGAAATGATGTAACTAGGAACTTTTTCATTTCGAAAAGAATAAACATTATTCCTCAGATAATCAAATTGTTTCCACCTCTAGCCTCTTTGACCATCCTTACGTGGCGGCCATTGTTGTTGATGCTCTAGAGGTGGAGCCCTTCAATAAGATGAAGGTTTTGAAGTAGAAGCAGGTATAAGTGATTATTTAAGTGTAAATGTAGCAGTCGTTGCCCTAACCATTCTTCTTCCTGGTACTGATGTAATTACCTAAGTTTTATCCTTAGACTTTGTAAGAGAGTATTCGATCTGCTGAGCGATTGAAGTATTGTATCGAAACCCTCCGATGTATTTCACAGGGATCAACGGTGTGCGTAATTCATCACAAAAATTTTCCACACAGATTGGAAACAATTATTCTTGAGGGAGTGCTAAGCTTAGAAAATATGTTAATCCTTTCTAGCGAGCAATGAAATCCAAAAATCATTCATTATCTCTTTTCTTAAAATTTTTATGATAAAAAATTGTTGGCTTTGGAAATGTTGTGCTAAACTGAAGAAGGAATCGTTGACGGAGATCTTCCCACCCGGTAATTGACCGGGATTGCTAGCATGTATACCTGTCAAAATCAGGACCTTGTAATGACTGCACAAAACATCAGAGCATAACTAATTCTTTTTGTTTAGGAGTTCCCATCATAGGATCACAACAAGAAAAAAAATGTGTTCAGTGTTGTTATGGGACTCCGAAACCATTAAAAATTTGGAATGTGGTACTTGCAAAATTTTATGGGGGAGGAATTGTATCAACCCATTAGGGTAAGTACTCTTTTTTGTTTGATTTTTTGTATGCGTTTCTTACATAGATTCCAACCGAGCTGTTAATGTCTCAATGGTAGTTATTAACTATTGAGAAATATCTGGTTGACCTTGGACCTGAGCAGGTGCAATAACTTAAGCTTGGATAGGTATGGTGGCTGGTACTGCAACTGATGGTAGAACCACCAATTTCTGTTGCACAAGACCCATAGGATTAGATGTGTGAGAGTGTACTGGTAAAGAAGGATATTCTTGACCCATCTCCGTAGCTTCAACAAATTCCGTTGAAGGACTGACTCCAGCACGCTTAGGAGGAAGACTACCTTGAAGTAGTTCCGCATTCAATCTGCTTAACTCCTTCATTTCTTCCTCCTGTTGTGCGAACCTTTTCTCTAATGAGAGTGATTGGCCTTCTCCAAAGGTAGGGTGGGAAGTAACCTGACCTTTACTCTTTTGTTTGGCATGTGACTTTCTAGAGTATGGAAGGGCATTTCCCAAAGGAATATCTTGTCCATGGGAATCCCTCTCACTTCTGGTACGCACACCTTCTTCATTTATATCTGTGTGTATAGCTTCTTGAACAGGAACATCCTCATCTGATTCCTCTGAGTGAACATCATATAGGGGATCAGTGACAACAACATTGATGGAATTTATTGATGTATAAGGCATTTCATCCCTTCGATCGACATTTCTGCGATATGGTATTTTTCCTTTTCCTTGATGAGACATTTCCTTTTGTTGAGTTGATCCCTTAGGAACTTCTTGACGAACCGTAATCCGGAGGGAATCTCCTGATAATTCGGCTCTACTTTCCTCTTGTGGCTTCTTCCCTAACAGAGAGAAGACTGACTTTAGATGAGGAAGAGATTGAGGATTTCAAAATTCCCCAGTCCGGTGG
Source organism: Viscum album (assembly GCA_963277665.1). NCBI lineage: Eukaryota > Viridiplantae > Streptophyta > Magnoliopsida > Santalales > Viscaceae > Viscum > Viscum album. The sequence goes on along the minus strand of OY728141.1, from coordinate 2,042,360,020 downwards.
ACTTGGGATGTTCCTGCTTTTTCAGCTCAACTCCTCGAATCCTATTTGTTGATTCCGAGGGTTGGATTAAAAGAGTCCCCATTCTGGCAAGATGAGGTGGTTCTTCAGCTGCTACATCTGATTATTTCTTAAAAGATCTCCTAATCTTGCGGACTTTAGTCCGAAAATTGGTTGGATGCATCAACCCACATCCTCTCAAATCACCTAGTGCAAAAGACTGTTGGATGATTTCTGACACTTCTGTCAGCTGAAGATGTGCATGATCTAAATGAGAGACCTGTTCAATATTCTCATTTTCTTGATTCAAGAATAATTTGACAACTTGTTCTTTATAAGCCTCACTTAAATAATAACTAGTTGAGGCCTATTCTTTGGAAATCCTTTGATTAGGCACAAAACCAGCTAGATATTTCATGTTATGGGAAATAACATTGCATGAGACCACCTTGGGTTGGCTTTGTTGATAGGAGAGTACAGTGAAATGCAGTGCTCCATTAACACCTCATCCTTTGATATGAATACCAGATGGGGCATTGTAAATTAGCTGGTGCAACCTTTTTAACGTGTCAAGGCATGAACACCGATGGTCTCTCTGCTTCTTTTCAGCCTTAGAATATCGCGAAACTGAGGGAGATGCCAAATCAATTTGGCGTTGTAACCCTTCTATTATATTGACAAGATTTTCATATCTATCATAAGACAATATTTTCTCCTTTAATTTACAAAGAGTTTTCCATATGTTGAGATAAATATCATGAATACAATATCCCGTCAACATTTCTAGAATGTCATACTGAGAGTCAACCAAAGGCCAAAACATGACTAGTACTTCACCTTTTTCCAATTGTTTTCTCATATTCAACACTTTATCCTTATCATTCGATGAAGATTCTTTTACATGATTAGTGTAAGGGTTGGTGTCCTGAGAACCAACTATTTTTTACTTTGATTACATGAATGTTCACTTATTATATATTATTCATTGTTCTGAGTGACTATAATATAATAATGTCCTGGAATATTTTTTGGATTGATAAGGTCATGGAAGGTCCCCTCTTTGATGAGAACCTTGAAATGCTATAACAATATTCTTAAATAAAGTTCTACAGTTGGATGACATGCTATGATAGGACACATAGTATACAGACCGTCATGTGCAAGCACTCAAAAGAAGATGGGACTCTCTCTCATGGAGTTTTCACTTGGTAATCTTCAAGATTGGAGATTATGATAACAGACCCGGCAGAAGCAATTCTGCATGTCATGGAGTCATCGGAAATTTCTATCTAGGAGTGTGTGTAATGGTCCTTAGAATGGATGATTATCATTAACTCATGTCATGACTCGCACACTTAGATTTACTGACGAAAACTGTCACGCAGATAGTTGGCGGGAAGTAGGGTATGTTGGGTGCGTCACGAGTGACATGTTGTTAATGGATAAGTCGAGGATGGATTTTCCCTTCCATTTATGAAATTTGATATCTCGACCCTTTGATTGAAATAAAACTGTCGCATTAAATTCCATGGACATGGTGTAAACGACGAGTTTTTTTTTCAGGAAGTCAAAGAACAATGGATCAAGTATATAGGTTTATGACACTGCCATGAAACCTTCTTGATGATATATCGAGAAAAAAGGATTAAATTACACAGTAAGCGTTCGTATTAGGTGATACGTCAATGCGGCTTCAACTTCTTTCTCTCGGGTTCCTTGACCCATTGCTAGACAGTAATCCTGGACTTTAGGCAAGCCCGCCTAATGTCAACGAGAAAGAGGCCTACAGGGTCACACAGTAAGTGTATTAAGTATCTCAAGTAGAATAAAGATTATTCCCGTACATGGTTTAATAATTATTCAAGGAAGACTAGATTTTTTTAATGATTATAGGAAGAAGGAAATGAAAAAAAAGATATGCATGCCATGTATTAAAGATTACATGTCGTGTAGTTTTTCATGGAAAACAAGTACACGCCATGTATTAATTATTACACGCCGTGTAGTTTTTTTGATGGAAAGGAAATGAATAAATGAAAAATATATATACACTTCGTGTACATTGAATGTACACACCTTTTAGTTTTCAATGAAGAACAAGTATACGCCGTGTATTTATTAACAAACTCCGTGTAGTTTTTCTAGTCGGGATTTTGAGGATATAATATTGTTTTAAATGATATTTATTATAATCAGCGTGGGCGCATGTAAAGGAATTAATTATTATACATGGGGTTTTAAATAAGAGTCAATGAAATAAATAAAACACATAATTCATTTATTTATTTTCATAACTCTACAACCTCAAACCTGATTATAAATATCCTCACAACCCAAACTCATTTCCACCACAAAAGAGAATCCTTGTACACAAAAATTCTGTAGAATTCTTTCATGAATGAAATAACATCTTCCTCCAAGAATGCTATCAAGACCGAGAGAGATCCTCTTCCATCGGATCAAGACGATCTAAGGTGGACAACGCATGAAAAGTATTCTCCACGCTAGCACCCAGAGACTCCTTTGGCGACGTCTCGAGATACGAGGTACGGTTGTGGATCACCGCTAAAGGAAGCCTACACTTGTCTTCTGCGGCACAATGAAAAATCACACCAGAACGTGATCAAGAACATCAACGAATAAAGAACACCCAAAATTTATTTCATTTAAATTGATAAAATTAATTATAATTAACTTGTAACGATCCTACTTTCTGGTTCCGAGACTTTTCTTTTCTTAGTCCATTTCTATGCTTCGATCCATGGAGACTGGCGTTTATCGTCATATTGATCCCAGATTGATCATTGTTAATGACAAAAATCCAAGTGGGAACATCCACCCACATGCTTCCACTGCACCCAGAACCTTCAAATAGTATCAGAGCGAGGTTACAATGTTGATTATAGTTATTAAATTTTCGTTGATAATTTGCGCATTTATATTTGATTCAATTCGAAATAAATCGTTCTATAAATATGAATAAATGAGATATTTTCTTCCACCTTCGTTTCTCGACTCACATAACTGAAACAAACTTTTAATTTTAAATTTGATTAAAATAAAAACGAGGAACTCATCCGGATGAGCTACTTTTTCGGTCTGTACAACATTGGATTACACGGAATGTACTTAAAACTTCACGCCGTGTACTTAGGTTCAATGAATTGGCACTGGTCCGCCAAACCACCATGTGTTAATTGAATATGCCTAAGTATTAATCACGCCGTGTTGACCAGAACTGAACGGTGCGTGGAAACTAGAATACACGACGTGTATGTTAGAGCAACACGCCATGTAGTCCATTCCGTCCCAGGTGAAACCGTGTACAAGGATAAGCCACGTACCGCGTACACCGGATCGCCGGGCTGGTTACCGCGTAGCAAGGAAGTACACGCCATGTATGATTTATCTACACACTGTTTACTCCAAAATTTCCAAAGTAAAGAAAACACGCCAAATCCCCCGGCGTGTACTTTGGATAAAGAGTGAAAAGAAATAGATGCCGTGTAATTATAAACTACACGCTGTGTACTTTCCAGAAATGGAATTTCACCAGGTTTCCTCTAATGTACAAAGACCCTTACAACGAATTTGTATGAGAAGAATCTCAAGGAAATTCAGAAAGGAATTTAAGATAAGGAATTGATTAATTATAAGATCATAATTAATTGAATTTGAGCACGAATTATCTTAAATGAAAGAACGACTAAATGAATTTGAATTCTAAATTTGCGTAAATATTGTTGCATGCTATGGATGATCATGAGCTAGACCAAAGACCCTTTGTATGTGTATTGTTTCACTTAAATTAATTTAATTTAATTTTTTTGGCCTGTGAGCCTTCTTCCAATAAAATGTAGGGCCTGCGTGCCCATGGTTTCTTTAATGTAAACCCATGTAATGGAGGATCTCCCAAGCCAGAGGAGACGGTTCTAATCCCGAAGCTGAGGCGAAACCGACGCAAGAAGATACAATGGTGGACAGGTGGGAGCTGCAAAACATGAACCACCAGGTTCATGGTGTTTTTCCTTAGGTCAGGGTTGGATTATCGAAACCGCTAGATAAGCTAACCAATAAAAGCTCATGATCATGCCATATTATTTTATTTCTGTCTAAATTTCATGGTTTATTTATTATGTATGTGTTGTCGCGATCACATAGTTAATAATACGAACAATCATGCAAAGATGGAATAATATAAAAACTGGACTATGAGTAAACATTATCAGAACATGTTTAATCACTTAAGAAAGCATCACTTAATATTAACAGGCATGTGATAATTCAAAACTACACATAATGGATTAAAATACCTCAATACCATATTATGTCAGACTTATCCTTCAATTACCTGATTAAGGGAAAGACTCAATAAAACTATGTGTTTGACCAACCCTTGTTGGGACACTTACTTTTATAAAGGAATCCCTTATGAAAGGTTTCAGGTTGACTTAACCATATTACATCAAGAGGAGTAACCCTTGATATACTTGATGTAATAGTGGAGGAAAGAGTTGAAGAAATCTAGGCTAGGATTTCAGGATTGGGGAGTCCACTCAACAGATCATGAAACTGTAAGCTCACAGTTGGTAAAGACCTGCCTACCTAAATACCTTCAAATATCATGACCAACCCTTGTTGGGGTTATGCGAAGGGGAATATGGATCCTTGACACTAGAATGTCAAAGAAACTAGACATTCCGAGTTCAATAGTGAGGGCCATTGGGACTTGATAAAATATTGGAAGATTTAATAAAATTTATTATTTCTCATAAAATGTAATCAATAAAGTACTGATAAATATGCTCTTTTAATTTGTAGAATCAAAATGAAAAACACATCAACCACAATTTCTCTACGATCAATTCGGGATAAAGGCAACATCCTCGCTGGTAGTATATTTCAGGAATGGTTTAGGCACCTTCGGGTTATCCTACGCCATGAATGAATGTTTTACGTGCTACAGTCCTCACTACCTGATTCCCCGACCCTAGGGGAGAGTGATGAAGATTTCCTAGTTTATGATCAACATTTGAACGATGCACTTGACGTTCAATGTTTGATGCTATCATCAATGTCTAGTGAGCTCATGAAGCCTCATAAAGACATGGATGCCTATAGCATGCTCAAGCACCTTGGTGGTCTATACCAGGAGAGAGAAAGACAGGAAAATTTTGAGATCTCCAAGGCTCTATTTCAGATCATGCTTGGAGAGGGTTCCCCATAAGGGCCTCATGTAGTCAAGAACATTGGATACATTGTGCGGTTGGAGGTTCTAGGGTTTAAACTCCCTGAAGAACTGGGTACCGATCTCATTCTCGAATCACTCCCCCAGAGCTTCTCAAACATTGTTGTGAACATAAACATGAACAACATTGAGAAGTCTCTGTCTGATCTTCTTATAATTATTCTTCAAGTGGACAATGACATGAACCGTGAAAAGCCTTCTGTACTCATGGTTAATAAAAGTAAAGGGAAGGTGAAGAGCATTAATCCCAAAGCATCTTCATGGCCTTCCAAGAAAAGGAATATCAAAGGGGGGCAATGGAACAAGATGCTATTTGTTTCACATGTGGCAAGAAGGGCCACTGGAAGAAAAACTGCTCCCCTCCAAGGAAGCAAGGGGAATCTTCAGGTGAATTTGTTATCGAATGCAATCTATCTATTTCTACTAATTGGGTATTATATACTACTTCTTGTTATCACATCTGTATCCAAATACAGGAACCAAGTAGATTCTGGAAGATTGATCGAGGGGAGGTAGATCTACAAGTAGCCAATGGAGCCAGACTTGCTGTTGTAGTTGTCGGGGACTACCACCTCACATTGCCTACTCGGATGGTCTTGGTTTTGATAAAAATGTAATTATGTACCCTCTGTAACCAAAGACATTATTTCAGTATCAATATTAGATACTAATGTATTCATATTCATGTTTGGAAGTGGATGTTTATATTTTTATAAATATAGAATTTGTTTTGGTAAGGAACATTTTTATAATGGCCTTTATATGTTAGACTACACAAACCAAGTAATGGAAATCAATAAAAATGTTAATTCACATGACTCATACCACACCCCACTTTGGCATCACCGACTAGGTCATGTCAATGAGAAATGTTTGACAAAATTACATCAAGATGAGTATTTAGATTCTTTCGAACTAAAACCACTTGGTGTATGTCATGCGTGTCTACAAGGCAAAATGACCAAAGCCCCATTTAGTGGGAAAGGTGAAGGAGCTAAAGAGATTCTAGAAATAGTTCTCACAGATGTGTGTGGAACATTTCCAATTGAAGCAAGGGGTGGGTTCTTGTACTTCATAACTTTTACTAATGATTTTAGTAGATATGGATATATCAACTTAATGAGGTATAAGTCAGATTCTTTTGATCAGTTCAAAGAATACATGAATGAAGTTGAGAACCAGCTTGGTATGAATATTTAGAAACTCCACTCAGACAGATGAGGAGAATATCTTAATCAGGACTTCATTGAATTTTTACGAGAGTTTAGAATTCTATCTCAACACACTCCTCCTTACACACCATAGTGGAATGGTGTAATTGAAAGTAGGAACCACGCCCTGTTGGACATGGTGAGGTCAATGATGAGTCATGCGAGTCTTCTATTATCCTTTTGGGGATATGAATTACAAACAGCAGTGAACATACTAAACCAAGTACCAACTAAATCGATAAATGGTATTCCATGCTAGTTATGGAGTGGACGCAAATCCATGTTATCGAATTTACATGTATGGGGCAGCGAAGCCTTTGTTAAGGCCTCTTCAGGTAACAAAATTGCACCCTGAGGCACAAAGTGTATCTTTATAGGATATCCCAAGGAAACAAGGGGATATTACTTATACAACCCCTCAGACAAAAAGGTTACACTGGCAAGACACGCCATATTCCTTGAGAGGGAGCACATCTCTAAAGGAGATAGTGGGAGAGAGATAGACTTCAATGAAGTCGAGGCTCAAGATACACAGTAGTTGGTACAAGACCATATTCCACAAAGCCCAGTGGAAGAACAATCTGTTCTAGAGACACAAGAACTGCGTAGGAGCATGAGAGAGGTGAGAGAACCAGAAAGATATGGTTTTCTTGTCACCGAGGATGGTGAAAGATTATTGGTTGACAACGATGATCCTCTTACCTACAAAAAATGCAGTTAAAGGCCCAGGCATTGCTAAGTGGCAAGAAGCCATGAATTTTGAAATGGATTCCATGTACCAAAACCAATTTTGGATTTTTGTAGATCCTCCGGTTGATGTAAAGCCTATTGGTAATAAATGGGTATTCAAGAAGAAACTGGACATGGAGGGGCAAGTCAGCACCGATAAGGCACGACTGGTTGCAAAAGGTTTTATACAGCATCAAGGGATTTACTATGATAAAACTTTTTCACCGATTGTGATGCTGAAATCCATCAAAATCCTACTGGCCATTTCCACTTACCATGACTTTGAAATTTGGAAAATGAATGTCAAAAGAGCATTCCTTAATGGTATCCTCCTGGAAGATGTCTACATGACACAACCTGAAGGGTTTGTGACTCTAAAGGATGCCAACAAGGTATTCAAGTTTCAGAAATCCATTTATGGATTAAAGCAAGAATCAAGGTCATGGAATATTTTTTTTGATAAAGTTGTAAAGGAATTTTGATTTGTTAAGAACGAATGTGATCCTTGTGTCTACAAGAGGTTTAGTGGAAGTGAAGTAGTTTTCTTAATAGTATATGTTGATGACATATTACTAATTGGAAACGAAGTACCTGTCTTATAGTCAGTTAAGGCATGGCTGTATAAATGCTTCTCCATGAAAGACTTGGGAGAGGCAACACATATTCTTGGGATCAAGATCCATCATGATAGATCCAAGAGAATGATGGGCCTGAGTCAAAGTACATACATTGACAAGATACTGAAGAGATTTAGTATGGAACAGTCCAAGAGGGGATTGTTTCCAGTGTCACATGGAATTCATCTTTCCATGAAAATGGGTCCTTAGACACATGAGGAAATAAAGAGAATGGAAAGGGTCCCTTAAGCATCGGTGATTGGGTCAATCATGTATGTTATTCTATGTACGAGGCAAGATGTTTTTTACGCATTAAGTGAGGTAGGAAAATATCAAGCTGATCTAAGAGACCGCCATTGGATGGTAGTTAAGACTATCCTTAACTATCTGAGGCGTACTAAGGATATGTTCCTGGTTTATGGAGGAGATGAGGAAATAGTCATCAGAGGACATGTATATGCTAGTTTCCAGACTGATCAAGATGACATAAAGTCACAGACTGGATATATCTTCAGTTTGAATGGAGGTGCAGTCAGCTGGAAGAGCTCAAAGAAAAGTGTGGTGGAAGATTCTACAGCGGAGACCGAGTATATCGCAGCTTCTGAGGTAGCTAAAGAAGAAGTATGGATACGAAGCTTCGTCCAAGAGCTGGATGTAGTAACAAGCAGTAAAGATCTTATCACACTATATTGTGATAATACTGCAGTGGTGGAACTTTCTAAAGAGCCAAGGTCATATCACCAGAAAAAGCACATACATCGAAAGTATCATCTCTTGAGGGATTTTTCTCAGAGAGATGAAGTTGTAGTGAGCAGTATTTTCATAGAAGACAATGTGGCAGACCCCTTCACTAAAGCCTTGACTCAGCAGAAACATGATCGTCACGTGAGGTCTAGTGGACTAAAAGTCATACGCAGTTGGCTCTAGTACAAGTGGGAGTTTGTAAGGGTTGGTGTCCTGAGAACCAACTGTTTTGTACTTTGATTACATGAATGTTCACTTATTATATATTGTTCATTGTTCTTCATGAATATAATATAATAATGTCCTGGAATATTTGTTGCATTGATAAGGTCATGGAAGATCACTGTTGTGATGAGAACCTTGAAATTCTATAACAATATTCTTAAATAAAGTTATACTGTTGGATGAAATACTATAATACGACACATATTGTACAGAACGTCATGTGCGAGCACTCGTAAGAATACGAGAATCTCTCTCATGGAGTTAACACTTGGTGATCTTCAAGATTGGAGATTATGAGAACAAGCCTGCTAGTAGCAATTCTGCATGTCTTGGTTTCATTGAGAATTTCTATCTACGAGCGTGTGTAATGGTCCTTAGACTAGAATATTATCATTAACTCTTTTCATGACTCACGCACTTAAATTTACTGACGAAAACCGTCATACAGACAGTTGGCGGAAAGTAGGGTATGTTGGGTGCATCACAAGTAATATATTGTTAATGGATAAGTCAAGGAAGGATTTGTCCCTTCCATTTATGGAAGTTGATATCTCATATATTTTATTGAAATATAACTGTCGCATTAAATTCCATGTCCATGGTGTAAACGATGAGTTTATTTCAGGAAGTCAAAGAATGATGGATCAAGCATATAGGTTTATGACACTGCCATGAAACCTGCTTGAAGAGATATCGAGAAAAAGGGATTAAATTACACAGTAAGCATTCGTATGAGGTGATACGTCAATGCGGCATCAAATTATTTCTCTTGGGTGCCATGACTCATTGCTAGACAGTAATCTTGGACTTCTGGCAAGCCCGCCTAATGCCAACGAGAAAGTGGCCTAGAGGGTCACACACTAAGTGTATTCAAGTATCTCTAGTAGAATAAAGACTATTCTTGTACATGGTTTAATAATTATTCAATAAATCCAAGATAGTTCTAATGATTGGAGGAAGAAGGAAATAAAAAACAAGATATACACGACGTGTATTAATGATTACATGTCGTGTAGTTTTTCATGGAAAACAAGTACACGCCGTGTATTAATTATTACACGCCATGTAGTTTTCTGTATAAAAAGGAAATGAATAAATGAAAACAAGATATACATGCCGTGTACATTGAATGTACATGCCTTGTAATTTTCAATGAAAAACAAGTACATGCCGTGTATTTATTAATACATGCCGTGTAATTTTTACAGTCGGGATTTTGAGGATATAATTTTTTAAATGATATTTATTATAATCAAAGTGGGCTCTTGTCAAGGAATTAATTATTCGAAAAGGGGTTTTAAATAAGAGTCGATGAAATAAATAAAATGTGTAACATGTTTATTTATTTTCATTACTCTACAACCTCAAACCTGATTATTAATATCCTCACAACCCCAACTCTTTTCTGACATACAAGAGAATCGTTGTACACAACAATTCTATAGAATTCTTTCAAGGTCGAAAGAACATCTTCCTCCAAGAACGCTCTCAAGACCGAGAGAGATCCTCTTCCATTGGATCAAGATGATCTATGGTGGACAACGCATTCAAAGGTTTCTCCATGCTAGCACCTGGAGATCCTTTGGCGACATCCCAAGATACGAGGTACACATGTGGATCACCGCTAGAAGAAGTCTACCCTTGGCTTCTACGACGCAATGACGAATCACACCGGAACGTGATCAAGAAAATCAATGAGGAGAGAACACCCAAAACGTATTTCTTTTCAATTGGTTAAATTTATTATAATCAACTTGTAACAATCCAACTTTGTGGTTCTGGGAATTTTCTTTTTCATTGTCCATTTCTGTGATTCGATCTATGGAGACTGGCGTTTATTGTCATATTGATCCAGGATTCATCATTTTTAATGACAATAATCCAAGTGGGAACATCCACCCATGCGCTTCCACTATGCCTGGCACCTTCAATTAGACCAAATCTAGTGCTACCTTGTTGCTTCATCAGATTCAACAAGATTGGTAGACAAATATTTTATCAGACTCAAAGATTCATGACCCAGGGGAGTTTTGGAGAATGACCTACACCCCGGGCTATCTTCTGGTTGAGAAAGTATTTCACCTGCTAGAGGTAAAGCATCAGACATGATTGGCTTCACATTTTCATGTTACTCACGATAAGAGGGCTTTCTCTTTACTGCATTGTCCTTTGAAGAATTTTCCAGGAAATGCAAATTACTATTTCATAGAGAACTTTCGCAGCTAAATTCATCATCATGGGGAGGACCACCATGGTGGGTTACAACAAAATATGAAACCATTTTCCCCATGATCATCTGGCCATGAATAGGTTTATCGTGGCTCTCATCTGAAGATGATACTTCGAGATCGACCGAACTGTCATGAAGAAAGCCTTCATGAGGAAATGTCTGATGAATACCTTCAGAATTATAGTTATTAATTATGGAATTTGGGAATGATAGAGTAAAATCTTGAGTTTCAACAGACAATTTTCTGAGTGCATCAAGAACTCCAGCATCGAGCAAGGCCTTATTACATATTGGCCCTTGATTTCTCGACTTTTCTAGATGAGTATTTTTCTTAGACACCTTTTTACTCACTTTAGGAACTACTTGTTGACGAAAGACATCTTTATGGGCAGGTGTATATGCCTGGTCAGGAGAAATAGTCAGGTTAGGCTGATTATCTCCATTCAAATCTGGTGTATGTGCCTGACTTGATTGTCCGTATGACATGGGGGAGTATGCCCCCACAACCCTCCTGGACTAGAACATAGGTGTGTATCTATTCCGGAGCGACATATCAATGAGTCACTTCACTGACAGGGATTGATTTATGATTCCACCCCTGTGATGCTGCTGAAGTTGTTATAATATTATGACAGGCATCAAGAATATGGGCATGGATTTTCTTCTGCTCCTTCACCATTTTCAGACTGTGCTTGGTGACTTTAGCTGCCGAAACGGGAATATACGTCCATTACATGCTTGATGTAGGTGTATATTCCTGCTCCTTTCCTCCTTTTTCTGTCATTGAATTCTGATAGTACTAATGTGTGGGGATAGATAATTGTGTCTGCCTCTAAATTTTCATTGGATCTTTCTAATTGAAATCTCTGGGTGCTACCAAACGAGATTGTTGGTTAGCATGATGAATTGCAGGTGTATATACCTGTTGATTGTTCCCCACCACATTTGATTGGGGAGTTTATTTGGCTCTAGTCAGATGAGCTTGCTGACTAGCTGATTGATTAAAAACATGTGTATATATCTGCCTATAATACTCTGCCGGAATTCCCTAGCGGGATTGGTGTGTTACTTCCAGATGCGTCTGCTGGATAGTAACATCCAGACAGACTAGTGTATATGTCCGCTCGTTGTTTTCCATCAAGTTGGGTTCATGGAATTCTCTAGAAGGGGAATAAGTAAGAACCTGCTCCCTGTTGACCAGATTTTTCCTTAGACAGTTCATCTTGCATGCTCGGATCTGAGAAACCTGAGCCGAACCCCTGAAAGAGATACCTTCATAATGTTGAGGGTGCACTGCCACATGAGTCTGGCGGCGATTGTTGATGGGAGCCCTCAGGAAGGACTCCTATATCCTTGAATTAAGGCCTTGAGTGACCTCTTCATTCACCTCTCCATAATATGGGAGGGACTGGTGATTGCATTCGGGGGATAACGACCTAAAACATTTGGAAACGGTGGTTGGCACTACTTGCTTCTTGATCACTGGTCATCACTGTACGGACAACCAGGGTGAATTGTTAACATGGAGGGCTTGTCCAGTGGATTCTAGAGTTGGAATGGTACTGTGTTGATGATATTCCTTAATCAATGCAACTGATACCCAGCGTTGAAGACGCTGATTATGTGATGCCGTCCTCAGAGCAGATGAGGATCCAACAGGAGAAACAGCTGAGGAACTCAGAGTTGTGAACATTAGAGAATCCATTTCTGTAATGCAGAGAGATCATGGAAAAGAGTGCATGTTTGATATAATAGAAATAATCAAGACAAGTTCGGCCAATACATCTTTTGGAGGAGCACATATATTATTGATTTATTTTTGGCCCTCACCTTGAGTTAAATAGGGGCCTAAAAAATAAGTAAAACATCATTTATCTTGGTTAAGGATTCACGTCAGGTTAACCTTTTTTTTCTTCTAGAAATGGGGATGACCATTGTTTATTTAAGGTTCAAACGTTCCAATCAGTTTATAACGGGTTTGGTCAAAGAATAGGAAACATAAAATGATTCCATATCCATTTGGACCTACTTTCCAAAGGTAGGTGCTCATTAGTTTTGGACTGATGAGGTTTAAGATTTTTCATTGGTCGAGAGGATGGGAGGTCAAAGTCATCACACCTTTTTTGGGGGGGAATTATTGTCTACTCCCGGACTCTCTTTATAGTGTTGAGTTATGTTCATGAATACTTATTAATTTACCAAGCATGAAATTGAGTTTTTTCCATTAGATCATAAAATAAATTATTTATATGTATGTGATTTTAGAGAATATTTTATATGTATTTGAGGTTATTCATTAATAGAGAATCATCTATATGAATTAGTGATTCTTATTCAATGGTATCTTTCAATACATTATATAGAAATCTATTGGTCATTATGATGAACATACTGCTTTTAAAACCACTCAGGAGGTACCTGATGTTTAATGTCATTCAGAAAGACAAGATTATTTTAGTGTTGGGATCGTACCCACAGATGGGCTACCTACGTATCCTTTTTTAGAAAAGGAATCAGAAACCACATAGTTCTTTTGAAGAAGTATGAAGTTTAATGAATGATTAATGGATCAAAGAGATATGTCATAATTACTTTTATGCTCTAAGCTCATGTGAGCCATGATCAGTGTGAGAAACAAGAGGTATCAGTAATACCTGATGATTGTGCCACTAAATATACAATCATAAGAAATGATGTTGTTATTACATATGTATGACTACCCAAATAGATGAATATTGGGACTTACTTTAGGGAAGATTCCCGGGAACAAGGTCCATAAAGGTATATGTGATTTATTGAGATTTGAATACTTATCTTAGGGCATACTCCTGATAAGGATTCCAAAATTAGAGGGGAATTATGATTGGGTTTCACTTATGAAAAGGAAGCCCAAATCAAAATAAATTATAACTGGGGATTACTGATAAAGAGGAGGCATAGGTTAAGGAGACATGAGACTTGGGGCTTACTCATTTGAAGGAGGCCAAATTTAAGGGAAATTATGATTGGGGCTTACTCTTAAAGAGGATTCCTAGATTAAGGGAACTTTGGATTTAGGGATTACTACTAAGGAGAATTCCCATGAATATGGAACTTGGGGCTTACTCTTAAGGAGGATTCCCAGATTAAAGATATTATAATCTTAAATGATGAGGTTTAAATAAAGGAAATCTCTAACTTTAGTAATATAAAGCAATGTAAATCAGATGGTTTTGAGAGATGTTTGACAGAATTCCTTTCAGATAAAGAATCCAACAAAGGAATCATGCCATAAATGACATTAAAAGGGATTTTGAAGGCTAAATCATGAATAGGAGAGGTGGATTTGATGAAAAGAGTTTAATAGGCAGGAGGGGCACCCAAAAAGAGGTAGGCACACATGTCCCGTTTGGGCGCGCAAGTCCTGGTCGCACAAGTATACTTGCGCGACATGGGCGTACATGGGCAACGATTAACCCATAGGGTAATACTTGGGTGAGACATGGCTCAGGCCTGTAGTATTATCCCTAAAGGCTTACAAAAGGGTGGAACACAAGTTTTGTTGAAGGGATAAGGCGGTTCATAATTGTGGTCGTTTCCCTTAAGGGATGGACACTTAGGAGCACAAGTGTTGATGAATTCCAACACATAGGCCTTATTCGCCCTATTTAGATCTACCATTCTAGGTATGAAATTACCTTAGAAGTGTTTAGAAGACTTAAAGTAGAGACTAGGGTGCTGAGAGCCTAAATCTGACTTTTTGATTTTTCGTCCTTGAAATGGAGGGCCCACAAGGGGTATTATTAGGCCATTGAGGACCTTTTGAGAAAACAAAATAGGGAACTCAATTCACCTGCGCAACCCATATGTGGCGCGCAAGTGTACTTCCGCATCCATGATGAAACTTGCGGGACCCATGCTTAAAGAGTTCCTTGTTCATGCCTTTGTCAATTTTTGATGTTTCTTCAAAGGATGAATCTCTTTGTGGTTATGGTATTCTCCGTTTTCATTCGTTATACTTTGTGACAGAAAGAAGCGTCAACAATTTTCTAAAAGATTCCCTTTAATTTGGTACAAGTGTGGAAAGACATAGAACTATATGTGATTTTGCGTTGATCCACCCAAAATATATGGTTCATACGGATGCTCAAGTCACTTAAAAAAGTTATGTCATATCTATTCCGCATCACAGAGTGGCATTGGATAATCAACACATACTAAAATAGAAAAACAATCAGATGAATTGAAAGAAAAATGGGTTCTAGCCATAGACATCTGGAACGATGTTTTTTCATGAAGTGGAAGAGTCCCTAGTGGGGAGGATTCCATCAAAATTCAGAGGTACCATTAAAATTAATTCATCATTAGTGACTGATTAATTTTACACTGGTTCATCTCATTTTTTTATTTCAATGTGTGTGGTCAATCTGCTAAATCTTTCAATGAAGATTTTATCTTATGTGATGTATATTAATACACACCTCTAAATAAAGATAGAAAAGGATCTCCCTATTCCTTATTGTGTTTTATCATTTTCATATATCAATATTTTTTGGGATTTTCTAGTTCTCAACATGAATCATATTGATGTTATATTTTGGATTGATTGGCTCATTACCAATAAAGCCCGGATTGATTGTTACCTTTAACATGTCTCCTTTACTACACTAAATAGTGTGTTATGTGGCTTCCAAGGATAATGGGACATGAGGTTGAGTCGATCCATAACTTCATATCAAATTTGGGGAAAGTGATATAATTTTTTGTTTTTGATCTACAAAAGAATCATTTATCCATGATGTCCCTCTAGTTTTGTTAAATTTTCATGATGCATTTCCTTTTAACTTCTCTATTTTTCAACCTAAAAAGAAGGTAGAGTTTTCTATAAATTTATTTCTTAGTGATAAACTAGTGTATGTTACTTCTTACCACATAGAACCAACTAAGATGGAAGATCATAAAAATTAGATGGATAATATTTTATAGAAAGTATTTATACACTGTATTGTGTAACCATGGGTAGTACTAGTTACCTTTACTAAGAAACTTTATGGTTCACTACACCTTTTTTTGTGGATAACCCAAATCCAAATTAAGAAATGGTATATAATAGGTATATGTTTCCTTGGATTGGTGATCTATTTGAATAGTTGAAAGGGTAAAAATGTTTATCAATGATTTATATTTTATTAGGTTACCATCAATTACAAATAACAAAATCTAATATTTATAAAACCAACTTTTGGAGTTGGAATGATCATTATGAGTAACTTTTCATTATATTTGTTCTAACCAATGATCCTACCATCTTTATAGATTTAATGAATTGGATATTCTATAATTTCCATGATACATTAATGGATTGTTTTATGGATGATATCTTTTTTTACTCTATGTCCGATGAAAATCACATGATTCATTTGAGATAAGTTATAGAATTTTTGAGAAACCATGAACTTTGTGCTAAGTTATCAAAATGTGAATTATGGATTTAAGAATGGAATTTCTTGGGAAACAATGTGTCAGAACATGGTATTTTAGTTTATCTGGTAAAGGTGAAAGCTATTATGACATGATATCAACCGTGAATTGTTTTAGAGATTCATATCTTCTTAGGATTATTTGGTAGTATCATCGGTTTGTAAATGAATTCACAAAGTTTCCTTCTCTGATGGATTCCCTAACTCGAATGGGAGTAAAGTTTATATGGGTTGAGAAATGTAAGAATTATTTTTATGATATGAAATTTCGTTTGGAAAATTCATTAGTGTTCACTCATATAGTGGCTGAGCAAGGCTATGTTATATTTTTTGATGCATCATGTTCTGGTTTGGGATGCTTTCTCATATAGGGTTATCATGTCATTACTTTTGGCTATCCGTAACTTATTCCACATAAGAAAAATTAGGTAAACTATGAAAATGAATTGGTAGCTGTGATAAATGTGCATATGAGTTGGTGGAACAACCATTTTGGATTACGGTTTACCATGTATTCTTACTATAAGAGCGTGAGTTATATATTCTGGTAAAAAGATTTAAATATTCTTCAATTATGTTTGGTTGAATACCTACAATTTTTATACATTGAAAAAACTTATACCCTATGGAATGGGAATGTCATTACATATGCTTCGAGATGGAAACTTTCAACCCATTACATGAACTAATCATCAGAAGAGTAGAACATGATGACACTTTTTCATAGTTGCATATTGATGTTCACGAATTAGGGGACAAGATTACCTTGGAAAGTGTTCAACTGAAATATTCTCCTCTTGAGATGATTCTTTAAGAACAATAACTTTATAATGAGTTCCACAACATTAGAGACTCTCTTTATAGTGGGGAGACTATTTCTAACTATTAATTCTCTACTAAGGGAATTCTTTGTTATTTGAAACACTTTGTTTTTTCATTAGCGAAATGGAATGTAGTGATGGTGGATTGATATGAGTCCTATGGGGATGTGAGACCAAAAACCACAAAAATGTTCTATGACATGTGGCGTAGATTCCTAGTGGACAAGTATGATATAGGGCATTATTTATTTTTGTCTCTTATTATTATAAATTCCAGAAGATCATTATTGAACACAAGATACCTTTAGGTTTTCTTTAGCCACTTCAAATTACAACTTTAAAGTGAGATGAGATCTCTATGTAATTTATTGTTAGTTTTACCCATACCTAGAGACAGAAAGAATTTGATACAGGTTGTAATCGATCAGCTGACTAAAGAGGCATAATTTATACACATTTACAATTTAACAAAAATTAATGAGTTCATAAATCTATATATGAATGAGATTTTTCATTTTCATAGAGTTCCATCAGATATAGTCTCTGATGGAGATCCTTAGATTATATCTCACATTTTTAGAGTCCTTTAGGAGGAACTGGGATATCAGGTCCATTGATGTGTGACATAAGATCTATAGTCTGATGGGTAGATAGAAAGATCTATATAGATTCTTAAGAATAATCATCGTGCTTACATCCATGACTTTTGTAGATCGTTGGATGATAACTTGGAACTTTTTTAGTTTTCTAATAAAAATAGATACCATTCCATGATCAGAATGGATCCTTTTTAGGCCTTGTATGTTCAACATTGTAAATCATCATTGTGTTGGTCGATGATTGGTGAATGTCCCTTAGATGAACCAAGTTCGGATAAGATATGAAAACAATGATTTGGTTGATTTGTCTGAGAATGTTTATATTATAGAGATGGTATAATTTCTATGATGATCGTCACTATAAACATTTGAAATTTTCTATTTGTGACCAGGTGTTATTGAACATTTCACCTTGGTAGGCTCATAAATGGCCGGGGAGATAGGGGAAAGTTGCTCCTCATTTTTTGGGACCTTTTGAGGTTGTGGATTAGGTAGATAAATGTGCCTACATTTTAGCACATCCACCACAACTGACATCGATATGTAATATGATCCATGTACCGTAGCACTGAAAGTATCTTTCTGATGCATCACATGTTTTGAGCTGGAGTGTTCTTGAGGTTGAAGCTCATTTTTTCAATATTGAGAATATAATTAGGATTGTTGAATATGAAACCAAGGTAATTCATGGGAGGAAGATACCTTCGGTTCAAGGGTTATAACAATATGTTTATAATTCTTATGAGATGTGGGAGAAGGTAGAAGTTATGAGAGAGGAGTGGCCTTACATTTTTGACATATAATATTTTTTTAATTGGATTTTTCAAGACATAATGTTTCAATGGTAGGGTGGTTGTAACATCTTGTTAAAGTTTTAGGTATTTTTGGACACCACGTTTTAACAGTATTTGGTTTGGATTCATTTAGTGTTTCTTTTAGGTGAAATTTTGGTACTTCTGAAATGTTTTGGGATATGCACGGTTGTCAGAGGATTTGAAAAAATCATCTGCCCTCTCGGTGGAAACCTTTCAAACCCATAAATTGGGGGTTTACATGGAAAGTGTAAAATTTGAGAAACTATGTTCCCAAATCGAATAAGACATGAACCAAGGAAAAAGGTGGAACAATGTTAGGGTGCACAGTTTTCTTAACAGTGTGTCCCTACCCAGCTAATCATTCGTATGAGATTTTTTATCTAAAAATTAATTTCTAAAATACTGAAAATCATATTTCGATGCTCGATGAGCCTATACAACCCCACAGTTTTTTATTCTTCCTTGGAGGCTCCCAAGAGGTGATTTTCCCCTCTAAACCTCTCAAAAAGTGACTCTATGTTTGGATAGTGACATTTTATCCCTTCTTACTAGGTCTCCTCTTTCATTTTCTTTCTACCATTATATACTCTTTCCTCCTAAGGGTTTTATAGATATCCATGTTTTTCAAGGATATAATCCTCACTATAGTAGATTTTGAATCTAGGTTTGATTCTAGGATCCTCATTTCTGACACTCTCATTAGACTTTCATCATTAGGGATTTGTGTTGTGAAATCTCATGATCTCGAGGTAGGTGGTTATATTATGATGGGTATATTTTATTAACACTAAATTACATGATTTAAATTCAATTTATTTTTTAAAATTAATTTTCTTTATTTCAATTATATTTATTTTAATTGGTTTATTTAAATCCAAATTCCATTGAATTGGTTATTTGAAATTGGATTTGGCATGAAATTGGGAAAACCCCTAATTATATTGTATTAAATGATGTTGTAAAATTCTTTGGAAGTTTTTTAAATTAAATTATGTAATTTTAATTTTTAAATTGATTTTATGAAATTTATTCCAAATTTATATTTCATAAAATGTATTAAAATGATTTTGATAGTAATCCAGTAATTTAATTTTGGAAAAAAAAAATTATTTGATTAAAAAATGTGTATTGGTTTTTTAATGGAAATTACCATATTTGAAATAAATGAATGGAATGAATTTTAATTTGAAAATTTTTAAAATAAATTTCCCATAATTGATTTGTATTAAAGAAAATGAAATCTTAGGTAGTTATTGAGTTATTTGGGACAACACTCTATCTATTTACAACACAAAAAATACATATACAACAAGTAACATTCTAGATGGGATTATTGTAAGGACCCAAACCTAGATTCCCAGAGCTCGTGCCTTATTTTATGACATTGGAATATAAAAAGTGAGGTCTTCTCCAAAAGGAATGAATTATTTCGTATATTTGGAAAATAAGATACATAAGTTTAAAATTATAACTTGAAAGGGAAAATTAAAACATAGCAACTTCTTTTGAATCACACATAATCTCCTAGATTATCTTGGTAATTCATTCATAATATACTTCATCACAAACTGTGGAAACTAAAACGTGTGAAAGGGGTGATCTCATATTCTCAGTCAGGATAAATAATAAAATTCATGAAAATATAAACACTTAGAAATATGAATAACTAAAAATTCATTCCATTAAAAATATACTTGAGCTTAATATGGAAGGAATAAAAACTAATTAAATAATTACATAAACCATAACCATGAATATTAGACTAGTGGAAAAATCATATGGATTATCAATATCTAGTTTCATAATGAGGTAATTCATAAATTCGTAAATTCTAAAATATAACATCAATGTATCAGCCAAGACATTTGAAAATGATTAAGGCCTTGGCCAAAACCATATCTGAAAATGGGAAAGGCCTCGACCATGTCAATATATGTTTTTTTTCATGATACCTACTAATGCATCAAGGGGATATAAAGGGCCCCAACCATTACATAAAAATTCCAATTCATTACTCAAATTAATTGGGATAAACATAAACAATATATACATTCATATTGAGAGTAACATATGAAATGTAAATAATAAACCACAAACATAAACACTAACCATTCAGAGTAACATGGTGAATGGTTTCAAGATAAAACATCCATAGTTAAAATAATCATATATTATTTAATACAATATAGTAGATTATATCACACATGTTTAGTCCTAATTACACATAATATTTAATAATAGTGTTGAAATAGACAAAATTACTCTTATAAAATCATTGAATAATTCTTAAGATAAATACTCTTTTACTTTGAAAAGAATAGTTCTTTTGGATTTTTTTTAATAAAACCAAAAGTGAAAAAATAAATTTTTATCATAATAAAATGATTAATTTTATAAAAAAAATAATTTCTAAAAAATTATTATAGAGTTTCCTTAAAAATAGGTAAAAATTCAGAGAATTCACTTGAATCAGGCTTGTATTTTTGGAATAATTTTTGAATGATCCTTTTAAAACACGTATCTATCCATAAAAAATATGGATTATTGTTGGTAAAAATATATAGAACATTCACACAGTATTTATTATGAGTAAATAAGAATAAATAATAATTTAATAGGGATTATGATAGACCAAGAGTAACCCAAATGAAAATGGATGTTTGGGTAGAAAACCCTTACCGTATGTTTGAATATGTTCCACTCTTGAACATATGACCATAGAATATAAAATTAGGATTATTAATAAAATAATTTAAAACATATTAGAGATGAATTTTATTTATTATAATTTTATTAACATCATTTATTATTGTTTTTATGGGTAAATTCATTCAATATCATCATTTGTGAGTTCTTGTTTCTTTAGTTTTCATGATCGGTTAGTTTGTATGGAAGTTAATATAAAATAATAATTGAATTAAGAATTTGATTCTATATGTTATTATTGTTTCTAAATAAGGATATATAATCATATAAATCTATTATTACATTGGATTATGATGAATTATTATTTAATATATTAATGATAAATTCTTTGATTAATTTGTTGGTTTTTCAATAACGACAAAATCGTTTTATTTTATAAATTTATACTATGTGTAAAAAAAATAATTATAGAACATTAAATAGGATATACTAAATATATTATGATACAGTTCAAAAAATAAATTCGTTCATGAATAGAATTAATGATGCTAATATATGCTGAAACCCTGACATCCTTGAATGTGAAAAATTAACACATTAGTTGGTTTTTTAATTTCTAGTACAAATAGTGGGGGAAAAAGAGATGATGATAAATTATTTCATTATAATAACAAAATTACATTATATGTAAGGTAATGGATTAATCATATCTTTTGGAGGAAATGAGGCGAGGAAGGAAAAATAATTGAAGGAATTTGAATGAAAATAAAAGAAATTAGTAGAGGAATTTACCTCTTGAATTTATCTTCCGTGAGGGCCTCTTAAAGAGAGAGGATATTGTAATTTTATGATATCAAGGAATTCTGGATGTGGAGAGGATCTTGGGAGAGTATTCTATCATAATTTAGAAAATTTATAATTCTTGATAGGAGTGAAGTGAAGAGAAAGTGGGGGGTGGTTTTATAGTGGATGAGATGAGGGCTTTCACCTTAGTTTAATAATTATTATTTTTAATTTGGCTCAAGAAAATGAATAATATTGATCCTTGTAACTAAATATACTAATAATATCATGTGATTTTTAAAAATAGTAATTTACATATGACTCAAGAAAGATGAAGACATTCATTTATTTAGCATTTTTTTAAATTATCGAATTTCACTATTCACTAAAAAAATCAAGTATTTAGAAAAATACAAAAAATTCAGCCCAATAATTTTACACATTTATAATTCAAAAAATAACTGTATTTTATCAAAATAATTTTCTATATAATAGAAATTTAATTTTTAAATTAATCATTATTTACTTGAAAATACATATTTTAAATTTAAAACTAATTTAATAATACTTTAAAAAATTAACTATGATCTCATAAAATATTACAAAATTCATATAAAAAATAAATATTTATTAAAGAATAAATTTTATGAAATTTATTTTTACTTTAAATAAATATTTTAATTTAATATTGTAATTAAATATTTATTTATCGTTAAAATATCAACACGTAGTTATTATTTTTTAAAATATTCACTCTTATTTTTATGGATTTTATATTTTATTTATACTCACATGGGTGAGGTTACTATTCTAAAGGGTACTTTACTATTCAAAATGGTATGTTACAATTCATAAGGGTGAGTTACTATTCACCAAAAATGTATGTTGATCATATCACACTCTAAATATCTTAATGATCACAACCGTGTATGTGAGTTTTTCAAAATTCAAATCATCAAAGTTGAAAAATTATATCTAACAGACATGTTATCAATATCTTCTATAAATATCAAAGTGTTTATTTCATATAGACTCCCTTTTGAATACATTCTATAATAAATTTACTTATAAACCCTTGGGTGTTACATTCTTCCCCCCATAGAAAAATTTCATCCTTCAAATTATTAGAATGATACCTCATAAAAAAGTTTGGGAAGGTATTCATCATAAGATCCTCTCGATCCCATTTTTCATCTTCAATTTAATGATTTTTCTAATGTAACTTTACCAATAAATTCTTCCAATTCTCCAACACCTGTTCTTTAGTGTCTATAATTAAAATATGATCATCACTGTAGGATAAGTTGAGTTCCAATTCAATACCTTCTGAGGTGAGGACATGCATTGGTTTTTTCTTGTACATTCTCAACAATGAGACATGGAACACATTGTGTACTTTAGACAATCTAGTTGGAATTTCTATACGATTATCCACAACTCCAATTCACTATTTAATTTCCAAAGGGCCAATATATATGTTTCTCAATTGACCTTTTTTTCCAAATCTAATAAAAACCTTCCATAGAGGTACTTTTATGAAAACATGATATCCCGCTTGAAATTTCAAATCCTTCCTTCCATTGTTATCACAACTCCTTTTCGTTCTTTAAACTACTTAAATATGGGTTTGAATAGTCTTTACCTTTTCTATTGTTTCCCCCACTTGCTATGGACCTGCAATCTTCCTTTCACCAACTTCATCCCAACATGTTGGTGTACGAAATCTCTTTCCATACAATGCTTCATATGGTTCCATTTTGATGATATAATGGAAACAATTATTTTTGAAAAAATACACCAATGGTAAATATAGATCACATATACATTGAAAATAATGTGAGAATGATCTCAACATGTCTTCTAAAGATTAGATCATCCTTTCTGATTTCCCATCGGTTTGTGGGAGATAAAAAGTTCACAATTGTTTCTCAGTATCAAAATATATCTGAATAATTTTCCATAATTTCAATGTAAATCATTCATCATGATCAGAAAAATCTAAGGGAATTTATCCATGATATCTCACAACAACATCGATATAGATTGGCTCAAGGCACTATAGTGTTAAATAATTTCTTATAGAAAGGAAATGTGCATATTTCATAAGTCGATCAATAATTATCCATATTACATCATTCTTTTTGTGATTTTTGGGTAATCCATTGAAAAAATCCATTTTGATTTCATCCCTTTTCCATTTAATAATTTATAGAGGTTTCATTACCCATCTAGGATGTTGTCATTCTGCCTTCACTTATTGACATAATAAATAACTTGACACATAATCTGTAATTTCCCTCTTCATGTAACCCCACCAGAAATATTCCTTCAAATATATATACTTCAGAGTAAAACCTTGATGTATTGATAAATTTGAAGTATGGTCATAATCAAATAACCCCCTTTTTAGTTTGGGTATAGCGAGAACACAAATCCTCTTCCCAAACATCAAATTCCCATCTTCAAATATAAATTATTTCAACTTCCTTTCATTCACACCATTAATTTTCTTTTGAAGAGTATCATAATTAGGCTGATAAAATTTTTTCCATTCCAATAAAGTTGTCTGGGAAACCAATTGAAAAAGTAATTATGTTTCAACTTCTTTGATGATTCCCATATCCATCCTCACTAGATCCATATTCATATAATCACTGTCATTTATCATTTTGTTTAAAACCCCATGATCCTTCCTACTCAATGCATCATCTAACTTATTTTCCTTTCTAGTGTGGTAGTGTATGGAAGAATCGTAATCATTTTTCATATAAAGCAATCACCCTTTCAACATTTTGAGTTCTTCTTATGAGAAGATTCATTTCAACCTCTAGTTATTAGTAAATATCTCATATACATAACCATAGAGGAAATGTCTCCATAAATTCATAATAAAAATTATAGCTGCTAACTCAAGATCATCTGTTGGATAGTTCTATTCATGAATTTTTAATAGCATCGATGCATAGGCAATAACTATATCATTTTACATAAGGAAACAACCTAGTCCATTCATTGATACATCATTATATATCACAATGCCATCATTTAAGGATGGTAGAGTTAGGATCATTTCATAAACTAATCTCCTCTTTAATTCTCTAAAAAATTACTCACATTCTTTGGTCCATTCAAACTTAAACACTTTACAAGTAATCTTGGTTAAGGGGTTGGATAACTAGGTGAAGTTCTAAAGGAATCACTGATAATAACCCCCTAAACCAAAAATCTACATACCTCAGTTATGTTCATTAGTTTAGGCCATTCCTGAATATCGTTTTCATCACATGATCAATTAATATTCTATCTTTAATGAAAATATGGCCAAGAATAGAAACTAATCGAATTTAAAATTCATAGTTGCTCAAAATCCTTTGTAATTCATTCCTTATAAGAGTATTTAGAATAATGTACAAGTGGTGTTCATGATATTTGTAGATTTTTTATTATGCCATGATATCATAAATTAATACCACAACAAAGTCATCAAGATAATAATTAAAAACACAAATCATTGGATCCATGAAGCCAGAGGGTGAATTAGTCAGTCCAAAAGGTATTACTGTAAACTTTTAATGGAAAAATCGGGTTCAAAATGTTCTCTTTGAAATATATTCCTTCTTCACATGAAACTGATTATTTCTAGATCTAAGGACAATCTTCTAAATATATTGAGCTCCAAGAAGATGGTAAAATAAATCATCAATGTGAGTTAAGGGATACTTGTTCTTTATTATTATATCATTGTTCTCCCTATATTCTATGCAAAACCACATAAATCCATCTTTCATTTTAACAAAAAGAATAGGGGATCCATATGGAGAAACACCAAGGAGAATAAATCAATTATAAATTAATACCTCTAGTTTTTTATTTAGTTATACTAATTCCATAGTGGCAATTATATAAGGAGACATTGATATAGGTCTTGAACCAAGAATTAAATAAATTGATAACACAACTTTGTTATCTAGAGGAATTCTAAATAAATACTCTAAAAAAAATAAATATATTCTTAAGCTACTTATACATCCTTGATTTGAACATTTCTCTCGTAACTCATAGATATTGAGTTCTCATCCTCCAAAAGAATTTATTTTAGTAGAGCTATCGAGGGTGTATCTATATGAGAATCATTTTTTGATGTTTTTTCTCTAATAATAAGTGATTCCACACCATCCTCAAAAATTGGAAACATATTTCTTCTTTCAATATATTTTTGCATCATAATTTGAAATAAAATCCATACCAAGAAATATATCAAATTCAATCAATAGTATGATGATTAAATCACCAGATAAATCATCTTAAGATTCCATAATGGGGATCTCATGGAACATCGTTTTTGCAATGATACTTCCCATAGGATTTTTACTAACAACTCCTTTATTAAATTATATTTAAAATATGTAATTTTCATTTTAAAATGGGATGAAAAAATAAAATGCGATGATCCCGAATAAAATAAAGTGTTTTCTATGTTTAAGGAAATGATTAAAGTACCTTCCACCATATCTTTAGGAACATCATCTTCAGTAGTTGTGATAGAATAATCTTGGACATACTCCCTTAGCCTTTTCTGAGGCCCATTTTTTTAATGCATTAGAAAATCATTACCATAGTGACTCGTATCCCTACAATTATATAATTGAACATTGATATCTAATTTATTTCCCTTACAATAATCAGCATGACGGCCTTTCGGTCCACACTTATAGCACATTCCTTTTCCTTTTAAGAAATCACAAAAGTTCTTCCTTTCACAATAATCACATGTTGGAAAATTCACTATTTTATTCTTACCTTTATTGATTCTATATTCTATCACTTTATTCTTCTATTATTTCCCATTAATGTCATAAGTCATAGAGAAAAATTTCCCTATCTTGATTTCACTTGAGACAATGTCTTCGTATGATGAAAAACTTTGGGAGACTAGTTCCCTTCTGAAGAATGGTTTATATCATCAAATAATCACCAAATATTCCTCCATGGATTACATATATTGTCTATTGCAGGTATTTATAATCTTGTAATGTTGGATTTATACTTTGAAAAATTTTCATCCTCTTTCTGTTTGAGACTCGTGGATTGCCTCTCTATATCTGGTCGATGTTCATGTTGAAAATATTTTTCTAGGAAAATTTCATCGAAATCCCTTCATTGTATTTCTCTAATTTCATCCTCCTCATTAGTTTTTTGAATTAACAACCACCGCTTATCTATACCTCCTTATAAATGATAAACCTCCATAAAAACCTTCTCTCTTTAATTACATCTCAATGTGAGAAATATCTCCAATAAAGAACTTATCCACTAATCCTCTATGAATTGGTTTTTAGTTTCATTTAATGGTGGATGTTGTTGTTGCATAAAGTGGTATAAAATTACTCATCCACATTTTTTGGTCTAGATTCTCCATACAAGTAAATTTATTGTTAATAACTTGACTCTGTTTTCCCCATATAGTTATATGTTTCTCAACACAAGTCATTGCTCCCAATCAAACACCATTATCTTGAATAGGAGGGAAATCCAAACTTCAGATACATGATTTCATGCGGTTTCCATTCCTTCCAGTAGGAGATATTTCTAAACAGTGGCATAAACTATATTGGGTTTTGAATCATGATGTATATTCTCAACATAGAAAAATACTTAGAATGAATTGAAATCCTACCCATAGCTAATCTCATAATAATGGCTATTTTAAATAAAAAATTTACATTTACATCTTTCAAAATAGTTTTTAGAGAAAATATAAATTATTTATAGTATATCACCTAGGAGTGTCAAACTAGGTCTATAGTAAGGCATGTTTTTGTGTACCAGGATACCCCGAGTAATGCCCAAACCTCCTTATCATTGTTACTACTCCTAGGTACATATTTTCTAGAAAAACATCCACTTGTAGTAATCAGATAGAGATTTATTTTATAAAAACATCCATGTCATCCATTCATTACCAAAATTCTAGGATATTATTAGATGTTTATCATCATAGACTGTCTTTGGGTTTTTTACCTAATCAATGTTATCTTAGTCTATTTTCCATTTTTTCTACTAAACTTATTCTTATACCAATTATAATGACCTGACCCTAGTTTTCCAGAGCTTGTTCTTTATTTTATTAAATTGTATTATAAACAAATAAGTTGTATCCAAAAGGAATTAAAAGTTTACTAGCTTTGGAAAACAATATACATACAAAAGTTCAAAATAAAAACATGAAGGAAAATACAACTACATAACAACTTCTTTTGAATCCTGCATAATTTCCTAAATTATCCTTGAAACACAATAAAAATATACTTTTTCACAACCTAGGGAAAATAATACATGTGTAATGTGTTATCTGAGATGCTCAATAAGGGTAAATAAAAAATTGGAAGAAAATATAGACCACAGGCATGGTGAATAACTAAATAGTCATGCTGTTAAAAATATACTAGAGAATATTTTGGCCGGAATAAGAACTAATTAAATAATTCCATAAAACATAACTAGGGATATTCTAATATTATAATATTCACACAGACTATCAATATTTAGTTTCAAAATGTTGGAATGCAAAATTTCAAACATTCTAATGTATACCATTAAGGCCTTGGCCAGGACATCGGAAAATGATTAACGCCTCAACCAATACCATAAAAAAATGGGATTGGCCACAACAAAGTCCATGTATATTTTGTCTCATGAGACCTATCGATGCATCGAGGAGAAATAGAGGTCCCCACCTAATACATACTAATTATAATTCATTCATCATATTAATGGGGATAATCATAAACAATATATGCATTCATATTTTAACTAACATATGTAATCTAAATAACTTACCTTAAATACAAACACGAACCTTTCGGTGTAAAATAAGGAATGGTTTGAAGATAGAACATCTATAATCAAACAAATCATAAACCAATAAATACAATATTTTAAGTACATCATAAATCATTAGTCCCAATTACACAAAATATTCAACAGGAGTGTTGAAATAAACAAAATTACTCTTATGAAATCATTGTGTAATTCTTTAGATAAATACTCCTTCACTTGAAAATAAGAGTTATTTTGGAAAAAAATAATTTCATAAAAACAGAAGTTAAAAAATATAGTTTTCATATAATAAGATATTTTATTTTATAAAAATAATGGTTTATAAAAACATATTAGATGGTGTTGTTGAAAATATGTAAGAATTCGAGTAATTCCCTTGAATCGGGATTGTATTTTGGGAAATGATTATGAATGAACCTTTTAAAACATGTATATATCTATAAAAAAAGAAAGGTTATGGTTGGTACACACATATAGAACATTGAAACATAATTTATGATGAAATCATAAAAATAAATAATACATTAATTGGGATTAAGAGAGACAAAGATTAACCCAAAAGAAAATGGAGGTTCAGGTTTAAAACACATACCTTATGTCTGAATATGTTCTTCTCTAGAACTTAAGGTATTGGAATATGAAATTAAACTTATAAATAACATAATTAAAAAACTATTATATATTTATTTGATTTATTATAATTTTATTATGTTCATGTATTGTTGTTCATATGGGTTAATAAATTCAATATCATCATTTTTGAGTACATGTTTCATTAGTTTTCATAATCGGTTCGTTTGTATGGATGTTAATGTAAAATGAGAAATGAATTGAAGAATTTATGTTATATGTTATTAATGTTAAAAAATATAGTTAAATGATCATATAATCCATCTGATTAATTTTTGTTAGCATGAATGATTAGATAAAATTTTAATGGTAAAGTCTTGGATTAATTTGGTGGTTTTTCAGTCACCACGAACTCATTTTATTTTATAAATTAAAACCATATCTAAACAAAATGATTCCAAAAATTTACATAGGATATATAACATATATAATTATTTGGTTCAACCATAAAAATGATTTCATGACAAAAATTTAATATGGTAATAGTAGTTGAAATCACATCGTCCTTAAATGTGATAAATTAACACATCTTGGATGGTGTTTTTCATATCTAGTATAAAAGGTGGGGAAAGAATAAATGATTAAGAATTAATCTATTATCATAACAAAATTAAAATACATTTAAGTTAATATAGTTATAATAACAATTTTATTAAACTATTATTGGAATGAAAAAGAAATAATGTAATTGAAAGAAAATAAAGGAAATGAAAAGAGAAATTTACTTTTTGAATATTTCTTCCTTAAGAGCCTCTTCAGAGGACATGATTTGATATTTTGAAGAAAACAAGGGTTAATGGACATCTGAAGTATATTTTGAGGATATATTAGCTGAATTTAGAAAGTAATAAGGATTTAGATGAGTGAATATAAGAGGGAGTGAGAGTTTTTTTATATTAGAGGAGAGGAGGGTTTTCCATTATTTAAATCATTTTTTTTATTATTTTGGATCAATATTTTGATTATTATTTATTCTTGGGACTAAAAACATTAATAAGTTCATATTAGTTAGAGAAAATTGTCATTTACATCAGTGGTGACTCAAGAATGATGCTGAAATTCATTTATTTAACACATTTCATAATTTATTGAATTTCACTATTCATAAAAAATTCATGTGTTTCGGAAATACACCAAAAATTCATCCTAACTACTTTCAAAAACTAAAATTAAAAAATTAACTCCATTTTATCAAAAATATGTTTCTATATAATAGAAATTAAAATTATAAATAAAATCATTATTTACATAGAAAATACATATTTTAAATATAAAATTGATTTTATAATACTTCAAAAATTAACTGAGGTCTCATAAAATTATCCTAAATTCATAGAAAAAATATTTATTGAAAAATACATTTTATTAAAATTAATTTTATTTTAAATAAATATATACAATTGAAATTTTAATTAAATATTTATTACTCCCAAAAATATCAACACATAATTAGTAATTTCTAAAAGATTCACTCTTATTTATAAAGTGTCTAGATTTTATTTATAATCACGTGGGTGATGTTACTATTTTAAAAGGAACATTAATATTTACAAGGGTACGTTTCTATTTATAATGGTATGTTAATATTCACAAAAAAATGTATGTTGATCTTATTAGACTCTAAATATCATACTAATTTCAACTGTGTATGTTTGTTTTTTGAAATTCAAATAATAGAAGCGGAAAAAATATATCTAACGGCCAAGTTATAAATATATCCTATAAATATCAAAGTTTTTTTCACATATACTCAGCTTTTAATGCATTCTATAATAATTTTATTTCTAAAACCATGGGTTTTATAATAACGATGGGTTCCTTTTTTACTAGTGTCTAAAAAAGGAATGTACACATATTACCATGATCACTATTTGATTGTGAGAGAGTCCCATAACATTGAATTTTTATACGATTTGGAATATGACAATGTTTCTCATTGTTTTTATTTGAAATATATTCCATTAATTGTAAATTATTTTATGCATGTCTTAGGAATTTATTTAAACTATTTTATATGAAATGTTTATTAATCTATTTGTTTAGAAATATATCCATTATTTTAAATGTAAATAATGATTTGTTTAAATTTTCTTTTGAAATTTAAATCATGTTTATAATTAAATGAATTCTTTATTTGGTTAATTAAATTTTTTAATATTACTATGGAATCATTGGTTGGATACTCTTGGTATTTTATCTCACACCCTAGTTGTACCTTGGGTGTTTTTAGATTATCATCTTCCAGATTCGAGCAAGGGTAAGGTGCCACTTGGAGGTGGTAGTAGAAATTGATCCTTGGGATTTTAGAGTTTTTTCTATTTGGACATGTTGTTGTTATCCTATGTTTATGGTTCCTGGGGTTTCATTTTGGGTATTTTATTCCTGTTTAACGTCAGGTACAGTTCTCTTCACAGATTTTCTCATGTATGCATACTAAATTATTTATCTTACATCCATTGTGTTTGTTGTAAATTTGATCCCAATTTTATATTTTATGATTCTAGGTGACTGTATCCAACCCATGGGGATCAGGAATCCCTTCAGGTTATGGCAGGACCAACTCAGTTATATGTTTACCGGGGTATTCAAAATGGTTCTCTACAATCATCTTTCAAACATTAAAGCAGAAATGTTCCATAAAAATTTCACGAGTTAAAATGGTTGTAAGTCCTGAATAATCATTTTTATATTATTTTTTTAACATTTAAAAAATCAAGTAGGATATTATAAACTCTTCATATTATAATCAAATGATAACAAAACTGATAATGATAGCTTTGAAGTAATAGAATATGACTGAACTATATGTTATCACGTAACATAATAATTCCATGCACAACACTATGGTGTGGTGACATGCACCATGTCATGATGCATCTCATATAAGGCCACGATATGATCTAAACCATCATAAATTTGTGATGTATTCAGTATAAAGTTATATAAAAAATAACATATTCTAATTTAAAATAACATAAACTAATTTAATTCTAATTCATTTAGTCTCATGCCTTACACTACATCCTAAAGGGAAAGAACCACTTGATTTATAATTTTTTTCAATGTGATTTCAAGATAAATATATATATATGTATATCCCAAAAAATGTAACATTAAATTTATCTCATAAATAAAACAATATTTTTTCCATTCTCATTTATATAATTTTCTTGGCCATAATGAATTAGTTTCTTTATAAAAATCAATATGAGTGAATATTTTGGAATTATAAGAAATATTTTATCTTAAATTAAACAGTGATTAGATAATAAAAAATTATATTTTTTAATTTTTTAGATTAAATTACTATCTTTCACCATCATTAAAAAGATTCATTCCAACTAAAATTACAGTACATGCATTCTTCTCATCTTCTATACAAAAAATTATCAATAAATCCTAGGTTTATTATATGTTGAGAAAATATAGTTCTCAGTATGAATTAATTTTTGACCCCATTAATTATATCACATCCTTATGAATAAAAAATATAATAATTCTTCCATCAAAGAAGAAAAATATTTGAAACTATTTTCATCAATATCTATATGAATGATATTATTTGTTCCCAAACTTATGTGGTGCATATTTCTATAAAAAATCAATACTTGATCCATACATGGATAAAAAACCTAAAGATTAATACACTATAAAAAATAAAATGGGATCTCCATACACTATAATATTACAAACACATAGGCACACACACACTCACATACTAAGGAATTATGTTTTTTTAAAAACATTTCCTAATTTGACAACATGTTGGTGAAAACTACTATCTGTTGTAGGTAATATATTTCATAAATGTATTTAAAAATACATTTAATAGAATTATGGACCATATTTATTCTACAAAAAACATACTTCTTGGAGTTTCGGTATTCAAATGTCTTATCTTGTTCTATAGGATTTTATTTTTAAAATAATGCAGAAAAAACAGACCCCATATTAAATGTTATGATAATTTTAAAATGGTGATTGTTTTTAAAAATTCTATATTACATAACCATAGATCCCCTTAAATGATTTACATTACCGTTGATAATCAATCAATAATGATGTGGGATTAAAATTATAAATATTTTATCACCTATTCTTTGAAAATATCTAAAATTTAATCAAGTTTGTTGGTAAAAAAAGTAATTTTTGGGAACTTTCTTAATTATGTAATTAATATTAAATTGTATTTAAACATTTATTTAATTTATTTATTATTTGTTTGTTAATCAATAATTCATACCATTTGAATTACAATTTCTTTATAAGTAGTGAATTTAAATATCATAAATTCAATTTGGAATTAATACTATAAATAGAAATACTTTTGAACTTAAATTTATTATTTCAATTTTTTTAATTTAATTAAATTCCATAAATTTTAATTTTTTTAAAAAGAAATTTTAATTTTAATTCTCAATATGGAAATGAATTTTTAATGTGATGAAAATACTTTTATTTAGAAAAAATGAATAGAATTAATCCATTTTTGTTGAATTTGAAATTGATTTTGAAATTGATTGATATGAGGTTGAATTGTAAATTTTATTAATTTATCATTATTTCGGATTTATTTGAGACATTATACACTGAAATTATTTTTATGTTTTTGTGGGTTGGAAAAAATCGGTAAAGGGATGAAGTGGTAGTGCACACTGAATCCCAATTACCATGATCACTACTGAACATATGAAGATTAAAGTGAACACACATTGCATGATCACTATTTTTACCATGTATGAATAAATGAATTTATCACAACCTCATGGTTACTTACGCAAGTGATTACAAATTCAAAGTAACTATACTGACCATGGCAGAGACCATGCTTGCTGAAACAAATTCATTGTGACCATATGGAAAAATATTAACCCTGGTTTTCCAATGTGTTAAATATTCACTAATATATATATAATGATATTATATATATAATTTTTATATTTAATTATATTTATTTGATACGTATATTATAATGCATGTGTTAAATACATCTGATAATATATATATATATATATATATTCTTTTATTATCAGTTACAGTCCATTATGAACAGATTAATTGTCTTGGCCCCACATTGAATAAATATATAATGAATTTGGGAGTAAATTTTTAAAGATACATTGATATGGAATATGTGTTTTCATTTAATGAAACGCGTCATGGATGGATATATAAAGGGATACAATCCCTCTTATTGAACACATTAAATTGTGAGAAATCCTCTCAGTTTCTGTCTTCCTCCAACAATGTTGTTCATCATCTGAGATCCAGTCAATAGTACCCCTTCATAATTTGGGTATCCTCATGATATGATCAGAGATCCATTGGGCAGTGTTCATCCCTCATAGGCAGGGAGCTTTTGGTCACTAGTACTGGATCTTCTTCAAGCATTCTCATACAATGAGAACGAAGAAGACTACTATCATTGAAAAATTTTAGTTACATTATTTATATAATTTATTTACCCTTAAGATAGATCTACTGGTGATTGGTTCATTTTCTAAAGCACATGTTCATTCGATGACCACACCAAAATATTCAGTGGTATCAAAGAATACGATTCTTTAATGAATCAATGGTTTTACTAATTTATCAAAAATATGTTTTAGAATGTAAAATGATATTTCTAATACCTGGAAATAAATATTAAATTTATATATATATATATATTACTCTAGTTAACAATAATAAATAATGTATATATTTTAAGTAAGAGAATTCAATTTTTGAATTAAATTATATTATTTATAAATCTTTTATAAATAATGGAAAATGTATTTTGAACTATTTATATAAATTTATAAAAGTTTTTTAAAAA
The DNA here is from genome assembly GCA_963277665.1 of Viscum album. Taxonomy (NCBI): domain Eukaryota; kingdom Viridiplantae; phylum Streptophyta; class Magnoliopsida; order Santalales; family Viscaceae; genus Viscum; species Viscum album. Next base: position 2,042,324,608 of record OY728141.1, on the reverse strand, counting down.
TTAATTTACTATAATATGATTATGGTTAATTGATAAATAGTTTTTAAATACCTTATGACAAATTAAATGACAGGATTAATGATCTAGAAAGAAATGGTTTAATTATATATCAATAATGGTTATATATAAAGGGTTTATAAATTACAATATTTATGATATTTAGAATACATGAAAATGATTATATAGTTGATATTGAATTATAAAAATGTTTATAATATATTTATAATTTAGTAAATATCATAAAAATTATATTTAATTAAAAACTTTAGAGGGTTCATATTAATAAGTATGATAAATTAATATATAAGGGCTTATCCCTAAATATAACATATTTCATTTTCATTTGAAATGAATTATAATTATTATAATCCTAGGGTTCATTTCAGGAATACCATTAGATAATTAGTTCATAATCCATACATAACAATACCATTGATTACAATGGAGAAACTTTTTATTAGTTTCCATTTTCCCATTATATGAAAATTTTATAAATATGCATGTTTTGTTTTCATATCACATCTCTAAAATTTTGATCGTGATCTCTTCCTTGCCCATATTCATGCTTAAAACCCTATAAAAAATTAAAAAATGCAGTATTATGAAAAAAATATTAGTTTATAAAATGAAATAAAATAAATAATCCTATTACCTTCTCTGCCCAAATATTTTTAGAAAAAAATTTCTATGAAAATATAAGGAAAAATAAAACACAGAATGGATTATTTGAAAACATGAAAAACTCCTAAAACAGTTATCATAATGTAATAATTTTCACCATTAATAAGTAGTATATCATTTTAATAGAAAATAATTTAATTTCATACCATTTTTGTAAGAAAGAAATAACCATAAAACTCATAGAAAGAATATATAACATATAAAATGATCTTGGGACATCATTATACTTGTCGTTCATATAAATGGAATAACCATGTGATTGAATTCATCACATTACTCGCTAAAAAATGGAATTACCATAAGATTGAATTACAGACATAATGCCTTAGAGAGATATTTCAGACCCACCAATCAATGGAATTTCAAGGAACCACCTGTTATTGTTTAATAATGTAACTAATTGTCAAATTTTGAAGTACCATTACAAAATCCTAACACATCAAAATTCTAATTTCATTAAAAACTAAAATAAAAAACATTATCCATTTCATAACATGATTAGACTATGTAAAATATGTTGTTATAAAAAAAATCTATTTGAAATATGATTAATCCTTGGAAATGAAATGAGTTCTATAAAAATATATTCAATACATGGTTAACCCATGGAAAATAAATGGGTTCCATAAAAATCTATTTGAAACAATTTTAACCCATATCATAAATATTGAGGATGGTATCAATAAAAATTATCCCAATTAGGGGATAAATAACAAAAATGGTTATTGATATTGTTGAATTTAAATACCATGAAAATATCATTAAAAAAATTATTGATGAAAATATCCTTTTCATTTTTAAAAACACATTTTGAAACACTAAACATTTTTAAATACCTTTTAAAAGAAAACAACCTTGGAAACATATCAATGAACTTCTTAAAATAATTTAAATATTTTTAAAACATAATAAAATTTAAAATCATTTTCATTGAAAATGATATGAAAATATCATATAAAATAGTTTGAAAAAAAATTTTGAAAACATTTTTTATAAAAGAAAAAAAATTTCTAACCGAAGAGATAAATGATGATAGATTTTATTAAAAACATCTTATCAAACATTTTTAGTTCCAAAAAGTGTAAAAATAATAAAACTACATTAAAATATCATAAATAAATATATTATAGGATAAATCATGAGAATTATAAGAATTAAACATTAGAGACTTAACCAAACACGATCCCGATAAATGATGTGATTGTAATAAATGACTCATACCACTTTTGTATATTTGAACAGTAATCCATGTGAAAAGATTAAATTAAAATAAACATAAAATTCCATAATATAAATAAAATAATGATAATAAATTTCAAAGGGTATGTATTTACATCTCATAAAATAAGATAGGTTCCTAACACAACATAAGTCTTAGAGAAGGCAAATTGTAACAAAATTTCATTTCCATTTTAGTAACATAGAAACCATAAACCACATTAAATAAATTTCCCCAAATGGATATATAAATCCCAATAAATTTATGCATATGAATCAAAAATTACATTCATGGGTATTTTATACACTACACAACACAAATCAGTGGTAAATATGGCATGTGTCTCACATGAATAAAAGTAAGACAAAGAAAATCCATTCCTTGAGTCTAATTCATCATGCTTGTACATTATATTTTTGAATAATAAACTTATGTTAATTATTTAAATGATATAGAACCTTTTAAAATTTTATTATTACTTATATAACACATATAATAAAGTTATATATTATTACTCAATTAATTAAATTTACATTATTTATTTTGACTACATTTGGCTTATGTGTCAAAATCGACTTTGGTAGGTAGAATATGATTAAAGAGGTTAATATATATATATAATAGTAATTAAGAAATAATTATAATATTTTTACATTAAAATTTAAATTTTTTACCCAATCATGAATAACGGTAATGAAAATGAACCAACATTACAATCATTGAGAAAGTATGATGTATGTACAAATAAGTAACGTATTCATTTTTCAATTATCATTATGGAAAGATGGTAAGTAAAATTTATCATTACATAATGATAATTATATAATAAATAAAATATTATTTATTCATATATACCTATATATATAATTCTGGTAATGTCAAAGGAATAACATCACTTTGAGAAGACGGTAGTCCACACATCCATTATCGACAATACCACCATTTCAGTGTTTGGAAAGGTAACAAAGAAGATGATATATTATATTGGAATAAAAATAATTATATCATAAATATCATAATTATTTCATTTATATCATGTATATTAATTAAATTTACCCTTATTACATTCCATGAAACATGTTAGTGAAAAATGCTTCACATCACTTCGTGTGGCTGTAGTTCGTTGTACAAATGAGTGATGTTATCATATCCCTTACAAATTAAAATTAAAAAAGTGTTCATATTATATAAAGACTCTAGAGGTATTATTATGTCATTAATATAATTAATATAATATATAAATATCATTCCCGTCTTTATTTCCGACAATGGAAGTGGTAATGGAAAAATGAATGACATCATTTCATGAGGCGATAGTCCGTTTTATATACGAATGATGATTTCATAATCCATTTGTTGGAAAATGTGTGGGTGTTGGTTTTTTCCTAAAAATAAATATATTTTCGTATATTTATGTTACTGAGGTTATTATATAGTGATGGTATAATAATAATATAAGGATTTTAAGAAGGAAGTAAAATAAAAACATTTTAAGAAGAATATTACCTCTTATTTGGGTATCCTCTATAGGATTTCCCTAACATTTTTTAAGGATTTATTTAGTCCCAAAATAATGAATCTATTATTATGGTATTAAATGTTGGAGGTTATTTTGGTTGGGTTTTTATGAGACAAATGACTTGATATGTGTGGACAAGTAGGGAGAGTGAGTGTCTTTTTATATTTGATGAGGAGTAACATTCTTATAAATACTTAAAAGCTTTTACTATTAGGTGGTATCCCTTAACTCATGTACCTATTAAATTGAATAATAAAGGATTATAGTGATTATTGGATCTATTTAAACATCCACCACATAAAATTAATACATTTTAAAAATGTTTTTTTCTTAAATATTTACTTTCTTTTTTTCCTTATGGTATCTAGTTTTCTAACCTATGTAATTTACCCATTAAGTCTAAATTAAAGTGATAAATATTATAAAATTTAGAACCAATGATTTGAAATGTTAAATAAAAATTATAAAATAAAAACCCCGTGTTTTGGTAATTAAATTTAATAGAAGAGCATGCAAAGCTAAAAACTATGCTTTAACTATTACAATGCAAACATTTTTTTTACTATTTAGGGGTCAATATGTTCATTATAAAATATCAATTGGTCCTTGAATGGATAATATTGGATATTTATTAACTTTTAAAATAACTTTACATAAGATAATATTTTTATTAATGTTATATTATTTAATAAAATATCATTTAATATAAAATGACTTTAATGTCAATTTTGACATTATTTATTTAGTATTGAATTTAGAAAATATCAATGAAATAATGGAATTAAAATATACTTATTTAACATATTTTTCAACCTTATATATTCTTATAAAAAATTAATGGAATAAAAAACATCATAATAATTGTAACGTCCCTATTCTGGAAGCCACCCACAGGCGCCACGTACCCGGTTGGTCACATGGCCTCAAGCACATTTCCCCAAACACCAGAGGCTTCTGACTAGAATCTAGGGCCTTGGGTGTAATAGTGGTGAAACTATGCCCTCATTGGCCGAGTACACAGCGGAAATAGATAAACATGCAATAGTGGAAGCAGTGAATAACCAATAATAATAACAGCGGAAGACTAAATCAAAAAACTGGAGCAAATGTGCATATATGGAATGATGCGAGATACAAATCTAGGAAAGCATCCAAACAAGTAACAATGACGAAACACCACAGTACCAAAACAATTACAAAAGAAAAGTAAACAACTCTTCAGCATCCCAAGCCAAATCTTGGTCCCATGCTCTCCTGCTCCAAGCAATCAAGTTCCATAAGTCAAAGGTTGCTTTCCCTTGTCTATACCTGCAACAACATAGTCTTCTTGGGCCCAAAATCATGGCCCAAATATGGTGTGAGATAAAATATCAGTAGGCAACCACATGAAGATCTGTGCCTAACAGTCGGTGAGTATATGGAAGGTAAAACTATAATAAGAAGTAAATAGTAACAGCAAGTAGTAAGCAGTAAACAGTAAGTAGTAAAACAGGATGATACATAGCATCAATCAATCCACAACCAATCAATAGCAGTGAAACAAACATCTAATAAGCCGGAAACCCTATGGTAAGTACTCACAGCCATCCCCTCTATTCATATGCAAGAAGTACCACAACCCTCTGGGCAGTGCACTCAGCCTAACCCCTCTAGCATGGTCATATGAATTATGAGTCTCTCTGGGGTAGCTCACTCGATCAATTCCCCTTATAGTCTAGGGTAGTCATGGACTCTCTAAGGAAGATCACGTGGTCTAACCCTCTTATCCCCAAGGTCTAGAGACTCTCTAAGGAAGCTATCTCTGTCAATTCCTCCTATAGCCTCAGGTATACCACAGACTCTCTGAGAAAGCTCACTCGGTCAATTCCTCCTCTAGCCTGGGAAGGTTCTTAAAGAGATTCAAACAAGGTAAGACTCTCTGAGGATGCTCACTCGGTTTACCCTCCTTTAGTCTATAATATCCAAGACTCTCTGGGACCTCTCTCGGTCCATACCCTATAGTCTATAATGTCTAAGACTCTCTGGGAAGCTCACTCGGTCTATCCCTTGTAGTCTATAGCACCAGGTTCTCTCAGCCCCGTTCCAGTCAGTGCATAATAATTCTATAAGGCCAAAGTACACCTATTGAGCTACATGACTAACCGAAGTACACATATATAGATACTTGGCTAAATAGTCTACAAGGATGCAATCATGTCATGAATTTCACTTCAACCTATAACCGCAAGGCATGGAAACAGGTGTAGCAGCCAAAGGAAAACGAGACCCAAAGATCGTAAATAGAACAAAGCAAGGGAAATTCCATCCATGCACAAAAAATTATTCTCTAACATGGTAAATTTACCTCCACACAAGCATACAAGAAATGCAAGAAAACAATAAGGGAAATAAGGTAAACACGCAATGCCCCGTTCACGGGTATCGGTGGAAATTCGCATATAAAACTCATAGACTTTCAATGGTAAGGCACAAACCACCAATCTCTATCCTAGGAGATCGATATACATGAAAACCAATGGATGATTCTCCCTAGAATGTCGTAGATCTGAGAATATGTACAAAACTTTCAACCTTAGATAACATGAGAAGGATAAAGAATTAGAAAAAAAGGATCAATCAGAAGGGAGAACTCACCACTGCGCTTCCAACGAAATCGACAAAGCTCAAATCGGAGGACGGGCAGAGAGATGGTGTCTTGTCAAAGATTCATGTATTCCTGGCGCTCTCGGATGCACAAGACCTAGAAAAAGATGTAAATAGGGATTAGGCGTGACCCCGATCAGTTTAGTGAAAAAAAAGTACACAGTGTGTACTTTTAGATTATACGGCGTGTAGTGGGGTTTTCCATACTCCGCCAAAATCAGCCTCCACGTCACCCCTACACACGATGTGTGTGGCCTAAACATGGCCAGCACACGGCTTCGAGCGGGAAAAGAGTACACGGTGTGTACTCAAAAAGTACACGACGTGTACTTCAAAAATTTTCAGAAACTTTATTTTTTCTAAAAAAACTCCAGAAAAAGGAAAACATACCTGAAACAAAGATCCGAGTTCTTACAAAATTCCCCCCTTAAAAAAATTTGACCTCGAATTTCCCTAGAGAGGCATAGAAGAAGAAACCCCGAATAGCTCCAGCCACTGTGATCGAACCTCGGCCCCCTCTCCCAATTCTCGTCATGTACTTGTCCATGCTGCCATATCACTCGTACTAGAGGAACAGATCGGCCTCAGAGAACCTTGAAACTATGATCAACAATCCGTATAGGATGGTCCTCAAATGATGAATCCACTTCAAGATCAACCTTCTCGGGTTGGAAGACAAGATACGGGTATGAAAAGTAACGTCGGAGATGAGAGATGTGGAAGACGGCGTGCATAGCCCGGTACCTCTGAGGTAGTTGCAACTGATGGGAAACCGGCCCAACTCTCTCCAACACCTCAAATGGTATAACGTACCACGATGAAAGCTTACCTTGTCTCTGAATCCTCTTGTGCCCCAACCACGGTGCGACACGCAGGAATACCTAATATCTAACCTTGAACTCCAGAGGTTGTCTCCACTGATTAACATACGACTTCTGCCGAGACTATTCTCTAGCCATCCGCTTCCGAATTAGCTCTATCTGCCCTGAGGTCTCCTGAACAAGATGAGGTCCCAGCAAAGCTGCCTCTCCTGCCCCCAGCCAGCATAAGGGTGATCGGAATCGCCTACCGTACAAAGCCTTGTAAGGTGCCATCAGAATGGTCACCTGAAAACTGTTGTTGTAGGAGAACTTCACAATAGGGATATTCTTCTCCCAAGAACCGATGAAGTCTAGAATTCATGCTCGGAGCATTTACTCAAGCACTTGGATAGTGTGCTCAGACTGGCCATCAGTATGGGGATGGTATGTTATACTCAAAAGTACATGTGTACCCAAAGCCTTCTGAAGTCTCTATGAGAACCGAGAGGTAAAATGTGCATCCCTGTCTGAAACAATGGAGTGTGGAACTCCATGTAGACCTACAATCTCTCAGATGTACAGTTGTCTTATATCATCAACACTGAAGGTTTCCTTGATCAGCTAGAAGTGTGCGACCTTCTTAAGCCTGTCGATGACAACCCAAACAACATCACTCCCCCGAGGTGACCTCGGTAAACTGGTCCCGAAGTCCATCGCGATATCATTCCACTTACACTTTGGAATGGGTAACTTCTGTCAGAGCCCCGCTGGTCACTGATGATCGGATTTCACCTACTGACAAGTAGAAAATCTCAAGACCAAACCAGCAACATCTCTCTTCATTCCTGGCCACCAGTACTGGAGATGAAGATCCCCATACATCTTGGTGACGCTAGGATGAACTGCCCAAACTAAGGAATGAATTTCCCGCATCATCTCCTCGCGTATGTCTACAGGAACCCATACGTGTCCCTGGAAAAGCATGATCTCATCCTCGCCCACTGTCCATCTAAGAATAGGGTCCCCTCCTGACACACTCCCCCATAAGACTAAGGCCTCTGAATCTGATAGCTACCTCCTTCGTACCCGATCAATAAGTTTATAGGTAACATCCACAAATGAAAGGAAATTTTGTCCCTGCCTGTCGTGCACCTCCAGATGCATCTCAGAGAACAGATCCATAAGCTGCCACTCAGTACTGGCCTCTTGAACTGCCTGAATCTGAGTTTTTCTGCTCAACGCATCTTCCACTACATTTCCCTTTCCTAGTTTATAGGCAAGCACGAAGTCGAAGGACTAAAGATACTCGACCCACCTGCGTTGTCTCAGATTTAGATTGCGCTGAGTGAAGATATACTTGATACTCTTATGGTCAGTGAAAACCATGAAGTGTTATCCCAAAAGATAGTGTCTCCAACAACGTAAGGCATGAACAACTGCTGCCAACTCCAGATCTTGTGTCAGTTAGTTTCTCTTGTGTGTCCTCAACTACCGAGACCCGTAAGCAACGACCCCATCTCTCTGCATAAGCACAGATCCTAGACTGGTACCCCAAGTGTCATAGTAAATAGTGTAGCCCTTTCCTGGCTCTGTCCAGACTAGTATCAGTACTGAAGTCAACCTCCCCTTCAGCTCTTGAAAGGATGACTCACAAGAATCTGAACATAAAAACTTCTCCCCCTTCTTGGTCAGAACTGTCAACGGAGCTGCTAGGCGCGAAATGTTCTGTATGAAACATCTGTAGTATCCATCCATCCCCAGAAAACTCTGCACCTCAAAGACGTTTTTCGGCTGCTCCCAGGAAACTACAACTCTCACTTTCTTTGGGTCCACGGAAACTCCTGTCTTTGAGATAAAATGACCCAACAAGTGAATCTGATACATCCAAAAGTGGCATTTCAAGAGTTTATCATACAGCCGATGCTCTATCAGTGTACTCAGAATGATATCAAGATGTGTGTCATGGTCATGTCGAGTGTGATAGTACACCAAGATATCATCCATGAAGACCACGACGAAGGAGTTTATGTATGGATGGAACACTCGGTTCTTCAGTGCCATGAAAACCGCAGGCGCGTTCGTCAGACCGAACGGCATGACTGTATACTCATATAGACCATACCTGCTCTTGAAGGCTGTAAGACATATATCAGATGGTCTAACGCACAACTGATGATAACCGTAGCTCAAGTCGATCTTCGAGAACACCCGAGCTCCCTGAAGCAGATCAAAGAGGTCATTAAATTTCGATAAGGGATATCGGTTCTTGAAAATCAACTGGTTCAGCTTCCCATAATCCAGACAAACCAGAAGGGTACAGTCTACCTTCTTTGCGAATAGGACAGGTGATCCCCAAGGAGAAGTACTGGGTCAGATGGAACCCTTTTCCTGCAACTCCTCCAACTGCTTCTTGAGATCCTGCAATTCAGGTGTAGCCATCCTATAAGGAGGAATGGACATCGGTGCTGCTCCTGGAACGAGCTCAATCGAGACGTCTACCTCACGCTCTGGAGGAAAACCTGAAAATTCCTCTGGAAAGACATCCCAGAAACAATCCACCACTGGGGGAAGTCTGACTCTAAATTCCCCTGGTCATCTAGATAGATATTGGAAATCTGGGCTGTAACTTCCCCTAGCCCATGATGCTTAGGTCCAGCTCTACCCGCTTAGACGTACCACAATCCTCTATAAAGGAAAGATCTGCCCTCTGGTGATATGAAACTCACCCTGTGGCGATAGAAATCAACGACTACTTGGAAGGGAACCAACCAATCCATTCTAAGAATGAATTCATAGCCCGTCATCTCTAGGACATAGAGGTCCCATAAGAAATGACACCCCGCAACCTCAAGAGGGCACTCTCTGCACTGACGTACGCTAGATGTACTCATTCCCAACAGCATGTCAGGAGTCAACAATTCAGCAGACTAAAAGATACAGAGCCCAAGGATCTCCACAACCTCAATAAAGATAAATATATGGGAAGCACCAGTATCAAAAAGAGATGAAGATAAAACTGAGGCTAATAAGATCGTACCGTGAACTATAGAAGGGATGAGATCCTGCACCTGATAGGTCTGCTCCACAGCGAAATACTGGCCAGCACCACGACCCTACTCCTCTGGCTAACCGCTCTGAGCTGATCCACTCTATTGTCGCTGATGACATGGTGACTGACCACCACGAACGAGACCCCCACCTCAGCCTGAACGACATGAAGAACTCCAGTTCCCAGACAGGTGGGAAACTGGTGAAGCATCTCCAGAACTCGGGGTCATAGAAGAACCCCTACCACCAGCTGAAGGTGAGAAGATGTGACAGATGCACTGAATATGGCCCATATTGCTGCACGATTGGCACTCCATCGGATCTCTCTGGCACTGAGGCCTAGTATGACCACTCCTACTGCACTGGTATCATACAACCTGGATGCCATAAGACACATCCCGTGAACCCTGATCTCCTCGAGAAGACTCTCTGCGACACTTCCTACTGTCCTTAGAAGGAACACCCGCTCTGGATGACGAACTGCCCTAGCTCACCACTCCATAATACCTCAGATTGTGCTCAGTAATCAGCGCCTGGTTGACGATGGAAGATAAAGAAGTCAACTGGAAGATATTCACCTGGGAACAGATCTCCTAACTGAGACCGTCCTCAAACTTCTTAGCAAGAAACATCTCATCACCTGCTGGAATCGGTGTGAAACACTGCAGCTCAGTGAAATGATACGAGTACTCCATAATAGAAAGAGTACCCTACTGCAGACTCATAAACTCTTGGGCTCGATCGGCCCTCAGCGCCTCCGGATAAAAGTAGTCATAGAAGGTGCGTTGAAACTCGTCCCAAGACATATCCTGCTGACGTCCTAACCATTAGATCACCTCACACCACCTCTTGGCGGTGTCCTAGAGCATATAAGTTTCCAGATTTAGCCTTTTCTCCGGAGGGATCTCTAGGTGCTCAATGATGGTCAGTGTGGCCTCTATCCACGACTCTGTAGCCTGGGGTCCTCCATCCCCTGAAAAAGTAGGAGGATGCTGCGGCCGGAAAACCCGCGTCAACACTGCCATCGACGGGGTAGGAGGCGGCACTCCCTAGAAGTTCTGCATCATCCTCAAGAAGTCCTCCCTGAACTATGCCTCGGTGCCTGTGATGGGTATAACTGTCGGTGCCAAGGCTGGCACAGCAGGAGGATCTGCAGGAGGTCCCTGATCGGCCATATCTCGTGTCTGGTCACCATTTGGAAACTGACATATGACTGGAGGACGTCTCGGAGGCATAGCTCTGAAAGATCAAAAGCACACCTTGGATCATGATTACCAAGGAAAAAAAACACAGGACTGCAAAATGGGAACAGGAAAAGTAACTATCATGTTTTACAAAACACGACTACACGGCGTGCATAAAAACTACACGGCGTGTATTCTTTAGCCATTATAATTAGAGTGTACCCCTGCCCAACAGTTCGTGAAACACCCCAAACTACATGGCGTGTTGTTTCCATACACGACCTGTACTTGAACTGTAAACTCATGCATGAGTCTCCTTACATGGCTAACCCACATGGTTCAAACTAACCTCAGACTACATGGCGTGTTCCCTAGGGACACGGCGTGTACTAGCCACTGTCTCGATATCCTGTGTTGTTAGTTAGATGGTTGTCTACATGGCTGGCCCTTACACGGCGTGTTACGAACAAACCCGACATGTATAGAAGAAGGTGACACCGTCCCGTTTTGTTCATGACACGGCCAGGTACCGGGTCAAGACTACATGGTGTGTTCCTTAAGCAACACAACCTGTCGTAGAGAAGGTCACGCCAACCCGTGTTATTCTTGACACGACTGGATACCTAGACAGAAATACACAGTGTGTTCCTTTGCAAAACGTCATGTTCTACTTGAGCTTCCCCGACCCATGTTGTTAGTGACACAGCTGGGTACAAAGTTTTACACTACATAGTGTGTACATACCGTACATGGCGTGTTCTAGAAATTATTTTCACAACACCGTGTTTCTTCTCACACGGTCAAAGACACGGCCTGAAAACTACACAGTGTGTAACCAGAAAGTACATGCCGTGTATTCTGGGTTTTTCTAGGTAGTAGATCAAAAACTACACAGAGGCCCAGAAACACTGAAAAGAAGGCAAAGAGGTGCTAAATTCCGATCTGTGGGGGCCCATACTCCCCTTGAATAAATTCTTAGAATCCCTTACAGTCATAGACAAGAGGAAACAAGATCATGATCCACCAATTTCCGATTTAAGAGGGCCCATAACACCTAAAGAATCAAAATTTGGCGTTCATTTTAATCAAGGTACAATACAAACAATTCTCTAACAAAGCAGCATAGATTCTATCAAGCATCTATCACAACAGCATGCATAATATACACAAAGTCTATCACAACAGCATGAAATCGCTAATGCACCCTAAATGGCATGGAAAGAATGCATGGCATGTGATTTCTACAAGTGGCTATATGATGCATGAGATGCCATACCCTCATCTCATCGGCTTGCGATAGAAATAGAACCATAATATCAAAACAATAACAATACAAATCATGTGAATCACTCTAGGTGAAATTGTATCAACAGTAAAATCTCAAAACCAGAAAACTGCAATAACGAGGTAGAATGGCTTTTCCCTGTACACGAGTTAGCTGCTCCCAAGCACAACTTATTTCCATGTACCAAATCCATCTTATCCCTAACTAAGTGTCTAAATAGTAATACAGGATAAAATATTTCCTTTGATACCACTTTGTAATGTCCCGGTTCCGGAAGCCACCTAGAGGCGCCCCGTACCCGGTTGGTCACATGGCCTCAAGCGCATTTCCCCAAACACTAGAGGTTTCCGACTAGCAGTGAGTCCCTTGGGTGTAATAGTGGGGAATCTATGCACTCGTATGTAGAGTAAATAGTGGAAATAAATAAACATGCAATAGCGGAAGAATTGAATAACCAACAATAATAATAGTGGAAGACTAAATCAAAAAACTGGAGAAAATATGCATATATGGAATGATTCAAGATACAACTCTAGGAAAGCATCCAAACAAGTCACAATGCTGAAACACCAGAGTACCAAAACAAGTACAAATGAAATGTAAACAGATCCATAGAATCGAAAGCCAAAGCTTGGTCCCATGCTCTCCTGTTCCAAGCAATCAAGTTCTAGAAGTCGAAGGGCGCTTTCCCTTGTCTATACCTGCAACAACATAGTCTTCTTGGGCCCAAAATCGTGGCCCAAATAGGGTGTGAGATAAAATCCCAGTATGAAACCACCCGATGATCTATACCTAATAGTCGGTTAGTATATTTTTGGTAAAAGTAAAATAAGAAGTAAATAGTAACAGCAAGAAGTAAGTAGTAAACAGTAAGTCGTAAAATAGGATGATACATAGCAGCAATCAATCCACAACCAATCAACAGTAGTGTAAAAATAGCTAATAAGACAAAAACCCTCTGGTAAGTACTCGCAGCCATCCCCTATGGTCATATCCAAGAAGTACCACAACCCTCCGGGCAGTGCACTAAGCCTAACCCCTCTGGCTTGGTCATACGAATTATGAGACTCTCTGGGGAAGCTCACTTGGTCAATTCCCCTTATAGTCTAGGGTAGTCAGGGACTCTTTGAGGAAGATCACGCGGTCTAACCCTATTAGTCCCAAGGTCTAGAGAATCTATGAGGAAGGTATCCCGGTCATTTCCTCTTATAGACTCAAGTATACCACAAACTCTCTAAGGAAGCTCACTCGGTCAATTCCTCCTCTAGCCTGGGAAGGTTCTTAAAGAGATTCAAACAAGGTAATAATCTTTGAGGAGGCTCAATTGGTCTACCCTCACGTAGTCTATAATTCCCAAGACTCTCTGGGAGCTCTCTCGGTCCATCCATCGTAGTCTATAATTTCTAAGACACTCTGGGAATCTCACTCGGTCTATCCATTATAGTCTATAGCACCAGGTTCTCTCAGCCCTGTTCCAGTCAGTGCATAATAATGTGATAAGTCCAAAGTACACCTATAGAGATACTTGGATAACCAAAGTACACATATAGAGCTACTTAGGAAAATAGTCTACAAGGCAACAAGCATGTCATGAATTTCACTTCAACCTATAACTGCATGGAATGGAAACAGGTGTAGTAGCCAAAGGCAAACGAGACCCAAAGATCGTAAACAGAAAAAAGCAATTGAAATTACATCCAAGAACAACAAAATATCCTCTAACATGGTCAATTTACCTCTACACATGCATACAATCATGGTAAGAAATCAACAAGGGAATAAGGTAAACACGTAATGCCCTGTTCACGGGTATCGGTGGAAATTCACACATAAAACTCAGAGACATTGAAAGGTAAGGCACAAGACACCTACCTCAATCCTATGTGATTGAATTAATAAATCCACGACAGCTGATTATCCCTAGAACATCATAGATGTGAGAAAATGTACCAAACGTTCAACCTTAGATAACTTGAGAAGGATGGAGAATTGGAAAACATGGCTCAAGAAGAATGGAGAACTCACCGCTGCGCTTCCAACGCAATCGACAGAGCTCGAATTGGAGAACAGATGGAGATACGGTGGCTCATCGAAGATTCATGGATTCATGGTGCTCTCGGATGCACAGGACCTTGAAGAAGATGTAAATCATGATTAGGCGCGACCCTGGTCCGTTTAGTGAAAAAAAAGAAAGTACATGATGTGTACATTTAGAGTACACGACATGTAGTGGGTTTTTCTATACTCCGCCAAAATCAGCCTCCACGTCACCCCTACACACCGTGTGTGTGGCCCGGACACAGCCATCACATGGCTTCGAGCGGGAAAATAGTACATGGTGTGTACTTTAAAAATTTCCAAAAACTTCATTTTTTCTCAAAAACTCCAAAAAAAGGAAAACATACCTGAAACTAAGATCCAGGTTCTTACAATAATTACCTCACTTTAAATATTTTTATTATCATTTGTTTTATTTATTTATTAACTACATAATCCATGCATTGGTGTTTCTTAGGAATTTAATGTAATTAATTCTTCATTATAAATTAATGAAAATTTATTATTATAAAATATACCATTTATATTTTAAAATTATATTTATAACCGAAACTATGTAGTTTTTCCAATCACTAAAGGTTTATAGAAATTAAAAGGAATGAAGGTTAATTTTATTGTACTTTTATATTTTTAACTAATTCTATAGAGCTATTTCTTAGGATATTGTCCCAAGAACACATAAATTTAAATACTATGGTAACAGGGGTCTAAAAATATCTTTATGAATGGTTTTGGAAGTGTTTCGATTCATTTTCACACCCTATATTCTATATTTAACCACCAATTAAACCTATTTCCACCTTAATCAATATAATTAATTTTAATTGTTTTCACTAACATTTTTGGTAAAACAAATTTGGGACCTTATTTGATATTAATAATTATTATTATTAAAAATATATAATCTATTTATAGAAATTCATTTCAATAAATTTTCTACAATTAATTTGAAATTAATCATAGACATGAGATAAGAAAGAAGGGTTTAAAAGTGAAAATATTCAAAACTCCACAAAGTTTTTATAAGGAATATCAACATAAATTTGATTCAAATAAAATAAATTGGATTAATATATTTATAATTTTATTATTTTTAATTTAAAATAAATTGAAAATATAATTTATCATTATAAATTATTTATATGAATAGTCAGTTTTCAATAGAAATTTAGTATTTTTCACTATTCATCAAAAAATTATACTTCAATGAAAATAAAAAATATTCATCCAAAGATAATTTTTACATCTATGTTTCAAATAAGAGGCTCTTTTTTTAAATAAAATCTATAAATGTTTGAATAATTTATTATTTAAACTAGTCTTCCATTAAAAGGTGACAAAACCACCTTTTAGAAAAATATAGCTTTTTATGCTTAAATTAGGCTTGTTATTATTTTATTCCAACAAAAATAATTAGATGAATTTGAAGATAATTATTTAATATATAACATATAAATTTTATTAATATCATTCACTAATAGTAATTAATTTAATTTAATAAGATACAACAACTTTATGGGTATGAAAATAGTTTTTTCAGAAAAACACATCATTTACATTCAATTAGTTTTTATTATAATTTAAAATTATTTAGTAACCAATGAAATAATTATACAAATATATATAAACCATATTTTCATAGTTTATATAATCTCATTCTTTCATTCCATTACAATGTCTAGGTGATAAGTATCATTTTAAATAATAATGTTAATTGTATATTTTTGTCCAGTAAGACACGGCCTTATGTGTTCACAAGTTATCGAAGAAACTCAATGTTATGTGAAATCAAATATAAACTTGGGATTTCATATAATTTTAGATAAACTATACATTTCATGTAATTCAATATTTCAAATAATTTAAATTATTTTAAAACAATATATTTCATAATATCTTGTGATGTTATATCCTACCCCCCCCCCCTTAAAATGACATTCTCACCAAAAATTCTTTTTGGTTGTCAATGGATTATCCTTTTTAGAATTCATTTATTGAAACTAACATCATACAAATGAAATAAAGTGAAAACCCCATCAAAATGGAAAGTAATAAACATAGAAGTTAACTGAAGTTACACGTTACTAGGTTTCCATATAGGAGAGAATTTCTATCTAGTGAAGATATGGGCATGGGAGAAAAATGTCAATCCCAAATGAGGATTTAGAGTTGTCAAAAACCAACCCAGGTCGACCCTAAACTGGTCACCCAAGAATATCCATGGAAACGCCAAAGAGGTGTTATGATCCTCTGGGGATGGAGACAAGGACCAAGGGAATCATAAGAGTCAATAAGAACAGTTTCTAAAAATGAAATTAAAAAATTAGTAACATCAATAATCAGTAAAATAATACTAAGTATGATTTTTAGAATTTACATTAGTTATAAATACAATGATAAAAAAATTTAAATGAACAACAATCTATACCAGAAAAACCAAACTGAACCTCACACCAAAGAAAACTCCATGTAAACTGGAGGTTAACTCTTCAATCCACAACAAACTATCACCCAAGGTGATTGAACATGCGGAAAACCTGCAGTAGGAACTAAAAAAATAAAGCACTATATGTGTGAGTATTAAAACTCTGTAGGTAGTATCGAATAATTCTATCCCCAAATAACATTATTTAAATAAAGAATCATTGTTTAACATGGTTTAAATACAATGTATAAATATAGTATTTTTTCACGTAGCATTTAAAAAAATCATAATCCGTTGCCCTCATTATTGCAAACAACAATCAAGGGGAGATGGGAAAAGTGAACCAAAAAGTAAGTGCCCATTTTTCCTACGGGAGAAAAAAGGGAAATACTTTCACTTTCAAAACATCCTCTTTGAAGCCTTTTTAACAAATCCACACATTCACAATCTATAGGAAAACCCAATAACCAAACTTAAGGATCATGATCCCACACAAATAGGTCAATAACACAAACCACACTAGTATCGAATGAACATAAGAAATCATAAGAACACTTAGGATAACCTAAAAATACTATATATGTGACTCATACTAAAGGAATTCCCTACTTGATGACATCATAAAAACAAAATTCTCTATCATCACCCGACCTAGTCTAACTGAGTGGCCCAATCCCATAGAAATAGTAACAAAATACCACTCTCCTATGATCTACTACCCAGTGCATAATATAAACTAGTGCAAAAAATTTTCTTACTAATCCCTTTTTCTATACTAGGTTCCCATGAAATGTTTACAAACGGATGGGCCAAACAAGACAAACAACAATCTACACATACCACAAATTTCACATACCAATACCAAATATTTCAAAGATAAATATTTTTCTTTGATAAAATAAACAAATTTTCATTTTACTCACACAAATACCCCTTTTAATGCCTTTATCATCAATTTCAAACTACAAAAAATTACTTTTTTTAAAACACAAGATTAACAAAACATTTATCAACCAATTTCATGGGATAAACATTTTTTATATGTCCACTCATAATCCAATATAAATTTCAAAACATGGCATTCATGAATTAAAATTTTAAAATTTATATTAAGAAGTTCACATCAAGTAAAACATGTCAGTATTTCTTTTTCCACTCAAAAACCTATTCAAAATTCATCTACATCATAAGTGTCATTAAAAACAAGGTTCATTCCTCTCAAAACAAATCATAAAATCACTTTCCTAAATCATTACACCAAAGCACTCACATAAAATATATCCAATATCATGCGAAATTAATTCAGAAACCTATTTTGGAAACACCAATCACCTACTTGGATATCACACTATCATTTATTAAATTACTCCATGAATTTAAGAATAAAAAACTTCTTAGAAATACCAACCAAAAATTTTTAGATGCACTTGGTTAGAAAAATCCTTCAAATCTTCATCACAAATTCAATGCGATTAAGAAAAACACATTATTTTTCAAAGAAAAATCATTTTAAGCATGAAAAATCTATATTTAATAATTATGGGAGGTGTGAAGAAAAATTAATCAATGAAATATTATCTTTAAACTATAGGTTTAAGAGGATCCTACCTCAAATGATGAGAAAATTCCCTAAACTAGTGTGAAATATCAATCGCCCCTCAACCACACCTTCGAGAGTTGATAAAGAAAACCAAAAATGATGTTTGAACATAAAAACTCAAAACTGAACCCCAAAACAAAATACCTACCCACTGAAAACCAAAAACATCAATGAAAAATCTTAAATTCAAGGGGATACTCACAGAATGGGGAAGAAGGGTGGTCGATTGAACATGGATGAAGGAAAGCCGTTGGAGGGGAGTGCAATCAGAGGTGGACAGCGGATGAAATATTTCTAGAGAGGGGGGCATAGGGGAGGGTTTCATAGGATGGAGGATGGAGGAACTGGAGAAGGGTGTAGTGTAAGATGGGTAACATTCACGCTATAAAAGGGTGGTGCCAGAGAGCCACACCGGTAGGAAGAGGAGGCCCTCAATGAGGGAGGGTTGGCTGAGGATGTGCATACATAGAGGGGGTTACGCCGAGTAGGGAAAGGGGAGGGAGGGTTAGTGTGGGAGAGAAGGGGTGTGGGAGATTGTAACCATAAAAAAATTATAACCTAATAATAAAAAATATAAATATAATAATAATCAAAATAATAATAATAATAATCATCGTCATGATAATTATAATATTTATAATAACAATAAAAAAATATTCATACCAGTAACATGAATATTATTATCATTATTAAACAATATTTTATTTTATTTTTCAACCCTTTTTATTCATTTTTATTTATTTTAAAACATCGGAAACTGCACGGTTACCGCACACGACATAAGTGACCCTGGAAATATTGTGGAACAACTTCTGCCCATCCCGGAAGCAGTCAATTGGGTACCTAGTCTGACCGTATGGTTTTGGATAACCATGTGATGCTCTCAAACTGGCCTAAAACCCACCACAAATTCACAATAATAATAATAATAATTAATATTTTTGATAATAATAATAGTAATATTACCAATAATAATATTATTATCATCATTATTATTAAAAGAATACTTTTCATTTTATTTTTCCTTTTCTTATTTTATTTTAACAATTATTTATCTTCATTTTATTATTAATTTATTTTTTTTAATTTATTTTGAAAACCGGGTAGGTCGTACGGTGACTAAGGATTAGTCGCATGTTCTCCAAACTAAGCTCTTCCCATTTTCTGGATTCTACCAAACCCAAAACACCCATCATTAAATAAAAAATCACAAATTCAAACTATGACTCAACCCAAACCCCAATAAAATTATCCAATTTCATGAAAATAATAAAATAATGTAATTAAAAAGTTTGAGGTGTGAAAATTTTCCCCACTATAGAGCTTTCTTCCCTTAAATAGACATAAAAATGTTTCATCCAAAAATAGAAACTGGTACTCCTTCATGGTTTAAGGATATCCCCAAAGATTGAAAAATAAGAATATTCAATAAGGCTATCTATGAAGAAAGATACCTACAACCTAAATTGAGGAGATCCAGAATGGAATCCCCAGTGTGCGTCACCCGCCCCTATATGTTAATACACCTCTTATTGATCGATCATAGGAAAGTAACTCTCATGATACAATCCAACATATTAGATAAAAACTTTGTGGATGTTACCAAATTAAAAGCAGAACACTTTCTTGAAAAGGGTAGACAAAATCAATCCACATCCCAACTATAACCAAAACTACCAAGATCACTTTCACAATTTAGCTTCAATTGAACTATTGGGATTTCCCCAAACCCAAAATTTACTCAATATAGGAGCTTAATATTGGATAGTTTTGAATAAGACAACCCACCGCCAAAGCAGACACCATGAACAAATCATAAGTGCTAACATGGGGAGGCCTAAATAGACTCACAATCATAAGAATCAACATTACAACTAAAGTGAAACCAAAAGTCCAACATGGGGAGGCCCAAATGTACTCCCCAGTATTAGGAACAATCTAACACCCCAAATAGAACCGGGATCCCACAATGGTGTGGGAGAATGGACTCCCCACCATAATGATTAGGCAAACACTGGATTACATTAAAGGCAACCCAATGAGGACCATTGTGGGTCTTCCCACCATAATGTAACATCCAAGGTAAATAAATAATACGAAATTTTCATATTTATTAATATTTGTAAATTAATTATTAATTTTACTTTAAATTGGATTCCATGTTCAATGGCTTACCTAATATGCAACAACATGTCTCTTTGATATCTTACGTTTCACAATAATAATATAATATTATTATTTTATATGATAGTTAACACCTAACCATTGTTCTAGAATAAATGAATAGAACAAACTAAAATATGATGTTACATTTTTGTTAAATGTGTTTACTTTTATCCAATAAATGTTAGTGGCATAAAATTTGAATGAATCTAATTTTAAGCATAATACTCAAAATGGTCGATTTACAGCCTTTTAATGGAGAACCTTCTTTAAATATTGTTTTGGTCACCTTTATACATTAAATTTGTCAAAATAAATTTTTTCTTTAGAATAGAGACATGAAAATTTTATTTGGGTAAATTTTTTTTATTTTTCTAATAAAATTCATTTTTTATCAATAGTGAAAAATACTATATTTTAATTCAAAAATGCATTTTAATCTAATTTATTTGTATGATTGGATTTTTTTGTTTTAAATTTTAATAAGAATATATTTTTAGAATTTAATCCTATATTCTTCATTGTAATTAATTTCACTTTGAAATTGGGAATAAACAAGTATCAATTTTTTGATAGTTATTGTTTCTTAAATACGTGTTATTTGTATTGATAATGGAAATTAATTTTAAATTAATTAATTTTACTTCTAGGTATTGAATTTGGAAAAATATACATCATTTTTAATTTAGAATATCATATTTATCTTAGGCATAATTTTTAGTGTTTTTCTGAAAAACATCAATTTTTGATGAATAGTGAAACCACTAAGTAGTAGTTAAAAACTGACATTTTCATTTAAATTAAATTTTACCACTTCTGTTGATTGAATTTTGAAAATCTGACATACATGGTTGTTATTAATATGTTAAACATGGTTTAATAAGAAAAAAATAATTTTTGGTGAATAGTATCTTTTGACTTTTATTTAACGCGGTTAAAGGTAAATAGGCCAATTCAAGGTAAAAATAATATTATAATAATTCAATGTTACCTTAACACTTGTTCTAACATTATTGGATTAGTAATGAATGACCTTTGGAATCCTTGGGTTGACTTTGGGACGCCCTGAGCCACTTATGAATGATAATGACACATTATTTTAATTAACTTAAAGTAAATGTAAAAATGACGTACATAAATATCTCATTGTAAATAAATTTTTACATGGTGTTATATAGTCTTTAATTTAGACTATAAATATTTATTGTAAAGACAAAATGATTTCCTACATCATGGTATTGGTTTTATAATGTTTATACATCGAATAAATTAAATTATTTATGACATAATAATGATGCAGTGTTTACCTCAGTAATAAATGATTTATTTAAATAAGATTATAAATATTAAAATGTCATCCAAAACCTATCCAATTATTCTTGGATGGATTTATTTCTACCAATAGTCATCTAATATTTTACCTTAATATTTTATGGACCTTTATAAACCTAATATCATTATATAATAAAATAATATTATCAAACTTTTCTAAAGAGCCCCTCCTCCCCCTTATAAAAATCCCTCACTTCCAACCAATTACTCACACCTATTGATCTTATTGTATTGTCCAAAATACTCTCAATTAATCTCCCTACATCCCTCTCCTCCTCCTATAAGCCTTAACTTAGGCAGAAGGCATGTCAAGAAACACTTTTGGATCACACCAAAGAGAGTTAGCCAAATTAAAGGTAACAATTTCTCTTAAATTCTTTTGTTTTATTTTGTTTTATTTTACTTCCACAACACCTAAACTATTTTTATTACTTTAATTTATAACACTACCAGTATATTAATTATACCAGGATGTTTTTATGATATGTATTAAAACTACACTTACACACATCTCCATCTAATGGGTAAAGAACATACTGTTTCTGTGGGTGGAAAACTAACACCTCACGAAACGATGATTGTTCAATTACCTCCTACCACCTCTTATGGTGGCCATTATGATGGAACTGTATTTATATATGATATATATTATGTTTATGTTTTCTTTATTTTTTTAATTTTTAATATATATCATACCTTTATGGTTTCCATTATGAGTAAATGCGATAATTTCATTTGAGTAAGTGCGGACTACTATCCCTAAAAGTGATATGACTCGTTCAAACCATATGTGGGACATATAAAAGATTGATTTATTTAAATTATATATGATATTATACAGGAATTATAATATAACTATGTATCATTATGTTTTTATTCAATTAAAATATGAAATATAAATGAAAGTAGCATTCATGCGTACGTATGGATTACCGTCTCTATGAACGCTGCATTTAATTTCTTATCTCCAAATGTTATGTACTATTATAAATAAATATATATATAGGACATATATGATATATAAGATATCTAAATCATGAATATCATTCTATAGATAGTGGAATCTTGACCACATGGAGAATTTGTAATTATAAGGTGTTCATTCTTTTACTCAAGTACCAAATATCAACAAAATGACCATTATTTACTTAAATGAATAAATATTGTTTATAACGTGGTAATTAGTAATATAAAAGGAATAATAAACATGAAACAAGGGTTAATAATCAAGTACAAATTAACTCATGTTTATTATTCAGGAAGAACAAGGAACAAACAAGTCATTTCGGACACGAAGTAAGGTATTTCTTATCACACTTTCAATTCTGTGAGATTTCCATTGTTCACCACTTATTTTTTGCTTGTGGTGTATTATGTACTTCCATTTGATATATATTACCATTATTGTCTTTATATAAATGGTATTATGTGATTCATTTGGTGTTTATTTTAATTTTGGTCATACGACTCGATTGACTACAACGAGGAAAGGTGTTTTCATCTCACTTTTATTCCCATGAGATTCATGCAGTATTTGCCATTATTTCCTTTTTTTGGTGTATGTACTGATCATGATTTATAATATTTTTGTAATATACTTTTATTTATGGATATATACATTTTCATTTAATTATCTTTCTTTCATTTGGTTTATGTTTCCTAAGTTACCAAATAGATAAGGGATCTTTTTAACCCAATTTTCATTCCTTGGGTAAATATTCAGATTCATAATTATGTCATGCTATGATTATGTGTGGAATAACTGTTTGTTTATTTATGTTGTAATTTCCACTCCCCTTTGTGTGGATGTACATTGGATACATATAATCACTCCATTGATAAATTCTCAAGTCATCGATATGAACTTGATAAGAGTAATTATAACTTTATTTCTATTCATTGAGATAAACGTCAAAGTCATTGGTTTTGTCTTGAAAAGAACATGTGTGAATATCATATGATTGATTCACACAGAATATCAAATCATGTTGATTGTATTTATATTTTTCACACATTATTATGTTATTTATTTATCCTTATTCTAATGATACCGTCTTTATAAGATATTTCATCTCAATTTACATTTCATTGAGACTCCAATGTTGTTATTCACCAACTCACTCTCATATGGTGTATATAATATTCTTTGGCATGTTATATCATGAATACCTTTATTCTCATTATTTTATAAATTTCTGATTAAATGTTATTCCTCAATTATTTTTATTCAAGTGTCTCTCATTTTTTTAAAAACGTTTTCACTAAAATATCATTTTAAATGTTTTAAAGATTTATTCTTCTAAACCTTTATCATTAATGAAAATGTTTTAATAAAATTTTTGTAAGGATTTATTTATAGGGACATTTATTTTTTCAATTGAAAATTTATTTAGAAGCTTCAATGTGGTATGGGACACTTTGATTCGAAAATCTCTTTAGTAATTGTTTAAAATGGTTTTGAAAATGGTTTGATAGAGCATTGTTTATTTCAATATCCTAATTTGATATAATGTGATTGGAATGTGGAAATGTTATCTTCCCTATATGGTTTTGTTATGTTTTATGATTATGGTTATCAGGAATTGTTTATATATACGGGTGGTTTCGTGATAAACATAGGGAGGGTCAGCCTGAGATAGCTCTCCAATGTATTGGGTAACATTACAGAGGGAAATGTTAATGTTTCTCCAAAGAGATTTAGGGGATATACTATGATGTGTATTCCAAATATGACTCCCTATGTAGCTGTTATATATAAAATTTAAGTATGTTATGAATTCTATAAGTTACCTTTATGATTTATGATTTGTGTGTATTATTCATAAATAATAAGATTTCATGAGGTATGTTATGATTGAAAATAATCATTTCATTGATTTGTATTTATTGATGGGTTAATGTTTTCCTTCCTTATTTTTGAACCTTTACTGAGCCTTTAATGCTCATCCCATGTTTTTGAAATGATTTCTATAGGACTTAAAGATGAATAGGGTCAAAGATGAGATCAAGGAAAAGTCATGTTGTCTAAAACCCAGTACTAGACATGTCTCTTTTTTAAAAGTTTTTATTTTATGAATAATAGATACTGGGTAGTAGTGTCTACATGTAATATTCATGTTGTTATGTAATATTTATGACATAATTCTCTAAAACACTAAACCTTAAATTATCCTCAATGTGAGTTATTAATTTAATTCATGATTATGCAATGTTTAAGGCTGGGTCATTACCGTTGGTATCAGAGGTCGGTTTAGACAACTTTAGAGGTTAGGGTGTTCTCTATTGATAAGTTAAATATCCATAATGGTTAGGATTTTTGAAATTGTCATAGATATTTTAGATAAAGTGAATGAGTTTTTGATAACATGAATAAGTATACCATAATATTTTCCCTCATCATAAGATATTATATGATGGTTTTATTGATATACTCACACATACATTTTTGGTTTTTGTAAATGGATGGATCTAGAAAGAATCAAAGTAACAATGGATGTGACGAAAAATGTGATGAATTTCTGAATGAGAAACTAAATGAAATGGTATATGCAAGGAGGAATGTTGTGTTTATTCTCAACCAACTATCTGGAGTCATGATTGACCACCTAAACCTTGGTGACTTTCATAAGGAATCGTATATGTGAGAATCAAATCCCTACAGAAGTTCAAGTAATAATCATAAATGTAAGAATGTTCAAAAACGTATGTGTCAAGGTTGTGTAAAGGAACTATTAGGAAAATGTTTCAAAATGATGGGAAGATGCTATATATGTGGAAGTGATTGTCATGAATCATGAACCTACCATGGAAAAAGTAAGCATCTATTAACTCTAGGAAAGGGAAAGAAGTTATTTCTGAGGGATCAATTGAATGTTTCCAATGTGGTGTGCATCGTCATTATACAAACAGATGTCTTACGAAGAATATTTGGTAATGGGATCACTTGTATCAAAAAAAATATGATTAACAATACCTAATTCCATTCCGATTGAGGTTGAAGAAACTGACAATGACCAATCAATGGTATAAATTATTTCTTAACTGATGTTTAGACATTTTTGAAATCTAAGGATATCATTCATGATTTTGATTGTAGTTATTAATTATTTCAGAATAAGTTAGAAAGGGATGATAAATGGATCCTGATGAATGTTGAATGAGTAACAAGTCAACATATAAGGGATTCAAGAGTTATGGTAGATTTTAGGATGGTAAAATGCATAAAAGTATTAAAGGCTCTTTTGAAGATGGGATTACATTAGAAGACTTTTTATAGTATGTGTAACCTTGAAGTTTGATATATGAAAATTTTATTCAAGGAATAATTATCTTTTCTTTTGTAGATATAATTATAAAGAACCATTTGGGTTTATATGATCCTTGAATTTGAAGCAATTACAGGTTAATACATTTTGGGATACAAAATGAATGTTATTATATAACCATTAAAATATATTGTGGTTATTTCTGATGAATATATATCTTTTTGGGAATGTTATAAAATTATATAGTTTTTGAAAAAGGACAACACGCAGACCGCGTGACAACCCATCATGCCAGACAAAGCTGCAGGAATCGAACCCACAACCAAAGTGAGTCTGGGATTTATCGCCTACAACTGGACTACGTGGAGTCCCTGGTTAGTATAACTAATTCTATTTAGTTAGATGATTTTATGAATCAAGAATAATTTTATTTTGGGAACTTATGTTTTATCAATTGGATATACATTGTATAGGAAAATAATTTGGTGATTAAGTGATAAATGTTTTTTTGGAAGATGTTCTCTCTTTTTAGGAAACAATATATGCCTAAGGAAGAAAGAATACTATGGGATTTCAATTGTGGAATAATGGTTGAAATTTTTTGTTTCAAAGAATCTATGTTTTTATAGTGGACATATGACGATTTGGCTTATTTATTAAATTGATGAACCTATCATGGAGAATATTTGATTAGGTTAATTACATTCCAATAAGATACTTTATGAGTAACTGATGTTATTTGGATATAAATGTTAAGATTTATCTTGGAAGACTATGTAATTAAATCCTTGTGAGATTTGGTTTTCAATCTTATCTTGGATTAATTTTGAAGAATTATATGGACTGTTGTTTATTGAATGGTCTATTTTGAACTTTCAGTTTTGTTTGTCAAATTTTGGAGTAGTTTTTCTTTTTGTAAAAGTTTATCCTTTTTGGGGATTATTTAATCTTGTACTAAACGTTTTGGATTTGGATGATGTCTAAAGATAAGGGAGATATATAGTTAATATTTTTCGGATATGTGATACTCTATAAGTTTATTCTAGTGCTTTTAATGTGACAAAATCAGTTTGAATACACATCATTTGGAGAAAAGATGAGTTTGTGTTATAAATTTAGTAAAGGATGAAACTCTATATGAAATGTAAGTATGTTTCAATATATTTTCAGTTAATCTAATAATTAAATTCCTCAAATTTATTAAAAGTAACTTAGAACAAAAACATGGTCTGCTATCTTTTCCTACTGGGGAATCAAGGACCATTGAACCCATTACATGTTTGTGATTTTCTGGTGGTTAACTTTTTCTTAATCATGTTTTCTATCACTCTCCATCAGAACATGACGATTTGTTCTCTCTTCCATATCAATGATTTCCTACATGGAATCCTAATATGGGTTATCTGAGGTGACCTTTGTACATCTCATCCATTATTTTAATGAGATAGTTTTATTGACTCTATTTCCGATGAGGAACTTTTAATGATGTTTCTGAACCCAATTTTAAAATTGCGACACAATTCCCAAAATGGGGGAAGGATGTAACATCCTAGGTAAATAAAGAATATGAAATTTTCATATTTATTAATATTTGTAAAATAATTATTAATTTTACTTTAAATGGGATGATATGTTCGATGGCTTACCTGATACGGAACAACAGGTTTCTTTGAAATCTTACATTGCACAATAATAATATAATATTATTATTTTAAATGGTAGTTAACACCTAGTTGTTTTATTGGTAAGAATAAATATAACTAACAAAAACATGATTATACATGTTTGTTAAGTGTTTTTACTTTTATCCAATAAATGTTAGTGGCTTAAAATGTGAATGAATCTAATTTTAATCATAAACACTCTAAAAGGTCGATTTACCACCTTTTAATGGAGATCCCTCCTTAAATATTGTTTTTTTCACTTTTATATGTTCCATTTGACAAAATAAAATTCTTATTTAGAATTGTGACATCAAATTTTACTTTGGGTAAATTTTTGGTATTTTTCTAATAAAAATCATTTTTTATGAATATTAAAAAATACTGTATTTTAATTCAAAAGTTCCTTTTAATATAATTTATTTATATGTTAAGATTATATTTTTATTTGGTTTTAGTGTTTAATAAGAATATGTTTTTATTATTTAGTCCAATTTTTGTCATTGGAATTAATTTGACATTGAAATTGGGCATAAATAAGTATCAATCTTTTGATAGTTATTGCTTCTTAAAAACATGCTATTTGTTTTGATAATGGGAAATAATTTTAAATTAATCAATGCAAATTCAATGTTTTGAATTTTGTTTAATAGACATCATTTTTGAATTCTGAATATCAAATATAGCTTAGGCTGAATTTTTGGTGTTTTTCTAAAAAAACTTCAATTTTTGATGAATAGTGAAACCACTAAGTAGTAGTTAAAAACTGACATTTCCATTTAAATGAAAATTTACCAATTCTGTAGATTGAATTTAGAAAACCCAACATACATAGTTGTTATTAATAAATAAAATGTGGTTCAATAAGATGAAAATAATATTTGGGGAATAGTAACTTTTGACTTTTATTTACTACGGTTAAAGGTAAATAGGGTAATTCAAGAAAAAAAGAATATTATAATAATTCAAAATTGTATGAAACTTGACATTATTTTTAGGAATGTTTTTCCTTTTCTGGTCGTTTTTTGGAAAAATAGGAGAATCTATAAATTATCAAAGTACAAGCCATGTACTTTTTGAGTACTCGACGTGTACTTCGATGTCGCTCGACGTCGTGTGTTGGTCGTGTCATGGCTGTAACGACCCAAAGTTTCATTAATGGAAAATCCCTCTTGATCAAGTTAAATGTTTCTTTATGAAAAATGTTTTTATAAGATGTCAACTTCTTTAGTTTTACGTTAAGATTTGTGACCGTTACTTTTTAGCCGTTGAGGAGTGATCATCTGAGTAGTATAAATATAAGGCTTTAACGAACCCATTTCTACTCAGACAAAGGAAGCGATGGCCTCATCCAGTAGAATTTCCCCTTACGAAGCCCATTTGTCAGAACTCGGAAAAGAGGTGGCGTCTTTGGGCTTTTCCCTTGACCAAGCCCAAGCTGAGCTTCATCAAGTTAAGCTCGAACGTGATCGTCTACGGGAAAAGTGGAAGTTGATTGAAATTACCACTCGAGCGATGTTATCCGAGCCGCCCCAAGAGTCTGTCACCATCGCGCACCTTACCCTTAGGTATTATGTGGCTATTTTAAGGGGTTATGTAACAAATAAGTAGCACCATGTTCATGTACATTATTTTTGTATATAATAATGAATATAATTTCTAGTCATTTTTGATACATTGTAATTTGTTTTTAAAGTACAAATGGTGTTTTTAGTTATTATTTAATTAAGAATTATATTTTATTAAATTAAAGGATTTTTTAATTAAATAATATTTTAATAAAATATTATTATTAATATTAAATTAGTTTTTTATTAAGTATAAATGATCTTATAATTTTAGGAATGCAATTAAAATTTTTATTAAGGTTTGAAAGCCAATTCTGTCAAAACCCGTGAATTTTTTTATAAATGTCGGTTTTATTTTAAAAGTGAAAATTCACATATTTATAAAATTATTTAGATAAAATAAATATTATTTTTGGAATCAGGACGTCGAAATTATACAACGATGAATTTTTTATAATTTTTTGAGACAGTCAAATGTTTGGGTAAAAATTAAATACCATTTAAATATATAATGTGTTTTATGACATCATAATGACCCAATGGTGATGTAATAAAATAACATAATCCTTATGTTCGGCCAATATGTGTTTTATCATTAAAATAATGAGGTTTTGGGTTTGTTTGACTAACTTTTCAAAGCATTAATGGATCCCTCAAGACTTATTCAACACTTTGCCGTTTTAAATTAATTTCCATGGGAGTGTGACTCACCTCCACATAATCAAACCTTATTTTTTAATAAGTTCGGACCTTGTCCTTGTAAAATATTGTTTTCCTCTTTCCTTTTCCAGAAACCATGGGAAAATACCATGGGATGGTTTGTGGTTTGGATTATTTTAATATAAGGGGTCCCAAACCTAAATAATAAAGAATTCTCTCACCTTTCCTATATAAACCCACCCAAGCTCCAACTTCCTCAACACTAAAATCCCTTGGAGTTCTTCCAACCTCTGCCCTACTCTCTCTAGAATCCTCCCAAGGTTCCCCAAGCTCCCAAGAAGCCTCTCACAAGCCTCTCTCTAGCCTTTGGAAACACACTTCCAAGTAAGGGTTTTTTATCTTCCTTTCTCATTTTTGTCAATTTTCTTTAAGTTGTATTGCCCTTTTAATTTCATTTATGAATGTTGGGGTATGGTTTCGCACCTCTCTCATACTTCCCTCTTATTGTTTGAATGATGGGAGACCCCTTTCTCTCTCATTAAAAGCCTCCCATGTACACCCGTTACTATGCTGAAATTCCGAAAGAAACCTTTTTCTCATCTTTTATATTCAAGAAATACTTTTGTATCATGAATATAAATTCCTTTTCAATTGTTGGGACATGTATCTATATGACCTCCTTACTATCCATTACATGTAAATATGATGAGGAACCCCTTTCTCTCTCATCAACCTTTTTTATGAATTCTTATGTCACGCCGTTACGCTGTCGAAATCACACCGATTTTCTAAGCCAATATCATTGTGTAGTAAATACCATGCCCATTTCTCCATCAAGGGTATTCACCTTTATTCACATTTACTTATTTATTATAATGTTTCATGTATGAATTCCATATTCCTTTATCATGTAATAAATGATTATGTTTTATGAATCCATGTTTTATGATCCATGTGGCACACTTATGCATGAAATGAAATGTTTAAGAAGTGTGCGCCCTTTATAGAGCTCCAATGCATTGGGTAAAGTATAATATCATGATATGTCATGTGCAATGAGTGTCGAATCATGCTAATTCAAGTGCAACGAGGGTTTACTCATGCTTTAAGTGCAATGAGGGTTTACTCATGCTCCATGTGCAATGAGCCTTAGCGCATGCTAATTCAATGTTAAGTGTGGTTGCCACATTTCCATGTTATGGTTATCATGCTTTATCATGCCTTTATGTTAAGGTTACTCTAATGCTCTATTTATGTTCCTATTTCCTAACATGTATTATACTCCTCATGTTATTCATTGTGTACTCCCTTACTGGGCTTTATAGCTCACCCTTTTCTTATGCATGTCCGCAGGTTATCCCATTAAATGCTAAGTACGAAGGAATGTAGTGGTCATGTAAAGGAAGTTTTCAATAAGGATGTTGTATTTAAAGTTTAAAGTTTTTATGTAATGATCCTAAGCCCCAAAGACACTAAACCTCTCGATCTTCTTTGTTGTATCAATTGAAGTTTTATGTAATAAAGCATGCTTAAGTTGTATTAAAAAGCAGGGTTGTCATAGTTGGTATCAGAGGATAGGTTTAGTTATTTTTGGGATTAGGAAACCCTAGTAAAGCCTTAGATACAAGACTAAGTATAATAAAAACATCCCTAAGTTTTGGTAAATACTATGTAAGTGGTTTATCAAACAAATACATCCCTGTCTGGATACGAGTAGGTAGAGGCGGCTCTGGCACAGATGTATCCTAGGGGTAAAACCCGAAAACACCGCTTTGATCTAGACTCGAATGGGAACTGGTGCATGACAACGGGCCTTGCTACACTCTTGGTTACGACACTCCCGGGGGATATGTTTTGATAAATTCACAATCTTAGTATGAACCCTTATTAAGGGAAAAATTCCCCTAAGAATATATGTTAGAAGGAAGATAATGAAAAGCCTAGATTGAATCCTATAGACTCCTGAGTTAAAGAGATTAAAGTTTATTTATAAGTCATCAACTTTTGTCTTTGGATTACCCTTTATGTGTTACCCATAACTTTCCTTTTATTCCAGCCAATGGCCGGTAATAGGAGAACTCGGGCTAACAACCGTTGTGAAGATCAGTGTGATGATTGTACTTATGAGATGCCCAATACAATGGGAGCGGGAATCGTGAACTTTGTCATGCTTCTCTCTTAGCTAACTCAAGTTTTGAATAGAAACACTGGTCAAGAGGAACGTTCAACCCCCCCCCCCCCCTAAGAAAGAACAAGTCGCTATTGAAAGCTTCATGAGACAAAGGCCTCCTACTTTTAGTGTATCATCTGATCCCACGATCGCTGAACAATGGATCAACTCCATTGAAAAGATATTATCCATCCTCCAATGCTCTGAAAAAGAGAAGGTTCTCCTGGCGGCTTATCATATGGAGGGTGAAGCTGATCAATGGTGGACGTTGATCAAAAATACGAAACCTGAGGAGGAGATCGAGGCTTTGGAATGGAAGGAATTCTGGAATATGTTTTTCGATAAATATTTTCCACGCACCCTCCGTCTTAAGATGGAGAGGGACTTCCTTTCCCTCAAATAGAAAGATGAAGAATCTGTGGGAGCATACGAGGAAAACTTCACAAGGCTTGTATGATACGCTTCCGGCTTTGTCGTTACCCCCGAATTCAAGGTTGACCACTTCTTTGGTGGGCTAAAGCCTAGCTTGCGGAAAGCATTAGCGATCTGTGACTTTGACAGCTATGAGGAAATTGTCTGATGTGCCCTCAAGGTTGAAATGGAGATCGGAGAATCACAGGGGTATCATGGGGACAAGAAGCGTAAGGTGAACTTCAATGCTGGTGGTCCGATGGAAAAATCCAATGACGCTAAGAAATTCTAGCACCCCACTTGTGAAAAGTGTGGAAAGAAGAACCCTGGAAATTGCCTTAGGGGGACAAGAAAATGCTTCAAGTGTGGAAGAGAAGGGCACCTAGCTGTTAACTGTCAGCAAGAAGGACCCGCGGCTGCGATAGAGGAGAGGAACGCTCCGTTCGAATCTCAACGCGTTGTTCAATGGTACAAATTCAAAGAACCGGGTCATTTTGCAAATCAGTGCACTAATCCAAGGGTTATTGAAGGCAACCAGCAACCTTCAAGACAGCAAGGAAGAACTTTTTCCATCACTTATACCGAAGTGAACCCCGACAACGAAGTGGTGATAGGTACGCTAGTTATTCATTCATGAATAGAAAACGTACTTTTTGATTCAGGTTCTACGCATTCTTTTATATCTCAAAAGTTTAGTAGAACAATCCCTGCACCACCACAAATCATGGAAGTAAAGATGTCGATGAGTGCGGAAAATGGGGAAATCATTGCATCCCATGAGTATAAGTCCTCCCCTATTATAATCTGTGGATTGAATTTCCCAGCGAACCTAGTCATACTCCCTTTGGTGGAATTTGATGCAATTCTTGGCATGGATTGGCTTTCTTTATATAGAGCCAACATAAATTGTCGGTAGACGGAAATCACACTCCATAGGGAGAATCGACCCCCGATTCTTTTCAAGTGTCAGGAGGAAGATGAATCTCCTTTACCTCCATCATCTCAAGCATGGATATTACTTCCTTATGAGCATGCATATCTGGCTCAGATGATTGAGTCCAAGGAAGAAACCACCCTTGAAGAAATGCCTATTGTGAGGGAATTCGATGAAGTATTTCCCGAGGAACTTCCTGGTCTTCCTCCAAGAAGAGATGTTGAGTTCTCAATTGAACTTATACCTGGGGCGCTACCAATATCCAAGAATCCATATAGAATGGCTGTTGTTGAGCTTGAAGAGCTGAAGAAACAACTACAGGAGAATCTGGATAAAGGGTTTATACGCCCAAGTGCATCACCATGGGGTGCACCAGTCCTCTTCATCAAGAAGAAGGATGGGTCAATGCGGCTTTGCATCGATTATCGTGAACTTAACAAAATCACGATAAAGAACAAGTATCCTCTCCCAAGAATCGATGACTTGTTTGATCAGCTGCGTGGAGCACAATAATTCTCCAAGGTGGACTTGCGGTCGGGATATTATCAAGTAAGGGTGAAGAAGGAAGATATCCACAAGACTGCTTTTCGTACAAGGTACGGGCACTATGAATTCATAGTAATGCCTTTCGGACTCACCAATGCTCTAGAAATATTCATGGAATTGATGAATAGATTCTTTAGAGATTACCTAGAAAAATTTGTGGTAGTCTTTATAGATGATATTCTAATATACTCCAAAACCAAGGAGGACCATGAGGTGCATTTAAGAACTGTACTGGAGACTTTGCGCAAGGAGAAGCTCTATGCCAAGTACAGCAAGTGTGAGTTCTGGTTGAAGGAAGTCTCATTCTTGGGCCATATCATCACAAGCAATGGGATATCTGTGGACCCCACCAAAACAGATGCAATTGAGGGATGGCCGAGGCCAACATCAGTAACTGATATCCGTAGCTTCTTGGGGTTAGTTGGATATTATCGATGATTTGTGAGAAATTTCTCACGATTGTCCAACCCTCTTACCAAGCTAACTCGAAAGGGAGTAAAGTTTTCTTGGAGTGATGAATGCAAAGAAAGCTTCAAGGAGTTGAAAAGGAGGATTATCATTGCACTCGTGCTCACTTTACCCACAAGTGGGGAGCTTTTTGTGGTATTCAGTGATGCTTCGAAGAGGGGCTTAGGATGTGTGCTGATGCAGAATGATAAAGTGATATCCTATGCCTCAAGGCAGTTGAAAATCCATGAGCGAAACTATCCAACGCATGATCTAGAGTTGGCGGCGGTGATCTTTGCCTTGAAAATCTGGCGGCATTATCTCTATGGAGAGAAATGTGAGATATATACTGACCACAAGAGTCTTAAATATATATTCACACAGAAAGAGCTTAATATGTTCCAGAGAAGATGGATAGAGCTCATCAAGGATTATGACTGTTCAATACATTACCACCCTGGGAAAGCGAACAAGGTGGCAGATTCCCTAAGTAGAAAGGATCCAGCTATTCTATCAATGATGAGAATTGAGAAGGATCCAATCTTCTTAGACTTGATGAAGATGGATGTGGGAATCATAAATAAGGGAACATCATCAATCCTTTCACAAATTATTGCTCAACCATCTCTTTTGGAAAGGATAAAGGATGCTCAAAAGGATGATGCGGGAATCCAAGAAAAAGTGGAAGCTATCAAAAAGGGAAAATCCTCAGAGTTTAATGTTAATGAAGAAGGAATTGTGCGGTTTGGGAAAAGACTATGTGTTCCATCATGTTTAGAGCTGAAGAAGGAACTTTTGGATGATGCACATAGTTCAAATTTCTCTATTCACCCAGGGAGCACAAAGATGTATCGAGATCTCCGAGAAAACTTTTGGTGGGATAATATGAAGAAGGAGATCGCTGAATATACATCAAAGTGCCTGGTGTGTCAGCAAGTGAAGGCAGAGAGGCAGAAGTCTAAGGGGATGATGCAACCATTGCCCATACCAGAATGTAAATGGGAGAACATCACCATGGACTTCGTCACTGGACTTCCAAGGACATCCAAAGGCAACAATGCAATCTGGGTTGTTGTGGATCGTATTACAAAGACTGCACACTTCATTTCTATTCGAGAGGATTTCTCTTTGGATCAACTAGCACGGATATATATCAGGGAAGTGGTACGGTTGCATGGAGTACCACTATCTGTTGTGTCCGACCGAGATCCAAGATTTACCTCTAAGTTTTGGAAGAGTCTTCAACATGCTCTGAATACTGAACTGAACTTCAGTACGGCCTATCATCCTCAAACTGATGGCCAATCCGAGCGGACTATCCAAACACTTGAGGATATGTTGAGAGCGTGCTCAATGGACTTTAAAGGAGTATGGGATCAACATCTTCCTCTAGTTAAGTTCTCTTATAATAATAGTTTCCACTCGAGTATCCAAATGACACCATATGAAGCCCTGTATGGGAAAAGGTGTAGAACACCGGCATGCTGGGATGAGGTCGGTGAACGTAAGCTGCTTGGACCAGAAATGGTCGAAGAAATGGTGGAGAAGGTGAAAACCATTCAGCAGCATATCAAGGCAGCCCAAATTCGACAGAAGAGTTATGCAGATAATCGTCGACGAGACCATGAGTTTAGAGTCGGAGACATGGTGTTTTTACGCATATCTCCGTGGAACAAGGTCATTAGGTTTGGAATGAAATGGAAGTTAAGTCCAAGGTACATCGGCCCCTTCGAGATTCTTGATCGTGTTGGGGCTGTGGCCTATCGACTAGCACTTCCACCTACTATGGACAAGGTGCTTGATGTCTTCCATGTATCCCTCTTAAGGAAGTACAAACCAGACCCTTCACATGTACTCTCTTCCGAGGTGGTACAATTAGAAGGCGATCTTTCTTATGAGGAGCAACCAGTGAATATCTTAGATCGTAGAGAAAAAGTTCTACGAAATAAGACAATGCACCTCTTCAAGGTGTTGTGGAGAAACCACAAGTTTGAAGAAGAAACTTGGTAGTCGGAGGATATTATGAAGCTAAGTTACCCACATTTGTTTTAGTATGGGAAAAGGAAAATTTTGAGGGCGAAATTTCTTAAGGGGGGAATGTTGTTACGACCCAAAGATTCATTAATGGAAAATCCCTCTTGATCCAGTTAAATGTTTCTTTATGAAAAATGTTTTTATAAGATGTCAACTTCTTTAGTTTTACGTTAAGATTTGTGACCGTTACTTTTTAGCCATTGAGCAGTGATCATCTGAGTAGTATAAATATAAGGCTTTAACGAACCCATTTCTACTCAGACAAAGGAAGCGATGGCCTCATCCAGTAGAATTTCCCCTTACGAAGCCCATTTGTCAGAGCTCGGAAAAGAGGTGGCATCTTTGGGCTTTTCCCTTGACCAAACCCAAGCAGAGATTCATCAAGTCAAGCTCGAACGTGATCGTCTATAGGAAAAGTAGAAGTTGATTGAAATTACCACTCGAGCAATGTTATCCGAGCCGCCCCAAGAGTTTGTCACCATTGCGCACCTTACCCTTAGGTCTTATGCGGCTATTTTAAGGGGTTATGTAATAAATAAGTAGCACCATGTTCATGTACATTATTTTTGTATATAATAATGAATATAATTTCTAGTCATTTTTGATACATTGTAATTAGTTTTTAAAGTACAAATGGTGTTTTTAGTTATTATTTAATTAAGAATTATATTTTATTAAATTAAAGGATTTTTTAATTAAATAATATTTTAATAAAATATTATTATTAATATTAAATTAATTTTTTATTAAGTATAAATGATCTTATAATTTTATGAATGCAATTAAATTTTTTATTAAGGTTTGAAATCCATTTCTGTCAAAACCCGTGAATTTTTTTATAAATGTTGGTTTTTATTTTAAAAGTGAAAATTCACATATTTAGAAAATTATTTTGATAAAATAAATATTATTTTTGGAATCAGGACGTCGAAATTATCCAATGGTGAATTTTTCATAATTTTCTGAGACAGTCAAATTTTTGGTTAAAAATTAAATACCATTTAAATATATAATGTGTTTTATGACATCATAATGACTAAGTGGTGATGTAATAAAATAACATAATCCTTATGTTCGACAAATATGTGTTTTATAATTAAAATAATGAGGTTTTGGGTTTGTTTGACTAACCTTTCAAAGCATTAATGGAGCCCTCAAGACTTATTCAACACTTTGCCTTTTTAAATTAATTTCCATGGGAGTGTGACTCACCTCCACATAAGCAACCCTAATTTTTTAATAAGTTCGCACCTTGGCCTTGTAAAATATTTTTTTCCTCTTTCCTTTTCCAGAAACCATGGGCAAATACCATGGGATGGTTTGTGGTTTGGATTCTTTTAATATAAGGGGTCCCAAACCTAAATAATAAAGAATTTTCTCACCTTTCCTATATAAACCCACACAATATCCCACTTCCTCCTCACTAAAATCCCATGGAGTTCGTCCAACCTTTTCCCTAATCTCTCTAGAATCCTCCCAAGGTGCCCTAATCTCCCAAGAATCCTCTCAGAAGACTCTCTCTAGCCTTTGGAAGCACACTTCCAAGTAAGGGTTTTTTTCTTCCTTTCTCATTTTTGTCAATTTTCTTTAAGTTGTATTTCCCTTTTAATTTCAATTATGAATATTGGGGTATGGTTTTTCAACTCTCCCATACTGACCTCTTATTGTTTGAATGATGGTAGACCCCTTTCTCTCTCATTAAAAGCCTCCCATGTACACCCGTTACTATGCCAAAATTCCGAAAGAAACCTTTTTCTCGTCTTTTATATTCAAGTAATACTTTTGTATCATGAATCTAAATTCCTTTTCAATTTTTGGGACATGTATCTATATGAACTCATTACTTTCCATTACATGTAAATATTATGAGGAACCCCTTTCTCTCTCATCAACCTTTTTTATGAATTCTTATGTCACACCGTTACGCTGTCGAAATCACACCGATTTTCTAAGCCAATATCATTGTGTAGTGAATACCATGCCCATTTCTCCGTCAAGGGTATTCAACTTTATGAACATTTACTTATTGATTATAATGTTTCATTTATGAATTCCACATTCATTTATCGTGGAATAAATGATTATGTTTTATGAATCCATGTTTTATGATCCATATGGCACACTTATGCATGAAATGAAATGTTTAAGAAGGGTGCTCCCTTTATAGCGCTCCAATGCATTGGGTAAAGTATAGTATCATGATACGTCATGTGCAATGAGTGTTGACTCATGCTAATTCAAGTGCAATGAGGGTTTACTCATTCTTCAAGTGCAATGAGGGTTTACTCAAGCTCCATGTGCAATGAGCCTTGGCTCATGCTAATTCAATGTTAAGTGTTGTTGCCACATTTCCATGTTATGGTTGTCATGCTTTATCATGCATTTATGTTCATGTTACTCTAATTCTCTATTTATGTTCCTATTACCTAACATGTATTTTACTCCTCATGTTATTCATTGTGTACTCCCTTACTGGGCTTTATAGCTCACCCTTTTCTTATGCATGTCCTCAGGTTATCCCATGCAATGCTAAGTACGAAGGAATGTAGTGGTCATGTAAAGGAAGTTTTCAATAAAGATGTTGTATTTCAAGTTTAATGTTTTTATGTAATGATCCTAATCCCCAAAGACACTAAACCTCTCGATATTCTTTGTTGTATCATGTAAAGTTTTATGTAATAAAGCATACTTAAGTTGTATTAAAAAGCAGGGTTGTCATAATGGCCATACCCACGAATATGTAGATGTGAAGTGGAGGCCGCTTAATGCAGAGTATGGAAAAGCTTAGTACACACAATGTACTCTAAAATTACACATCATGTACTTTATTTTTTTATTAAACAGAACGGGGTTGCGTCTTAACACCAAAAACGAATTCTTCTCTAGCTTATTCGATCGAGAGTGAGGGTACGGTCGCAGATATTATTTGAGCCCCCGATCCTTCCACGGTTATCCAAATCGAATGCCGTTGGTTGCAATAAAATCACAGTGGTGGGTTCATGGTTCTTCCTTGACCAGGTTTCTTGATTCTTTCTCTTATAAGAGTTATCTGAGGTTGAAATTTTTAGACGTTTCTGTAGATCTACTTCGTTCTAGGCCGATTCACAGGCCGAGGTTCATGTATATTGATCTCCTAAGATCAAGGTATGTGGTTTGTTACCCTAAATTGAACGTCTTTGTGTTTTTGTGCAAAAGTGTCGGATTCCCATGTTTTAGGTATCTTGGGTTAGGGTTATGATCTTATTTCTATTATCTTTCTTAGATCTCTTGTGTGATAGAGGCTAGTAGATTAATAATAATTTCTTGTTAGCAAGTTTTAGGATCACCCCATGGGTGTTATTCCTTGTTTTGGTAGCCTATCACCGTTTGGATTAGGTTCCCTGTGAGGAAAACTATATAGAATTTATTTTCTGCCTTAATATAACTGATTTCATGTATTTCCAACTATTTATAT
Source organism: Viscum album (assembly GCA_963277665.1). Classification (NCBI taxonomy): domain Eukaryota; kingdom Viridiplantae; phylum Streptophyta; class Magnoliopsida; order Santalales; family Viscaceae; genus Viscum; species Viscum album. The sequence goes on along the minus strand of OY728141.1, from coordinate 2,042,284,501 downwards.
GCTTTTGATTCATTGTAGCTATTAGCCATGTAGTTGTTGAACTAACTTAGGGGTGCTGACAGTCGATTACGCACGACTAGACTACTCAGGGTTGTGTGAACATAGTGCGATAGACTAAAGAGGGAATTGACGATTAAGGGCTTCCCTATATAGTCTTTTATAAATTAGTATCATTCGTAGGACCAATGGGAATTGGAATTTGTGCTTCTTCAGAGTGTCCTTAGTTACATATTGAGACTATAGGGGGAATTAGATGTAATCGATTCTTCAGAGATTCTATAGCTATCATTACCAGACCACAGGGGAATTGATGGTGAGAGATTCCCAGAGTGTCTGTACCTTTTATGATTACATGACTAGAGGGGTATGCCAGTATGATCCACCCAGAGAGTCAGTGTGAATATTTTTTGGTTGGTTGTGATGATTCAACCAAGCTAAAGAACAAGCTTGGGTTTTGTACAACTTTTTTGCTTAGGTAGTCTACTGAGATGCCTGTTGTGTTTCTTGCTATGACTTGGGAATATAGAACTGATACTAGGTTCCTTGGTTGATAATTATGTGATTGAATTAATTTAAATATTTAATGGGAATGGAGATTTGTAGTATTGTTTACATTAGTGTATTCCTATTTCTTTACTGCATTTATTTCCATTACTTTTACAATATTGCTCACTGACAGTAGGGCACATATCTTGTGGTGGTTGCCTACTGGGATTAATATCACACCCTGTTTGGGTCCTGCTTTTCGCCCAAATAGGTTGTATGGCTGCAGGTGTGGATAGGGATTGTGTCCCTTCTACTTTAGGTACATGATTGTTGGTTGGAGGTGGAGAGCACATGACCGAGCTTAGGCATGCAATGCTGCTGGAGTTGACTATTAATTTTAGTACATTTTCTCAGTTTTATTTTAGCACGTTGTTGTGATTTTTTGTTTTCCATAGATACTTGTACCTACTGCATCATTATCATCATTATTTTTTGTTCATTTCTTTTTCTTTGTTTATTTTCAGTTATTGTATGTTTCTTACTACTTATGTTATTGACTGTTATTTCCATTGCCTTGAATACTTTACCAAATGAGGTAATAGTTTCTCCAATGCCTCACCAAGTCCCTCACTGCTAGTCGGTAGGCTATGCCGTTTGGGGAAATGCACTTGAGGTCATGTGGCGAACCGTGTACGAGGAACTAGTTGAGTTGATCCAGATTCGGGTCGTTACAAAGTGGTATTAGAGGAGGTTCTTTTCTTTTCTTTTATATTGAATTATAGTTTAGAGACATTAGACATGGATAGGATTGAATAGGTAAATGGTAAATAGTTGTCCCTGAGAGTTCTAGAACCCATGTATAGGGAAAATTCAGGTTACCTCAAATATTGAAATTTTTGAGTTTTGAAAATGTTACAGTTTACTTGATTTCACCATTGGGTGGTGCACTTGTTTTGTGCCGTTACTATTTATATGATTGTGGTTCTATTTTGTTTTAACCCAATGAGATGAGGGTATTCCATCTCATGCATCATATAGGCAATTTTCAGAAAATCACATGTCATGCATTTTCCATTCCATCTAGATTGCATTAGAAATTTCATGTTGTTGTGATAGAATTTTTGATATACTATGAATGCTGTTGTGATAGCTGTTGTGATAGAATACCTGCTATGTTGATAGGGTATCATTTGTCTAGGGATTCGTTGTAACACCTGAGACTTTTATGAGAAATATTTTGTTTTTATGTTATGTACATCATCAAAGGAATCTTTCACTACACACAACTCTATCTTGGCTTGCTTTACACGCAACTGTGGCCTTCCTTGATATCATGCATCGTACGCAATGCTGAGTTTCACTAAACAACAATATGCTATTAAAATATTATTAAAACCAGCCGTTATGAATAGTAATACCCACATTTTGAAATTTTGTAAATTTTATTTTTCAAAATGGACTTCATTTCTGGATTCAGAATATCAAAATTAGCCTAGGGTGAAATTTTGGTATTTTTCTGAAAATGTTCAATTTTGGATGAATAGTGAAAACACTAGGTTACTATTTAAAAACCGATTTTTTTTAAATAATTTTTTATTTTATTTAAATTTATTTTAGATCAAAATTGATACATAAAACCTATATAGGTTCAATGCAATTCATTGGAGTCTCTTAATAATAATTTTAGATATATAAAAATTTTATCAAACATTTCACCGTCTTTTACCCACCTCCTAGGAGAATTTGAAAATTTACATAAAACATAATTTTACCGCTTCTGTGGGTGGAATTTTGAAAATCCGAGAGACACAGTTAATATCAAGGACTAAAATGTGGTTCAATGAGATGAAAATAATTTTTGGTGAATAGTAACTTTTTACTTTTTTCCCACGGTTAAAAGTAAATAGGGTAATTAAGGGTAAACATGATATGATTATTACCCTAACACATGACCTAATTCTATTGGATAAGTGTAATTCGACCAAAAAGAACCTTAGGAATAAAACATGATCATTTAGGTCTACTTGGATTGGATTAGGACATTTAATATTAATTTTTTTAAAGAAGGGTTAAAATAGTTAAAATCAAAGTTTAATAACTAAATCATTATTAATATAGGGTTATACATAATATAAATTCAACTGTAAATATTCATTATAAATCTAAAAATATTTCCTAACTAATGGTATTTTATTTATAATTTTTATACTTTAAATAATTTAATTTATTTATGACACAATGATGATGCAGTAATTATATTATTAATGAAATATTGACATAATTGATATTATAAATACCCAAATAAATGTAATTTTAGACTTTTTATGAATTTCAATAATTTTATATGTTAATATGACATGTTATTATTGATTTAATTAACTTTTTTGAACTAATATTTCTATTTAAATTTTCCAAAAAATCAATTACCAAATAGTGTCAAAATTGACATAAAATAGTTTTTAAAACAAATATTATATTATTCATTGTTATTTTATTACTAAAAATCTAAGGTTCGGCCAAATGACTTAGATAAGGTTATATATTTTAATAATAAAGAACTTGGAGTTCATTTGTCTTGCTATAGTAAGTTTATTATCCTTATAGTGTAAGAAAACAAGAAGACACGGTAAAAGTTAAATTAACTAACGTAATGTTAAATCTAAATGATAAGGTAAAAATAGAAACCTAAACATTTATAAATTCTATTGGATGAGAGTATTTAGACCCATCCCCACATTAGCTTCGAAATAAATCAATTTGGAGCTATTAAAAACCGAATATGACTTTATAAAAAAAATAAAATTTTTAGTTTTTTCTAAGGTGCCCCTCTCCTACCTTATAAAAGGGAACCTTTTCCCTCTCTTTATCACACCACTTTGAGCCTTCAATCTCATCCAACCCTTGAAACATTCTCTGCTCCATTTCCCAAGAAACATCCTAGAGGTCTTGGACTTCTTCAATGTCTAATTTTAGTGCCCTAAAAGGTGGTCTCAAAGAGGCGCTTCAAAGAAGAGGTAATGTCTGTTACCGATTCTTTCAAATTTATTTCTTCTTCCACTTCTTCTTCATTCATTGTTTCATTATGAATTAATAACATAAGTATCACACATATACTGATATGTTATTATAAGTATGAAACAACCCTATTTCACCATCTATCCATCCAACAGAAAACGAAATCACCGTGCGTGCGTACGTACGGAATACAGTCTCCAAGCCGTGGTGTAATCTATTTTCCACCACCACCTTACATGGATGGGTATAATGGTGTAAAGAATAAATATATATGATTATTGTAAAGTGATATTGATTTTTAAATTTTATACATACACTTCAATACAATTCCACAATCATGGGAATGATATCATCGCTTGTGCGTACGTACGGAATAATGTCTCCACGTTGTGATGCGACTCGTTCTACATGATCATCATTGCATAATGATTATATAAATCAATATAATGAATGAATATGATATATATTACACTAATAAAATTTTGGAAATGTGGTATCTATAACCTAAAAAAGAAGAATAATAATTTATTCGACAAAACACGCATAATAACAAAAAGTAATAAACACCTGAATAACAAGTAGTAATGAAATATTACTAATAAGAAGCCATGAATATTACGATATGTGATATCATAAAAATAAGTATGATTTTAGAATAAGTCAATAACATTATTTAAATCATTATACACGAGGTTCGTACACTTACGAAGCAAATCCGACCTAAGGTAAAGGACAATCTCGCAATCTCAATTTTTATCCGAGATTGTTTATACTTCAGAATTTACTGGGGAATATTTATCATAAAAATCCATGTTTACTCAATATGTACTATTATTTATATCATCCTATAATTGTTTAAATCCAATTTTACCCTTCGGTGAGTTTTTAGTAAAATATCCGAAAGGAATCATTGGTCATTTTTTGTACGAGGTACTTTTTGACTTTTCCGGCCTAAGTACGAGAAGAATGTTCTTTTTTTAAATTATACAGCATGAATGGATTATTAAAACATTATTTCCAAGAATCTTCCTTTACAAGTTTTCAATTTTACTTTTAATCAACATATTTTAGTTTAAAATTGTATGACATGTTACGAAAGGAAAAATGTTTTTGAAGTATAAAGGATATTTTCCTCAAGAATGGAGTTCAAGTGTTTTATCAAAATTATTTTCCATCTAATATAATATAGGGTTCTGTTTCTGTCCCTATTATTACATTGATTTGATTATGTTGTGATGGAATTATTTTTATGAATTCCTTTATCTTATATGAATTGTGTTATGATGTCACGATGTTTAAGAATCCCATTTTAATTACATGGGTTACGCAATGATGTATGATTTATTATTTTGTGGCACACATAAGAATGGTATCATTATGAGAATGGTGGGACCTATATCTCCCTAAAATGCATTGGGTAATGATTTATATCCCATGAGATAGACATGGCTGGAACGGCAGGTTAATCCGGTTCAGTTAAACAGGAGCGAAACGATGAGTGAAATCGGTTCAGAAATGGACTTTTTCTGCTAAGATAGTCTTGGCAATAAGTCTTGAATACTAAGAAATGATTCTCTATGATTATGTGTGTATGTGTCACGACCCTCCTTCACGAAAAGGAGGGAACGGTCAGCAGGTTGCCAGGTCCTTCCTTCTTTAAGTTGAAGGAGAGATAATGACCCCCGAAACCAGCCTTCAATAGGTCCCGGAGTGGCAACTAGCACCAAGGGTATAGGAAATTCTCGCAAATGGAAGGCATTACCCTTTTTATTTTATAGGATCGGAAGATAAGGAGGAGAAAACCCAACAACACCAAGGTAGAAAGAAAAGTAAAGCCAAAAGTAAACCATTCCCACATGCATGTTTCAAAAGTGAAAGCCACAAAGTGAAAAAAGGTGACTACAAGGTAAGTACCAAAAGAAAAGAGAAACAACTGCAACTGCTCCAAAAGTCCGAGCTAGTAAGGTCCTGCGTGATCCCGGAAGTCCTCCTGGAACCCTGAAAGCAGTTTTATATACGTAGGGTTAGCATACAAGTACACTCAGTAGGGAAAACCAAGACTCTCGTGCACAAGTGGGGGAACGTACTAAAGTCCCGTGAGAAAAGAGAAGAACCAGAAACTAACAAGGCAACTATCCATCCCAGGCCTCACCAAGGCTCGCTCCCCAAATAACGCTAGTCAAGTAATATATATATAAGAGCACATCGATGTTTGGGTACCCCGCGCCACTTTCCCACTGGTTATTGAGACATCCTACGCATCGGACCAATCCCGCCATTCTCACCGCAGTCCCACTGCCACACCCGCCCGCAAACACCTGGGCCACAACCACACGCAGTCTCACTGCCGAATCCCGCCCGCACACACCTGGGCCACAACCACACGCAGTCCCACTGCCGAATCCCGCCCGCACACACCTGGGCCACAACCACACGCAGTCCCACTGCCGAATCCCGCCCGTACACACCTGGGCATTTATGTCACGTGTAACCATGCCTGCAAACACCTAGGCCAGAACAACCACCGCTACGCCCGAAGACACCTGGGCTAAAGGATCCACCGCCACGCCCGAAGACACCTGGGCCTCATCCCGAAGACACTTGGGAAACCACCTGCCGCACACACCTGGCCAACCACCACAACACCCCGCCCGGAGGTTCTTGGGCTAATAATGGACTTCAGGCCATCACAACCTGCCCGAAGATACTTGGGCTAACCGGGAAAGGGAGCAGAAAAGGAGCTAATAACCAGCCACTAAGGATAGCGTTGGGAAAAACACCCTTCCCCCATAAATGGGGGTGTTCGGCACTAAGTTCTCAACTTGGGTGGGGCGCGAATAAGAAACACAAAGCTACAAGTATAGATATAGGTAACAAACACTCACCCAAAACTTAGGTTTTCCTAGCCAACCTACAGAACACCACACCACTGCGTCCGAGTCACAATTCACAACCCTTGCCAACAAAACCATTTGTCCCATTCTTGTTTTACGTTCAGTCAAAATGTTCATTTAATTTTAAGCACTACTGGGCAACTACCATAAGCATAACCAAGGAAAGCGTCAAAAAGCAAGGATCAACCAAGACACTCACACCCGGTTCTGTTAACAGAGGATCCCTCCCCAATTTGTGATATTTTAAGTAACCACCCGGATTTAAAACTCACAACCACCGAAACCATACCAACAGGAGATCCCATCCCCAAATTCACACATCCACCGAGAGTATAAACAGAACAGGGGATCCCATCCCCTCCCACATTTCCAGCAAACGGCCCGAAGGGAAAACAACCAACTACCACTACCAACACAAGTCAGGGATTTTCAGATTTAAAAGATTTAACACGCTCCATGATTTCAAAATTCTGTGTGTTCTAACCGGGAGTTATCATAGAAGGGTTGATCCTAGTGCTTTAAACTTATTCAGCCGGATATACGTGATTAACCAATTTCACAGCAGGAGTTCACAAATTCAGAAACCCATTTAAAACATCACAAGGGGATTTATCAGTGCACATACGACGACCACCAACGGCCTCAATTTTCAGAAAACATAAACCAGTACAACTAAAAAGGATGATCACAAGATGAGGAATAAGCAACGATTACAACCACTTCCCCTTCTTTAACCATTTATTATCTTCATTTAAAGGCTCAACCATTTCTTATGAGAACAAAAGATAACGCCCACCCCGCGTGATACACAGAAGTGAGAGACGAAAGAAATTCCCTACTTGTTAATAGATGATCGACGTTTAGGCCGGGGGCGCAGAACTTTACGGATAACGACGCGGCGGTCCCGATGCACTAGAAGAGCCACGATCAAAGAAGGGGAAAGCCACGGCCTAACCCTTAATTTATAAGCCGGGGACGGTTGAGATGAAAACGCAAAACCGCGTAAGACGTGGGAGTCGTGGGTTGACCACGCGGCTTGACTCATCATTAATGGTGTTGAGTGGTTTAAACCGACTCATGAATTAATGAAGCATTTAATTAAAACTTTTGTGCGCGTTTCGGGTCGCACCGATCGGTCTCACCGATCGGTCGCACCGATCCAGATTTTGGCAAAGGAAGGGACCAAGGGGGGTCTAGGTCATCACATCAGATACCTCTTAAACGATTCTCATCATCGAGAATCACAACAAACAAGAAGGAAAGAGAGGGTCCGAACAACCATCTTCGAAAGATACCTCTTAGGAGTGAACCTCTGCTAACTAAAAACACTCCCCTGTCATGAACTAAGCAACATACCACGCCAAACCGCCCGGTCATGTGGGTTTGGGGAGTTCCCCTCCCCCATGTCAATATATTATCCGCTTTGGGCTACACTGACTCGCCCGCACGGGTTTAATCGCATCCACCTTAATGCGTCTTGATTAGGGGTCGGGTTCCCTCTTCCCTTTAGACGGGGCTTTTCACACATAACAGAGGAAAGGGAATAGTACATTTCATAGCCAAAAGTCAAACGTTCTACCACAACAGGTACAAAAGGAACAAAGCTCAAAACAACACGGGGTATTGGGCACGCATCTATGCCTCCCTCTCCCACGTACTCTCTTCGAGGCCGCCATGTCTTTATAATACACGAACCAAGCCAATGGTTCATCCACGAAGCACTTTCTCCTTGCGATCCTCGATCCTGACTGGCCGTTCCTCGAAGGTCGCGTCTTCTCCCACATCTATCTCTCCCCAGTTGATGACATGAGAGTCATCATGTAAATACAGACGAAGCTGGGAGACATGGAAGACGTCATGGACCCTTTCCAACTGAGGTGGTAGGGCCAGCTGATATGCCACCTCGCCAACTCGCCTCAGCACCTCGAAAGGTCCGATGAACCTAGAGGAGAGCTTACTCCCCTTTCCGAGCCTCCGCCGCCCCCGTTGAGGGGAAACCTTCAAGAACACATGATCTCCCACCTCGAACTCCAAGGGTCTCCTCCGACGATCAGCATAAGATTTCTGCCGATCCTGGGCTGCTTTCATCCTCTCCCGCACTAGCTGGACTTTCTCCGTGGTGCTCTGCACTACTTCTGGTCCAAGAGTACCAGTCTCACCAACCTCTGCCCAGCATAAGGGTGAACGACATGGTCTTCCATACAAAGCATCAAAAGGATCCATGCCGATAGTAGAGTGGGAGCTGTTGTTGTAGGCAAACTCTACTAAAGTCAAGTGTCGTACCCATGATCCTCCGAAATCCAGAACACATGCTCGCAGCATGTCCTCCAACGTCTGGATTGTCCGCTCTGTCTGTCCATCATTCTGAGAGTGAAAAGCAGTGCTAAGGCGTAGCTGGGTGCCAAAAGCATGCTGTAACCCCTTCCAGACTCGTGAGGTGAACCGAGTGTCCCGATCTGAGACGATAGTCTTCGGAACTCCATGCAAACGCACCACCTCATCCACGTACCTCTGTGCTAAGGTACTCACAGGTCCTGACTCCTTGATAGCCAAGAAGTGAGCAGATTTTGTCAATCGATCCACCACTACCCAGATAGCATCATGCCCGCCCTGAGCTCTTGGTGGTCCTGTGACGAAGTCCATCGAAACGTCGTCCCACTTCCACTCGGGAACATCTAAAGGATGCAACAAACCAGTAGGAACACGTTGTTCAGCCTTAACCTGCTGACACACCAGGAATTTAGCCACAAACTCTGCCACTGCCCGTTTCACCCCGGGCCACCAAAACTGTCCCCTCGGGCCTTGGTACATTTTCGAAACACCCGGATGTACTGCCAAGGCTGAGCTATGGAACTCACGAAGGACTTCATCACGCATCACCTCTGGAAAAAACAACCTCCCATGAAAGAGCATCCGATGTCGGCTGTCCTCCGACCATCCTTCCGGAGCGTTCCCCTGATCGACACGATCCCGCAACACTTCCACCTCAGGATCTCCCCACTGAGACCCTTCCACTTGTCGAAACAGAGACGACTGCACTATCATTTGATATAGGCAGCCTCTTCCACTATCCATCTTTGCATCCAGGTGTAAGGAAGCCAACTCCTCCATCGCCTTCCAGGCATTTTCCGACTCTCGGACCGCATCCTTCTGCGTCCTCCTGCTCAAGGCATCGGCCACCACATTGCCCTTTCCCTCAGTATAAGAGATTTCAAAGTCGTAGTCCTGGAGGAACTCCACCCATCTCCGTTGTCGCAAGTTCAAGTCCCACTGGGAGAAGATGTACTTTAAGCTTTTGTGATCTGTGAAGACCACAAAGCATTCCCCGATGAGGTAGTGTCGCCATAACTTTAGCGCAAAAACGACCGCTGCAAGCTCCAGGTCATGGGTGGCGTAGTTACGCTCATGGGGGCGTAGCTGCCTGGACCCGTAAGAGATCACCCCTTGTTGCTGCATCAACACGCACCCCAGGCCCTGTCCTGAAGCATCACAAAATACCTCATAGGCCATCCCTTCTTCTGGTAATCTCAAAACTGGGGCACTAACCAGATTTTCTTTTAGGTAGCTGAACGACGACTCACATTGCTCGCTCCACACGAAAACCTGGTCCTTCTTGGTCAAAGCCGTCAAAGGGGCTGCTACCCGGGAGAAGTTGGGTACGAATCTCCGGTAGTAGCCTGCCAGTCCGAGGAAACTCCGAACTTCCGCCACATTCTTGGGTGCTGCCCAAGAAACAACTGCCTCAACCTTTTATGGGTCGACTGCTACCCCCTGCTCAGACACTACATGCCCGAGGAAGTGCACTTCTCGTGTCCAGAACTTGCACTTGGACAACTTCCCGTAGAGATGGTGCTGTCGGAGGACTTCCAAAACTGTCCTCAGGTGCTCTGCATGGTCCTTTTCTGACCTTGAATAGATTAGGATATTGTCAATGAATACCACCACAAACCGATCCAGATACTCCCGAAAGATGGAGTTCATAAGCCCCATGAACACGGCCGGGGCGTTCGTAACACCAAAGGGCATGACCACAAACTCGAAGTGCCCATACCTGCACCTGAACGCCGTCTTCGGGACGTCGCTATCCTTTACCCTCAGCTGGTGGTATCCAGATCGCAGGTCGATCTTCGAGAACCATCCTGCCCCCTTCAGCTGGTCAAAAAGATCATCTATCCTCGGAAGAGGGTAGCGATTCTTGATCGTTACCTGATTCAGCCTCCTGTAATCGATGCACAACCTGAGGCCACCATCTGCCTTCTTTGCGAACAAGACTAGGGCACCCCACGGTGACGCACTTGGACGAACATAACCCCTCTTCATCAGATCGTCAATCTGTATCTGCAACTCCTGTAGCTCCGAAGGTGCCATCCGGTAAGGAGCCATCGAGATTGGTCGAGATCCGGGCTGCAGGTCTATCCCAAACTCGATATCACGTCGAGGGGGTAGAGTCGTCACCTCCTCAGGAAAGACGTCCATAAATTCACGAACGATCTCTGGTACTTCCACCATTTCCGCATCTATTGATTCTATCATCAGTTCAGTCAACAAGGAGAGGAGAGGTTCCTCCCTCCTGTTTCCCTTTGGACAGCTCCGCTCGCTGGTGAAAGTAACACGCTGGCCGTCCAAACCGGAGAACACCAACCTCCTTTGGAAACAGTCGATGACGGCGCACACAGAATATAGCCAGTCGATGCCTAGGATGACATCGTACGACTGAATCTGTAGCAGAAGGAGATCCCTAACCGACTGATGTGGCCCTAACATCAGTCTACATCCCCGACAAACGAACAACAAGTTGGTCTGACCTCCAACTGGTGTTCTCAACACCAGGGGCACTGGAAGTCTCTCGGCATCTAGACCCAAGGCGCGGGCTAGACTGGGTGCAACAAAGGAGTGCAAAGCTCCGGTATCGAACAAAGCATAAGAAAGAGTGCTAAACACACTGATCGTACCTCGAACAACCTCTGGCCCTGCTGGAACTGTTGCTTCTGCGGCGTGTAACTGTCCACGCCCAGCTCCCCTGCCCCTCGGTTGTCGGACACCTCCCCGACCACGCCCTGGTCGAGGTCCCTGGGGAGCACCCTGAGGTCGGCCTCCTCCTCCAACGTCTGCCTGCGGAGGAGCGGGAGCTTGCTTTCCCTGCTGCTGTTGCTGGAAGGGTCTGGCTGGAAACTACTGCTGCGGCGGATGCTGGGGATGACTGCCACTACTGTACTGCACCCGATCGGGGCACTGACTCCGGAGATGTCCAGGGCTCCCGCAGATGAAGCACCGTGGTCCCGAGCCTGAAGGAAAGGAACGTGGGCCAGGGGATCGAAATTGAAACTGCTGCGGCCTGCTCCCTGCGGGTCGGAACCTGGAGGGTCCCGATGCTGGAGGCCTGGCGCTGACGGCTTTCCCCTTCGATGGTCCCAGCTGGATCCCTTCACGTGACACTCCGCCCAGAGCGTGCATCCTTTCCACCACTTCGGCCTTCTTATGAACCTCTAAGTATGTCGGAAGGGTAAAGGGGGGTAACAACATACTGGAGGGAGGGTCGGAGCGCCTCCTCCAAACGTCTTTCCCGAGACTCCTCATCGGGAAAGTGGTCCGGAGCAAAACGCAGGAGGTCCTTGAACTTGATTCCAAGTTCCCTCACGGACATGCCCCCCTGCTGGAGGGAGAGTAGCTCCTGCCTCTTCTCCGCCTTCATTGTCGAGGAGAGAAACTCCGCCGGGAACTCCTTCTCGAAATCCGCCCAGGCAACCTTAGACTCTTTCCTACTCCCCAGGTGAAGCATCCACCACTGACGTGCCGCTCCTCGCATCTGGCTAACAGCCAGAGGAACCCAGTACTCAGTCGGGGCCCGAATCAGGCCGAAGGCTATGACTAGCTCCTCTAGCCAGCCTTCCGTCTTCATATCGGAGGTGCTTCCCTCATACTTCTCGAGGGCCTGTCGCTGGAAGGCTCGAAGAGTCTTCTGCCACTGGTCGTCCTCTTCCTCTCGATCATCTCTCTGCCGATTGGCCAAAGTAGTCTCAGGAGTCTCGATCGCCTGTACCACACGTGGTCGCCTTCCAGGTGCCACAGCTGCAAGGTAAACAAGGAATGCCTAAGCCCAGCAGTGCAAAGAAAATCGTTCTTAAAACTTATTAAGATTTAATTTATTCTTAATTTCCCAAGACATCCCAGAAACACAAGAACACATGTCATTTATGATGCATGTAACTTTCCTAGGGTCTCTACCCTGCAATCAGTGTGGTCTCACATGGTCGTTCGGTAGGTCCAGAGTCCTTGCATCGGATCACGGGGGGCCCTAAAATCCTGTGCCTTAGCCGGTCTTCCCTGGCCTAATTCACGCTCCAAGTTCACCCAACACCGTTGCCTTACCATCCCATGCAATCCTCACTGTGCCTAACTCCAGACTCCGTCCTATCTCTCAACCTCCCTCTGATACCATTCTATCACGACCCGCCTTCACCAAAAGGAGGGAAGGGTCAGCAGGTTGCCAGGCCCTTCCTTCTTTAAGTTGATGGAGAGATAATGACCCCCGAAACCCGCCTTCAATAGGTCCCGGAGTGGCGACTAGCACCAAGGGTATAGGAAATTCTCGCAAATGGAAGGCATTAGCCTTTTTATTTTATAGGATCGGAAGATAAGGAGGAGAAAACCCAACAACACCAAGGTAGGAAGAAAAGTAAATCCAAAAGTAAACCATTCCCACATGCATGTTTCAAAAGTGAAAGCCACAAAGTGCAAAAAGGTGACTACAAGGTAAGTACCAAAAGAAAAGAGAAACAACTGCAACTGCTCCAAAAGTCCGAGCTATTAAGGTCCTGCGTGATCCCGGAAGTCCTCCTGGAAACCTGAAAGCAGTTTTATATATGTAGGGTGAGCATACAAGTACACTCAGTAGGGAAAACCAAGACTCTCGTGCACAAGTGGGGGAACGTACTAAAGTCCCGTGAGAAAAGAGAAGAACCAGAAACTAACAAGGCAACTATCCATCCCAGGCCTCACCAAGGCTCGCTCCCCAAATAACGCAAGTCAAGTAATATATATATAAGAGCACATCGATGTTTGGGTACCCCGCGCCACTTTCCCACTGGTTATTGAGACATCCTACGCATCGGACCAATCCCGCCATTCTCACCGCAGTCCCACTGCCACACCCGCCCGCACACACCTGGGCCACAACCACATGCAGTCTCACTGCCGAATCCCGCCCGCACACACCTGGGCCACAACCACACGCAGTCCCACTACCGAATCCCGCCCGCACACACCTGGGCCTTTCTGTCACATGTAACCATTCCTGCAAACACCTAGGCCAGAACAACCACCGCTACGCCCGAAGACACCTGGGCTAAAGGATCCACTGCCACGCCCGAAGACACCTGGGTCTCATCCCGAAGACACTTGGGAAACCACCTTCCGCACACACCTGGCCAACCACCACAACACCCCGCCCGGAGGTTCTTGGGCTAATAATGGACTTCAGGCCATCACAGCCTGCCCGAAGATACTTGGGATAACCGGGAAAGGGAGCAGAAAAGGAGCTAATAACCAGCCACTAAGGATAGCGTTGGAAAAAACACCCTTCCCCCATAAATGGGGGTGTTCGGCACTAAGTGCTCAACTTGGGTGGGGCGCGAATAAGAAACACAAAGCTACAAGTATAGATATAGGTAACAAACACTCACCCAAAACTTAGGTTTTCCTAGCCAACCTACAGAACACCACACCACTGCGTCCGAGTCACAATTCACAACCCTTTCCCACAAAACCATTTGTCCCATTCTTGTTTTAAGTTCAGTCAAAATGTTCATTTAATTTTAAGCACTACTGGGCAACTACCATAAGCATAACCAAGGAAAGCATCAAAAAGCAAGGATCAACCAAGACACTCACACCCGGTTCTGTTAACAGAGGATCTCTCCCCAATTTGTGATATTTTAAGTAACCACCCGGATTTAAAACTCACAACCACTGAAACCATACCAACAGGAGATCCCATCCCCAAATTCACACAACCACCGAGAGTATAAACAGAACAGGGGATCCCATCCCCTCCCACATTTCCAGAAAACAGACCGTAGGGAAAACAACCAACTACCACTACCAACACAAGTCAGGGATTTTCAGATTTAAAAGATTTAACACGCTCCATGATTTCAAAATTCCGTGTGTTCTAACCGGGAGTTATCACAGAAGGGTTGATCCTGGTGCTTTCAACTTATTCAGCCGGATATACGTGATTACCCAATTTCACAGCAGGAGTACACAAATTCAACAACCCATTTAAAACATCACGAGGGGATTTATCAGTGCACATATGACGACCACCAACGGCCTCAATTTTCAGAAAACATAAACCAGCACAACTAAAAAGGATGATCACAAGATGAGGCATAAGCAACGATTACAACCCCTTCCCCTTCTTTAACCAGTTATTATCTTCATTTAAAGGCTCAACCACTTCTTATGAGAACAAAAGATAACGCCCACCCCGCGTGATACACAGAAGTGAGAGACGAAAAAAATTCCCTACTTGTTGATAGATGATCGACGTTTAGGCCGGGGGCGCGGAACTTTACGGATAACGACGCGGCGGTCCCGATGCACTAGAAGAGCCACGATCGAAGAAGGGGAAAGCCACGGCCTAACCCTTAATTTATAAGCCGGGGACGGTTGAGATAAAAACACAAAACCGCGTAAGACGTGGGAGTCGTGGGTTGACCACGCGGCTTGACTCATCATTAATGGTGCTGAGTGGTTTAAACCGACTCATGAATTAATGAAGCATTTAATTAAAACTTTTGTGCGCGTTTCAGGTTTCCAAGACATTTTCACGAGGCAAAATAGGGTTTAAAACCCTATTTGCGAAAAAAGAGCGTTACTGGAACATCTTGGCAAGGTCGGGCGACGTCGGCCGGTTCCGCCGATCGGCCGCACCGATCGGTCTCACCGATCGGTCGCACCGATCGGTCGCACCGATCCAGATTTTGGCAAAGGAAGGGACCAAGGGGGTCTAGGTCATCACAGTATGCCAAAAAGTTTCATTTTTTAAGTTATGATTATTGGGATTACATTTCACTACAATGATTTATCCCATGTTATGAAATTATGATCTCTTTTTCAGATTAAGATTTCCAAAATGATATGATATTATGAATATGATGTGATTGATATTTTTTTTACCCTTACTGAGCATTTTAGCTCACCCTTTTGTATTTTTTCTTTCCCCAGGTCAGGAAGAAGGTTATTAAGTAGGATATTCCAAAAAGGGACTCTAGATATGATGAAATAAATCAGAGACAACGTAGATGATTTATGAACCAGTTTTTTATGTTTCCCAATTTCTAAAGACACTATACCTATACGGTACTTTCATGGTTTTGTTATATGTTGTAATAAGTATGCTTCAATTTTTAAGTATTAACAATGTATGTAAATTGTGGGCTGTTATAGTTGGTATCATTGGAAAGGTATACTCAACATTTTGAAATTAGGAAGTGAAAGCCTTAGTAAGAACTCTAAGGATATATCTAAGCATAGAACACAATCTTAGTGTTTTAGAAATGGCCATGAATAACCTATGATAAGACATTATGTGTAAAATTTTATTCTTGATTATGTGTTTTTCCTATGATAATTAGTGTTTCTCACACTATTATTTTTGGTTTTAGTCAATGGCTGGAACTCAAAGGAACCCTGTTAATGTGGAATGCAACGGGAAATGCAATGATTGTCCCCCTGAGCAACCAAACGTTATGGGAGATGGAATGAAAAATCTTGTAGCCATGCTCACACAACTTTCTCAAGCTATGAATCATGCAGGACTTCCAAACAGACAAAGGAAGGAGAATAATTCTATTGAATCCTTCTTGAGGCAGCGTGCACCTTCATTCAGTGGGTCTACTGACCAATTAGTTTCTGAACAATGGATCAATACTACTGAAAAGATATTTTCAGTTCTTCAATTTTCTGAACATGATAAAGTCATCTTAGCAGTGTATCGTTTGGAAGGTGATGCTGATCAATGGTGGAATCTTATCAATAATATGAGGGAATGAGATGAAATTGAGTCCATGGAATGGGATGAGTTCATGAACTTATTTTTCAATAAGTACTTCGCTCGTATTCTCTAAACAAATATGGAGAAGAAGTTTCTTGAACTAAAGGAAAAGAATGATGAATCTTTTTTTACCTACAAAGAAAATTTATTAAGACTATCAAGTTACGCTTCTGGTTTTATAATCCAACCTGAGAGTAAGATCAATCAATTCTTTAGTGGATTAAAACAAAGTCTTCTAAGGGCGTTATCCATAAGGGACTTCAATATCTACGAGGGAATTGTTCGATGTCCTCTCAAGGTTGAGATGGAGATTGGTGTAACCCATTAGTCACATGGGTTTGATAAGAAAGGGAAAATGGAATTCAAAGGAAAATATAATGACCACACTGGAATGAATATGAGTTTTCCCTTAAGCTCAAAGTGTGGAAAGAAACATGGAGTAAATTTTCTTAAGGGGACAATCCAATGTTATATGTGTGGAAAAGAAGGTCATCGGTCAATTGAATGTAAAAATAATGGGAAGAAAATGTCTAATGATGCAAAAAAAGGAAGGGATACACAGAATGAACCTACTACACATCAATGTTTCAAGTTCAAGGAGATGGGGCATTATGCCAATCAATGCCCAAATACAAGGGTTGATGATGACGATCAACGTCAACAAACTCTTAAGTCCAAAGAAAAATTAAAGTCACATGCAATTACTATCGGTGATGTGGAGTATGACAATGAAGTGGTGAGAGGTACACATACCATCCACTCTAAAGTATAGAATGTTTTATTTGATTATGGATCCACCCACTCTTTTATTTCTAAATAATTTTCTAAGGGTATCGTCGTATTACCTCAACAATTAGATGTTGAGTTGGCTGTGACAACTTCTAGTGGCACAACAGTCGCATCAAAAGTTTATAATTCTTCTCTGATTGAAGTTTGTGGGAAAGTGATTCCTGCAAATCTTGTGATCCTTCCTATAGTGGAATTTGATGTGATTCTTGGCGTGGATTGGTTTTCTTTATATGGATCTCATATCAATTTCCAAATAAGAGAAGTCACATTTCATATTCCAGATCAATTTATGATCGTCTATCGATGCAAGGATGAACATAACCTTCCATTGGAAATTTCTTCCATCTTATGGGTCTTGAATCCACTAAATGAAGGTTATTTATCTCAAATGGTTGGAGAGAAACTCACGATTAAGAATATTCCCACTGTACGGGAGTTTGATGATGTCTTTCCGGAGGAATTGCTGGGTCTTCCACAAAATCGTGAAGTTGAGTTTTCAATAGAACTCGTACCGGATGCTTTGCCTATTTCAAAGACACCTTATAGAATGGTCCCAATAGAGTTGTAGGAATTGAAGAAGAAACTCTAAGTGAATCTTGATAAAGGATTCATATGCCCTAGTGTGTCACCTTGGGGAGCACATGTTCTGTTTATTAATAAGAAAGATGGATCAATGAGACTCTGCATTGATTATCGAGAACTTAACAAGATCACTACCAAGAAAAAATATCATCTCCCGTGCATTGATGAATTATTTTACTAACTACGCGTAGCTCAATACTTTTCGAAGATTGATCTTCGTTCGGGGTATCATCAATTAAGGGTCAAAAGGGAGGATATACCAAATATGTCTTTCTGTATAAGGTAGGGACACTATGAATTTATAGTGATGCCATTCGGTCTTACTAATTCCCCTTCTATATTCATGGATCTGATGAATAGAGTCTTTAGAGACTATCTTGATCAGTTTCTGGTAGTCTTTATAGACGATACTCTTGTCTATTAAAAGAGCAAGGAAGAACATGAAGATCACTTGAGAATTGTATTGAAGCCCCTAAGAAAGGAGAAGATTTATGACAAATTTACCAAGTTTGAATTTTGGCTTCAAAAAGTTTCATTTTTGGGTCACATGATCTCAAAAGAGGGGATATCTGTGGATCCAGCAAAAATAGAGGTTATCGAAAGATGGACGAGACCAACAACAGTAACCGAGATCCAAAGTTTTCTCGGTTTGGATGGATGTTATCAATGTTTTTTGAATGATTTTTCACGATTATCTAATCCACTCACCAAGTTGACTTGAAAAGGAGTTAAGATCGTATGGACAAAGGAATGTGAAGATAATTTCATGGATTTGAAAAGAAGGTTATCCAGTGCACCTGTGCTCACACTGCCTTGTAGTGGAGAAAGGTTTGTGATCTACAGTGATGAATCCAAGAAGGGGCTGGGGTGTGTTCTTATGCAAAATGATATGGTGATATCTTATGCCTCACGATAGTTAAAAACCCATGAGAAAAATTACCCAACTCATGATTTGGAGTTACCTGCGGTAATCTTTGCATTAAAGATTTGGAGGCATTATCGTTATGGAGAAAGGTGTGATATTTATACTGATCATAAAAGTTTAAAGTATATTTTCACACAAAAGGAGCTGAATATGCGCTAAATAAGATGGTTGGAGCTGATTAAGGATTATGACTGCTCAATTCATTACCACCCTAGGAAAGCAAACAAGGTGGAAGATGCATTAAGTAGACAAGACCATGCTAGCTTATCCATGACGAGGATCACAAAAGATCCAATATTTATGGATTTACAAAGGATGGATCTTGGAATTATAATGGAAGGGGAAAAATCATAACTTTCTCAAATGAATGTTCAACCATCTATTCATGTGATGATTAAAGAGGCACATAAAGAAGTTGTAGAGTTACAAAAGAAGGTGAGAAATGTTCTTGAATTCAACCTTGATTGTGATGGGATAATAAAGTTCTGGAATCGGGTTGGTGTTCCTCCCATCCCAGAATTAAAGAAGGATCTTCTGGATGAGGCTCATAGTTCTTCATTCTCTATTCATCCTGGATGCACGAAGATGTATAGGGACCCCAAAGAGTACTTCTGTTGGGATGGCATGAAAAGAGATGTTGCTGAATATGTCTCTCAATGCTTTGTTTGTCAGCAAGTTAATGCTAAGAGACAAAAGTCTTAGGAGATGTTACAACCATTACCCATACCCGAATGGAAATGGGAAAACATCACTATGGACTTTGTCACCAGACATCCTAAAACATCCAAAGGCAATAATGCTATCTGGGTCATAGTTGATCATCTTATAAAGTCTGCACACTTCATTGCTATTATAGAGGATTTCTCTCTAGATCAGTTTTCCAGGATATATGTAAAGGAAGTGGTAAGATTGCATGGAGTATCGATTTCCATTATATCTGATCGGGATCCAAGATTTACCTCGAAGTTCTGGCGATGTCTTCAGCATACTCTGGATACAGAGTTGAGTTTCAGTACTTCTTATCATCCTGAGACAGACGGTCAGTCTGAGAGGACAATTCAAACTCTAGAAGATATATTGAGAGCTTGCTCTATGGATTTCAAAGGTGGTTGGGATCAACACCTAACTTTGGTATAATTTTCTTATAATAATAGATTTCACTCCAGTATTCAAATGGCTCCTTATGAGGCTCTCTATGGAAAGAAATGATGGAATCTAACTTGCGGGGATGAAGTTGGGGAAAGAAAGCTATTAGGACCTGATCTTGTTGATGAGATGGCAGAAAAGGTCAGATCTATTCATCAACACATAAGAGCAGCTCAGAGTCGACAAAAAAGTTATGCCGAAAACCGAAGAAAAGACATAGAGTTTGAAGTGGGTGATAAAGTTTTCTTACGAATTCCTCCTTGGAAGAGAGTAATGAGATTTGGAAAGAAGGGAAAGTTGAGCCCTAGGTTTATCTGTCCTTGCGAAATACTGCACCGTACTGGGAAGGTAGCTTACCAATTGATGCCTCCACCGAATCTCTATCAAGTTCACGATGTGTTCCATGTATCTCTCCTGAGAAAGTACATACCTGATCCTTCACATATACTCAGCTCAGAAGTTGTACCGTTAGAATGAGATATTT
Source organism: Viscum album (assembly GCA_963277665.1). NCBI lineage: Eukaryota > Viridiplantae > Streptophyta > Magnoliopsida > Santalales > Viscaceae > Viscum > Viscum album. The sequence continues at coordinate 2,042,264,123 of OY728141.1, read as the reverse complement.
CTTATGAAGAACAACCGATAGAGATTCTCGATCGTAGTGAAAAAGTCCTACAGAACAAGACCACTCGTTTGGTGAATGTTTTATAGAGTTACCACTAATTCGAAGAAGCTACATGAGAGCTTGAGGATATGATGAGGGAGAGGTATCCTCATCTGTTTGTTACAAAGTGACGAATTTTGAGGGCGAAATTCATTTAGGGGGGGTAGAATGTAGCACCCGAGACTTTTATGAGAAATATTTTGTTTTTATGTTATATAAAGCATCAAAGGAATATTTCACTACACACAAAGCTAGCTTGGCTTTCTTTACATTCAATCGTGGCCTTCCTCGATAGCTTGTGTCGTACGGAATACCGAGTTTCACTAAACAACAATACGCTATTAAAATATTATTAAAACTAGCCGTTATGAATAGTAATACCCACTTTTTGAAATTTTGTAAAATTTCTTTTTCAATATGGACTTCATTTTTGGATTCGGAATATCGAAATTAGTCTAGGGTGAAATTGTTGTATATTTCTGAAAACTTTTAATTTTGGATGAATAGTGAAAACAGTGGGTTACTATTTAAAAACAGACTTTTTATTAAAATAATTATTTATTTTATTTAAATTTATTTTGGTTCAAAATTTATACATAATACCTATATATGTTCTATTCAATTCATTGGATTCACTTTATAATAATTTTAGATATATAAAAATTTTATCGAACTCTTCACCATCTTTTACCCACCTCCATGGAAAATTTTCAAATTTACATGAAACATAATTTTACCGCTTCTATGAGTGGAATTTCGAAAATCCAAGAGACACAATTAATATCAAGGACTAAAATGGGGTTCGATGATATGAAAATAGTTTTTTGTGAATAGAAAATTTTACTTTTTTTACCACGGTTAAAAGTAAATATGGTAATTAAGGGTAAAAATGATATTATTATTACCCTAACACATGTCCTAATTCTATTAGATAAGTGTAATTCGACCAAAAACAACCATAGGAATAAAATATGACCATTTAGGTCTACTTGGATTAGATTAGGACATTCAATATTATTTTATTTAAAGAAGGGTTAAAATAGTTAAAATCAACATTTAATAACTAAATAATTTTTAGTATAGGTTTATACATAAGATAAATTCAACTATAAATATTCATTAGAAAGATAAAAATATTTCCTACATAATGGTATTTTATTTATAATTTTTAGACTTTAAATAATTTAATTTATTTATGACACAATGATGATGGAGTAATTATATTATTAATGAAATATTGAGATAATTGATGTTATAAATACACAAATAAATGTAATTTGAGACTTTTAATGATTTACAATAATTTTTTATGTTAATATGACATGTTAGTATTGATTTAATTAACTTTTTTCGAACTAATCATTCTGGTTTGATTTTCAAACAAATCAAATACCAAATAGTGTCAAAATTGACATAAAATATTTTTTAAAACAAATATTATATTATTAATTGTTATTTTATTCATAAAAATATATGGTTCAGCCAAATGACTTAGATAAGGATATATATATTAATAATAAACAACTTGGGGTTCGTTTGTCTTGTTATAGTAAGTTTATTAACCTTATAGTGTAAGATTTCCTCAATATGTAATTTTATATATATCCGCCTACAATTGTTTAAATCCAATTTTACCCTTCGGTGAGTTTTTAGTAAAAGATATGAAAGGAATCTTTTGCCTTTTTTCCTACGAGGTATTTTTTGACTTTTCCAGCCAATGTACGAGAATAATGTTCTTTTTTTAATTTATACAACATGAATGGATATTTAAAACATTATTTCCAAGAAGCTTCCATTACAAGTTTTCAAGTTTATTTTTAATCAACTTCTTTTAGTTTAAAATTGTATGACATGTTAAGAAAGGAAAAATGTTTTTGAAGTAGAAAGGATATTTTCCTCAAGAATCGAGTTCAAGTGTTTTATCAACATTATTTTCCATCTAAAATAATATTAGGTTCTATTTTTGTCCCTATTATTACATTGATTTGATTATGTTGTGATGGAATTATTTTTATGAATTCCATTATCTTATATGAATTGTTTTATGATGTCACGATGTTCCAGAATCCCATTTTTATTACATGGATTATGCAATGATGTATGATTTATGATTTTTTGGCACACATAAGAATGGTATCATTATGAGATGGGTGGGACCTATATCTCCCTCCCATGCATTGGGTAATGATTTATATCTCATGAGATAGACATGGCTGGAATGGCAGGTTAATCTAGTTCAGTTAAACAGGACTAAAATGAGGAGTGGAATCGATTCAGAAATGGACTTTGTCTGCTAAGATTGTCTTGGAAATGTGTCTTAACTACTAAGAAATGATTATCTATGATTATGTGTGTATTCCACAAAGTTTCATGTTTTAAGTTATGATTATTGGGATTATATTTCACTACTATCATTTATCCCATGTTATGAAATTATGATCTCTTTTGCAGGTTACGATTTCCAAAATGATATGTTCTTATGAATATGATGTGATTGATATTTCCTTTTTTTACCCTTACTGAGCATTTGAGCTCACCCTTTTTTTTGTTTTCGTTCCCCAGGTTAGGAAGAAGGTTATTAAGTAGGATATTCCAAAAAGGGACTATAGATATGATGAAATAAATGGGAGACAACGTAGATGATTTATGTACCAGTTGTTTATGTTTCCCAGTTTCTAAAGACACTATACCTATACAGTACTTTCATGGTTTTATTATATATTGTAATAAGTATGCTTCAATTTTAAAGTATTAACAATGTATGTAAAGTGTGGGTCCTTATATTCTTTATCATGGACACCAAACATTGGTCTTAGAGGTGTTATGGGCCCTCAAAGGTCAGAATTTGGTGGATCGTGAGTTGTTATACTGTTTACATGTTATATGCATTGTTATGATGTCAAGATTTGATTCGGGGGTAGTATGGCCCCCCACGGGTCGTAATTTGGCACCTTAACGCTTTTTTATGTGTTTTCTGGGATCCTGTGCAGTTCTGAGGCTACAGTCCAGAAAAACCCAAAATACACAGCGTGTACTTTATGTATACATGCCATGTAGTTTTTAGCCATGTCGCTGACCGCATGGGAAGGGGCACGGGGTTGTGAAAGTTCTGGTAAAAACATGTCGTGTACTAGTTTACACGTTGTGTAGTATGACTTGAGTATCCGGTCGTGTCACGAACAACATGGGCCGGGGTTTCCTTCAAGTGCACACCATGTCCTTCTGGAACATGCCGTGTATAGTTAACTATGGAGCTGACCGTGTTGATAACAACACAGGTCGATGTTACCTTTCTCATACATTCCTTATCCATCTGGAACATGTCGTTTCGTGACGGCTGTGTGTTAGGCCGTGTTGCTAACGACACGGGCCAGGTAAGGCATGTCTAGTACATGCCATGTCTCCTTTGAACACGCTGTGTAGTTTTCTGCTGGGACATTCTGTGTTCCTAGTTGTGTAGGAGTAACCGAGAAGGGTGAAAAAGGGTTAGTACACGCCGTGTAGTATGAGAACACGCCATGTAGCCGGGTGCTTTACACAGCCATGTATTTCCAAGGTACACACCCTAGGTAAAATTTCAACATACATGCCATGTAGTTGAACTACATGCTGTGTAGTCATGTTTTTTCCAAAATTTAGAGTTTTCTCTCTTGTTTCGTTTTACTCACTTATGTTTCAACTATTTTTGCCTTTAATGAATTTGTGATTTTGACCATTCAGAGCTATGTCACCAAGACACCCTCACGTTGCACGTCAGGAACCTGGCATTGACCGTACACCTGATACGACAGATCTAGGACTACCAGTAGTTCTGCTTATTGTTCTGTACATGGAACCTGCAGTGACTCTAGACACTGGTGCCAACGCTCAGTTCAGAGAGGGTTTCATGGGATTGATGCATACCTTCTAGGGATCTCAGCATCCTACCCCGTCTATGGTAGAGCTGACGTGGGTTTTTCAGCAACAACATCCTCCCACGTTCACAGGGGATGGAGGACCACAGTCTGATGAGTCTCGGATAGAGACCATGCTATCCATCTTCAAGCACCTGGATATGCCTCTAGAGAAAAGAGTGAAGCTGGCTACTTATATGATGTGAGATTCCACCAAGAGATGGTGGGATGTCGTTTCGTAGGCATGGCGCCAACATGCTATGGCTTGGGATGAGTTTCAGTGTACGTTATACGACTACTTCTACCCTGTGAAGATGGGGGATGATAGAGCCAAAGAGTTCATGAACCTACCGTAAGGTACTCTCACAGTTATGGAGTATTCCTCCTGCTTCACAGAGTTACGACATTTCACTCCCGTTCTGGGGAATGACAAGCTGTTTTTAGAGAGGAAGATTGAGGAAGGCCTCATACCAGCCTTCATATCACAGGTGAACGTCTTTCAGTTGACTTCTATTACTCTGATAGTCAACTAGGTGCTTATCATAGAGAGAAATCTGAGGGAGACTAGAGTTGTGGACCAGGGCGGTTCAGCATCCAGAGATGATTTGTTTCAGGTAAACAACAGGAAGCGCCACTGAGAGTCTACACGAGGTGACCCGAGGAAGTGAGGTATTCTTTCTGGTAGATGGGATCTTCCCTCTGGCAACCAGGTGGTGTGCTATCAGTGTGGAAGAAAAGGGCATAAAAATCCCAATTTCCCAAGAGACCCAGTGGAGTGCTGATCTTGCGGAAAGATGGGTCATCTGCAGCATTTCGGAAAGGTTCTCCTTCCAGCGACTAGGGAAGGAGGATCAGTTTCGACTCCGAGTACAGGGGTAGGATTAAAAATTCTATAGCAGACTGGGGGCTGGAGTTCTTCAGGTCATTCAGGCCGTGGTAGATGTCGTGGACATAGTGGTCAGGCTTAGGGAGGGTCATCTCAGGGATCTCAGGCTCCAACACAGGGCCGCGGTGCAGGCCAGACTTTCGCTGTAGCGAAGATTCATCCGGAGAAGGATCCAGGACCTTATACTGTTCGAGGTACGATCTTAGTAAACTCAGTTTTATCCTATGCACTTTTCAATACAAGATATTCTCATAGCTTTATTTCTATGCACACTATGTAAATACTTAGACATACTATTTATACTTCTGAGGATATGATGACGCTAGACACTCCCTTGGGAATTAGAACTGCTAGCGTGAGTCATTGATTAGACTCCACCCTTGAGGATGGTGTGTGTTGTTTTTCATTGAGCCTATATGTTTTGGAGATGATAGGATATGATGTAATTCTTAGGATAGACTGGTTAATTCCCTTCCAGGCCTTTGTCGATTTCTATCGCCGTAGGGTGAGATTCACATCACCAGAGGGAGGATCTTTTCTTTACAAGGGCGAATGGAATGTCCAAGCGAGCAGAGCTGGACTAGAGCATCATGGGTTGGGCGGTGTTATGGACCAGATTGCTAGCTTATATCTGGATGACCAGGGGACTTCTTAGTTTGATTTTCCTCCAGTGGTTGATCGCTTTGTAGATGTCTTTCCAAAATACATTTCAGGTTTTCCTATGGAGTGAGTGGTAGACCTCTCTATTGAGATTGTGCTAGGAGAGGTACCAATGTCCATTCCTCCTTATAGGATTGCTACACCTGAGTTGTAGGAGCTCAAGAAACAGTTGGAGGAGCTGCATGCAAAAGGTTTTATCCAACCCAGTACTTATCCTTGGATTTTGCGTGTCCTATTTGTGAAGAAGGAAGACGACACCCTTTGGCTTTGTGTAGATTATCAGAAGCTAAACCAACTGACGGTCAAGAACCAATATCCATTTCCATAGATAGATGATCTCTTTTTTCGGCTTTGAGGAGCCAGAGTGTTCTCGAAGATTGACTTGAGATCTGGATATAATCAATTGCATGTCAGACCATCTTATATACATCTTACAGCCTTCCGGAGTAGGTATGGTCTGTATGAGTATTTGGTCACACTGTTCGGTCTCACGAATGCACCTGCAGTTTTCATGGCACTAATGAAAAGAGTTTTCCATCCTCACTTGGATTCTTTCATGGTGGTTTTCTTGGATGATACGTTGGTGTACTCTCATACTCGACACGACCATGCTACCCATCTTGAGATCATTTTGAGTGCACTGAGGGAGCATCGGTTATATGCAAAGCTCTCAAAATTCCACTTTTGGATGGATGATATTTACTTCCAGGTTCATGTCATCTCAGATACAGAAGTATCAGTAGACCCAGAGAAGGTTAGAGAAGTAGTCACCTGGGAGTAACCAAGGAATGTCTTCGAGGTACAAATTTCTTGAGGGCTGGATGGTTACTACAGAAGGTTTATACAAGACTTCTCATGCTCATCAGTGCTGTTAACGGGCTTAAAAATGAAGGGGGTGAAGTATGATTGGTCAGAAGCCTGTGATTCAGCCTTTCAGGAGCTGAAGGAGAGACTAACTTCAGCACTGATTCTAGTTTTGCCGGATCCGGGCAGGAGTTATACAGGTTTCTATGAAGCATATGGCATCGAGCATGGATCTGTGCATATTAATGAGGATTGTGTTGTTGCATATGGATCTCGGCAGTTGAGGACACATGATAGGAACTATCCTACGCACGACCTGGAGTTGGCAGTAGTTGTTAATGATTTGCGTTGTTGGAGACATTATCTTCTGGGAGAGCACTTTGTGGTATACATTAACCACAAGATCCTCAAGTATATCTTCACACAGCATGACATGAATCTGAGAGAGTAGAGGTGGGTTGAATAAATATAGTATTTCGATTTCGATCTTTCTTATACGACTGGGAAAGGCAACACTGTGGTAGACACACTGAGCAGGAGGACACATATTCAGGTAGTTCAGGAGGCCAGTAGTGAGAGGCAGCTTATAGCTCTGTTCTCTAAAATTCTTTTAGAGGTTCACGATAGATAGGGTCAGACTTTTATTTCTTCTGTAGCTGTTTCCTCTACCCTTATTGACCAAGTTAGAATGAGACAACTATAAGATTCTGAAGGCCTAGTCCTACGAGAAATCTTGTCAGGAGAGGACCCTCTTCCCGAATGGACAGTAGACAATGGTGAGATCTTGCTTTTCCAGGGACGCGTATGGGTGCCAACAGATATACGCGAGGAGATGATGTGAGACTTTCATTCCTCCTTTTGGGAAGTTCATCCTGGAATCACCAAGATGTATCGTGATCTACACCACTAGTATTGGTGACCTGGTATGAAGAGAGATGTTGCTGGTTTTGTCATGAGGTGTTCCTCCTGTCAGCAGGTGAAGGTGGAGAACCAGCTAGAATCAAGTCTTCTACAGCAGCTACCCATTCCTGAGTGGAAGTGAAATGATGTCGCGATGGACATCTTAATAGGGTTACCGAGATCGCCTCTAGGGAATGACGAGGTATGGGTTGTCATTGATAGGATCACGAAGGTTTCTCATTTCTTTCCGATTAAGGAGACCTTCAGTGTTGGTCAGTTTGGATGGTTAAGCATCCGTGAGATTGTACGCTTTCATGGGGTTCCGAATACTATCATTTCAGATAGGGACGCCCACTTTACATCGTGTTTCTAGAAAGAGCTACAGAGGGCTTTGGGTACACAGGTACTTCTGAGTACAGCTTACCATCCCCAGACAGATGGCTAGTCAGAGCACACGATTCTGGTGCTTGAGGAAATGCTACGAGCATGCATCCTGAAATTTGGAGGTTCCTGGGAGAGACATATACCTCTAGTGGAGTTTGACTACAATAATAGTTTTCAATAAACTATTCAGATGGAACCATACGTGGCTTTGTACGGTAGACCGTGATGATCACCCTTATGTTGTCTGGAGGCAGGAGAGGCAGCTATGTTGGGACCTCCTCTTGTTTAGTAGACCACCGAATAGGTGGAGTTGATTCGGAAGAGTATGGATACTGAACAGTCTTGGCGGAAATGTTATGTTGATCTGCGAAGATGACCTTTGGAGTTCATGTTTGGAGATCCGGTTTTCCTACGTGTTACCCCGAGGTTGGGTCACAAGAGAATCAGAAGATAGGGTAAGATTTCACCAAGATACGTTGGGCCATTTGAGGTCCCGGAGAGAGTCAGGATGGTTGCTTATAGGTTGCAGTTACCTCAGAGGTACTAGGATATGAATGACGTCTTCCATGTTTCTCAGCTTCGATGCTACTTCTGAGACTCGTATCATGTTTTTCAACCCGAGTAGGTTGTGCTGGAGCAGGATGCATCATTTGAGGAGCATCTTATCAGGATTGTTGATCATAGTGAAAAGGTACTCCATGGCCAGTCTGTTCCTCTGGTACGGGTGGTATGGCAGCACAATTGTGTATAGGACGAGACTAGGGAGAGGGAGGCTGATATGCGATCATAGTGGCCATAGTTGTTCGGGGTTTCTTCTTCTGCACCATGCTAGGGGGGGGGGGGGGTGGGGAGTTTGTAATAACCTGGACCTTCTTTTCTGGTATGTTTTTCCTTTTCTGGCCATTTTTTGGAAAAAAATTGAGAATCTAGAAATTTTCAAAGTACATGCCGTGTACTTTATGAGTACACGTCGTATACTTCGATGTCGCTCGAGGCAGTGTGTTGGCCATGTCATGGCCATACACACGTCCAGGTAGCGGTGAGGTGGAGGCCTCTTAATGCGGAGTACGGAAAAGCATTGTACACGTCGTGTACTCTAAAAGTACACACCGTGTACTTTCTTTTTTTTCATTAAAAGGGCCGGGGTCACGTCTTAACCCTAAAAACGTCTTCTTCTCTAGCTTCTTTGACCAAGAGTGAGGGTACGACTATGGATCTTCTCTGATCCACCGATTTGCCACCGGTTATCCGAATCAAACGTCATCAGTTGCAATAGAATCGCAGCGGTGAGTTCCTGGTTCTTCTTTGGCCACGTTACATGATTCTTTCTCTTATGAGATTTATCTAAGGTTGAACGTTTTATACGTTTTTTCAGATCTACTTCGTTATATTCTGATTCACATGCGAAAGTTCAAGTATATCAATCTCCTAGAATTGAGGTTAGAGGATTTTTCCCTACATTGAACGTCTTTGAGTTATTTAACAAAAGTGTCAGATTCTCATGTTTCGGGTATCTCGGGTTAGGGGTTTGATAATTTTTTTTATCTACCATAGATTTATTGTGTTCTAGAGTCTATTAGAGGAATAAATATTTCCCGTTAGCATGTTTGAGGATCACCCCATGGGTGTTCTTCCTTGTTTTGGTTGTTTATCGCCGCTTGGCTTAGGTTGCCTGTGGGGAAAACCTTGTTGCATTTATTGTCCGCCTTGATATACTTCATTTCATGTTTTGCCTAATATTTATATGCTTTTGATTCTTTGTAGCTATTATCCAAGTAGTTTTTGAACTTACTTAGGGCTACTGACAGTCGATTACGCATGACTAGACTGCTCAGGGATATGTGAACCTGGTGTGGTAGACTAAAGAGGGAATTGACGATTAAGGGCTTCCCAAGAGTCTATTATAAATTTGTATCTTTCACAGGACCTATGAGAATTGGACATTGTGCTTCCTCAGAGTGTCTTTAGTTACTTATCGATACTACAGGGGGAATTAGACGTAAGTGCTTCCTCAGAGTGTCTATAGCTATCATTACCAGACCACATGGGAATTTAAGATGAGCGCTTCCCAGAGTGTCTGTGCCTTGTATTATTACTTGACTAGAGGGGTCTTCCAGTATGAACCACCCATAGAGTCTATGTGAATATTGTTTGGTTGATTGTGATGAGTCCACCAGGCCAAAGAACAAGTTTGGGTTTTGTGCTGCTTGTTGTTTAGGTAGTCTGCTGAGATACCTATTGTGTTACTTGCTAAGCCATCGGAATATAGAGCTGATGCTAGGTTCCTTGGGTGATAATAAATTGATTGAATTAAATTAAATATTGAATGTGAATGAATATTTTTTGGATTGTTTACTTTAGTGTATTCATATTTCTCTGCTGCATTTACTTCCATTACTTTTTCTATATTGCTCACTGACAGTAGGGCACAAAACTTGTGGTGGTTGCCTACTGGGATTAGTCTCACACCCTATATGGGTCTTTCTTTTCTGACCAAACAGGTTATATAGTTGCAGGTGTGGATAGGGATTGTGGCCCTTCTACTTCAGGTACATGATTACTGGTTGGAGTTGGAGAGCACAAGACCGAGCATAGGCTTGCGATGTTGCTGGAGTTGCTATTTACTTTTAGAACATTGTTCTCAGTTGTATTTCACCACATTGTTGTGTTTTATGTTTTCCATAGATACATGTACCTGCTGCATCATTATCATCATTATTATATGTTCATTTCTTTCACTGTTTAGTTTCATTTATTGTATGTTGTTTACTACTTCTGGTGTGGAATGTTATCTCCTTTTACTTTTATTCTTTACCAAATGAGGGCATAGTTTCCCCAATGACTAACCAAGTCCCTCGCTACTAGTTGGCAGCCTCTTGAATTTGGATAAATGCACTTGAGGTCATGTGGCGAACCAGGTACGGGGCACTAGTTGAGTGGCTCCAGAATCGGGTCGTTATAAAAATTACCATTCAACTTGTCTTAACCTTATTAGATTAGTAATGTCTGAACATTGGAATCCTTGGGTCGATTTTGGTACCCCATAGATCCACTTATGAATTATAATTATACTTTATTTTAATTAACATAAAGTAAAGGTAAAAATGACATAAACAAATATCTCATGGTAAATTAATTTTTTCATGGTGTTATATAAGTTATATTTTTGACTATAAATATTCATTGGAAATATAAAAATATTTCATAAATCATGTTATTTGTTTTATAATTTTTAGACATCAATTTAATTAAATTATTTATGACAAAATAATGATCCAGTGTTTACCTAATTAATAAATTATTTAAGTAAATAAGATTATAAATATGAAAATAACATCCAAAACCTGTCCAATTTTTATTGGATGAATTTATTTTTACCATGAGTCATATTATATTCTACCTTAATGAGTTTTGGACATTTATAAACCTAATATCATTATATAATAAAATAATATTATCACACCTTCCTAGAGAGCCCCTCCCCGCCCTTATTAAAACCCCTCACTTCTAACAAATTCCTCACACCTCTCAAGCTTTTGGCTCATCCAAACTCTGCCATATTAAGCTCCCTACATCCCTCTCCTACCTAAAAGCCTTAACATAGGCAGAAGGAACTTTCAAAACCCATTTTTTTATATCAAAGGGGGTTACCCAAATTAAAGTTTACATTTTCTCTTAAATTCTTTTGTTATATTTTTTTATTTTACTTCTACAGCCCCTAAACTCATTCTATTCCTCTCTTTTATAATAACAACAGTATCCTAAATATACTAGGATGTTGTTATGATAAGTATTTGAACTACACTAACACACACCTCCATCTAATGGGTAATGAACACACTTTTTCTGTGGGTAAAAAACTAACACAACATGAAACGATAAATGTTCAATTATCTCTTACAACCTCTTATGGTGGAAATTATTATGGAACTATATTTATATATGATATATATTATTTTTATGTTGTCATTATGTTTCCATATTTTTAATTTATATCATACCATTATGGTTTCCAGTATAATTAAATGCGATAATTTCATTTGAGGAAATATGGACTACCGACCCCTAAAAGTGATATGACTCGTTCATACCATATGTTGGACATATAAACAATTGAGTTACTGAAATTATATATGAAATTAATATTTAATTATAAAATAACTATGTATCATTAAGTTTTGATTCAATTAAAATACTAAATAGAAATGAAAGTAGCATCCATGTGTACGTATGACTTACCGTTTCCATGAACGGTGCATTTTATTTCTTATCTCCAAATGTTATGTAATATTATAAATACATATATACTCTAGATATATAATATATATAACATATCTAATTCATTAATATTATTCTATAAATAATGTACTCTTGACCACATAGACAACATGTAAATATAATGTGTTCATTTTATTACTCAACTACCAAATATCGACAAAACGACCATTAATAACTTAAATGATTGCATATTGTTTATAAAAAGGTAATAAGTGATATAAAAAATAATAATTATCTTTGAAAGGGGTTCTTAATTAAGTATAAATTAACTTATGTTTATTATTCAGGAAGAACATGGAACAAACATGTCATGTCGGACACGTGGTAAGGGATTTCTTATCTCACTTTCAATTCTATGAGATTTCCATTGTTCGCCACTTATTTATTGTGTATGGTGTATTGTGTACTTCCATCTGAAATATATTATCATGATTGCATTTATATTAAGGGTATTCTTTGATTCATTTTGTGGTTATTATCTTTCGTTCATAAAACTCTATTGATTACAACGAGGTAATGTGTTTTCATCTCACATTTATTCCTGTGAGATTCATGCAATATTTGACACTACTTCCTTTTGTTTGGTGTTTGTACAGACCCTAATTTGTACTCTTTATATAATATACATTTATTTATGGGTATTTAAATCTTCATTTAATTATCCTTATTTCATGTGGTTTATGTTTCATAAGTTACCAAATCGATAAGGGATCTTTTTAACCCAATTTTCATTCCTTGGGTTAATATTCAAATTCATAATTATGTCATGTTATGATTATGTGTGGAATAAATGTTTGTTTGTTTATGTTGTAATTTCCACTACCCTTTGTGTGGATGTGCATTGGATACACATAATCACTCCATTGATAAATTCTCATGTCATCGATATGAACTTGATAAGAGTAATTTTAACTCAATTTCCAAGCATTCACTTAAACATCCAAGTCATTGGTTCTGTCTTAAAAATAACTTGTGTGAATATCCTCTCATTGATTTACACTGAAAATAAAATCATATTGAGTGTATTTTTATTTTTAACACAATATTATGTAATTTATGTATCCTCAATCAAATTATACCGTCTTTATAAGGGATTTCATCTCAATTTACATTTCATTGAGACTTCAATGTTTTTATGTACAAATTCACTATTATATAGTGTATATACTATACTTTGGCATATTATATCATGAATCCCTTTTTTCTTATGACATTACAATTTTGTGATTAAATTTTATTCCACAATTATTTGTATTCAAGCATCTCTCATTTTATTAAAAACACATTAACTAAAATATCATTTTAAATGTTTTAAAGATTTATTCTTCTAAATCATTATCATTAATGTAAATGTTTTAATAAATTTTTTTAAGGATTTATTTATATGAGCATTAATGTTTTCAAATGAAAATTTATTTAAAAGTTTCAAAGTGGTATGGTACACGTTGATTCAAAAACCTCTTTATTTAATGTTTTAAATGGTTTTGAAAATGGTTTGATAGAGCATTGTTTATTTCAATATCATGATTTAATATAATGTGATTGGAATGTGTAAATGTTATCTTTCATTTATTCTTGTGTTATGTGTTGTGATTATAGTTAATGGTCATTGTTTACGTATAATGGTGGTTCCATGATAAACCTAGGGTGGGTGAGCCCAAGATAGCCCTCTAATGCATTGGGTAACGTGATGGAGGTAAACGTTAATGTTTCTTCTAAGAGATTTAGAGAATATACTATTATGGGTATTCCAAATGTGAATAACTATATACCTTTGATATCTATAATGTATGTATGTTATGAATTCCGTAATTTACCTTTATGATTTATGATTTCTGTGTATTATTCATAAATCTTATGATTTCATGAGGTATGTTATGATTGAAAAGTATAGTTTCATTGATTTGTATTTACTGACAGGATAATGTTTTCCTTACTTATTTTATAACCCTTAATGAGATTTTTATGCTCATCTCATGTTTTTGAAATGTTTTCTATAGGACATAAAGATGAATAGGGTCATGTATGAGATCATGGAAAAGTCATGCTATCGAAATCATGGGACTACACATGTCTCTTTTTAAGAGTTTTTATTTTATGAAAAATGGATACTGGGTAGTAGTGTCTACATGTAATATTCAAGTTGTTATGTAATAGTAATGGCCTAATTCTCTACAACTCTAAACCAGAAAAGACCCTCAATGTGAATTATTCATTTAATTCAAGATAATGCAATGTTTAATGTCGGGTCCTTACTCATAAAGACTAACTAATTATACCCACAATCATGATCTGACAAATAATCCCACATGACTAACTCCGAGACTTCCTACATGGAATAGAACATCTATCATAAGGGATTCAATGAAAGAAGACTCTAGAATTGAATGAAACTCAAAACACGATTCTCTATTCCCAAGGGGCATCACCATCCTCAGATGATCCCACCAAAAAACTAAAGTTGATTCATATATCTAGCCATACAAGGGCCACCTAACGAGACTCACATATAGTGAGACAGAAAGGATATAGTTTTAAGAAAATGGGTTGGCCAAACCTCTTTGTAATCGAGTGGAAAATCTTCCACCCATGAATGTCACAATATGGAAGAAATGTTCCAACACCACTTTCCACCAAATGGAACCATTATAATGACCAAATAAACATGGATTAAATTTTCATTATTTATTATATAGAATAAATAAATTTGTCTAAAATACCTTACACCCGTGGGGTTCCTAACTGCATGCCTGATTCTCTCTAGGGCCAACGGATAGAGTTATAATATTTCAATCATCACTTGAATAAGAGTAAATAATTTGAAACCCCTGAACATAGCACAAGAAATTTAATTAAAAAAAATATCCCATTAAAATAGAAGTCTTGAATGGTTCAAAAACAACCATTAATAAAATTTAAAGAGAAATAAACACCATAAAATTAAACTAGCCATGTTTATTACATCGAAAAAATATTACATATTGAAAACTATATACTAATCCCAAACATGTAGATACTCCTATGAATGTGGTGGGGTCACCTTTGAATGGTTGGGTCTACCTTTAATGATCTTCTCAGAAATACACTAACAGAACCTTTGTATTTGAGACATGAATCCACATGCATGGAAAGTTCTTGGGGCACTCGGGAACAATGGTATCATGTGACCAAGCTTTCCATACTAATTATAAATCATGGTATCATGCCCTGATGTGGTTGATGAGAGGTCTGAAGGTTTCTTAATTCTTCTACCAACACCACCAGAATCAGGCCACTTACTGTTCTTCATCCCATAATCCTCCACACCACTTCCAAATAGAGGAATATATTCCTTCTCAAGCCCTCCTGCTAACTTAGATTTAGCACGAAAGGGTTCCGTCATAACATCAGAGAATGTGGTTAGGTTGAGAAATACAACTTTCAATTATAGTTCAGAACGCAGTCCAAAATAAAAATATCGTGCCTCCAAGGAATTTTTTGCAACATACACTGAATCATTTATAACTACTTCCAATAAGAGTTGATAAAATTTGAACATCGATCCCTTAACATTCTAAATACCACACATATCTCTCCTCTTTCTTACCTTAGTCATCTCAGAAAAGTAATGTTGGATTAATTAAGACATAAAGAACTCTCAAGTATGATATTTTTGATGCTTTCTTCGAGACATATAATTCCACCATTTTTGTGTTTGTTCTTAGATCATAATTGTATCAAAATTCACCTTTAATGCCTCTAGAAACACAACGAAATGAAATTCCCTTTCAATCCTCTGTAACCACTCCTTCCCCTCAAAAGGATCTATTTGACCATAAATGAGAGGACGGTTCAACTACTGAAATTCAAGAATGTAGCCTACGGGTTGATCAACTAGATTGTTTTATATTGGCGCACCACCCGTAGATTCACCTTGGTCATCCAACAAAACATAGTGGAGTAGAACCTTATAACAAGGAAACAAAAAACTCAATCAAAACTAATTCAACAACAAGGATTCTTTATTTCAAACACCACAAAAGAAAGACCAGTCCCTCAAAAAAGGACACACTGCAACATTACAAACTATTAAAACATCACATATTCCTTCAAAACATTTTTTAAAAGGAACAATCTTAAAATATTTATCACCCACCAGTGATATCCCATGGGCCTCACCCATGCATATCCTCATGCCTTACCTTGGACCTATCTAATTTCTCATACATACCTACACATGCGGTCACCCATGGAAACACCAAAGGTCAATAAAACCTATCAAGGAAAAAAAATAAATCTCACACTTCCTTTTCAAACCCCAAATTATTTTTTTAACCGATAGCCACAAAAACTAAAACCCATGTTGGATCTCATAACAATTTTCCAGAAAAACGCCATCCATTCATTCAAAAACCATTTCCATACTCTACACCGTTATTTTTCAAATATCTCTTCCCAATAAAAATCATTTTGAAATACAAATTTTATAGTTCAAAAAATTAACTAGTAGTTCAAAACATTTTGTAAAACCATTTTAAACTTATCTTTTGATAGTTCCAAAATATGAATTTTCAAAAACAAATTAGGAATTATGGAAGATCCAAACAATTCACAACAAGAAACTAGTGTCGGTGGGTGACTCTGATATATGGATGGTGACCATATTTCTGTCACGCCACTATCACTAATAGAATTATAGGGTAATTTCTTTAGATTCACATGGATTTCCAAGCCATGAAAACCCACAATGGATACTTTACCAACTCCTTTTTAACTTACCAATACAAAACAATTCACAATAATCAATGGTCGCCAAATAACCCATACATCTCCATGTATCCCAAGGTTCGAAATGTGCAAGGTTTCATGGCATCCTTAGTATTCTAAAACTTCAATCCACAACAATCCTACTACTTGTACCTCGACATACCTATGTAAAAATGGGTGATCTAAAATCAAGGTCCACTAAAGTGCCTAAATAATATGATACTATTTTTTCATAAACCCACTCAGGTTGACCCTAAACTAGTCACTCAAATCGATCCATGGGAAGGCCTGAGAGATGATTCTGATCCTCTTGGGTTGGTGAAAAGTTCCAAGGGAATAATAAGAGACAATGAGAATAATTTCATCCAATGAAATAAAATAATAATCAAGGTATGTAAATAAGAAAACCAAACTAAATTTGATTCTTAGACTATACATCATTTACATATACAACAAATTGAACAAAAAAATGAACAAAAAACAATACCAGAAAAACCAAACTGAACATGACTCCCAAGAAACATCCATGTAACCCTAAGATTCACTCTCTAAACTATAACCAACTCTCACCCAAGGTAATCAAACCTGAGCTAAACCTATTTTAGGTACTAAAAAGTTGAAAACAGAATAGTGTGAGTGGTAAAACATAGTAGATGGGCCCAAATAATTATATTACAAATGCACATTATTTTAATAAATAAACATTGATTAACATGTTTTAAATATAATGTATAAATATTTGGTTTTCATACTTTTCATTTAAAAAGAAACAATAATCATCCATTTCCCTCATGATTTATTACAAGGCTCATGGGGAGAAGGAAAAAGGTAACCAATTAGGATGTGCTCATTTTTCATAATAGTGGAGAAGAAAGGTAAATTTTTTATCATTCAAAACAACATCTTTTAAAACTTTTTAATAAATACACACATTTACAACCTCATAGAAAACACCTAAACCAAACTTATAGTTCATGATCCCACACAAAGAGGGTAATGGATATAATGTTCCTAGTGTCAGAAGAAAGTGGGAAATTCTAGGAACCGAGAGGGGAAGTAGAATATACTATACATGTGACTCAAGCAACATGAATTCCCTACCTGATGAAATCAAAATTTCCAAACACCCAATAATCACCCAACTAAGCCTGAATGAGGGGCCCAATCCCATATAAAAAATCACAAAATATTCCTATGATATGGGACAATTTCAAGTGTATATTCGACAATAGTGCACTAATCATTATCAGTAATCCACTTTTCAATACTATGTTGTCATGATATGTTAAAAAAGGGGTTTTCTAAACAAGACAAACAAGAAGCCACACATACCACCAATTTCAAAAACCAATAGCCAAAATTTCAAGGAAACCACTTTGTATTCCATAAAACAAACCAATTTCAATTTTACTCACACCAAAACCCTTTCTTAATTCTTTTATTATCACTTGAACACTTCATAAAATTTCATTTTCACAAACATAAGATAAACAAACCATTTATAAACAAATTCCACAAGAAAAAAACATTCTTATAAATCCATGAATAAGCAAAAATAAATTCCAAAACATGAATTTCATCAACTAAAATTTAACAAGTCATGTGGAAAGGTTCACATATATTTCAACATGTCATTTATTTAATTTTCATTTAAAAACCTTTTCCAAATTCATCTTCACCTTAAGCGCCTTTAAAAACAAGGTTCTCACCTTTCAAAAGATTCAAAAAAATGTTTTCGTAAAACATTACACCAATGAAGTCACACAAAATATATCCAATCTAATGACAAATTAATTTAGAAATATTTTTTTGGAAACACTAATCACCATTTTGAATATCACATTACATTTAATAAATTAAAAAATGATTTTAAGAATAAAAAACTACTTAAAAATTCTAACCTGGTAACATACCAAGCACTTGGTGTGTAAAATACTTCAAATACACATCACACATTCAAAGGGGTTATGAAAAATAGTTTATTTCAAAAGGGACTATAATTTTTGGAAGGAGACATCACTATTTAATAATTAAGAGAGGTGTAAAAATCATGAAATCAGGGAAATCATAACATTAATGTAGAGTTTAAAAGGGATGCTAACTCAAATGAAGAAGAAATTATTGAAACCAGTGCAAAACATAAATCACACCTTTGAGGTCCAAAGAGGAACCCTAAACAAGAAGATCAAACCCAAAAACAACAAACTGGACCCCCAAAACAAAATCCTTTACCACTGGAAACCAAAACATTAAAGAAAAGTTCAAATTCGAGGGGAAACTCACTAGATGGGGGAGAAGGGTGGTCGAACGCACTGTGAGGAAGGGATACTGCTAATGGGTAGTGTCGTTAGAGGAAGTCAGTGGAAGGAATATTGTTGGTTGGGGGGGAGGGTTGTGCTAGCTAGAGGAGGGTAGAACTAGATTAAAGGGAATCTCTGGATGGGTCTCCCATTTGCTGAAAGAGGGAAGTTCCGGAGATCCACACTGGTATGAGAGGAGGCCATCAGAGAAAAAGGGTCTGCTGGGGAGGTGCACATAGGGAGTCAGGTGCAACGAATAAGGAAAAGGATGGACGGGTAGTGTGGGAGAGAAGGGGGGTAATAAACCTATTAAAAAACTGATAACATAAAAATAAAAATAAAAATAATAATCAAAATAGTGAAAATAATTATAATATTCAAAATAATTATAATATATATAATAAAAATAAAAATATTAATATTAATAATATTAATATGAATATTATTATTATCATCAAACATTATATTATTTTTTTCCCTTTTCATTTATTTTAAAAATTATGAAACCCCGTGGTTACCCCTACAAATCAAGTGACAATACTTGAACCATGTGGTAGCTTCTGCCCATTCTGAATGTGGTTGCATTGGAACCTAGGATAACCACACCATTTCTGCTTACCATACGGTGCCCACCCACTGGCCTAAAACCCGCTACAAATTCTGTATAATAAAAATTTTAACAATAATAAATCATATTATGAATAATAAAAAAATTATAAGAATATTACCAAAAATAATATTATCACCATCATTATTATTAAAAAAATACTGTTAATTTTTCCCCTTTACATATTTTATATTAAATTTAATTTAACTTTTTTATTAATCATTTAAATTTTTTTATTTTTTTTGAACACCAGACGTGTCGAATGGTGAACAGGGCAAAGCCGCATGGTCTTAAAATCGTGATATGCCCATTAACCAGATGCTGGAAAGCCCAAGCAATCATCTTTAAATATAAAAATAAAAAATTCAAACCATGAATCAACCGAAACCCTGACAAAATTATCCAAAGTTGGGAAAAAAATAATGTAATTACAATAGTGGGGTGTGACAATTCTCCCCACCCTAACACGTTCCACCCCTAGAAAACAACAACATAGTTTAATCCAAAAATAAAAAATTATACTCATTCATAGTTTACAGAGATCCTCTAAGATTAACAAACAATAAGAGTCAATATCAATATCAACAAAGAAACAGTCTTAAAAAATAAACTAAGGAGATCCAGAATGGAATATCTACATAGTGTCACCCTCCCCTATAAACTAATACACCTCTATTTGGTAGATCAAAGGAATGAAACTTTCATGCCACAATCCAACTTATTAAATCAAAATGACTTAGACATTACCAAATGAAACCCATCCCACTTTCTTGAAATGGGAAAAGAAAAAGAAATCCACATCCGGACGTTAACCAAAATTAACAGGAGAACATTAAAAATCCTACATTAGTGAAATCGTTGGTCATTCCTCAATCCCAACGTTTACTTAACATAATTGATTGGGGTTTGATGTCTATGAACAATACTACCTACAACTAAGATAACACCCAGAAAAAATCATATGTACTGGAATGGGGAGGCCCGAACGGACTCCCAATCATAAGAAGAAACACAAAAATTAAGAAATACCAGAAGACCAACATGTGGAGGCTTGAAAAAAATCCCCACCATTACAAACAAACAAAAAATTGAGGCAAAACTAGGATCCCACTAGATTGGGGAGGTATGAATGGACTCCTCGCCATAAGGATTGTTCTAGCACTTAATTGCTTTAGAGGAAACCCATCGAGGACCATTTTAGGTCTTCCCACTATACGGTCTAACTAATTCAACCCACTAACTTGAGCTAATAAATAAAATGACATGAATAACAAGAAAATATCCCTGACCATCTAGATCCCCTATCACATGGGATTTGATGATAGATAACTCTAGGCTCGACAGAAACACACAACATGGTTCCATATTCCCAAGGGGCATCACCATCCTCAAAAGATCCCATCCCAAAACCAAGGTCGAAGTAAAAGGATAGCAGTACATGGGAAACCAGATAGGGACTCATATCCAGTGAGACAAAACCACTAGAGTTTTGAAAAAACTAGATGACCATACCTCTTTATTACAAAGTTGAAACTCTTGCTTCAATGTGGGTCACAACATTTAATTGAGGTTCTCACACATCTTTCCACAAAATAGAAGAATTAGAATGAACAACTAAAGAGGAAATAAATTGAATCTATTTCCTTTGTTGAAGAAAAATGATAGGTTAATATCCCTTACACCCATTAGGTTCTAGAATACATTCCATTATCACTCCCATACATCTGGCTGGAGTTATGATGTTTGAAGACTCACTTCCCTCACAGTTAGGCGTTAGAAACCCGTAAACATAACAAATGAATTGAAATTTCAAAAACATTATTCCATTAAAATGGAAGTTTCTACAGGTTCATTGACATCCATTACAATAATTGAAAGAGAATGAAACTCTATAAAATACCACCAGACATGTCTCTTACATCCAAGGATCATTACAGGGATAAAAATCCAAACTGATCCCAAACATCTCCTGACTCTTGCAAATAAGTTGAGGTGACCTTTGAAGGGTTGGATCTGGATTCAAGTTTCTTCTCGAAAACACTTCAGAAGAACTGATGCAAGTGACCCAAGAATCCTTAAGTGTGGAGGGTTCTTGGAGAAGTCTGATACAATGTTCTCTTGTGACCAATATTTCCACACAAATGAAAAATATAAGTACTACACCCTAAATAGGTTGATAAAAGGTTTGGAGGCCTCTTAATTCCCATACCAGCACCACCAGCATCAAGATACTTCCCATTATTCTAATCATCACCCTCTTCTATAACAACCGAAACATTTATTAATAAAAATTCTTATTTATCTAATTAAATGTTTTATTTTGATAAAGGTTTATATAAAAAAATATGCACTTCCATGGTATTATGTTTATGTATTTTAAAATACCATTATGAATTGTTACTATTTCTTATATAGCTGTTGAACACTGATCACATAATTATTATAAATATAGGGCATTAACGAATCCAATTTACATAGATAAATGAAGAGATGGCCTCATCCAGTAGAATTGCTCCATACAATTCCCATTTCTCAGAGCTCATAATGGAGGAAACATTACTAGGATTTGCTCTTGACCAAGATAAAGCAAATATTTGACATGTTAATCTTGAACGGAATCACCTACGGGAGAAGTGGACATTAATAGATACTACCACCCTTTTGATGCAATTAGATCCACCCCAAGAGTCTGTCACCATAGCACACCAAACAATTAGGTCTTATCCGGGTGTTATAAGGGGTTACATAACAGGAACCTCTCAATATGATTATAAGCATTATTTGTTTATATAATAATGAATACACATTCATTTTTATCATAGTTACTTTGTTAATGGGGTTTCAGGAATGAATAGTATTTATAGTTAATATTCAAAATCAATTGAGAAAACTATTTTGATTAATTAATGGATTTTTAAATTAAATAATAATTTTATTAAATATTATTAATATATTACTTTTTATTAAATATAAATGATCATGTAATTTTTAGGAAAAAAATTGTAATTTTTATAAAGGTTTGAAAACTGATTTTGTCAAAACCCATGAATATTTAATAAATGTAGGTTTTTATTTTAAATTTAAAAATTAAGATATTTAGAAATTTATTTAGATAAAATTAATATTATTTTTTGAATAAGGTTGTTGAAATTATCCAACTGTTAATTTTTCATAATTTTCTGACACAATTGATTTTTTGGTTAAAAATTACGTACCATTTAAATATATAATGTGATTTACGACTTCATAATGACCGAATAGTGATGTAATAAAATACTATAAAAGAGTTATGTAGAAAATATATTTTTTAAATTTCCAATAACATGATTTTAGATTTATTTTATTAATTTAACAATGCCTTAGTGGACCCTCCAATACTTATAAAATATTTTAACATTTTAAAATGATTCCCATAATATTATGACCCTCATCCACATTATAAATCCTTATATTAAAACATGTCCTACCATTGGAATTATAAAATAATGTTTTACTCTCCCCTTTGGCAGAAACTATGCGAAAAAATGGGGAGGATAGTGGTTTTAATTAGTTTAAAATGTAGTGTCCAAAACCTAAATAATATAGAATTCCCTCTCATTTCTTATATAAACTCACTAAATAACCCATTCCAATTCACTCAAACCATTACCATCCTCTTAAATTCTCTATCTAGAATCCTCCCAGGGATCCCCAAGTTCCCACGAAGTCTCTCTGAACACTCTCTCAATCCTTTGGGATCACACATCCAAGTAAAGGATCCTCACTTCCCTTTCTTATTTATGCCCAAGATTCCTTATATTGTTAGACCATTTTATTTTCAATTAAAAATTATGGGTTATGAGTTCTCACATCTCCTATACTTCCCTACTTATGATTGAATTATGATAGTCCCCTTTATCTATCATTAATTCCTCCCATGTACACCCATTACCATGCCGAAATTCGTTAAAGGATTTCTCTCTCCTCATTTTCATTTAAGAAATTATTTTATATTATGAATCTAAATTCAATTAATATGTTTGGAAATTATGTTACATGATCCCATTACATTATTTTTCATTTATAATGTATTAGAGACCAAATTAACTCTCATCATCCCATTTTATTGTTTCTATTTGACGTCATTATTCTCTATAAGTTACAAACAAATTTCCCAATCCCAAATAATTGTGTATGTGAATACCAAACCCATTTATCTATCAATGTTATTCAAATTTATGAATGTGTAAATGTTGAATTAGGACATAAATTAATGAATTAAACATATCTTATCCATGGAAGAAATTATTATTTTTAATGAATCCATGTTTTATGATCTTTTGTGACACACTTATGCGTGAAATGAAATGATTAAGAAGGGGCCACTCTGATAGCGCTCCAATGAATTTGGTAAACAATAGTATCAGGATAATTCAAGTTAAATGAGTGTTGACTCATAAAAATTCATGTGAAATTTGGGTTTACTCGTTCTAATTCATGTGCAATGTGGGTTTACTCATGCTCCGGGATCAATGAGCCTTGGATCATGCTAATATCATATTAAATCTTATAACCACATATCCATGTTTTGATAATCATGTAATATCATGCCTTTATGTTCATGTTTCTCTTATGCTCCATTGGTAACGCCCCGACCCCAGTTACCCGGATTCTGTGCATTATTACATAACATTGGCATGATCACAAGGAATCAAGTCCTGAAGGACTGATCAGTTTAGCAGTCTTGGAAAATAACATGAATGTTACATTACACTTTATAACATAGAAGATAACATAAATAATCCTTTATTAATTCCATTATTCCCTTGGCTTAACCCTGCATATCAATCACAATAATCTTCTTGGAATTCTGTTAAAAAAAATAAAACATAGAAATGGATGATCTCAAATGCTCAGAAAGGATAACAATATAGCGTAAACTTTAATAAATAATCACAAAAATTTAAGGAAATGTATAACTAAAAAAAAATCCTTTTAAACATGAACTTCAAAATAATATGGAAAAAATAAAATAATGCCATTTACTTATTCACATGAATATTCTACTAGTCAAATAATCGCATGCAATATCACTAACCACTTTGATAATGATGGAATGCATAATGCCAGACTATCATAACAACATAGTCAAGGCCTCGTAACAATAATACAAATAAGATTTTGTCAGGGCCTCATCCCAAGACACTAGTTTGTATCATGAGACCTACCGATGCATCAAGGATCTATAGCGGGATCCACCCGTCACATATTATGTCCAATGAATTCCTCGTATGAATAGGTTTAAACATAACATAAACATTCTTATTAAAACTAGCATAAGAAATGTCAAATCTTTCCCCATAAACCATGAATGGTATAAAAATAACACATCCACAGTTACACATATCACAAAAACTTTTACACAATATGGAAGATTTGTATCATGATAAATCAACTTGAAAACAAGTTTAAAATCCATTAAAGAATTTGGGCATAGATAAAAATGATTTGTCAAAATTTTTGAGAGAAATACCCCTTTTCATGAAAACATTTAAAAGTCACACAATTTAGAAAAGAAGTCATTTAAAGAAATTTTTTATTCAATGTGTGCCATACATCTTTGAAACTTTTGAAAGGAATTAACATTTTAAAAACATTCATGTCCATATAAATAAATCCTTAAAAACCATTTTGAAGACATGCACATTAAAAAGAAATATTTAGAAGAATAAATATTTAAAACATTTGAAATGATGTTTTAGTACAATGTCCCAAAAACTAATTCATTTGAATACTCTTTCATAAAACATGGACATGGATAATAAATTTGTCTCAGTAGATACTTACGTAAAAACACCCTAGGATAATAAAGAGATTGTGAAATTAACCCTTACAAATTTGGTAACTTACGAAACATACACCCCAAGAAAAAGGTGTCATATAATGAATATGTAAATACACATAAATTAAAGTTTATTATATAAAGAATACAATTATAGGTAGTAAATAATCCACACAAAAGGTAATAGTGGCAATATGGCATGAATCTCACGGGAATAAGGAGTGAGATGAAAACCACTTACCTTGTAATTTTCCTTGATAGTGTGTATGTTAACCTCTTGTATAATAGTTAAATCATTGTTATTAAATTATACAAGAATCATATTCATAAATATGATATCATATATGATCTTTTAGTATTTCATTGTTAATAATATTTTAGTATTATAGTCGTTTCGGGTGTTAACTGATTCGTTTTCCTTTATATGCTTCATTACGTAAGCCATGTTTGTTATGGATAGGTCGTATCTTATTCATATCTAGAATTATATCAAGTCCTTAAACATTACTATTAATCATCTTATTATAATTAGTCTTTAATGGATATGATGGGGAAATGAATCTCATCGCGTTCATGGAGACGGTAATCCGTACATACGCACAAACTCTACTTCCATTTCATTTTTCATTTGAAAAGGAATCAAAACCAAATGATACATAGGTATATTATTATTCCAGTATAATATAATATCTTATATGTCTTACTTTAGTTCATTAACACCATCCATTATACATTCCATGTATGGTATGAACGAGTCATATCACTTTGAGGGGGCGGTAGTCCGCGCTTCCTCAAATGAAATTATCGTATATATATACAACATGAAACGAATAATGGTATGATATAAAATGGAATTACAGAAGCTTATATATAAAATAAATATCATTAATATCATATTTAATTATATTTCCATCATAATGGACACCATGAGAGATGATAGGAGATAATTGAACAATCATCGCTTCGTGAGGCGTTTGGTTTCCATCCACAGAAACATTATGTTCTTCACCCATTAGATGGGGGTGTGTGTAAGTGTAGTTAGAATAGTTTAATAACAATATCATAGTATATTCAGTATACTGGTTTTGTTACAGAATAAAATAATAATAAGATTTTAGGGGTTGGATAAGTAAAATAAAATAAAATAAGCTAAGAGAAATTGTTACCTTTAATTTGGGTAACTCCCTTTTGGTTGAACAAAAAATGATTCTTGAGGTGCCTTCTGCCTAGGTTAAGGCTTATAAGAGGAGGAGAGGGATTTAGGGAGATTAATTGGGAAGAGGTTTGACGACCCAAAAGGCTTGAGAGGTGTGAGGAATTGGTTATAAGTGGTGTCCTTTTATAAGGGGGAGGAGGGTCTCTTTAGGAAAAACATAAAGTATTATTTTATAATTAAATCATATTCTGTTTATAATGGCTTCAAAGTGGATTATTCAAATCCTAAGGTTGTATGGGTCGAAATAATTTCAAAAAATAGATTTTAGACAGGTTTGGGTAATTATATTAACCTTATCATTTAGTTTTAACTCTTGGTTAATTAGTTTGACACTTACTAGGTCACTTTGTATTTTTATATTATATAGTTAATAAACATACTATATACCTAAAAGAGACCCCCCAAGTGGTCCATTATTAATACACATATCATGATACAAGTTTTTTGGCCGAACCTTATATTTTTAGAAATTTAATATCAATTAATAATATAATATTTGTTTTAAAAACTCTTTTATGTCAATTGTGACACTATTTGGTATTGGATTTTTGTGAAACTCATAACAGCATGATTACTTCCAAAACAGTTTATTAAATCAATCCTAACATGTCATTTGAACCTATAAAATTCGTGGAATTCATTAAATGTCTCATATTATATTTATTTGAGTATTTATAATATAACTTATTTTAATATTTCACTAATTATGTAATTACTACATCATCATTAAGTCATAAATAAATTAAATTATTTAATTTCTTAAAATTATAAATAAAAACACATTATGTAGTAAATAGCTTTATCTTTCTAATTAATATTTATATTCTAAAATAAAACATAAATAAACCTATGTAAAAATTCATTTTTTTAAAGATATAGGCTTATGCCATTTTTGTATTTACTTTAACTTAATTAATATAAAGTATCATTATCACTTACAAGTGGATCCATGGGTTCCCAAAATTGACCCAAAGATGCCAATGGTCGGAATGTATCAACCAATAGAATTAAGACACGTTTTAGGGTAATTTATTATTATTATAATATTAGTTTCTTACCCTTATTTACCGGATTTACCCTTTAACCATGGTAAATAAAATATTTACCGAAGTTATTATTCAAAATGTCTAAAAATAAAAGTTACCTATTGACACAATTTTTACATACTGATTCCAAATATGGAGTCCATTTTTCCAAATTCAAAAAACAGAAGTGGCAAAAATTAATATAAAATTAATTCCCACTGTCAAAACAAAAATCTTGTTTTTAAGAGATAATAACTATCAAAAGGCTGACACTTGTTTATGTCCGGTTTAAATGAGAAATTATGTCCATTGACAAACATTGTATTAAATGGTAAATATATATTCTAAATATACTTTAATACCACTCAAATTCATAATTTATCACTATTAATTATTTCTATTAAAAAAGTTGTTTTTAATAAAAATTTAGTAATTTTCACTATTCATCAAAATATAAAAGTTCTCTGAACGGTACCAAAATTTCATCCTAAGATAATTTCGATATTCAAAATCCAAAAAATGAAGTCTATATTGAATGATAAAATGTATAAAATTGCAAAAATTAGGTATTACTATTTATAAGGGCTAGTTTGATTGGTTGTGGTGTGTGTTAAAACTCGAAGTTGTGTACAACACATGCTACTGTATTATTCAAAGAGAAGCGTACCAAGGAAGCATGGGGTGTTAAATTATAAATTTTTTATCTCCCCATTCTAAAGAATAAATTTATTTAGTCAAATTGAATATATAAATTTTTTAAAATATTGGATTTAAAAAGGGTTCACCATTAAAAGTCGGTAAAAGTGCATTTTTGAAAAATACTTCTTTTATCTGAAAAAATGAATTTGTTCTTAAATTATGTCTAAGAAACTCATAATATGGATTCTAAAATTATAAGGATTATATAAAGTTTAAAATTAAGTTAATACTATTCATAACCTTTTTTGAATGGCTATTTTGGCAAGCCATGGTGCGCTTGAACTCAGTATTGTGTGTAGTGTAAGTTATTGAATTATTTTGAAGAAATAAAGCACTGTGAAATATTGGGGTGTTACATTCTCCCCACCTTCAAAAAATTGCATCCTCGCAATTTGAAATTGTTCTTAGAAAATAAAAGGTTGAAAATAGAAAATATCATTGTGGGAAAACCCACATCAGAAATTGGGTTAATAAAATTTAGTCTTAATAAGAGGAAAAGAGAAATGAAAGGGTCACCACCAAATTATGATATCTATTAGGAGCACATTTGTGGAAATTAGAGACATATAATTGGAGGGAAAACGTAAATATTTATAAGTAGTGATTGAGGTCATCAATCACAAACAATTGTAAAATTGAGGTCCTTAAATTCATCACTCTATGATGATTTGAAATACCATCGGTTCAACAAAACAAAGGGTATTAGGATAACACATTTTTGGTTTTAGGATCCCTTAAATAAAGTATAAGAATTAATTTCTTCATAAAATAAGAGAAGAAGAAAAATATATTCCTTACAAGTAGAGTTCCATCCTTTAACTAATTTCTACCACAAACTCATCTTTCACTCTAAAAGATAATAGAACGTAAAAAAAAAATTCTATTTACTATTTATATAGGGTTCCAAAAAATGAACTTATAATTCATCTACGAGATATTTAAAAAAACTACATTATTTAATCCAGGAAATCACGTGGGCCAATGGTAGGTGATACACCCTTGTCGCCCTTCGGTTGTGGGATCAAGTCTAACGGCCTTTACGGATGCGACAGGTTTCCAACCGACCTCCGGGTTGCCCATTTACAGAAATCCAAAAATAATACAGACTAGAACTATCCAAAATTCTTCATTGCAAAATTTATAAGGAAGGTGAACACAATGAAGATCCTTTTTTCCGCGTACTAACATGTGAACACCTTCATCATGTATTCTTTTAAAACACCGCAACATCCTGAATTACCATAAAAACATATTTATTACATTCATGATCCCTTATTTTTTAAAGAATAATGGATATACTCCTTCAATACAAAAATGTTGTAAACTCCAACAATGATGGAATATACAAATCATTATTCAGTTTCAGGGTAGTCAAAAATATCTAATATTATTTATCCAAATCTATCATGTATTATTGAAAAATCACTACCTCGGTATCAGAACCATATTATGGGTTATCTTTCTCTCAACCATATATTTTCCAAAAATTTAACCTGCTATTGAGTCACTTTTCATGGTTCCTGTCACGACCCGTCCTCGGGGCCCGTACCGTGACAACCCGAAGCCCGTCTTCTATAGGCCAGGGGCTGGCGACTAGCACCAAGGCGTAAATTCCGGTAACAAGGGAAGTCACTGCCTTTTTAAAGTAAACAAACACCACGGAGCAAGCAAGAAGAAGTATACACTAAGTAAAAACTGGGTACAACAGTAAGTTCGGAAAAAGTAAGTGGGGCAGAATACAAACCCAAACTGAAAGTAAAGTACAACTCGAAAGGGAAAAAAATAACTGAAAGTAAAGCCACAACGTCAAGCCGCTCACTAGAAGTCCCACCTGAAGGGTGAGTACAGATAGCCTCCATAGCTCCTCGGGTCCAACTGTCCGCTCCGAGTACGTCCCGCCCAGTGTTCCACCTCCAGGTACCGTCCTGCTCCGCAAGCCTCAACCACGATCAGCGCTATCCGTCGTCTGCAGCCAACACAACGTAGTGCAGGCATAACCTGTGCAGGGGTGAGTATAAGCTACTCATTAAGGACCCCGAGACCCCCAAAGGTATCCCAGAATCCAAAAAGGATGATCCAAAAAGGAAAGATACAATCACGAAGTAACATCCGACACTCCTTAGGTATATGCCCATACATATACCTAAGTCACCAATTCCAGTTCGCTCGAACCTCCGAGCCCAAGAACAATCCATCCCACACAAGAAATCACAACCCCGTCCACACAGGAAAGAAAATCGTAATCCACACAGGATAACACAACACAATCCACAAAGGAAATTAAAACAAGATTCAGCTCACACAGGTATACATCTTCATATGACGATAGAGATGATCAGATATAGCCACTGATTCATCTAAGTCGTCGGACCCACAAAATATCGATAGGTACTAACCCCCCGCAATGACCCACAGAGGAGCTTACCCACACAGTATCGATAGGTAACTAACCGCCACAATGACCCACAAAGGATCTAGCCCACACAGGATCGATAGGTAACTAACCCCCGTAATGACCCACACAGGATCAGACCCACACAGGATCTGTAGGCACTGGCCCACACATGACCACTGAGCGCTGAACCACACAGGATCGGACCCACACAGGATCTGTAGCACTGATCCACATAGGATCGATGAGTGCTGTAGTCGTCGCCATCGAATCCATTGAGGATCTCTATATAGTCGTCGTCGTCACAGTCGCAACCAGCTCTAGGGGCCCGCATACATCAAGCTCGTTCGAGAGGATCCTCTCCACAAGCAGAGAGGATGATACATCAACTGACACATAGTCCATATTTGATGTATCCAAAAGTTCCGTATCATCAACGGAAACTCGACGTCACAGACGGCGCGTCAATTGGACGCCCGGTCTGAGAGTTATTGGCTTTTTCGTCCCAAGAGCCCGATTGGATTTTGAGTCAAAACCAACCCGATTGTACTCCACCTGCTCCCAAACCTCGAGCAGAGTAAGCCAAAAGGTCCGTCTCACTTAGAGGAATCCAACAAAGTCGGTGACACGTCGATCGGACGTCCGGAGATCAAATTATAAGTGTTTCCGCTCAGAGGGCCCGGTTGGTTTCATGTACGAACCAACCCGGCCGAACCCAAGGTGCTCCGTAACCTTGAGTTCGATATACCTAAACGACCGTCTCGATACAAGGATCGTATCGCAACTGACGGTGCATCGATCTGAGGCTCATAGCTCATGGTATGGCCAACGGGCCAAAAAAGGTTCGGCAATAAGCGGTTCGGGCCCGGTCCGACCCAGCGAGATACCCCCAAGGTCGGCCCGAACCAGGCCGACCTGAACCGGGTCCGGGTCCAGCCTGCTTGGGCACGGCCCAGCCTGACTGGCACGGCCCGGCCCGGCTGGGCGCGGCCCGGCCCGACTGGCACAGCCCGGCCCGGCCTGGGTGCGACCCGGTCTGGCGGACCGTCTAGGCAGCTGGCACGGCGCGCGGCGCACTGGGCGCGCTGGCCAGGGGCTCGACCGAACGTCCGAGCCATTTCGGGAGCAGGGGGCACTGCCCCCACATGCAGCAACCGCGAACCCATTATGGGGCCGCTCCGTCCGGCCCGGCCGGGGGTTTTCGAAACCCCGGTTCCTCCATGGTCCGGCCGGCCTGCTCCGGCCGGCCGGCTTCTGCCGCCACGGGACTGGCAATGCCAGTCCCCTTACTCCGACGTCAGCGGCCTGGTACCGGCCACCGGTTCCCCTGCGTCGTCGTGGCACGGAACCGGCCGCAGCCCTGGTTCGTCCGGCGCGGCGCGACGGCGTCGCGCCCTTCTACCGCGGCCCCGCTCCGGCCACTGTGCTTCTGAAGTCCTCCGGTGTGGTGCGACGGTGCCGCATCCTTTTTTCATCTTCTACGGCATGGAACGATGGCACCAAGGATTTATTGCTTCCTACGGCGCGGTGCGGCAGCGCCGCACTTCTCCGCTCCCCCTTTTTACAATGCCCGCGCGGTGCTTCGGCACCGCGTTGCCTTGCTCGCCGCCTCAAAAATCAACAACCAATAAGGGGAGGAGTGTCAGCCGTGTTCGTGCGGTCCGACCTCCTCCCGTTATCATGATAACAGGCGGTTCAGGGAAGGGAAGATAATGACGGAAGAAGACACAAAAGAGAAACGCATAAAACCCATACCTCAACGCTGTCGTCGAACGAGCGTTCGTCACAGAATTAACTGTTGTGGAAGAAGAGGGTCGCCGCGGAAGAAGAGGATCACTGCGGAAGAAGAGGATCGTCGTTGGTGTTAGGTGATCTCTAAGGAAGGCTTCTCTTGCCGACAGAGGTTGGCGTTCTTCTTTGGCGGTAGAGCGTTCTTCGCGTTCTTCGCCGAAGAACGAAGAATACTCTCTTTTTTTTTCTCCCAAAGCTTTAACACAATACAACCCAACCAAATAATTAAAATAAGTTCAACACTTATTTTATTATCGACCTAAGATTTTGATATTCAAAAGATAAGAAATGAACAATTAATTTGTTGAATTAATTGTAACGATTTCACTGCTCAATTTAATGGGACGTTTCTTAACCAGAAAAACGTAAGGCTTGACTTTCATTAAAAGGGGGGGTTGCGGGTGTGTTACTTAGGAGGGAAGAAACGGTGGGGCTCGTGCGGGCCCCACCTCACAAATATCCTACCAACTGGGTAGGATATTGTGGGTTCCACCTCATCCGCTTCACTTAGCATAAGCGGAATTAAGTGAAATAAAATAAAATTTTCGCACCCCTTTTTATTTTATTTCATAACATAACCCCAAAAATTAAAAACCACACCCATGAAAATGCAACATCGGAAAAGGCGTTTTTAGAAAATACTGGTGCTGCGATTCCATCGGTGCCCTCGGAATTCAATTCTGAGCACCGGTTCAAAAGTTAGATAAACCCGCTCGTTCGTTCACTGAACGTACCCGAGCTAAACTTCGGAAAATGATCCCGGGCACACCGGGCCTCAGAATCAGGTGTCGTCACAAACTGCATTCTTGTAAAATTCCAATGAAAATTAAGAAAAAAATTTCCTTGAATTTTACGGGCCTTTACATTACTCCCACCTTAGGGATTTAGGTCACCGTAACGATACATGAAAAACTAGGGAAACAAAAGTGGGTATTGAGCACGCATCTCAACCTCCCGCTCCCAAGTGCTCTCCTAGAGGTTCCCGTGCTGCCAACTGATGCGTACTAGAGGAATCGACCATCCACATAGGACCCGCTCCTGTTGATCCTCAATCTCCACCGGGACATCCGCAAAAGTCTCCCCATCATCAACGTCCAGCTCCCCATAGTCAATAATAAGCGTCGGGTCTTGCACGTATCTCCTCAGCTATGATACGTGGAAGACGTCGTACACTCGGTGCATCTTAGGTGGTAGAGGCAGGTGATAAGCCACCTCACCAATCCTGCTGAGGACCTGGAAGGGTCTGATGAAGCACGAAGATAACTTTCCACCTCGTCCAAATCTCAGTAATCCACGTCGAGGTGAGACCCTCAAAAAGACATGGTCTTCATCCTCGAACTCTAGTGGCCTCCACCTCTTGTCAGCATATGACTTCTGCCGACTCTGAGCTGTCCTCATCCACTCCTGGATGACCTGGAGCTTCTCTGTCATGGCATGGACTATCTCTAGTCCCACAAGTGCTGACTCCCCAGGGTCTGTCCAGTACAACAGTGATCTGCAAGGTTGGCCGTACAATGCCTCGTATGGTGCCATCCCGATGGTGGAGTGGTAGCTGTTGTTGTACGCGAACTCCACCAAGGGTAGGTAGTCCTTCCAACTGCGACCAAAGTTGAGGACACATGCGCGGAGCATTTCCTCGAGAGTCTGAATGGTCCTCTCCGTCTGACCATCCGTCTGAGGTTGAAAGGTGGTTCTCAGACGTAGCTGAATCCCGAACGACTCCTGCAACCCCTTCCAAAGCCAGGAAGTAAAGCGAACATATTCATCGGAGACGATAGATGATGACACACCATGAAGCCGCACAATCTTCTGAACATAGAGACATCCCAATCTCTCCACTGAGCCCTACTCTCTGATGGGTAAGAAGTGTGCCGACTTGGTGAGTCGGTTGACAATCACCCAAATGGAGTTGTGACCTCTGGAAGTTTGCGGAAGTTGAGTCATGAAGTCCATAGATATGCCCTCCCACTTCCACTTCGGAACCTCCAAGGGTTGTACCAAGCCTGCTGGTACCTGGTTCTCTGCCTTCACCTGCTGGTAGGTGAGGCATCGAGAAACAAACTCTACCACAACCTTCTTCATGCCCGGCCACCAGTGCTGTCGTCTGAGATCTTGGTACATCTTCGCCACTCCAGGATGTACCGCCAAAGGGGAAGTGTGAAATTCTCTCAGCACCTCCTCCCGCAAAGCAACTGGTACCAATGTATGTCCTCTTAAAAGGACGTCATGCTCTCATCCTACGGAGAATCCATTAGGTGTCTGTCCTGAAAAAATCTGTGCACGCTGCGTCTCACAGTCAGCGTCCCCACGTTGTGCCTCTTTGACCCGCTGGAGTAGTGTAGGAGTGACTGTGAGTGACTGAAGGAAGGCTACTCCATCTCTATCCACTAAGATATAGGAAAAGAGGCAAGCTGCTCTGTCACCTCCTCAAGTAGCTGAATTCCCGTCCTCCTACTGAGAGAATCGGCCACTAAGTTCTCCTTCCCTGGAGTATAGACTATCTCAAAGTCATAGCCCTGGAGGAACTCGAGCCATCGCCGCTATCTCATGTTCAAGTCCTTCTGAGAGAAGATGTACCTGAGACTCTGATGGTCAGAATAGACTGTAAAGCGCTCGCCCATCAGATAGTGTCTCCACATCTTCAGAGTGAAGAACACTGCTACTAATTCCAGGTCATGGGTAGCATAGTTCTGCTCATGTGGCTTTAACTGACGTGATCCATAGGCGATCACTGCCAGATCCTGCATCAGGACACATCCGAGTCCGGTCCCTGATGCATCGTAGTAGACGGCGTACCATACTCCCTCCTCCGGCAACCTCAAGATAGGTGCGCTAGTCAATCTTTGTCTTAGCTCCTGGAAGCTCTGTTGACATCTGTCTGACCACAAAAAGGGTTTCCCCTTCTTCTTCAAAGATGAGAGTGGTGTCGCAACTTTGGAGAAGTCTTGCACAAATCTATGGTAGTATCCATCTAGTCGTAAGAAACTCCACACCTCTGTCACGCTACTGGGTGGCTCCCAAGCTAGAACTCCCTCGATCTTCGTAGGATCCACCACAACTTTCATCTCAAAGATGTCATGCCCCAAGAAGTGGACCTCACGTATCCAGAACTGACACTTCGAGAGCTTACCATAAAGCTGGTTCTCTCGGAGTGTGTCTAGTACAACTCGCAAGTGGTAGGCGTGCTCCTCCTCAGTCTTCGAGTAAATCAAAATGTCATCGATGATGACCACGACAAATTGATCAAGGTATGGCTGAAAGATCCTATTTATGAGGCCCATGAACACTGCAGGAGCATTGGTTACGCCGAAGGTAATAACCAAGAACTCATAGTGGCCATACCGACTTCTAGAGGTCGTCTTCTGCACGTCCTCGTCCCGAACTTTGAGCTGATGATAGCCTGACATGATGTCTATCTTCAACAACCACCATTCTCCCTTGAGCTGATCAAAGAGGTCATCAATCCTTGGTAGTGGATACTTGTTCTTCACTATCACCTGGTTCAAGCGACGATGGTCGACACAAATTCTCAAGATCTCGTCCGCCTTCTTGGAGAACAATATCTGGGAAGCCCAGGGTGAAATAGTGGGTCGGATGAATCCCTTGCCCTGCAAGTCCTCCAACTGTACCCGTAGCTCCTGAAGCTCACTGGGGGCCATCCAATATGCTGGAGTCGATATCGGGGTTGTCCCGAGGTATAGGTTAATATAAAATTCTACTTCTCCATGAGGAGGTAGTCCAGGAACATCATCGGGAAAAACATCCGCATACTGATCCACCACAGCAGGAAAACCAGGACCCTGCACATCAACTCCTCCAAGGATGAGGCTAGCCAACTGATGAGTGATGGGATGTCCTCTCCTCTATGAGAGTCCATCCTGTGCTACGAAGTCTCCCTTCTCACCGGTGAAGGTGAACCTGCTCCCGTTGGTGCATACACATCGCACCTTGCACCTAATACAGTCAATCTAATCATGCACTGTAGATAACCAATTCATGCCCAAGATGACGTCGTAAGGCCTCGACGCCACTACAAGAAGATCCCAGTCGAATCTCTCGCCTCCTAGAGTAAGCTCACACTGCCGGAACCATTGTGTAATCGTCGAGTCTGCTCCCGTAGGAGTCTCTAGCCGTAAGGATCGATCCAACGGCTCTGTCTGAATCACCGAGCTCTGAACAAGGGCAGTGACTATGAAAGAATGAATCGCTCCTATGTCTATAATAAATGAAGCAAGGGTGCAATATACACAGATTGTACCTCGAATCATCTTGGGTGCACCGTGGTCATAGGCCTCCGCTGCCTGGAGCTGTGCCTGTCTCTGCCTGCCATCTCCCTGTGGTCGGGGTGAACCTCCTGGTGGTGGTGGTGGTAGAGCCTCAAAGCGTCGCCCACCACCTGCTACTCGGCTAGCTCTTCTGCCTCGTCCGACTACTCCCTGCGGACCGCCATAGTCGACCCTATGCCTCTGCCTGGGTGGCCCCTCAACCGTCTGCTACTCCTCGGCACGACGGGTCAGGCAGTCACGAGCCATGTGGCCATGCCCGCCGCATGTGTAGCACTGCCGACCTCTCAAAAGACTGGCTCCGTGCTGTGAGCCCCGCACTGCTGAGCTAGTGTCCTGAGGTCATCTACCTGAGGGTCCGGTCTGCCTGGACCCATGAGTCATCCGTCGACTGCCTACTGCAGATGACTCTGCTATGTGCCGCCCCGCGGTAGGCCTCACTGCTGAAGCAGGCTTTGCAAGGAAGCTCTCGATCAAAAGGGCTCACTCCAGTACTCCTGCCTGAGTCGGAATGCTGAGGGAGATCAGCGATGCCCTGATATCATGCCTCAATCCCTGCTCAAAGGTCTGGGCCTAGAATAATGGGTTTCATACCATGTCTGTCGAGTAGCGCGCGAGATCGGTAAATCTCACTGGGTACTGGGCGACCGTCAAGCTGCCCTACCGCAACTGTAAAAGCTCCTGGATGCGCACCACACAGAGGGTGGCTGGGACGAACTCTGAGCAGAAGAGGCTCTCAAAGTCCGTACATAGGAGAGATGCCTCATTGTGAACCTGGAGTATCAATCTCCACCATCTGCCTGCTGCCGCGTGCAGTAGGCTTGCTGCGAGGATCACCATGAGATCTGCTGGTGTCCTCACTAACATGAAAAATCGTACGACTACCTCCAGCCAATACTCGTCTGCTTGGGGTTCCATCTCCTCGCGGAACCTGTGCGGTCGCTGGCGCTGAAACTCGTGTAGTGCACTAAGGTGACGTGCATCGTCAGCGGCTGGGGCTGGTAGCATCGGTGGCTCGGCGGGTAGCGGTACCGCCGATGCCTCTGCTGTCAAAGGGCCCTGTACCGAGGCCTCATCGCTCGGCGGACTGTCGTCACACACAACTCTCGGAACCCTAGATGGCTGCCATCGTGGGTCCATCCTGAAAAGAGAAAGGTGTGCCACGGTCAGAACAGTATACCTGGTGAGCTGACACAAAGTAATCACAAAGAAAACTTAAAACACACATGCATCAATGTTTTCGTGCATTAAGTCAGAAATCAGAAGTCAGGGTCCTGGTGTATGGATACGTCGGCCATCGCACCAACACTGGACTCCCTGGACTGATAACCACACCCAATACGCTTAACACTATTGGTTCATTTAGAAAAAAGATCACCGTTCAAAGGTCGGTGCTAGAATCGAACTCCTCTGATACCAATTTGTCATGACCCATCCTCAGGGCCCATGCCGTGACTACCCCAATCCCGCCTTCCATAGGCCAGGGGATGGCGACTAGCACCAAGGCGTAAGTTCTGGTAACAAGGGAAGGCATGACCTTTATAAAGTAAAAAACGCCACAAAGAAAGAAAGCAGAAGTAAACACTAAGTAAAAACTGGGTACAACAGTAAATGTGGAAAAAGTAAGTGGGCCAGAATACAAACCCAAACTGAAAGTAAAGTACAACTCAAAAGGGAAAACAACAACTGAATGTAAAGCCACAATGTCGAGCTGCCCACTGGAAGTCCCACCTGAAGGGTGAGTACATATAGCCTCTACAGCTCCTCGGGTCCAACCGTCCGCTCCGAGTACGTCCCGCCCAGTGGTCCACCTCCAGGTACTTTCCTACTCTGCAAGCCTCAACCACGATCAGCGTTGTCCGTCGTCTGCAACCAACAAAACGTAGTGCGGGCATAGCCCATGTAGGGCTGAGTATAAGGTACTCAGTAGGGACCCTGAGACCCCCGAATGTCTCCCAAAATCCACAAAGGCTAATCCACAAAGGAAAGATACAATCATGAAGTAACATCCGACACTGCTTTGGTATATGGCCATACATATACCTAAGTCACTAATTCCAGTTAGCTACAACCTCCGAGCCCAAGCACAACCCAGCCCACATAGGAAATCACAACCTAGTCCACATAGGAAAGAAAATCATAATCCACACAGGATAGTACAACACAATCTACAAAGGAAAGAAAAACATGATTCAGCTCACACAGGTATACATCTTCATATGACGATAGATATGATCAGATATAGCCACTGATTCATCTAAGTCGTCGGACCCACAAAGGATCGATAGATACTAACCCCCGCAATGCCCCACAAAGGATCTGACCCACACATGATCGATAGGTAACTAACCCCTGCAATGACCCACAAAGGATCTGACCCAGACAGGATCGATAGGTAACTAACCCCCACAATTACCCACACAGGATCAGACCCACACAGGATCTGTAGGCGCTGGCCCACACAGGACCGCTGAGCGCTGACCCACACAGGATCGGACCCACATAGGATCTGTGGCACTGATCCACGTAGGATCGTTGAGTGCTATAGTCATTGTCATCGAATCCACTGAGGATCTCTATACAGTCGTCGTCGTCGCAGTCGCAACAAGCTCTAGGGTTCCCACATACAACAAGCTCGTTCGGGAGGGTCCGCTTCATGAGCCGAGAGGCTAATACATCAACTGACACATAGTCCAGAGTTGATGTATCCAAAAGTTCCGTATCGTCAATGAAAACTCGACATCACAGACGGCGTGTCAATCGAACGCCCGGTCTGAGAGTTATTGGCCTTTTCGTCCGAGGGGCCCGGTTGGTTTTTGAGTCAAAATCAACCCGACTGTACTCCAGTTGTGCCCAAACCTCGAGTGGAGTAAGCCAAAAGGTCAGCCTCAATTAGAGGAATCCAACAAAGTTGACGGCACGTCGATCGGAGGTCTGGAGCTCAAGTTATAAGTGTTTCTGCTCCGAGGGCCCCGTTGGTTTCGTGTACGAACCAACCCGGCCGAACCCAAGGTGCTATGAAAACTTGAGTGAGATATACCGAAACGACCGTCTCGATCCAAGGATCGCATCGCAACTGATGGTGTGTCGATCGGAGGCCTGTAGCTCCTATTATGGGAAACGGACCGAAAAAGGTTCGGTAATATGGGGTTCGGGCCTGGTCCGACCCGGCCCGATACCCCCAGGGTCAGCCCGAACCGGTTCGACCCGAACCAGGTCCGGCTCCGGCCCACTTGGGCGTGGCCCGGCTCGGCTAGTGCGGCCTAGCCCGGCCTGGGCGCGGCCCGGTCTTGCGGACCGGCCAGGCAGCCGGCCCGGCGCACGGCGCGCTGGGCGCGTTGGCCAGGGGCTCGGCCGAACAGCCGAGCTGTTTCGGGAGCGGGGGGTACTGCCCTCGCGTGCAGCAACCGTGACCCCATTATGGGGCCGCTCCGTCCGGCACTGTCGGGGGTTTTAGAACCCCCAGTTCCCCCATGGTCCGGCCAGCCCGCTCCGGCCGGCTAGCTTCTGCCGCCACGAGATCGACAAGGATAGTCCCCTTGATCTGACGTTGGCGGCCCGGTATCGGCTGCCGGTTCCCCTGCGTCACTGCAGCCCATAACCGGCCACGACCTTGGTTCTTCCGGCGTGGCGCGACGGCGCCGCGCGCTTTCTCCGTGGCCCCGCTCCGGCTGCGGTGCTTCTGAGGTCCTCCGGTGCGGCGCGACGGTGCCACGTCCTTTTTTCATCTTCTACGGTGCGGCGAAACGGCGCCGCAGATTTATTTCTTCCAACGGCGCGGTGCGGCGGCCCCGCGCTTCTCCGCTCTGCCTTTTAACAATGCCCTCGCGGTGCTTCGGCACCGCGTTGCCTTACTCGCTGCATCAAAAATCAACAACCATGAAGGGGAGGAGTGTCGGCCGTGTTTGTGCGGTCCAACCTCCTCCCGTTATCATGATAACAGGCGGTTCAAGGAAGGGAAGATAACAACGGAAGAAGACACCAAATAGAAATGCATAAAACCCCTACCTCAATGCTGTCGTCGAACGAGCGTTCGTCGCAGAATTAACCGTCGCGGAAGAAGAGGGTCACCGCGGAAGAAGAGGATCACCGCAGAAGAAGAGGATCACCATTGGCGTTAGGTGATCTCCGAGGAAGGTGTCTCTCACTGACGGAGGTTAGCGTTCTTCATTGAAGGTAGAGCGTTCTTCACATTCTTCGCCAAAGAACGAAGAATCCTCCCTTTTTTTTCTCCCGAAGCTTTAACACAACACAACCCAACCAACTAAATAGAATATGTTTAGCACTTATTTTATTATCGACCTAAGCTTTTGAAATTCAAAAGATAAGAAACGAACAATTAATTTGTTGAATTAATTGTAATGATTTAACTGCCCAATTTAATGGGGCGTTTCATAACCAGAAAAATGTAAGGCTTGACATTAATTAAAAAGGGGGGGGGGGTTGCGGGTGCGTTACTTAGGAGGGAAGAAATGGTGGGGCTCGTGCAGGCCCCACCTCAAAAATATCCTACCATGGGGCTAGGATATTGTGGGTTCCTCCTCATCCGCTTAACTTAGCTTAAGCGGCTTTAAGTGAAATAAAATAAAATTTTCGCACCCCTTTTTATTTTATTTCATATCTTAACCCCAAAAATTAAAAACCATACCCGAGCAAGCACAACTCCGGAAAAGGAATTTATAAGCAAATACTGGCACTGCGATTCCATGCGTGCCCTCGGAATTCGATTCCAAGCACCGGTTCAAAAGGTAGAAAAACCTGCTCGTTCGTTCACTAAACGTACCTGATCTAAACTTCGGAAAATGATCCCGGGAACACCGGGCCTCATAATCAGTTGCCGTCAGAAACTGCGTTCTTGTAAAATTCCAAAGAAAATTAAGAAAAAAAATTCCTTGAATTTTACGGGCCTTTACAGTTCCAGACAATCTCAAGTCCTTAATGAAATAGTACTGCAGTACAATCCTTATATACTCTATAATTATTATAACCAGTACATCATTGATACAATACTCAAATGAAATAATTCTTTAATAACAACATAAAAACTCTAATCATTCCTCATAATCTGCGGTAGTATCATAACTTGATTATTATCTAATAGCATCATTCGGGGCATACTTTGAGGATTTGGACATTGGTTTGCGTAGTGTCCCAAATCCTTGCAGATGAAGTATTCTACATTTGTAACCTTTTTCTTACCCTTTTAGTCACGTACAAGGTGTCCTTTTTCTCCACACTTATAACAAACTCCCATTCCCTTCAGGCAAGTTCCAGGGTGTTTCTTCCCACAGTTATCAAATATGGGAAAATTCTTCTTTTCTCCCTTCCCTTTATCCATCTTTCTCTCTTCCATCCTTTTCTTCTCTTACTTCCCTTCAAATCCATAGGACTCAGAGAACTCTTTACTTATCTTATCAACACATGATACTATTTCTTCATATGATTACAATACATGGGATACTATTTCCCTTATAAATGATGGCTTAATACCATGAAATAAATAATCTTTCTTACTCTTTGGATCATGCGTATTGCTGGAGTTCTCATTCCTTCTACTAGGCGACATTTCCAAACAATGGAATACACTACATTACTTTGTGAATAGAAATACCTGATCCCAAACTTGTAAAACACTTAACATAAATTAAACAGTTTATGGATATAATCCATAATCATAAAAATCTCTTCTTTGAGGAAGTATATAATCATAAACACATCATAATGGATTGTAAAGAAAATGATAATTATCTTAAGCATATCCCCCAGGAGTATCGTAACCAAGAGTGCAGCAAGACCCATTGTTGTGAACCAGTTTTTGTTCAAGTCTAGCTCAAAGCGGTGTTTTCAGGTTTTACCTCTAGGTACATCTGTGCCAGAGCCGCATCTACCTGCTCGTATCCAGACATGGATGTATTGCTCGAAAAACTCACAAAATCTCTACAATATCAAAATTC
This sequence comes from Viscum album, assembly GCA_963277665.1. NCBI lineage: Eukaryota > Viridiplantae > Streptophyta > Magnoliopsida > Santalales > Viscaceae > Viscum > Viscum album. The sequence continues at coordinate 2,042,221,445 of OY728141.1, read as the reverse complement.
TATGAAGGTCTTCTCCACCAATCCTCAATGTCAATCGTAGGGATATGCGCTCTAATCAGATTTTATATAAATCTATCTTCCAAGGTTATTTCAAAACTTCCTCTGATACCAATTGTAACACCATGACCCTAGTTACCTAGAGTTCGTGCATTATTACATAACATTGGCATGATCACAAGGAATCAAGTCCCGAAGGACCGATTAGTTTAGCAGTTTTGTAAAATAGATTATATACATGAATGTTACATTAAACTTTATAACATACCAAACAACCTAAATAATCATTTGAGAATGACATTATTCCCTTGGTTTAACCCTGAATATCAATCACAATACACATCTTGGAATCCTGGGAAAAAATAAAACATAGAAAGGGGTGATCTCAGATGCTCAGTAAGGATAAAAATATAGCGAAAACATTAATAAATAATCATAAACATTTAAGTCAATGTTTAACTAAAACAAAAGCCTTTAAAACTTGAACTTCAACATAATATGGAGAAAAATAAAATAATTCCATTTACTTATTTACATGGAAATTCTACTAGTCGAATAATCGCATGCAATATCACTAACCACTTTCATAATGATAGAATGCATAATTCTAGACTATCACAACCACGTAGCCAAGGCCTTGTGCCAATACTAAAAATAAGATTTTGTCAAGGCCTCATTCCAAGACACTAGTTTGTCTCATGAGACCTACCGATTCATCGAGAAGCTATAGCGGGCTCCACCCGTCACATGTTAAGTCCAATTAATTCCTCATATGAGCAGGTTTAAAAATAACATAGACATTTATATTAAAACTAGCATACGAAATGTCAATAATTTCTCCATAAACCATGAATGGTATAAAATTAACACATCCACAGTCAAACATATCACAAAAACTTCAACACAATATAGAAGATTTGTATCATGATAAATCCACTTCAAAACAAGTTTAAAAATCCATTAATGAATTTTGACATAGTTGAAAATAATTTGTAAAACTCATTGAGAGAAATACCCCTTTTCATGAAAACATATAAACGTCACACAATTTAGAAAAGAAGTCATTTAAAGGCATTTCTTAATCAAAGTTTCCCATACCACTTTGAAACTTTTGAAAGGAATTAACATTTTAAAAACATTCATGTCCATATAAATAAATACTTAAAAACCATTTTGAAGACATGGACATTAAAGAGAATGATTTAGAAAAATGAATATTTAAAACATTTGAAAATATGTTTTAGTACAATGTCCCTAAAAATAATTCCTTTGAAAACTCCTTCATAAAACATGGACATGGATAATAAATATGTCCGAGTAGATACTTACGTAAAAACACCCTCGGATAATAAAGAGATTGTGAAATTTACCCTTACCAATTTGGTAACTTATAAAACATACACCCCATGAAAGAGGTATCATACAATGAATATGTAAATACACATAAATTAAAGTATATTACACAAATAATACAATTATACTCAGTACATACACCACACAAAAAGTAATAGTGGCAATGTGGCTTGAAGCTCATGGGAATACGGAGTGAGATGAAAACCCCTTACCTTGTAATTTTCCTTGATAGTGAGTATGTTAACCTCATGTATAATAGTTAAATAATTTTTATTAAATTATACAAGAATCATATTCATAAATATTATATCATATATTATCATTTAATATTACTTTGTTAATAATATTTTTGTATTATCGTCGTTTTGGGTGTTAACTGATTCGTTTTCCTTTATATGCTTCATTAAATAAGTTGTGTTTGTTATGGATAGGTTGTATCTTATTCATATTCAGAATTATATCAAGTCATTAAAAATTAATTTTAATCAAAAAATGATAATAATTATTTAATGGATATGATGAGGAAATGAATCTCATCGCGTTCGTGGAGACGGTAATCCGTACGTACACACGAACGCTACTTCCATTTTATTATTCATTTTAAAAGGAATCAAAACCAAATGATACATAGGTATATTATTATTCTAGAATAATATAATTTCTTATATGTGTTACTTTATCTCATTAACACCATCCTTTATACATTCCATGTATGTTATGAACGAGTCATATCACTTTGAGGGGGCGGTAGTCCGCACTTCCTCAAATGAAATTATCGTATATATATACAACATGATACAAATAATGGTATGATATAAAATGGAATTAAAAAAGCTTATATATAAAATAAATATCATTAATATCAAATTTAATTACAGTTCCATCATAATGGACACCATGAGAGGTGATAGGAGATAATTGAACAATCATCGCTTCGTGAGGCGTTTGGTTGCCCTCCACAAAAACATTATGTTCTTCACCCATTAGATGGAGGTGTGTGTAAGTTTAGTTCAAATACTTATAATAAAAAAATCATAGTATATTTATGATACTGTTTTTGTTACAAAATAAAATAATAAGAAGAGTTTAGGGGTTTGATATGTAAAATAAAAGAAAAAAAGCTAAGATAAATCGTGACCTTTAATTTGGGTAACTCCCTTTGGTTTGAACCAAAAATGACTCTTGAAGTTCCTTCTGCCTGAGGTAAGGATTCTAAGAGGAGGAGAGGGATTTAGGGAGCTTAATTGGGCAGATTTTGTATGAGACAAAAGATTTATAGGTGTGAGGAATTTGTTATAAGTGGTGTCCTTTTATAAGGGGGATGAGGGGATCTTTAAGAAAAAACTTAAAGTATTATTTTATAATAAATTAATTTTCGGTTTCTAATGGATCCAAAGTGGATTATTCAAATCCTAAGATGGGGATGGATCCAAATCCTTTCAACCAATATATTTTATACTTTTTTGTGTAATTATATAAACCTTATCGTTTAGTTTTAACTCTTGGTTAATTAGTTTGACACATATTTTTCCACTCTGTATTTTTATATTATATAGTTAATGAACATACTATATACCTCCAAGAGACCACAAAGTGGTCCATTAATGATAAATATATCATGATACAATTCTTTTGGCAGAAACTTAGATTTCTAGGAATTTAATATCAATTAATAATATAATATTTGTTTTAAAAACTCTTTTATGTCAATTTTGACACTATTTGGTATTTAATTTTTGTAAAAATAATAACAGAATTATTACTTCAAAAAAAGTTAATTAAATCAATAATAACATGTCATATTATCCTATAAAATTCTTGGAATTCATTAAAAGTCCAAATTATATTTATTTGGGTAATTATAATATCAATTATTTAAATATTTCACTAATAAGGTAATTACTCCATCATCATTGTGTCATAATTAAATTAAATAATTTAATTTATAAAAATTATAAATAAAATAAAATAATGTAGGAAATAGTTTTATTTTTCTAATGAATATTTATAGTTGAAAATATAACATAAATAACCCTATGTAAAAATTGTTTTTCTAAAAGATATAGGCTTATGTCATTTTTGTATTTACTTTAACTTGATTAATATAAAGTGTCATTATCACTTACAAGTGGATCCATGGGGTCCCAAAATCGACCCAAAGATTCCCATGGTCGGAAATGTATCAACCAATAGGGGTAAGACACGTTTTAGGGTAATTTATTATTATTATTATAATATTATTGTTTTACCCTTATTTACCGGATTTACACTTTGACCATGGTAAATAAAATATTTACCGAAATAATTATTCAAAATGTCTCAAATTAAAAGTTACCTATTTAAATAATTCAGACATACTGATTCCAAATATGGAGTCTATTTTTCCAAATTAAAAACACATAAGTGCTAGAAATTAATTTAAAATTAATTCCCGCTGTCAAAACAAAAAAGCGGGTTTTTAAGAGATAATAACTATCAAAAGATTGACACTTGTTTATGTCCGGATTAAATGTGAAATTATGTCCAATGACAAACATTATATTAAATGGTAAAAATATATTCTAAATATACTTTAAAACCACTCAAATTTATAATTTATCACTGTTAATTATTTCAATTAAAAAAGATGTTTTTAATAAAAATTTAGTAATTTTCACTATTCATCAAAATATAAAAGTTATCCGAAAAGTACCAAAATTTCATCCTAGGATAATTTCTATATTACGAATCCAAAAATGATGTCCATTTCTAAAGATAAAATGTAAAAAATTTCAAAAAGTATGTATTACTATTCATAAGGGCTAGTTTGATTGGTTGTGGTGTGTGTTAGAACTCGAAGTTGCTTACAACACACGCTACTGTATTATTCAAAGAGAAGAGTACCAAAGAAGATTGGGGTGTTACATTGTAAATTTTTGATTTATCCATTATAAAGAATAAATTTATTTAGTCAAATTCAATATATAAAAGTATTAAAATATTGGATTTAAAAAGGGTTTACCATTAAAAGTCAGTAAAAGTGCATTTTTGAAAAATACTTCTTTTATCTGAAAAAAAAAGAATTTGTTCTTACATTATTTATAATAAACTCATAATATGGATTCTAAAATTATAAAGATTATATAAAGTTAAAAATTCAGTTAATACTATTCATAAAGTCTTTTTAACAGCAAGTTTGGTAAGTCATGGTGCGCTTGAAATCGGTGTTGCGTGTAGTGCAAGTTATTGAATTATTTTGAATAAATAACGCACTAGGAAATCTTGGGGAGTAACACCATTGATATTCATATTTATGAAAATTCATTTTATTCTTAATGATATCCCTTGTTTTTTCCAAAAATGGTCATTATAGATCCGCCTTTTTCTTATGCATGTTCCAGGTTATCCCATGCAATGCTAAGTACGATGGAATATTGGGGTCATGTAAAAGATGTTTTCAATAAAGGTGTTGTATTTTATGTTTTATTTTATTATTTAATGTTTATAATTTATCAATATAGTATACATCATGATCCTTATAGTTTTTTAAGTGCAATTTTATTTAATTTATCATTTTAATGTGTTTAATAAAGACCGGGGTTGTTATAGTTGGTATCATATGATACATTTAGTTATTTTTGGTATTAGGATTAGAAAACAGAAGGGAAATACATAGGGATAATACTAAGTATAATTAAATCTTCACTAAATTTTTGTGAGTATATAGTAAGTGGATTATCAAAAAAATACATCCCTTTCTGTATAAAAACAAGTAGAGGTGGCTCTAGTACAGATGTATGTTGGGGTAAAACCCAAAAAACCACATTGATCTATACTCAAATGGGAACGGGTGCATGACAATGGGCATTACTATTGTCTTGGTTCAACACTCTATGTGGATATTCATTGGTAAATAAATAATCATAGTACGAACCATTATTAATGGAACAAAAAATTCCCCTAAGAGTATATTTTGGGAAGTAGATCATGGATAGCCTAGACTGAAGACTATAAATTCATAATTTAAATAAAAAATGTTATTTATATGTTATAATTTTTTTTCGTTGGTTTTCCATTTATTTTTTACACATAATATTCCTTTTATTCCATCCCATGGTCGGTAATAGGAGGATTTGGGCTAATAACCAATGTTAAGATCAATTTAATGACTGTTCTAATGAGATGCCCAATCTGATTGAATCAATAATGGAAAACTTTGTCACAATAATATCTCATTTTACTCATGTTCTTAATAGAAACATAGTTCAAGAGTAATGTTAAACCCCCCCACCCCCCCATGAAATAACAAGAAGAAATTGAGGGCTTCCTGAGACAAAGTCCACCTACTTTCAATGGATCATGTAGTCCCTCAATCGCCAAAAAATGGATCAAATACTTTGGGATGAAGTTCTCCATCCTTAAATGTTCTGAATAAGAGAAGGTTTTTATATCTTCCAGTCATATGGAGGGTGAATCTGATCAATGGTGGACATTTATAGGAAGTAGGAAGCATGAGGAAGAGATTAAGGCATTAGAATAAAAGGATTTCAAAAAATGTTCTTCAAAAAATATTTTCCTCACACCATCTGACTTAAGATGGAAATATACATTTTTACCCACATGAAAAAAGATAACGAATCAATTAGAGCATACTAGTAAATCATTATAAGTCATTAATGATTCTCCCCCAGCTTTGTTGTTATTCCCAAATGCAAGGTTGACTGCTTATTTGGTGGGAAAAAACCTTGGATACAGAAATCCCTAGTGATCTATGGCTTCAATATCTAGGAGGAAGTTGTTCGATGTGTGCTCAAAGTCGAATTGGAGATCATAAAATCTTAGGGGTATCATTGGGATAAGATGTAGAAAGTGGAATTTAATTCTGAATCTCCGATGGATAAATCTGATGGTGCTAAGAAATTATAGAACCCCACTTTCCAAATGTGTAGTAAGCAGATCCCAGAAATTTCCTAAAGGGGATGAGGAAATGATTTAGGTGTGGATGGGAAGGTCACCTGACCATTAACTATCAGCAAGAAATACCCACTATTGAGATAGAGGATAGGAACACACCGTTCGACCCTCAATGCATTATTCATTGTTTGAACTACAAAAAACAAGATAACTTTGAAAACCAGTGCCATATGCCAAGGGTTTTCATAAGCAACCAACAACCTCTAAGGAAACCAAGGAAATATTTTCCCATCACTACTACTAAAGAGAACCCTAACAATAATGTGGTGACTGGTACGCTAGTTATTCATTCAATAATAGTGAACTTACTTTTTTTGTTTAGCTTCTATGCATTCTTTTATATACCAAAATTTTAGTTGAAGAATCCCTCTACCACCAAAAATCATTGAAGTATGATGTCAGTGAGAATGAAAAAATTGGAAATCATTTCGTCCCATTAATATAACTCCTCCCCTATCACAATTTGTGGATTTAACTTTCTGGAGAACCTCCTCCTACTTCCTATGGTGTAATTTTATGCAATTATGATCTTGGATTGGCTTTCCCTATATTGAGAAAACATAAATTTCTGTGAGAGGGAATTCACTCACTATATGGAGAATTGACACTCGATTCTATACAAGTATAAGGAGTTGGATGAATCTTATTTAGAACATCATCATAAGAATGGATATTATAGCTTTATGATCATTCATATCTTGCTAAGATGTATGAGTCTAAGGAATCAACCAACCTTGATGACATGCATATTTTGAGGGAATTCTCTGAAGTGTTCCTCATGAAGTTTTATGGTCTTCCTCCTAGAAGAGATGTTTAATTATTGATTGATCATATACCCAGGTAATTGCAAATATCCCAGACTCTTAATGGAATGGTTGTTGTATAGCTTAAGGAACTAAAGAAACAACTATATGAGAATCTGGATAAGGGTTTTACACTCACATGTTCTTCACCATTAGGTGAACCCATCCACTTCATCAAGAAGAAGGATGGGCAATGCGCCTCTTCATTGATTATCATGAGCTCAGAAAAATCACAATAAAGAACAGGTATCCCATTCCATGAATTGATGACTTGTTTGATCATCTATGTAGAGAAAAATACTTATCCAAGGCGAATCTGCAGTCGGGATATTACTATATATGGGTGAAGAAGGAGGATATACAAAGATATATTTTCATACATGATACAGGAACTATAAATTCATTGTAGTTCCTTTAAGACTCCCTAATTCTCTACCAATCTTCATTTTCATTACAAAGAGAGTCTTTAGAGATTACCTAAACAAATTTTTTAGTCTTTATATATGATATTATAATATAATCCAAAACCAAAGAGGATCATGAAGAGAATCTAAACACTATACTAGGGAAATTTCCAAAGGGTGAGATCTAGGAAATGTACATAGATTGTGTATTCTGGTTGAAGGAGGTCTAATTATTGGGTCATATCATCATAAGTAATGGGATATCTATGGATACCTCCAAGAAAAATTCAATTGAGGGATGGACAAAGCCAAAATATGTTATGGATATCTGTATATTCTTTGGGTTAGTAGGATATTATCAATTATTTTTTAGAAATTTCACATTATTGTCAAACCCTCTTACCAAGCTAACTCAGAAGGGAATCAATTTTTATTAGAGCGGTGAATGAAAATAATTCTTCAAAGAGATGAAAAGGAGGATTATCATTGTGCCTATGATCACACAACCCAAAAGTTGAAATATTTTTGTGGTATTTGGTGATTCTTCGAAGAAGGTAATGGGTTGTGTGTTAATGAAAAATGAAAAATTCATTGAAAATTATTCAAGGAAATTTGAAATTAATGAGTAAAACTATCCTACACATGATCTGGAGTTGCCTGTAGAAATCTATTCTTTAAAAATTTGTCTTCATTACCTTTTTGGGGATAAGTGTAAAATATATTTTGATCACAAAATCTTCAAGTATGTATTTAAACATAAAGAGATGAATATGCACCAATCAAGATGGTTTGAGATAATCAAAGACTATGACTTCTCAATCCATTACAACTCTGGGAAGACGAACAAGGTGGAAGATCCTCTAAGAAGAAAGGACCCGTTGATTCTATCATTGATGAGTGTTTAAAAGGATCCAATCATCATTGATTTTATGTATATGGACATGAGAATCATAAATAAGGATCATCATAAATCCGTTCAAAAATTATTTCCCAATAGTCTCTTTTCTAAATGATAAAGGATGATCAAAATGATGATGTGGGAATTCAAAATAATGTGGAAACTATCAAAAAAGGGAAATCCTTAGTGTTCAATGTTAATGAAAAATTAATTTTTAGATTTGGGTCAAGGCTATGTGTTCCATAAAATCTGTAGTTAAAGAATGGACTTTTGGATGGTGCACATAGTTTGAATTTATCCATTCCCCCTGGAAACAAGAAGATGCATCAAGATCTATGAAAGCATTATTTGTGGGATAAAATGAAGAAGGAGATCACTATGTATAGAACAAAGTTCTAGGTATGTCATCAATTGATGGCTGAGAGGCCTAATTATAAAGGGGTGAAGCAAATATTACCCATAAAAAGATGTAAATTGAAGAACATCACCATGGATTTTGTCACTAGACATCCTAAGAAATCAAAATGAAACAATTCTATCTGGGTTTTGAGGATCATCTTATTTAGGATTCACACTTAATTGAAATTCGAGATGATTTATCACAAGATTAACCAACATGGTTACATATTATAGAATTGGTATGGCTTCATAGAGTACCACTACTTATTGTATGCAATTGAGATCCAAGATTCACCTAAATGTTTTTGAAGATTCTACAACATGCACTAAATACTGAGATGAACATCATTATGAACTATCATCCTCAAACTAAAATACAATATGATCAAACTATCCAAACAAATTATTACATGTGGAGAGCTTACTCAATGGACTTCATAGTAGGATTGGATAAACATCTTCCTCTGGTTGAGTTGTCTTACAATAACAGTTTCCACCCAAACATCCAAATGGATCTTTATGAAGCCCTTTATGGGAAGAGGTGTATAACACCAGCATGTTAGAATGAAGTTGGGGAAAGAAAACTCACTGGTCTATAAATGGTCGAGGAAATAATGTTTAAGGTTAAGATAATCAAGGAACACATTAAAGCAGCTCAGAGTCGAGAAAGGAGCTATCCTGATAATCATTGATGAGACCTAGACTATGATGTTGGTGATATAGTATTCCTCTGTATATCAACATGGAAAATATTTTTCATATTTGGGGAGAATTTAAATCTCGGTCCAAGGTACATCAAACCTTTTGAAAATCATAAATGTATTGGAGCAGTGGCCTATCGACCATCACTCCCACCAAACCTGTCCCAAGTACATGATGTATTCTGTATATCACTCTTGATGAAGTACATACATGACCCATCACATGTACTCAATACATAGCGGGTACCATTAGTGAATGACATATCTTATGAATAGTAGTTGGTTAAGATCTTAGATCATATGGAAAAAGTTCTATGAAATAAGATAATTCCCCTCATTAAGGTGTTGTGGTGAAACCACAGGTTTGAAGAAGCAATATTGTAATCTGAGGAAGTGATGAAGTAGAGTAAGAATCATCTGTTTTACGGTGGGAAATAGAAATTTCGATGGAGAAATTTCTTAAGGGGGGAAGATTGTGATGACCTAAACCTTTAATAATAAAAATTTCCCTTATCGAATTAAATTTCTTATTATGTACAATTGTTATATAAAACATATGAACTTCCTTGGTTTTATGTTTTGGGATTTTAAAATACAGTTAAAAATTGTTATTGCTTCTAATATAGTTGTTGAACAGTTATATCATGATTAGTATAAATATAGGGCTTTAACAAATTCAATTTACTCAAACAAAGGAAGTGATGGCCTCATCCAGTAGAATTTCTCCATACGAAGCCCATTTTTCGGAGCTCAGAAAGAAGGTATCATCACTAGGCTTCCCTCTTGACCAAGCTCAAGCTGATCTTCTACATGTTAATCTTAGATATAATTTCCTATGGGAGAAGTGGAATTTAATAAATATTACCACCCGAATGAGGCTATCCGAGCCGCCCAAGAGTCAATCCACATTTCACACCTTACACTTAGGTCTTTTGCAGGTGTTAAAAGGGGTCATGTAAAAAGATCCTAGAACTATGATTATGTGAATTTTTTATGTATATAATAATGAATATACAATAAATTTATTATTATTACTTTATAAATGGGTTTAAAAGAAAAAATAATATTTTTAGTTAATATTAAAATTCAATTGATAAATCTATTTAGATGAATTAATGAATATTTCAATGAAATAATATTTTAAAAAAATATTATTACTAAATTATATTTTATTAAATATAAATGATTATATAATTTTTTTGAATGCAATTGTAATTTTTATTATGGTTTGAAAACTGTTTTTTGTCAAAACCCAAGAATTTTCAATAAATGTATGCTTTTTTTAAAAGAAAAAATTCTAATATTTTAAAAAATATAGTATTAAAAATAATATTATATTTGGAATAAGGATGTCAAAATTATCCAATGGTGAATTTTTCATAATTTTCTAAGACAATCAAATTTTAGGGTAAAAATTAATTATTGTTTAAATATATAATGTGTTTTAAGATATCATATTGACCCTATAGTTATGTAATAAATTTATATAAAAGGCTTATTCGGCCAATATATGTTTTACCTTTAAAATAATGAGATTATATATTAGTTTGTTTAATTTTCCAATTACTTAATGGACCATCCAAGACATATTAAATATTTTAACAATTTAAAATGATTTCCTTAAGAGTGTGACTCACCTCCACATAAACATGCCTACTATTTTTATAAGTTCTTCCATTGTAATTATATAATATTTATTTCTACTTCAATTTGTAAAAAACCATGGGATGAGTTGTTCTTTTTATTAGTTTAATGTGTAGTGTCCAAAACCTAAATAATAAATAATACCCTCTCCTTTCCTATATAATCCACTTAAATATCCCATTCATCATCACTAAAACAATTTAGAGTTCAACAAAACTCTGACCTCCTTTCTATAGAATACTCTCAAGGCACCCAATGCTCCCAAAACCATCTCTGAGGCCTCTCCCTATCCTTGGGGACCACATATCCAAGTAGGGGGTCCTCACTTTCCTTCCTTTTTTTATTTAGGTCCAGGTTTTCTTATATTATTATACCCATTAATTTTCAATTAAAAATGTTGGTATTTAATTTTAAACCTCCCTTATACTGCTCTAATTATATTTTAATGATGACAGTCCCCTTTCTCTCTCATTAATACCTATCATGTACACCTTTTACCATGTCGAAATTCCGTAAGGGATTTATCTCTCTTCATTTACATTCTTGAAATTTTTTTCTATCACGCGCCTAAATTCCTATACATATGTAGGGATTATATGTTCCATGATCCCCTTACTATCCATTTCATGTATAAATTATGACTTACCCCTATTAATCTCCTCAAAACATTTTATGATTTATATTTGATGTCATCATGCTGGAGAAGTTACACCAAAATTTCCAATGCCAAAATAATTGTGTAAAGGAATACGATACCAATTTCTCTATCAAGGGTATTAACCTTTTTGAACATATAATTATTGATTGAGGACTTATATTTATGTATTCCACTTCTATTACTCATGGAATAAATTATGGTTTTTAATGAATCCATGTGGTATGATCTTTATGGCTCACTTATGACTGAAATGAAATGGTTAAGAAGGGTTCACCCAGATATCACTCCATTACATTTAGTAAAGAATAATATCCTGTTATTTCATGTTTAATGAGTTTTGAATCATTCTAATTCATGTGAAATTTTGGTTTAAGAAGGGTAATTCATGTGCAATGAGGGTTTACTCATGCTCCAGGTGCAATGAGCCTTAGATAATGCCAATATCCTGTTAAATGTTGTTTTCACATATCCATGTTATAATAGTCATGATATATCACGACTTTAAGTTCCTATTTCTAAAACTATCCATTTAAATACCAATTTCCTAAAATTTATTGTATTATTCATGTTATTCCCTTTTTACTCTTTTACTGGGATTTATAGCTCACTCTTTTCTTATGAATGTCCTCAGGTTATCCCATGCAATGCTAAGTACGAATGAATGTTGTAGTCATGTAAAATATGTTTTCAATGAAGATGTTTTTTTTATGTTCTAGGTTTTTATATAATGTTCCTAATTTCTTTATACACTAGTAATATTGATACTTGGAGTTGTCTTAAGTGTACATTTATGTAATAAATCATGCTTAAGTGTGTAATAATGAGAAGGGTTGTTATATCTACACCACTTCCAATGACTGAAGGAAGATTCTCCATCTCAAATCTTCCTTCTAACAGAGATTCAACATGAAATTGTTTCATCAACACATCATAGAAATTGGTATGGGTGAGCTCTACTACTTTTTACCATGGTTCATGATGGAGCTTGAACTCAAAATGTCTAGCCTCTATAGAATCATTTGCAACATACCCTATCATACAGAACTAAGTCCATAAAGCATTGATATAATTCCAACACTGATCTAACACTAAGGTGAAGAACACACATATCCATGTTCTTTATCACCTTCATTATCTTATAAAATTACTATTGGTAGAATGAAAAATTGAAGAACTATCATGTAAGATCTTATTAAGTCTTGTTCAATATACTAACTTCCACCATTTCGTAGTTGGGACTTTGAGCATAGTGGTAGAAAACTCTACCTTCAATGAACAAGGAATCACAAGGAAAATGATGTCCCTCTTAATCCTCAATAACCACTCCTCTACCTAAATATTATCTAATTGACCATCAAAGAGAGGATGGTTCAACTTCAAGAATTCGAGAATGTAGTCACTAGGTTGATCAACTGTTGTGTGTTCTAATGTTTCACCACCTGAAGTTTCACCTTGGGAGTCCATTGTATCATTGTGGGGTAGACACTAAGAATAAGGAAACAAGGAACATTATCAAGACTATTTCAAGAAAAAGTATTTTATATTTCAAATACCATATAAGAAACATCACCCACAAAATAAAAAAGGACACACTTTTAACGTATCTGTTCCCAAAGCCACCCAGAGGCGCCTCGTACCCGATTGGTCACAATACATCAAGAACATTTTCTGGAATGATATAGGCTACTGACTAGAAGTGAGGGCCTTGGGTGTGATAGTGGGGAAACTATGCCCTCATTGTAAGAGTACACATCAAAATTAAACAACATATACTACAGCTGAAGCAGTAAATATCCTACAACAGTAAACATCGGAAGACTAGAATAATAAACAATTGGAGCACATATATATAAGGAATGATGCATGATACATATGTCTAGGAATGTGTCTAAACAAGTCACAATGCTGGAAATATAGACAATGACAAACCAAAGTAAAAAAAGAAAGATAAACTGCTCCTCAGTATCACAAGTCGTAGCTTGGTCCCATGCTCTCCTGCTCCACATCTAGTCCAGTACCTGAAATACAAGGGCACTTTCCCTTGTTATACCTGCAAAAATATAATCTGTTTGGGCACAAAATCATGACGCACACAGGGTGTGAGACTAAATCATAGTAGGGAACCACCTGAATATCTATGTTGAACAGTCGGTGAATGTATAGAAGATAAAAGTAAAGAAAGTAGTAAACACGAATGTACTAAACGGTAAACAATACACTGTTCCAATGAAAGAAATAGTGAAACAAATAGCCAAACCTCAAATAGGTAACCCTCTGGGAAGTACTCACTGCCATCCCCTCTGGTCCTACCTAAAAGTACAAGAAACCCTCTAGGCAGCACACTCGGTCTAAATACACTAGTTCTATATGTGAATATAATAAGACTCTCTGAGGAAGTGCTCATAGTCTATACCATTATAGTTAAAGGTAAAGTAAAACATTCTAAGGAAGCTCACACAGTCCATTACCCATACACTCTAGGGTAGTCATGGACTCTCTGAGGAAGCTCACAAGTTAATTTCCCTTATATACCCAAGGACTAGGACTCTCTGAGGAAGCTCACTCCATCAATTCCCCTTATAGCCTAGGTCATTCAATTTATCAATGAATCTCTAAGTAAACTCACATATCCAGTCCCCTTATAGTCTAAATTAGTCAAGGACTCTCTATGTAATCTCACTAGGTCAATTCCCCTAATATCTCTAGGTGGTTTTATGCTCTTTGTAGATGCTCACATGGTCAATCCCCCTTATACCCTAAACTATTCAAACACTCTCTAAGGAAGCTCACTCGGTCAATTCCCCTTACAGTCTACTACACTAGGTTCTCACGACCCTGTGATGGTCAACAAGAATAGAAGTGTAATATAGACAATGAAAACATATAGAACTACATGGATAAACAGTCTATATCATAACAAGCATTACAGATTACAACTCTCCATCCTACAACAACAGGCATGGAAAACAGGCAAGGCAGCCAAATGCTAAATAGGACAAAACGGTCACAAACAGAACATTCTCATGCAAGTAACATCCAAATAATAATAATCATCAAAATTCACATCCAAAATACCTCTACACTAACATACAATCATGGAAGGAAAATAGCAGGGGTAAAACGTTAAACACACAATACCTTGTTTAAGGGTACTGGTGGAATTTTCACATAATACTTAGAGACATCGAATGGAAAGGCACAAAAAATCTATATTGGGGTTAAGAAATCAATATAATTAAACCACGAATCTTGAATCTCCTTGGAATGTCATAGATCTAAGAAAAATTCCAAAACTTTTGACCAACGATAACTTGGAAAAGAAGAGAAATTGGAAAACAAGGCTAAAGAAGAAGAGAGAACTCACCGATGCGATTCCAACACAATCAACAGTATTAGAATCGGAGGTCCAATAGAGGCTCGAGGGCTCAGAGAGAAGTCGTGGTCCTACAAGTTCTCTCGAATGAAGACTACCTAGAAAAAGGTTATTCTGTCCGTTAGACATGACCCTGGTGCATTTAATAAAAAAAATCAAAATACACGATGTGTACTTTTGGAGTAAAGAGTGTGTAATTCCTATTTCCATACTCCGCATTAGGCGGCCTCCAAGTCAGTCCCACATAGCTATGTGTGCAGCTACTACACGGCCAGCACACTACCTACTGTGGAAATAAAGGACACGTCGTGTACTCATAAAGTAAATGACGTGTACTTAGAAAATTTCCATAAATTCCACTTTTCTCCAAAATGGCCAAAAAAGAAAAAAATACCTCAAAATAATGTTTGAGTTCATACAAACTTCCCCCCTTAAAGGAATTTTTCCCAGAATTTCCCTAGCGCGGCGTAGAATAAGAAACCCCAAATGGTTCTATCCACTATGCTCATTCATGTGCCTACCTCTCCCAAGTATTATCCTGTACTCGATTGTGATTCCATAGCACTCATACCAGAGGAAAAGACTGTCCATGGAGAACCTTTCTACTGCGATCCACAATCCAAATAGGATTCTCCTCAACGATGCATCCACTTCGATCTCATCCTCCTCAGGATGAAAGACATGATACAGTTATGAAAAGTAACGTCGGAGCTGAGAAACGTGGAAGACATCGTGCATATATTGGTACCTCTGAGTTAACTGAAACAAATAGGCAACCGGCCCAACTCTATCGAACACCTCAAATGTTCTGACGTACCTCAGTGAAAGCTTACCCTGTCTCCTAATCCTCTTGTGTCCCAACATCAGTGTGACACGTAGGAAAACCTAATCCCTAACCTCAAACTCTAGATGTCATCTTTGTTGATCATCATAAGTCTTCTGTTAAGACTATGCAGTATCCATCCTCTTATGAATCAACTCCATCTGCTCTGCGGTTTCTTAAAAAATACGAGGTCCCAACAAAGCTGCCTCTCCTGCATCCGTCCAACATAAAGTTGATCGGCATGGACTACCATACAAAGCCTCATAAGGTTCCATTTGAATTTTTTCATGAAAAATATTTTTGTAGGGGAACTACACAAAAGGTTTATGATTCTCCCAAGAACCTCCAAAATCCAGAATTCATGCTAGGAGCATGTCCTCAAGCACCTGAATCGTATGCTCGGAATGGCCATCTTTCTGGGGATGGTAAGTTGTACTCAAAAGTACCTATGTACCTAGAGCCTTCTAAATCCCATGCCATAACTGAGAAGTAAAATGTGCATCCCTTTCTGAAAAAATGGAGTGTGGAACTACATGAAGATTTATAATCTCTTGGATGTACAACTTTCCCAGCTCATCAACCACCCATGCTCTCCTGCTCCACATCAAGTCAAGTACCTGAAGTAGATGGGCGCTTTCCCTTGTCTATAACAGCAACAATATAATCTGTTTGGGCCCAAAAGCCTGACCCAAATAGGGCGTGAGACTACATCCCAGTATGCAACCACCCGAAGATCTCTTCCTAATAGTCAGTGAATATATTGTAGCTAAAAGTACAAAAATTAGTAAATAGGAATGTACTAAACTGTAAACAATCCATAGTTCCAAAGAAAGAACTAGTGAAACAAATAGCCAGACCTCAAATAGGTAACCCTCTAGGAAGTACTCACAGCCATCCCCTTAGGTTCTACCTAAATGTAAAAGAAACCATTTGGGTGGCACACTCGGTCGGACCCCTCTGGTTCTATATGTGAATATAATAATACTCTCTGAGGAAGCACTCACTGTCTATCCCCTTATAGTTAATGGTAAAGCAAAACTCTCTGAGGAAGCTCACACAGTCCATTCCCCGTATAGTCTAGGTAAGGATAGAATCTCTGAAGAATCTTACACATTCCATTCCCCGTATAGTCTAGAGTAGTCAAGGACTCTTTGAGGAAGCTCACTTGTTAATTCCCCTTTACACCCCAAGGTCTAGGACTCTCCGAGGAAGCTCACTCGATCAATTCCCCTTATAGCCCAGGTCATTTAACTCAAAAAAGACTCTCTGAGGAAGCACATGCAGTCAATACCCTTATAGTTTAATGTAATCAAGGACTCTCTGTGGAATCTCACTCTCTCAATTCCCCTTATAGCACCAGGTGGATCTAGGCTCTCTGAGGATACTCACTCAGTCAATCCCCCCTTATATCCTAAAATAATCAAAGGCTCTATGAGGATGCTCACTCGGTCAATTCCCCATATAGTCGTGTACACTAGGTTCTCACGAACCTATGTAGGTCAACGCGTATAGGAGTGTAATATATACAAAGTAAACATATAGAACAACTTAGCTAAATAGTCTACATTTTAACTAGAATGTCATATTACAACTATCCATCCTACAACAATAGGCATGGAAAACATGCAAGTCAACCAAAGGCTAAATTTAATGAGACCTATATGAAATGTCTATAGTATCTAGCCATCCCTAGAAAACTTCTCTCCTCAAAGACGTTCTTCGGTTGCTCCCAAAAAACTACATCTCTCACTTTATCTAGGTCTATTGATACTCCTTACTCTTAGATAACATGACCCAAGAGGTGAATCTGATCCATCTAAAAGTGGTACTTTGAGGGATTAACATATAACTGATTCTACCTCAGTGTACTCAAAATGATCTCTAGATGGGTAGCATGGTTGTGTCGAGTGTGAGAGTACACCAAGATATCATCCACGAAGACCACCACAAAAGAATCCATTTATGGATGGAACACTCGGTTAATCAGTTCCATGAAAACTTCCAGCGCATTCGTGAGACCGAACGACATAACCAAATACTCATATAGACCATACCTACACCTGAAGTCCATAAGAGATATATCTGATGGTCTGAAAAGAAACTGATAATAAATGGATCTCAATTCAATCTTCACGAACACTCAGGCTCCTCGAAGCTGATCAAATAGATTATCGATCCTCGGAAAGGGATATCGGTTCTTAACTATCAACTGGATCAGCTTCTGATAGTCCACACAAAGGCGAAGGGTACCGTATGCCTTCTTCACAAACAGGATAAGCGAACCCTAAGGATAAGTACTGGGTTGGATGAAACTCTTTTCCCATAACTCCTAAAAATTCTTCTTGAGCTCTTGCAACTCAGGTGTAGCCATGATATAAGGAGGAATGGACATTGGTGCCGCTTCTGGAACATGCTCAGTTGAGAAGTCTACCTCACACTCCAGAGGCAAACCTGAAAAGTCCGCTGGAATGAGATCTCTAAAAAGATCCAACACTGCAGGAAAGTCCAACTGTGAAGTCCCCTGGTCATCCTGATGAAGACTATAAATCTAGGTTGTGACTCCTCCAAACCCTTGATGCTCTAGACCCACTCTACTCACCGGGAAATCCCACTCACCCCTATGAAGAAAGGATCCACCCTCTTGGTGATACGAAACTCACCCTATAACGATAACAGTCGACAACTACCTGGAATAGAACTAACCAGACCATCTCGAGAATGTCATCATAGTCTGTCATCTCTAAGACATATAGGTCCCATAAGGAGTGACATCCACCAACCAGTAGAGATAACTCTCTGTACTAACATACAATATCCATTCTAGTCCCCAACGGAGTGTCTATCGTCATGGTATCAGCAGAAGAAAAGATGAAAAGCCCAAATATCTCCACGAAAACAACAGATATGAAGCTATGGTAAGCCCCTGTATCAAAAATATAAGAAGCTAAAACTGAGGTTAGTAAGATCGTACCTTGAATGGTAGAAGTTCTGGGATCCTGCTCGTACTGAGTCTGCTCCACTACAAAATTTTGGCATATACTACGGCCCTCTGACCCTGCCTGACCACTATGAGCTAG
This sequence comes from Viscum album, assembly GCA_963277665.1. Taxonomy (NCBI): domain Eukaryota; kingdom Viridiplantae; phylum Streptophyta; class Magnoliopsida; order Santalales; family Viscaceae; genus Viscum; species Viscum album. The sequence goes on along the minus strand of OY728141.1, from coordinate 2,042,202,362 downwards.
TCTACCATGATGTCGTTGAAAACTGGGTGACTGACTGCCACGACCATGACATCAACCTATACCTGAATGGCTAGAAGAACTCCAGTTCCCTGACTGGTGAGAAATTTCAGGTGCTGCTCCCAAACGAGGAGTCATAGAAGAACCCTTATCACCAGCTACAGGTGAGAAGAACTGATAGAAGTGCTGAAGCTAACCCATCTTTCTGCAAGGTCGGCACTCTACTATGTCTCGCAAGCAACATTTCCTCGTATTCCCGCTTCTCCAACACTGGTAGCACACCAATTGGCTACTATAAGATACAACCCGCCTACTCTGATCTCCTCGTGTAGCCTCCCTACGACGCTTCCTGCTATCAGCTGGTGAATCACTAATTATGGATCCTGAACTTCCTTAAGTCACAGCTCTATAATCCTTCATATTGCGCTCTAAGATCAGCACCTGGTTGAAGATAGCATATATTGATGTCATCCTGAAGATGTTCCACTACGACAGGATGTCGCGCCTTAGACCATCCTCAAACTTCCGTGAACGGAAAAACTCATCACCTAATGGAATAGGCATGAAATGATGCAGCTCTGTGAATCAATTGGAATACTCCATAACTGAAAGAGTACCCTACTCCAGACTCATAAACTCTTGGAATCTATTGGCCGTCAAAGTCTCCAGATAGAATTAATCATAGAATATGTACTGAAACTCATCCCAAGCCATATTCTGCTGGCATCATGTCTGTGAGACCACATCCCACCATCTCTAGGGGAGTCTCAAAGAATGTAAGTAGCCAGCTTCACCCTCCTCTCTGGAGGTATCTCCAGATTCTTTAAAATCGTCAGCATGGCCTCTAGCCATCAATCAGTAGCTTGGGGTCCTCCATCCCCTATGGAAGTGGGAGGAAACTGCTGCTGGAAGACTCGTGTCAAATCATCCCTCGACGGGGTAGGAGACGGCGCTCCATGAATGGTCTGAATCATCCTCAAAGTCCCACGCTGAACTATGCATCAACACCTATGTTAGGTACAATGGCTGGGGCCAAGGCTGGCACAACGGGATGATCTACATGTAGTCCCTGATCGACCATGTCTGGTGTCTGATCACCGTCTGGAAACTGGCACACAACCGGAGGACATATCTGTGGAATGACTCTACAAGGTCAAGCGCACACCATAGATCATGATTATCAAGGAATGAACACAAGGAGTTTAATAAGGGAACAAGAAAATTAAAACACTCATGTTTTTCAAAACATGACTACAAGGCGTGTATATTTACTACACGGTGTGTTCCCTGAAGTCATATACATGGGCATGTACTCCTTCCTAAACTGGTCTTGTAACACCCCAGACACACGACATGTTGTCCTGACATAGGGCGTGTACTTGAATCCACTTTCCATTCCCAAGTCCTTCTAAACCGTTAAGCCACACGCCCCTCCTATGTCAAGACCACATGACGTGTAGAATTCCTACACATCGTGTACTAAAAAAGATCTACCTGGACCGTGTTGTTAGTGAAATAGCCTAACACATGGATCACACTACAGGGAATGTTCCAGATAGACATGTATTGTATGATAAAGGATAACACCAACCCGTATTTTTTGAGACACGACCGGGTACCTAGGTCAGACTACACGGTGTGTTCAAGGAAGACATGATGTGTACGCGAAAGGGAAACACCAACTTGTGTTGTTCGTGACATGGCCTGGTACCTAGGTCAGATTACACGGCATGTTTAGACTACACACAGTGTTTATTAGACATGAATCAGCCAGCCTGTGTTGTTAGTGACACGAGTGTGCATGAGGTTGACACTACATCCAGTCGTAGGTGGACATCTTCCGGTTGACTTCGATATCTTCTATTATCAACCTGGTGCTGATCACAGAGTGCAATCTAAATGATTCTGGAGTTAGGAGCCAAGGTGGATCGGCATCCAGCATTAGTGCTCTTCCATCCAATAGTAGGAAGCACTATAGAGAGGTTGCACAAAGAAATCAGATCATGCGAGGTGCATCTTTCGGTAGCCAGGTGGTGTGTTACCAGTGTGGGAGAAGTAGGCATACAAGGACATATTTCTTAAGAGACCAAGTGGAGTGCCAATATTGTGGAATGATGGGTCACCTTCATCACTTTTGTCTGTTCTACTCACCAGAAACTGGTGATAGGTGTTCTTCAATGTCCTCGTTCAGGAGCCGCGCCACCAGTTTTTCACCAGTCTGCAAACTGGAGTTCTTCCGGCCATTTGGGCCTAGGTGGAGGTCGTGGCCATGGTATCCAGTCACCCAGTTTGCAGTGACATCAGGGTGGATCTTCTCAGAGTGGCCAGGCAAGGTCATAGGGTCGCGGTACATGCCATAATTTTGCATTGGAGGAGACCCAGTTGTAGCAGGATCCCGAACCTTCTACTGTTTGAGGTATGATCTTAGTAACTCAGTTTTAGCTTATGCCCTTTATGATATAGGGGCTTCTCATAGCTCTATATCTATTTCTTTTGTAGAGAGACTTGGGATCTTAATTATTTCTTCTACTGATATCATGATGTTAGACACTTCATTGGGGACTAGAACAGCTTGTGTACATTAGTGCTGAGAGTGCCCTCTACAGGTGGCTGGATGTCACTTTTTATGGGACCTCTATGTCCTATAGATGATAGATATGATGTCATTCTTAAGATGGAATGGTTAGTTCCATTCTAGGCAGTCGTCAAATGTTATTTCCGCAGGGTGAGTTTTATATAACCAGAGGGTGGATCATTTCTTCATAGGGGCATGTGGGGTTTCTATGAGTGCATAGCGGGTCCAGAGAATCAGTTGGAAGGATTTATAGCCCATATTTATCTTCATTATCTGGATGACCAGGGGACATCACAGTTAGACTTTCCTCTAGTGGTGGATCGTTTCAGAGATGTCTTTCTATGAGACTTTTCAGGTTTTCCTCTGGAGCGCGAGGTAGACTTTTGTATGGAGCTTGTGCCAGGAGCAACACCAGTGTCCATTCCTCCTTATTGGATGGCTACACCTGAGTTGCAGGAGCTCAAGAAGATGTTGGAGGAGTTGCAAGGAAAGGGTTTCATCTGACCCAAAACATCTCCTTGGGGTTTACCTGTCCTTTTTGTGAAGAAGAAAGACGATACCCTCTGGCTTTGTGTGGACTATCGGATGCTGAACCAGTTGATCTTCAAGAACCATTATCCCTTGCCAAGGATTGATGATCTCTTTGATCAACTTCGAGGAGCCCATGTGTTATCAAAGATTTATTTTTTGTCCGACTATCATCAGTTGCGTTTTAGACCATCGTATATACCTCTTACAGCCTTCAAGAGAAGGTATGGTCTATACGAGTACTTGGTTATGCCTTTCGGTCTCACGAACGCGCCAAAAGTTTTCATGGAACTGATGAAAATATTGTTACATCTATACTTGGATTCTTTCATGGTTGTCTTTGTGGACGTTATCGTGGTGTACTCTCACACTCGACACGACCATGCTACCCATATTTAGATCATTTTTAGTACACTGAAGAGGAATCAGTAATATGCTAAGCTCTCAAAGTGACACTTTTTGATGGATCAGATTCACTTCCTGGGTCATGTTATCTCTGAGCAATGAGTATCAGTAGACCTAGAGAAAGAGAGAGCTGTAGTTTCTTGGGAGTAGTCGAAGAACGTGTTTGAGGTGCGGATTTTTCTAGGACTGGTTGGATACGACGAACATTTCATATTTGATTTTTCACGTTTAGAAACACCGCTGACAGGTATGATTAAGAAGGGGTGAAGTTCTTATGGTCAGATTCTTGTGAGTCATCCTTTTAGGATCTGAAAGAGAGGTTGACTTCAGCACCGATACTAGTCTTTCCAGATCCAGGAAATAGTTATACTATTTACTATGATGCATCAGGTATCGGGCTGGGAGATGTTCTTATGTAGGGAGATGGAGTCGTTGCATGTGGGTCTCGGTAGTTGTGGCCACAAGAGTGGAATTAATTAACACACGATCTAGATTTGGTAGCTGTTGTTCAAGCCCTATGATGTTGGAGACATTATCTTTTTGGAGATCACTTTGTGATTTTCACCTACCACAAAAGTCTCAAGTACATCTTCACTCAGCATGATTTGAATTTATGATAGAATAGGTGGGTTGAGTACCTTCAAAACTTTGACTATGAGATTTCCTATATGCCAGGGAAAGGCAATGTAGTGGCTGATGCATTGAGCAGGAGGTCTCAGATACAAGTAGTTCAGGAGGCCAGCAGTGAGTGGCATCTTATGGATCTATTCTCTGAGATGCATTTGGGGTTCACGATAGTCAGGTCCATATGTTTCTTTATTATATATCCTTTACCTCTACTCTTCTTGATCGTCTACGAATGAGGTAGCTATCAAATTCTAAAGGCCTAGTCCAAAGGGAAAGCGTGTCAGGAGAGGAACCTATTCCTGGATGGACCATAGGCAAGGATGAGATCTTGCTTTTCCAGGGATGCATATGGGTTCCAACATACATACGCGAGGAGCTGATGTGGGATTTTTATTCCTCTATTTGGGCAGTTCATCCTAGAGTCACCAAGATGTATCATGATCTACACCATCAGTATTGGTGGATGGGTATGAAGAGGGACATTGCGGGTTTCATCATGAGGTGTTCCACTTCTCAGTAGGTGAAGGTGAAGCATCAACAACTAGTAGGGATTTTATATCAATTTCCCATTCCCAAGTGGAAGTGGAATGATGTCGCGATGGACATCATGACAGGTTTTCCGAGGTCACCTTGGGGAAATGATGTTGTTTGGGTTGTCATTGACAGAATCACGAAGGTTTCTCACTTCTTTCCGATCAAGGAGACCGTCAGTGTGGTTGAGTTGGGATGGTTTTACATCTGAGAGATGTTAAATCTACATGGAGTTCCACACTCCATCATTTCAGATAGGGATTCACATTTTACTTCTTGGGTTTGGAAGGGGATTCAGAAGGCTTTGGGTACACAGGTACGTTTGAGTACAACTTACCATCCCCAGAAAGATGGCCAGTCTGAGCATATGATTCAGGTTCTTAAGGACATGCTCTGAGTATGCATTCTAGATTTTGGAGGATCTTGGGAGAATCATATACCTCTTGTGACGTTTTCCTACAAAAATCATTTTCAAAAAATATTCAGATGGAACCTCATAAGGCTTTGTACGGTAGGCCCTGCCGATCACCCTTATGTTGGCTGGAGGTAGGAGAGGCAGCTTTGCTGGAACCTCATCTTGTTCAAGAGACCATAGGGCAGATAGTGTTGATTCGGAAGAGGATAGATATTGCACAGTCTCGATAGAAGTCTTATGCATTTCAGCGTAGAAAACCGCTGGAGGTTGAGGTCCGGGGTCAAGTTTTCCTATATGTCCCACCGAGGTTCGGACACAAGAGGATTAGGAGATATGGTATGCTTACACCGAGGTATGTCGGGCCATTTGAGGTGTTGGAAAGAGTTGGGCTGGTTGACTATTGGTTTCAGTTACCTCAGAGTTAACAGGATATGCACAACATCTTCAACATTTCGCAGTATCAATGTTACTTTTCAGACCCATCTCATGCATTTCAACCCGAGGAGTTTGATCTCGAAGTGGATCCATTGTTTGAATAGCATCCTATCCGGATTTTGGATCACAGTACAAAGGTTCTTCATGGCCTGTTTGTTCCTCTGGTACGAGTGCTATGGTAGCACAGGTTGGTGTAGGACATGACTTGGGAGAGGGAGGCCGATGTATGAGCATAGTGGCCAGAACTGTTTGGGGTTTCTTCTTTCATGCCGCGCTAGGGAACATTGGGGACAAATTTCTTTAAGGGGGTAAATTTGTAAGAACCCATACCTTATTTTCATGTATGTTTTTCCTTTCTGATCATTTTTGGAGAAAAGTGGAATTTATGGAAATTTTCTAAGTACACGGAGTGTACTTTATTAGTACACTCCGTGTACTTTATCCCACCGCAAGTCGTGTGATGGCCATAAAGTAGCCACACACACGGCCGTGTGGGAGTGACATGGAGGCCTCCTAATGAAGAGTACGAAAACAGAATGTACACGTCGTGTAGTCCAAAATTACACGTCGTGTATTTTGTTTTTTTTCATTAAAAACACAGGGGTCATGTCTGATGGACAGAATAACCTTCTTCCAGGTCATCTTTGTCTGAGAGAACCCGTACAGCTGTGACTTCCCTCCGAGACTTTGAGCCTCCATCTGACCTTCGATTTGAACACTGTTGATTGCATTAGAATCGCATCGGTGAGTTCTCTCTTTTTCTTGAGTCTTTTTTTCCAATTACTCTTCTTTTACACGTTATTGTGGGTTGAACGTTTTGGACATTTTCTTAGATCTAAGAAATTTTAAGAAGATTTAAGATTCGAGGTTCATGTATATTGATATCTTAACCCCGAGTTAGGTGGTTTGTGCCTTTCTGATTGAAGTCTTTGAGTATTATGTGAAAATTCCACCAATACCCTTGAACGAGGTATTACGTGTTTACTGTTTACCCCTATTGAATTTCTTCCGTGCTTGTATGCCTATGTAGAGGTATTTTGGATATGAATTTGGTTGATTTTTGTGCTTTGGATGTGTTTTACCATAAATTGTTCTTTTTATGACCATTTGGTCTTGTTTATCTTTTGTCTACCTTGCCTATTTTCCATGCATGTTGTTGTAGGATGGAAAGTAGTAATCTGACATGCTTGTTATAATCTAAACTGTTTACCCATGTAGTTCTGTAGGTTTACATTGTCCTTATTACAATTCTATGCTCGTTGATCTACATAGGGCCGTGAGAAACTGGTGTAGTAGACTACAAAGGGAATTGACCAGGTGAGCTTCCTCAGAGATTCTTTGATTAATTTAGGCAATAAGGGGGGATTGACTGAGTTAGCATCCACAGAGAGCCTATAACCACTAGGGGATATAAGGGGAATTGACCGAGTGAGCTTCCTCAGAGAGTCCTTTATTTCTTTAAACTATAAGGGGATTGAAAGCGTGAGCTTCCTCAGAGATTCTTTGTTTTAATTGAACAACTTGGGCTATAAGAGTAATTGACCGAGTGAGCATCCTTATAGAGTCCTATACCTCATGGCTATAAGGTAAATTGACATTTGAGATTCCTCAGAGAGTCCTTGACTACCATAGACTATATGGGCAATGGATCATGTGAGATTTCTCATAGAGTCTTTCTTTACATAGACTATAAGGAGAATGGACTATATGAGCTTCCTCAGAGAGTCTTGCTTTAACATTTACTATAAAGGGATAAATTGTGAGTGGTTCCTTAGAGAGTCTTATTAAATTATTTTAATAGAACTAGAGGGGTTAGTCTTTGTGTACTAACTAAAGGGTTGTCTGTAATTATTAGGTAGGACAAGAGGGATTGGATATGAGTACTTCCCTGTTGGAAACCACCTGACGATCTATGCCTAACAGTCAGTGAATATATGGAATATAAAATTACAGAATGTAGAAAACAAGAAAGTTAACAACAATAAACAATCCATAGCTCAATATCAAGAAATAATGAAACAACAGCTAAATATCAAACAGGTAAACCTCTGGGAAGTACTCGCAGTAATTCCATATGGTCCTACCTAAGAAGTATAGACAACCCTCTGGGTAGTACACACAGCCTATCCCCTCTGGTTCTATCATTGGAATTTAATATGAATCTCAGAGGAAGCACTCACAGTTTATCCCCTTATAGTCAAAAGTAAAGCAAGAGTCTCTAAGGAAGCTCACAAAGTCCATTCCCCGTATAGTCTAGGTAAAGAAATAATCTACGAGGAAGCTCACACAGTCCATTCCCTATATAGTTTATAGTAGTCAAGAACTCTCTGAGGAAGATCACGTGTAAATTCACCTTATAGCCTCAAGGTCTTGGACTGTCTGAGGAAGCTCACTTAGTCAATTCCCTTTATATCCCATGTCGTTCAATTCAAACAAAGACTCTTTGAGGAAGCTCACACGGTCAATCCCATTATAGTCTAAAGCAATCAAGGACTCTCTGAGGAATCTCACTCAGTCAATTCCCCTTATATCCCTAAGTGGTTATAGGCTCTCTGAGGTTGCTCACTCGGTCAATCCCCACTTATAGCCTAGAGTAATCAAAGACTCTCTAAGTAATCTCACCCGGTCAATTCCCCATATAGTATACTACACCTGGTTCTCACGGCCTTGTGTAGGTCAATGACCATAGCAGTGTAATAAGGCCAAAGTAAACCTACAAAACTACTTGGATAAACAGTTTACATCATAACAAGCATGTAAGATTACAACTCTCTATCCTACAGCAATAGGCATGAAAAATAGGCAATGCTTCGGAAGGCTAAACAGGACCAAACGATCGTAAACAAAACAATCGATGGGAAAAACACATCCAAAGAACAGAAATCAACCCAATTCATATCCAAAATACCTCTACACATGCATACAAGCAGAGCAGGAATTCAACAGCATTAAAACGATAAACACGCAATACCCCGTTCAAGGGTATTGGTGGAATTTGCACATAATATTCAAAGACATCTATCGGAAAGTCACAAACCACCTAACTCATGGTTAGGAGATCAATATAGTTGATCTACAGAGATTGAATCTCCTTGGAAGATCATGGATCTATGAAAACGTCCAAAATGTTCAACCCATGATTACATGGATAAGAAGAGGAATTGTAAAACAAGGCCCAAGAAGAAGACTGAACTCACTGATGTGATTCCTACAAAATCAACTGTATTCGAATCAGAGGTCAGATGGAGGCTGGTGGTATCGGAAGGATGTCATGGCCGTACGGGTTCTCCTAGCCAATGTCGACCTAGAAGAAGTTTTTTTTGTCTGTCAGACACGACCCCGGTGCATTTAATGAAAAAAAAACAAAATATATAGCATGTACTTTGGGAGTACACAGATTGTACATGCTATTTCCATACTCCGCATTAGGCAGCCTCCATGTCACTCCCACACGGCTGTGTGTGTGGCTACTACACGGCTAGCACACGGCCTGCAGCGGCAAGAAAGTACATGGTGTGTACAAATACAGTACACGGTGTGTACTTAGAAAATTTCCAAAATTTCCTCTTTTCTCCAAAAATGACTAGAAAGGAAAAACACACCTGAAAAGAAGGTCTAGGTTCTTACAAACTTCCCCCTTTAATGAAATTCGTCCCTGAATTTCCCCAGCATTGTATCGAAGAACAAACCCCGAACAGTTCCTTCCACTGTGCTCATACATCGGCCTCCCTCTCCCAAGTCTCATCCTGTACTCGCATGTGCTGTCATAACACTCATACCATAGGAACATACTATCCACGAAGAACCTTTGTACTGTGATCCACAATACATATTGGATTCTCCTCAAACGACGCATCCACTTCGAGCTCAACCTCCTCAGGTTGAAAGACATGTGACTGGTTTGAAAAGTAACATCGAAGATGAGAAATGTGGAAGACGTCGTGCATATCCCGATACCTCTGAGGTAACTGCAACCGATAGGCAATCAACCCAACTCTTTCCACCACCTCAAAAGCCCAAAGTACTTTGGCGAAAGCTTAACCCATCTCAAAATCCTCTTGTGTCCCAACCTCAGTGTGACACACTAGAAAACCTGATCCCTGACTTCAAATTCCATTGGTCATCTCTGCTGATCATCATAAGACTTCTATCGAGACTGTGCAATAGCCATCCTCTTCTAAATCAACAATATATGCTCTGTGATCTCCTGAACAAGATGAGTTCCCAGTAAAGCTACCTCTCCTTCCTCCAGCCAACATAAGGGTGATCGATATGGCCTACCGTACAAAGCATCATAAGGTGCCATCTGAATAGTTTCTTAAAAACTATTGTTGTAGGAAAACTCCACAAGAGGTATATGATTCTCCCAAGAACCTCCAAAATCCAGAATACATGCTTGGATCATGTCCTCAAGCACTTGAATCATACGCTTGGACTGGGAATCTATCTGGGGGTGGTAAGCTGCACTCAAAAGTACCTATGTACCAAAACCCTTCTAAAGCCCCTACCAAACCTGAGAAGTAAAACATGAATCCCCATCTGAAACGATGGAGTGTGGAACTCCATGTAGACATACAATCTATCACATGTACAAACGTCCTATCTCATCAACACTGAAGGTCTCCGTGATTGGAAATAAGTGAGAAAACTTCATACGTCTTTCATTGAAAACCCAAATTTTGTCATTCCCTCGAGGTGATCTTGGTAAACCAGTCACGATATCCATCACGATGTCGTTCGACTTCCACTCCGGAATGGGTAACTACTATAAAAGCCATGATGGTCGCTGATGCTCCGCCTTCACATACTGACAAGTGGAACACCTCATGATGATACTAGAAATGACCTTTTTCATACCTGGCCACCAATACATACTGTGTAGATCACAATACATCTTGTTGATGCTAGGATGACCTGCCCAAACAGAGGAATGAAAATCCCTTATCAGCTCCTCACGTATGTCAGCTGACACCCATACACATCCCTGGAAATGGGAGATCTCATCCATGCCTATAGTCCATCCAAAGATAGGGTCCTCTCCTGAAACACTTCCCAATAGGACTAAGCCTTCAGAATCTGATAGCTGCCTCATTCGTACTTGATCAAAAAGAGTAGAGGTAACAACTATAGAATAAAGAAAAATTTCCCCCTGACAATCATACACCTCCAAATGCATCTCAGAGAACAGATCCATAATCTACCACTCACTAGTGGCCTCCAGAACTGCCTATATCTGAGTCCTCCTTTTCAACGCATCAGCCACTACGTTGCCTTTCCCAAGAATATGGGTAAGCTCAATGTCAAAGGACTGTAGGTACTCACCCCACCTGTGTTGTCTTAAATTCAAATCACGCTGAGTCAAGATGTACTTGAGACTCTTGTGGTCAGTGAAAACCACAATGTGCTCTCCCAAAAGATAATGTCTCCAATAGCGTAAGTCATGAACAACAGCTGCTAAATCCAGATCGTGCGTTGGGTAATTCCTCTCATGAGTCCGTATCTGTCATGAAACGTACACAACGAATCCATATCCTGGCATGAGCATAGCTCCCTTCCCGATACTTGATGCATCACAGTAAACAGTATAACTCCTTCCCAGCTCTGGAAAGTCTATAATTGGTTCTTATGTAAACCTTCCTTTGATACCACTTTGTAACATACTAGTTCTGGAAGCCACTCAGAGGTGCCCCATACCCGGTTGGCCACATGGCCTCAATGGCATTTCCTCGAACGCCAGAGGATGCCAACTAGCAGCGAGGGCCATGGGTCTGATAGTGGGAAAACTATGCCCTCATTGACAGAGTACACAATGAAAGTAAACAACACATACAATATAGGAAGCAGTAAATATCCAACCATAGTATACAACGAAATACTAGAGTAATAAACAACTGGAGTACACACACACACACACATGTAATAATGCATGATAAATATGTCTAGGAAAGAAGCCAAACAAGTCACAATGTTGTAAATACAGATAGTGCTAAACGAAAGTACAAAAAGAAAGATAAAAAGCTCCTCAGTATCACAAGCCAAATCTTGGCCCCATGATCTCCTTCTCCACAACAATTCAAGTACCTAATCAGAAGGGTGCTTGACCTTGTATATACCTACAAAAATATAATCTGTTTGGGCCCAAAATCATGACCCAGACAAGGTGTGAGACTAAATCCTAGTAGGAAACCACCCGAAGATCTTTGCCTAGCAGTTAGTGAATATATGGAAGGTAAATGTATATAAATTAGTAAACAGGAATGTGCTCAGTAGTAAACAATCCATAGCTCAATATCAATCAATAGTGAAGCAATGACTAAATATCAAATAGGTAACCCTATAGGCAGAACACTCGGTCTAACCCCTCTGGTTTTGTATGTGAATATAATAAGAATCTCGGAGGAAGTGCTCACATTCTATCCCTTTATTGTCAAAGCTAAATCAAAACTCTCCGAGGAATCATATACAATCCATTCCTCGTATAGTCTAGGTAAAGAAAGAATCTCTGAGGAAGCTCACATTTTCCATTCCCCATATAGTCTAGGGTAGTCAATGACTCTATGACAAAGCACACAAGTTAATTTCCCTTATATCCCCAAGGTCTAGGACTCTCTGAGTAAGATCACTGCGTCAATTCCCCTTATATCCTAGGTCATTCAATTCAACAATGACCTCTGAGTATGCTCATGCAGTCAATCCCATTATAGTCTAAATTAATCAAGAACTTTCTGAAGAAGCTCACTCGGTCAATTACCCTTATATCCCCAGGTGGTTCTTGGCTCTATGAGGATGCTCCGTCAGTCAATCCCCCCTTATAGCCTAAAGTAATCAAAGACACTCTGAGGAAGGTCACTCGATCAATTCTCATTATAGTCTACTACACCAGGTTCTCACAACCCAGTGTAGGTCAACGATCATAACAGTGTAATATAGAAAAAGTAAACCCATAGAACCACTTGGCTAAATAGTCTACATAATAACAAGCAGGTCAGATTACAACTCTCTATCATACGACAATAGGCATGGAATACAGGAAAGGCAACCAAAGTCTAAACAGGACCAAATTGTCGTAAACAGAACATGCATGGGAAAGACACACCCAAAGAATAACAATCATCCAAATTCACATCCAAAATACATCTACAGAACCATACAAGCATGGAAGGAAAACAACAGTGGTAAAAAGGTAAACACACAATTCCCCGTTTAAAATTATTGGTGGAATTTGCACATAATACTCAAAGTCTTCAACTAGAAACACACGAAACACCTACCTTGGGGATAATAGATCAATATACTTGAACCTCAAAGCATGAATCTCATTGGAACTTTGTAGATCTAAGAAAACTCCAAAAAAATCAACCCACAATAACTTGGAAAAGAAGAGGAATTGGAAAACGAGGCTAAAAAAAATAAAGAACTCACTGATGCGATTCCAACTCAGTAATTGGTGTTCGAATCAGAGGTCGGACGGAGGATCAGGGGCTTAGAGAGAATTCGCGGCCGTACGGGTTGTCTCGGATGAAGACGACCTAGAAGAAGGTTTCTCTATCCGTCAGATGATACCTTGGTGTGTTTAATGAAAGAAAACAAAATACATGGCATGTACTTATTGATTACATAGCATTTACATGTTGTTTATGTACTCCTCATTAGGCAGCCTCAAGTCACTCCCACATGGTTGTGTGTGCGGCTACTAAACGACTAGAACATGACCTACTGTGTCAAGAAATTACACAGTGTGTGCTCATAAAGTACACAGAGTGTACTTAGAAAATTTCCATAAATTCCTCTTTTCTCCAAAAATGACCAGAAAGGAAAAACATACCTGAAAAGAAGGTCTGGGTTCTTATAACACTGCACCGTTGTATGTTATTAAAACATCAAATTTTCCCTTAAAATATTTTTTAAAATGAACAAGATTAAAATATTGTACACCCACTAATGGTATCCCATGAGACTCACCCAGGCATATCCTCATGCGTTACTAGCCACCTGCCCACTTTCTCATACATACCTATGCATGCAGTCAGCTACAAAAACACCAAAGATTCATAACACCATTCAAGGAAAAAATTTATCTCACACTTCCTTTTCAGACACCACAGATCCATTTTTTTCAAAAACATTAAGCCACAAAACCCAAAAACCAACTTGGATCTCTCAAAAAGTTTCCATAAAAATGAAAAAATGAATTCTAAAACCATTTTTGAACTCCACACCTTTAATTTTAAAACATCACATCCCGCTAAAAATCATTTCCAAGTACCAATTTTCCTGTGAAAAACATTTTTTAGTAGTTCTACACATCCCATTAAAAAATTTTGTATTCATATTTTGACAGTTCCAAAAAAAGACATTAAAAAACATTCATAATTAAAGAAGATCCAAAAAAAATCACAATAGAAAACTAATGTTGGCGGGTGACTCAGACTAATGGTTGGTGGCCGTATGCCAGTTAGTCCACCATCATGGAGAGAATTTAAGGGTAATATCCCTAGATCCACATGGAATTCTGGGCCCTAAGAAATCAAATAGGAAACGTTCCAAACCATATTTACATATTCCAATCTAAAAAGGATCATAAAAATAAAAGGACCCCATCAAACTTGGACATCCCATTGTAACCCGAGTTTTGAAATGATAAAGGGTTCCTGAAATCCATCATGGTACATCACCTCATGCCACAATAATCATACCCCTTCTACATTAACATCCCCAAGTGTTGGTCAGAGTGGAATCTCAAGAGGGGGCCGAATTGAGTTCCTACATAAAATTTCTGTTAAAAACATTGTGATAAAGATCCCCCAATTTTGAAACAGCCCAATTAATTAAGGCAGGATAGATATAAATGTTTTTTTGGTCAACATGATTCTAAAAGGGCGATTAGTCCACAGTTAAATCAGTGTAAAACACTTCTTCAACTTTTGAAACATGTTAACTGAATTAAACACATACACACACTAACCAGAACTAACTATCAAAGTCATTTCAAAAAAATTTTCTATTTTTGAAAGTATAAGGAGTATAAATTAGATAAAACAGAGTATTACAAAATATAGTACATAGTAGAGTTAAAAAAGAGGTTTTGTCTCATGCTGAGATTTAATCCTCTCTACATAGAGATCACCTACCACCAATTAGTTTATAAAAATGATAAACTTGATACATAGCTTGTATAGGGATTTGCAACAGTTTTTCACAAACTCTCTAGGGATCATACCTTATACCATAGTTCATCATGGGAAAACCAAAAATACAGACCACACACAATCACATCCAGCATTACACATGTGAATCAAGGTGTATGTGATGTTTGATGTGAGGATTTTTAGTATCATCATGTTCAAGCACAAAAGAAAGTCTATGTAATAGAAATACACACACACTTATCAGATATGTAAAATAAAGAAACAAAATAGAGAAAATATTATAAGATTGAGTTCCAAAAGCTCTATATGTGTGTAGTTCAGATCTTGACTCCTTGGAGTGAAGAAATTGTAGTTCAAGTCTTTCTCGGGAGGTTTTCCTCAAAACACAATGTCACAAATCCATGTTCTAGCTTTCAGAAACTGAGTGTTCTACTACTTGAGTTGACAGAGAGATTATTAAGCATAGAAGGATTTCTTGAATTTGTTCTCATGGAATGATCTCAATGAGGCTCTTGGGATATATGTTCCTGATGGTTCTTCCTTGTTCTATTTGATCTAGCGAGTATTTTCTTTTACATGCATTCCTCTTTCTTCACATAATGACACTCAATATTATCTTTCTGAGTCTTCTCTTTTAAATTTGAGGTCCAACAATAAGATTATATTAAAAACATGTGGTCGTCATTATACCCTGTACTGTCCCCAGATACAGTCTCTTGATATGTCTACAATCAGCATTAATTAATATTATAAGCATTAAATTCAAAAAATATGACCGTTAGATTCATCATAAAATTTTCACAATGTATGGAGTAGAAGAGTGAGCATCAGTTGACTGGTAGTGGTAGCCTTCTAACCAGTATCCTTCAGTGGTATCCTTCTCAACGATAACCTTATATTAGTGACCTTCCCAATGGTAACCTTCTACGGTAACCTTCACAATGGTAACCTTTTATTAATGAACTTCATCGGTGACCTTTCATTGGTGACCCTCATCGGTGACCTTCATCAGTGATCTTTCCTTGGTGAACTTCATCGGTAACCTTTCATCGATGACCTTTTATTGGTGACATTTCATTAGTGACCTTTCTATCGATGACCTTTCTATCGGTGACCTTTCTATCGGTGACCTTTCTATCGGTGACCATTCATACTTAGAGAAATTTTTCACTATAAGCATAAACAAGAGAGAAGTGAGATTAAAGATACATACTTATCACTTTATAGAAACTAAGAATAATAAGGAGACATCATTATCATATAATAGAAACTTTATTATCACATAAGTGATCATGAATTGGAATTATCAAAATAGGTGAGTCCCACAATCTCCCCCTTTTTGATAATCACAAATTATGTGAGTGAATATTTAGATGTACGTTTTATTGAATCAAGGTTAAGCACACATATAATATCTTTGGAGGTGTGTATAAGTAAAAAATAGCCATGTTTATTGTGGAAAAAAACTAGATTGTGTATATGCAAAGAACTCTAGAAAACTTAAAACATCTCACTATTTGTGATTAACGAAAAGAATGGAAGAAAAAACTTGATGAAAAAAGAGGATTTTATTATTAATGAAGCAAGAATACAATAATCAAAAAGTGTACAAAATATCCATATCAACTAAGAAATACCACATTCAATCCACATAAGATATGTCCAAAAGAGCTTTGTCTTTAGAAGGTGAGAAGTTAGATTTTGAATATGGAGGGATTGGACTGGGTATGGTAGTGAGAAATGTAGGAGGAGATGCTACAGAGGCATCAATAGACCTATAGTGAGTATATCTCTGAGTATTCATAGGGATCAAGATTCTTGATGGCCTATATAGGAATCATCAATAGTGCAACACTGGTAGATCCTAAAGGCAGCAGAGGTTGAATGTAATGCTAGAGGAACAATGATGGGGGTTATGTACACATGGAGGAAGGGTAAAGGAATAATTACAAAATCCATAATAATGATTCACCCTCTTTCTATGGATTACTTAAAATCACCCTTATTCTACATAAATTTCTCTGAGGTGGGAGTTAACTCTCTAAGCCTGCTAACTTCATCCGTAAATTCCTGAGTGATAGGTGGGGTCCTCAAGTACTCCAACTGCTGCTTAATGTTACCATCCATCTAATTATTATTGTAAACCATTTTTTAATAGAAATAAACTTGATCATTCATGGTCTTCGGATCTTGAGTAGCTCTCTTAAATAATCACCCACAATTTTATGAATTTCTCTAGTAGTGGAAATGACCTGAGTCATAGACTGAGGGCCATAGGTACTTGCACCAAATAAATTCTCTACTTATTCTATGAAAACTGATCTAAAAGCTTCTAGATCAACCGGAAAAGAGGATGAAGAGTAAGTAGATGTACACAGACGTTCCATTGTAAAATCCATTGTCTCTTTTAAAGACTTGGTCAGAAGACTGATCAGCCTCATCAAATCATCATCCTTTCCACTCACATGTGTCTCCATAGACTTCTTGAAGGCCTCAAACATAGTGAACATCTATTGATCAACACTTTTGACATAATTAAGGTATCTATCCACTTGAACCCTTGAATCTATAACGGATTATAAACTAGCAATTGACTATTTCATGGATTCCGTAGACATTTCAAAGGTTCTGATATGATTCTGAAAAACATACACTTTATGTTGCATATTTGAGTGAGAGGTAGAAATAACTATTTCAAAGGAAGATGCAACAAAATATTGATTTAGGTCCACTATTATCTCTATCTCAATTGATCTCTCATCAAAGTGCCTCTTAAAATCTGATTTTGAGAATTCTAAATCATTTTTCATCACACAGTCCCGAGGTAAAAGAACTACTGGCTGTATAATGGTTGTTTCTGAAATATAAGGAACTACATGGCTTCTGTTAGGCTTTTCATCGTTAGAGTATCCATAGTCTATTCCCTAGAATATGAATCCAAGGTCATCTGACAAATCTTAAATTCCATGAGAAACAAAAACTGAACCTGTGGAAATAGGTTCCTCCCCCTCACATGGATCATTCTCCTTATCAACTATATCTATCTCTACTATACCTATTTGATCAACTGCAACAACAGGAGAGTCCACTACCACTTATTCTATA
Organism: Viscum album; assembly: GCA_963277665.1. NCBI lineage: Eukaryota > Viridiplantae > Streptophyta > Magnoliopsida > Santalales > Viscaceae > Viscum > Viscum album. The sequence continues at coordinate 2,042,184,595 of OY728141.1, read as the reverse complement.
GAATCTTCAACTAATGCCATTGTAATTCCAGCTTCAACCAAATCAGAAACCTCTTCATCTACACATTTCTTAATTCTGTATATCCTATTAGAGGACTGATACATATACATTCCTCTTCACATTCATATGCAGTAGTCTCAAAATCATCATGACTGGATTCCGTTTCATCTTCCTCCTCTGAGGTATCTCTAATGTCTCTCAAGACATTTTCTTCCTCTTCTTCTTCACTAGTATTCTCATCATCATTGTCCCTTAGTATAGTCTCTCTTCTAGGAAATATCGTTGATTGGATAAAATCACCAAAATATATAGTATTGGAATGAGGATTTTAGGAATTTCTGGATCACATAAGTCATCTATATGAGACTCTTGTCTTTCTTGCATAACATTAGATTTGTCTTCTTCTTCGGAGAATACTAGCTCTACTTAATCTGGCATTAGACCATAATATCTCTTATTCTTAGGCCTAGTTGGATGAGTAACATGGTTGAATTACTCATATATATTATCCCCATCATTCATCTATTTTCTTTTCCAAGGGATACCGTTTTTCTTCATCTACATGAAAATTATCTTGCTGATGTAGAAGTATTTCTTTACAAAAACTGTTTCCCACTTATTTCCAGCAACTCATTTGACTCTCAACATTATGGATATAAATCTCGCATGAAGAAAATAATTGAAATTGGAATTGGGTTTGTGATATCCTCTAATTGAATCATCAATAACCTGCACAAATTTATCTTCGTTCATGCTTCATTAGATACAAAAGATATGTGTCCTGATACTTTAGGGTAGAAAAGTTCCCTCTCTTGGGACTGAAGAAATTCTGAAAAAATATAAATATTAACTTGTTTTATCCTTCCATTTTAGTAGCAATCACTTTCCTAGGGATCCCATTACCTGTTCGTTCAGTCAATGCTTCTTCATAATAGAATAACTCACCAGTGGGAGGTACCACTCATGAGTAGTAATAAAAAATCCCTATATGTGGAACACTCAAACAATCATCCCATTCAACAAAGGAGAAGCTCACACTTACTCCATTTTACTTAGAATACATTTGGTTCTCATTCTCAAACTATTTGAATTTTAGAGACTCTTAGAACTCCTTCAATAGATTTGGGTAATAAGGCCCATTGTTATTTTCCAAACATTCGACCCAACCCTGAGCATCAAGTTCCTGTAACACTAGATACATGCTCGACATCAAACATTCTGATCATAGTTCCTTCTCAAAAATGATTTTCCTCTTTGGAAAATGTGGATTGACCAACTTTCCCACTACCTTTCTTCCTCTACAACACTTAGCTCTTGGTCTCTTAGGGTTCGACACATCTCATTTATCACTGAACATCGGTCTGTTCAATCATTCCATTTCCATCTGGAGCGGCTCAAGGGTTTCAACAAGAGGTGTGGTTCTATGATTTGAGAGAAAAAGATTCAAGAGATGTTTGAAGTGGATTGAAATGTGGTGTGTTATTTTTTATAATTTAGGGATCGAAAAAAAAATCATTTAAAGAAATAAGTAATACTAAAAATGTTTCAGATTCCAGAATAAAAATAAAATGTCTTGGAAAATTTGACTATTAGTAAGGTGGCAATGGTGAGTTCTCATGGCGAGGTTCCAACAGTGAGGTTCATAACGGTGAGGTCAAACGGTGAGGTTCCTAACATTGAGGTTAAACAGTGAGGTTCCTGATAGTGACGTCTAACGGTGAGGTTCCTAACAGTGAGGTCGAACAGTGAGTTTCCTAACAGTGAGTTGAATGGTGAGGTTATTAACAGTGAGGTCCGATTTTGATTTTCATAACAGTGTTGTCCAGCAATGAGGTTCCTAAAGGTTAGGTCCAATGGTGAGGTTCTTAACATAATAGTTTATCATCCCTAATTCATGTTAGATGTAATTTAATCTCTCTGAACTCAAAGGATTTGTGAATATATCAACCAATAGGTATTCAGTTCCAATGAAATCAAGTGTGATATTACCTCTTTGATAATGATCTATCAAGAATTGATGTCTCACATCAATGTGGATTGTCCTAGCATGAGATACTGAATTTTTATAGATGTTAAATTCCCTTGTATTATCACACTTTATAGAGACATGTTTGAATTGATATCCATAGTCTAGTAAAGTGCGTTTCATCCAATGAATTTGAGAAAAACAACTACCAGCGATAATATTTTTGGCTTCAGCAGTAGATAGTGTATCAAAATTCTTTTTCATACTACACCAAGATACTAGTGACTTGCACAAAATGTGACATATTTCATAGGTTCTCTTTCTATCGAACATGAAACCAAAAAAGTAAACATTAAAATAACTTATTAAATCAAATGATTATCCCCTTGGATATGATAGTTTTATGTTTGTAGTATACTTGAGATATTTAAAAATGTAATTAACAGCAGTTAAATGAGACTCTTTTAGATTTTATTGAAAATGAGTACACATGCATACACTTGACATAATATCGGGTCAGCTAGTAGTAAGATATAGTAGACTTCCAATCATACCTCTATAATTGGTTTGATCCACTGGTTTACCAGTTTCATCAGCATCTAACATACAAGTCGCACTCATAGGTTAATCAATACCTTTATTACTATCCAAACAATTTTTTCAAGATCTTTAGTATAATTTCCTTGATTTAAAATATTATCATTATTATTTTGAAATATTAGAAATCCAAGGAAAAATATAAGTTCCCCCCTAAACTCATTTCAAATTCTCTTTCATCATTTTTGAGAAATTAGTACATAACTAATTTTTAGAGGATCCAAAAATAATGTCATCTAAATAAATCTGTACTATTAAAACATCTTTGGAAATCCATTTTATAAAAAGAGTAGGATAAGCTATTCTTAGAGTAAAACCTTTGTAAATAATAAAAGAACTAAGTCTATCATACCAAGCTCTTGGATATTGTTTTAAACCATATATATCTTTAAGAAGTTTAAAGACATTATTTGAAAAATGGGGACTTGTAAATCTTGGGGTTTGTTCAACAAATACATACTCAACTATATACCCATTTAGAAATAAAATTTTGACATCCATTTGAAAATGTTTGAAATTCAGATGAGATACATAAGCAGATAGTATCCTAATGGATTCTAGTCAAGGTATAGGTGCAAAGGTTTCCTCATTGTCTATTCCATCTTCTTGACTATATCATTTTGAAACTACTCTTGCCTTATTTATAACTGTGTTTACATATTCATCAACTTTATTTATAAACACCCATCTAGTGCATATGTTCAAAGTGTCTTTAGGTCATTCTACTAATTCCCAAACATTGTTTCTTTCATACTAATTTAATTCTTCATGCATGGGTATCACACAAAATTCATCATTGATTGCATCATTAATATTTTTGGATTCGATCTGTGAATAAAAATCCTGATGTTCAACCTGGTTTCTTAGAGATGCCCTTGTTTGTATTCCTCTATTTAGATCACTTACTATAGCATCTAAAGGATGATTGTTGAGGGTCCTAATATCTCTAGAAATTGTTATAATAGACTCCTCATTATTGTCTATAGGTTTAGATTCACCATGCTCAAATTCAAGAAAATTTCAAGAATTGGTTGTTTTTAATAAGGGTTCACTGCCTTTATCATTAAGGTTAAGAATTGACATATCTTCCTGAAGATGTTCAATGGGGGTTTTGGGTTCATGTGGATCTATCTCATCAAATTTTACATGAACTGATTCCTCAACACATTTTATTCTCTTATTTAATACTCTATAAGCTTTATTGGAGATTGAGTAACGTAGGAAAATTACTTCACCTCCTTTGGAAGTAAACTTGTCATGATTATCCTTAGTGTTAAGAATAAGTACATTAAAATGAAAAACTCGAAAGTAATTAACCATAGGATTCCTATAATTACAAATCTCATGAGGGGTTTTCTTAAGAACGGGTCTAATTAAGACTCTACTAATAATGTAACAAGCTTTATTAACAACATCAGCACAAAAATAGATAGGCAGATTATATTCATTTAGCATAGTCTTGGAAATCTATTAAAGTGTCCTATTTATTCTTTTTACAACTCCATTTATTTTGACATGTTCTAGGAGCAGTGAAATTGTTATTAGGTCCATTTTGTGATAAAAAGATACAAACTCATGATTTTCAAACTCATGGCCATGATACCATCTCAAGTTCTTAATTCTACGTCCACTGAAATTTTCTACAGACATGAAATATTTGTTGAAGTAAGAACATGATTACCTTTTGTGAGTATGAAAGTATAACCACGTACATCTATAAAAATCATCTACAAGAACATAAACATAGTGCTTCCCATTTAAACATGAAACTCTAGATGGTCCCAACAAATCCATGTGAACCAACTCAAGCAGTTGAGATGTGGAAACTTCTTTATTTGGTTTAAAAGAAACATTGTGTTGTTTTCCTTTATGAAAAGAATTGAAAAAATTGTTATGTGGGAATTCCAATATTGGTAAGTCTCTAACTAAACCTTTCCAAGTAAGTTTATTATGTGAGTGCACATTGCAGTGTCCTAATATTCTGTTCCATAACCAGGATTCCTTAAGAAATGCATTTAAAGAAGAAACATTTTTTCACTAAAGATTTTAAATCAACAACATATACATTTTTATTTCTAATAGAAGTTAATATTAAATAATTTTTAGAATTAAAATAATGCATGCATAATTTTCAAAAATAACATTGAGACCATCATCCCACAACTGAGAGATACTAAGCAGATTGTATTTTAACCCATCAAAAAAGAACTTTTGAAATTAATATAGAATTAGAGAAACTAATTTGGCTTAAGTCGACGATCTTCCCATTAGCATTATCACCAAATGTGACATGTCACCCATAAACTTAAATTAGGCTCTATAAGTATGAATAGTCTCCTATCAAATGTCTTGAGCATTCACTTTCCAAGTACCATTGAGTTTTACCTGAGCTATTTAAACAATTTTCCTGCATAATAGATTATGTTCAGTGTAACTATGGTACCTAGATTATCATGGGTCTAGAGAGGTTAGCATGTAAAACTTGGGGAACCCATACTCTTCACATAGGTTTCCTATAATCAACAGATTGGTATTGAGACATGGATATTTTTTAGGTCCAATAGAAAATTGTTTTTTAAAATATGGTCTAGATATTGAACTAGCAGTGAAGTGTCCAGATTATGGGAAAAATTTATTTTTAACAATCCATCTCTGTCCTGGTTGATATCCTAAACCAATTGGGTATTTTAGAGTAATTGTTTCCCTATCAACTGAGTAAATGTGCCTCTACCTGTAGTAAACTTCTCAAGATCATTTTTAATTTCGCATTTTATAATTTAATTTCAGTATTTGTTTTAACAGTTAAGTACATTTTTTGTTGTCAATATCCAAATCAGACTTATATTTTTCATTAAAATCATGTTGTCTTTTCAATAATTTATATTTATCCTTGATTACATTAAAGGTACTCTCATGCATTCCATATTATTGAAATAGTTTATCCTTTTTTATATTCTCATCATTATTTGATTCAATTTCATTCTTAGAAGAATAAGAATTATGTAAAAGATAATTGGGTGTTACCTCAAATGTTTCAGTCATGAAACAAAGGTTTTCACGTTTGTTCTTTTCAAAATAAAAAGAGTTAGATCAACTGGAAAAATATTCTAAATCACTCTATGTAGATTTCATAGACGTTTTATAGCCATTTCCCTTGTCTTCATATTTATTTTTAAATTTTAGCTTCGGGAAATCAGCCTTCACAAGACGTTTTCATTTACACAAATAGTAGACTATCTCATTTGTGTTTTCATTCCATTTTCGGTTTTTTCACTATTATTTACTCTCATACCATCATTTATAGTTTATTTTCTAACGAACTTCTTCTTGTGGTATATATTATTGAATATACTAGAACTATGAGCCATCTCATCTTCTCTATCAGAGTTTGAGTCGTCACTGCTGGAAGTGTCTAGAGGAGCTTGAACTTTATCTTAATTATTACTCTTTTAGGTAGCAGTCATGAATGCTATAGATTTAATTCTTGGTTATTCAACTGCTTTTTGATTCACCATATTCTCTTCTTTGTACATCATAAGTTTTCAAATTCATTCCTTCGCCAGTAACTTGCCTATGTCATAGGAATCTCGGATAGAAACAGAATTTCCTCTCCATCTTTCAGGTAGGCATGGAAGCAACCTCATTATCTGATCCTTTTTGTCTACTATTTTCCCAAGAACACTCATAGTATATACTATTTCGTTAAACCTAAGATACATTTCAGATACAAGTTTCACCACGATTCATTTTAAAATTATGATATTTAATAGTATAACTATTTAGTGTCATTTTTTTAAAAATTGGTGGCACCATCATGAGAAACAACCAAAGTATCCCAAATGGTATAAGCAGTTTTATAGGAAGATATTCTATTGAATTCATCATCAACTAGAGAATAGTACATTTCATTCATTGCTTTAAAGTTACTATTATATGTAGCTTTAGTTAACTAAGACTATGTATCTCTATCAGTAAGAGTTAATGTATGTTGTTCTTCAATTGTTTTTGTGATTTCAGGACCAATGATCTCTAGATAAATTTTAATATTTAATTTCCATTAAGCATAGTTATTACCATAAAATAAAGTTGGAATTTTAGTAGCAACACCCTCAACTTTGTTATCCACTATTAAATAGAATTTTAAAGAATATATGACAGAAATTTAAGATCATTAATATACAACTAAAATCACATTTAAAAATAATTTCAATATTTTCACAACAGTTCAGATAGAAGCAAAAAAAAGAACCCTGATACAAAATGTTGGTCAGAGTGGAATCTCAAGAGGTGGGTGAATTGAGTTCCTACCAAAATTCTTTGTTAAAAACATTGTGATAAATATCACCTAATTTTGAAACATCCATGTAAATTAAGTTATTATAGATATAAATTTCTAGTTGGTCAAGTGGTTTCTCAAAGGTTTATTAGTACACTGTTAAATCCGTGTAAAACACTTCTTCAACTTTTGATACTAGTTTACTAAATTAAACACATACACACACTATCCATAATTATCTATCAAAGTTAATACAAAAAAAATTCTATTTTAGAAAGTATAAGCAGTGGGAAATTGATAAAATAGATTATTACAAAATATCAGTAGAGTTAAACAAGAGGTTTAGTCTCAAGTTGAGATGTAATCCTCTCTAGTTGGTGATCACCAGCAACCAAGAAGTTTATAAAAACGATAAACATCATACACAACCTGTATCAGGCTTTACAACAATTTTTCACAAACTATCTAAGGTTCACACCCTGTACCACAGTTCTATGTGGGTAAAAATAATATAGACCACACATGGTCTCTTCTACAGTTAACCTTGGGAAACAAGGTGTAAGTGATGTTTTATGTGGCGATTTTTAATATCATCATGTTCTAACATAGGAGACCGTGTATGTAATAGACACACCCACACACTTCAAATATATGTAAAATAAAAGAACACATTATATCTAATATTATAAGATTTAGTTCAAAATGCTCCATGTGTTTTCAGTTCAACTCTAAAATCCTTAGAGTGATGAAAATGAAGTTAGAGTATTTCTGCGGAGGTTTTCCTCAAAATAAAGTTTCACAACTCTAAGTTTTATCTTTTAGGAACTGTGTGTTCTGCTTCTTCAGTTGACAGAGAGTTGATGAAGCATATAAGGCTATCTTGAATTTGTTATCCCTGAATAAGCTTCTTGAGGCTCTTGGTTTGAAATTTCTCAATAGTTCTTCCCTGTTTTCTTGGATCTAACAAGTATGCTCATTTTTAGGCATTCACCTTCCTTCAATTCTTGACAGTCTATCTTATCTTCATCGATCTTCTTTTTATATTTGAGGTCTGACAATAAGAATAATTAAACCACAAGCGATACTCCTCATACCTCATACTGTCCCCTGATATGGTGTCTTGATATGCATACAATTAGCATTAATTAATTTTAGAAGCATTAAATTTATCAAATATGACCGTTAGAATAATATTAAAAATTTGATAAAATAATGAGTAGAAGAGTGAGCATCGGTAGAATGATAGCGGTATCCGTCAGCGGTAGACTTATCAACATTATCATTTAGTGGAACCTTCAGAATGGTAACCTCCTATCGATGACCTTCTCAATGGTAAACTTTAGTACTAACCTTCTCAATGGTAACTCTCTATCAGTGACCTTTATCAGTGACCTTTATCGGTGACCTATCATCAGTGACCATCATCAGTAACCATTCTTCGGTGACCTTCATCGGTGACCTTTCATTGATGACCTTTCATTGATATCCTTTCATCAGTGACCTTCATCGGTGACCTTTCTATTGGAGACCTTTCCATCAGTGAAATTTCTATCAGTGACCTTTTATACATAGAAAAATCTTGCACTCTAAGCTTAAACAAGAGAGCAGTGAGATTAAATATATATAGTTATCATTTGATATCAACTAAGAATAATAACGAGACATGATTATCATATAATTGAAACGTGATTTTCACATAAGTGATCATGATTTTGGATTATAAAAATAGGTGATTCCAACACCATGTAAGAGTGGGAGATCTTAAAGCAAGGTCCACTAAAGAGCTAACCTCCCCTACAACCATTTTTCATAAACCCACACTTGTCGACCCTGACCCAATCACCTAAACTAATCTGTGTCATGGATCAAGTGGCGTTCCCAATCCTCCCGAGTTAGCGACAAGCACTAAGGGAATCATTTTTCATAAACCCACTCTTGTCGACCCTGAACAATTCACCTGAACTGATCTATGGCATGGATCAAGTGGCGTTCCCAATCCTCCTGAGTTAGCGAAAAGCACTATGGGAATCATAATAGTAATTAGAAAGGGTCTCAACAAATGAAATAAAAAAACTAAGTAAGATAAATAAATGGGAAAACCAAATATAATATGATCTTCAGACATTACATTATTCACAAACATAATAAAAGGAAATTGAAACTCAATAATAAACTATACAAGAAAACCCAATCTGAACCTAACACCTAAGACACCTCACCGTGTCCCTATGGGTCACTCTCCAATCCACAACCAACTATCTTCCAAGGTTATCAAATCCTATCAAATCCTATAGTATTACCTAAAAACCTGAAAACACTATAGGATTGAGTATTAAATTTTTTTAGGCAGGCCAAAATAAGTCTATTCACAATGATCATTCGTTAAATATAGAGTCATTAAATGACCTATTTAAATTAAAATATAAAAATTTAAGGTTTCTAAACTTTTCATTTTAAAACAAACAATCATAATCCATTTCCCTCTTTATTTAAAACATTGATCAAGGGGATAAGGAAAATGGGAATCAAATAAAAATTTCTCATTTTTCATAATGGTGACAAATAATTGGAAATGTTTTCTCTTTCAGAAAATCCTCTTTGAAACCTTTTTAATAAAGAAACGCATTCAAAATCTTCAGGACAACACCAAAACCAAACAAAAGGTTCATGATCCCATAAAAAGAGATAAATGGAACTAATGGTACTAGTGTCGAAGGAACACAAGATATTAAAGGTACTCTAAAGAGAACCAGAACATAGTATACATGTGTCTCATCCCAAAGGCATTCTATAACTAGTGAAATCATAACACCCAAAAACCTAATTGTCACCTTACCTTACTTGACCAAGAGTCCAAATACTATAACTATAATAACAAAATATCTTTCTACTATAGTCAACTAGCTATTAAGTAATATAAACTAGTGAAACAATAGTTATTAGTAATCAACTTTTCTATTCTAGATGTCTATGCTATGTTCACAAATGGGTGTGCCAAAAAATGAGAACAAAAAGACACACATACCACCAATTTCACAAACCAAAAACAAAAAATTTAAGGAAATAAACTTTCTCCCTAAAACAAATCAATTTCCATCGTAATCACACAAAATTCTCTTTTAACTCATTTATCATCACTTTCACACATCACAAAATTCCCATTTTACATACACCAGATGAAGACACCATTTATCAACCAATTATATATACCAATTTTTTTATAAATCTATTCATATACCAATAATAAATCTAAAACCCAAAATTAATCAATCACAATTTTACAATTCATATTAAAAAGTGCACGTAAATTTCAACATGTCAACTATTTTTTTTATTTAAGAAAACTATTCCAAATTTACCTTCATCATAAGTGCCCTTACAAACAAGGTTTTCACCTTTCAAACAATAAAAAAAATATTTTACTAAAACATCACACTGATGAAATCAAACAAAATATTGCCAATCTCAAGCAAAATTAATTTATAAATTCATTTCAAAAACAAAAATCACCATTTTTAATGTCACAATATTTTTTAATAAATTAAACCATGTTTTTGAGAATAAAAAACTATATAGAAATTCCAATTAGGAAATTTAACAGGCACTTTATCTGAAAAATCTTTCAAATCCACATCACATAGTCATCATGATTAAGAAAAACACTTTATTTCACATGGTAATATAATTCGAAGCTTGAAACAATAGTATTTAATAATTAAGGGATGTGTCAAAATCCTAAAATCAATGAAATCTTATCTTTAATGTAGAGGTGAATCGGGATCCTACCTCAAATGATGAAGAACATACCAAAACCGGTTGTAAAACACAATCACACCCCAACCTCACCTTATAGGGACAAGAAGGAACCCTAATCATGGATATCAAACCCACAAAATAAAAAATGGACCTCTAATAGAAAATCCCAAGCAGTTAGAAACTGAAATATAAAAAAAAACCTTAAATTCGAGGGGAAACTCACTAGAGGGGGATAAAGGGAGACAAGATGCAACATAGGGAAGGATGACTACTAGAAGGGAGCACTATGAGAGGTTGTTGGTGGTTAGAAGCCCAGTAGAGGGGGGTTGGAGAGGAGGGCTACACTAGCTAAGGGATGGAGGTGCTAGAGAAGAGGGACACAACAGCTTCTTCACACACTAGCTGAAGGAGGGCGACATGAGAGAGTCGTGCTGGAAGGGGTAGGAGGTCATCAAAAAGAGTGGGTCGGCTAGGGAGGTGTGCACATGGATGAGGGTGTGATGAATAAGGAAATGTGATGGAGGGGGTAGCGTGGGAGAGAAGTGGGGGGACCCTAATCAATAAAATAAAATTCAATTATAAACTAATAATATTTTTAATAATAATAATAATAATAATAATAATATAAATAATAATAATGATAATCAACATGATAATTAATATATTTATAATAACAGTAATAATAATATTCATAATAATAATAATATGAATAATATTATTATCATTAAATAATATTTTATTTTATTTCCCCGTTTTCTTCCTTATTTCCTATTTTAACAACTGGTCAATTCTGTAGTTACCCATCAGAGCTCAATTTACTATGCGTGAACCCCACGGTTGCTTCTGCCCATTACGGTAGTGGTCGCATGGGTACTTAGGCTGACCACATGTTTTTTGTTAACTGTACAGTGCCCTCACACAAGCCTAAAACTGAACACAAATTTTCTATAATAATAATAATAATAATAATAATAATAATAATAATAATAAATATTCATAATAATAATAGTAATAATATTCCCAAAAATAATGTTATTATTATGATTATTATTAAAATAATACTTTTAATTTTATTTTAATTATTCTTAATTTATTAAAAATCATTAAAATTTATTTTATTTTTAATTTAATTCTTTTAATTTATTTTGATCATTGGGAAGGCCACATGGTGACCATGAAATTACCGTATGGTCTCTATATCATGCAATGATTGTTCTCTTAATTCCACCAAGGCCAAAAAATCACCTTTAAATAAAAACTCAATAATTCATATCAGAACTCAACCCACACCCCTAAAAAATTATACAAAGCTGAGAAAATATTAAAATAAATAAATTAAAATGGCCAGTGTATGAAAAAAGTGATATTGATTATTAATCACTTATTAGGTGAAATATTAATAGGTAGTTTACAATTTAAAAACCAAAAACTGATGTGGTGTGAAAAGGTCCTTGATATCATCAGAGATGATGGTAATAGTTTGACATTTTTTTAGGATCCTTTTCTTAGTGTTTAGGAATTATATTAACATATAAACTAAGAGGATACGAAAATATACTTACTTCTCAAGTAGAATTTCATTCTTTTTCCAATTTCAACCAGAATCTCATCTTTTTCTCCAAACTTTGAGTGTTCATGATGAATTTTTCATGCAAAAAGCACTAAAATAAAATTTTAAAGATCACATTATCATTGAAGGGATAATCATTATCTTCAACTTATCTTTATATATTAACCAAAACAAAAATGTTTATCACATGGTGAGATAATTACAAAATTGAAAAAACATTCATATGAGACATAAATATCCACTATTCAATAATAAAACCCAATGTTTTAACTAAATAAATCCTAAAAACCTCATCATTAAATAGTATCATCAGCGTTAACATTATAACCTAAATTTCCAATTTCACTCCCACAAACATGGATACCTTCTTTTGAAATAACATTGATCACTGAGTCAATTCTTCAGTCCCATGGTTATCTATATGATAAAACATGTATTCCCATAATTACCTCAATATATGAGATCCTATAAATCCTTAAGGTTATAAATACTTTATAAACAATTTTTACAAAAAGTAATGGAATATATATATTATGTGTTTTGGGGCACAATTACATTAAACACACACAAATACAACACACACAAGTCATAAAGGCATGCCATAGACCCCCAAAAGATATCCCTCACATCACCCCTTATTTTTTTAGTACTGGGCCTAAAGTCCCAGTAGGAATTAATCCCATTACATAGCCCAATGGACAACAAAATTGCTGAGAGGCCTAGTGAAGAATCTTTCCTACATCATCACCTACCTGTTTCAGGCCTACATTACCACCTGCCTACATCACCGCTTACTTGTGTCATGCCTATGTCAATGCCTAAAAACTCAAGGGGGGGATATAATATTATGAAATTATGATCATATTTAATATTATAGTCCTTTGACCATATCCATAACTCTTATTATAAACATATAACATTTTTATCTCTAATGTTATAAAAAATGACCTTTGAAACCAACTATAAAGACATACACTTAAACATAACATATTCTAGTGTATTTAAATAAGGAATACCATTCTTAAAATACTGAGGATATTTTTATGATTAGATATTCAACAAATTAGGTCTTAACCCATACATAATAAAACCATAGTTTACAAAGTGGACACATCCTATCTGCATCTATTTTCCCATAATAGAAAACTTTCAAAAAGATGAATGTTTTTTTTATATCACATGACCAAATTTTTTATCTTGACCACTTCCTTGATCCTATTCATAATTAAAACCCTGATAAGAAACATTATAAAAAGTGGTATGAGAAAAAAATATAAGGGATAATATATAAAACAAATAAACCCATTAGTTTAAAAAAAATTCCTTTAAAACAAACTTAGTGATAAAATTGACATCATATAATACGAGAACTTTAACTTTTCTGTCCAATTTTTTTTAGAAAAAAATTTCTAAGAATGTGCAATGAATGATAAAACACATAAATGTTTCTTGGAAAACAAGATAAAATCTTGAAATCTTTATCGTAAAGTAATAATTTCTCCGTTTGGAAGTAGTAAATACTTTCCTTTGAAAATAAGCTCATTTTATACCATTTTTTTAATCAAAATATTTCCATAAAACCTATATATTATATAGATAAGAAATTTTTTTATCTTGGGACATCATTATACTTGTCATTATCATAAATGAAATAACCATACGACTGAATTCCATACATGCTAGGATTATAAATGGAAAAACCTTATGGCTGACGTTCATACCTAAGGAATTGGAAGGATATCATGGACCCACCCATCATTGTATTATCATGAAACCACCGATCATTTGTTTATAATGTAACCACCTATAAAATTTACTTGTATAATTACAAAATAATAATATATAAAATCATTAATTTTATTCTAAAATCATAGGAACAACCATTATCCATTTCATAACATGATTTAATTTAGGAATGGAAATAGGTTCTAGAGATATATTTATTCATCATGATGAACTTTTCAAAAATAAATTGGTTTTATAAAAATATCTTTCAAACATAGTTAACATGTGGAAAAAAACTTAGTTCTAAAATATTTACTATAAAACAATATTAATTCATCCAGAAAAGAATGTGGATGATATCAATAAAAAATATCTCTAATGGGGGATAAGTAACAACAAGGGTTTTTGATGTTGATGGATGAAAATAACATTAAAATTTCATGAAAAACATTTTTGAGGAAAATTTCTTTTTCATTTTCATTAAAAAAATTATAAAATATACAACATTTTGAAAATATGTTTCTTTGAAGACAACATTGGTAACATTTTAATGAAGTTTTAAAAATAATTTAATTTTTTTTGAAACATATAATATTTTTAAAATAATTTCCTTTAAAAATTATCTAAACATTTTATTTAAAAACATTTTTGAAACATTTTTTGAAAATTTTATTTTAAAATAACACATATTTATGACTAAAGAGAGAAATAAAATTGATTTTTCATAAAAACACTTTATCAAACATTTTAAGTACCAAAGAGTGATAAAATTGTAAAATTAATTAAAAATATCATGAATAAATATAGTATAAGAAAATTAATTATAATTATAATAATTCATCATCATAGACTTAATTATACACAATGTCGATAAATGATGAGATCTTGAAAAAGTACTCTTATGAATTTTGTAACACTGAATCAAAATCCCCATGAATGGATTACATTAAAAGAAACATAAAATACAATTAGAAAAATTAAATTCTTGATATTAAATGTAAAATTTGATTTATATGAACTTTATAAAAGAATACATACACACAACATGACATAAGTATCAAAGATGGAAAATGGTGACAAAAATCATTTTCTGTTTTGGAAACATTGAAACTAAAGACCCCAAGAAAGGGAGATACTAAAATGAATCTATAAATAATTTTTAATTTTAGGATAATTATCATATAATAAATTCATGGGTATTATATACACTACAAAAAATAAAGGGTGAATATGGAATATATTGCACATGAGTTAATGTGAGGTTTTTAAAACCCTTACCTCAGATCTAATTCGTCATCCTTGTCCATTTTATTCCAAAATAATAATTTTTTTTAATAATTTAATTAATTGAGATCATTTTAAATTTTTACTATTAATTTTATTTCCTCATAAAAAAGTTATATATAACTAATTAATCAATTATGTTTATACCATATTTTTGGACCACATTTGGCTTATGTATTAAAATCATCTTAGGTAGGTTTACTAGGCTCAAAGAGGTCATTATATAATTATCACCAGAATAATAATAGTTAAATTTTATCATATTTATTAAAAAATTATACTTATAAAACCAATAATCAAATATTTTTATGAATGTTGCACCAACATTATGATCATAGAGATGGTGGGACATACGTACACATGAGGAATGTTTCCGTTTTTCAATTATCATTATGGAAATAAGGTATGTAAAATTTTTCCTTAAAAAATGATAATTATATTATTAATAAAATATATTATAAAAATAAATACTTATATATATATATAATTTTTTTATTTTAAAGGAATCACATCGCTTCGAGGAGGCGGTAGTCCACACATCCATGAATAACATTTTCACATTTGTAGTCTGTTAAAAATTAATAAATAAAATGATATATTACATTTCAAAAAACTTAATTATTTTATGAATATTTTAATTATTTCATTTATATCATATATATTTAATATATTTACCCTTATTAACATCCATGAAACACATTAGTGAAAATATGATTCACGTCACTTTGCGAAGCGGTAGTCCGCCATACCCATGAGTGATGTTATCAAATCCCTTATGAAATGGAATATAATTTTTTTTATATATTATAATTTCTAAATAGGTATTATTATGTTATAAATGATAAAAATGGAATATATAAATAGCATGTTCACTATTATTCCCAACCATGAGAGGTGGTAATTAAAAAACAAACGACATTTTTTCAAAAGGTGATAGTCTTCCAAACAAAAAAATGATGATTTCATAACCTATTTGATAGAAATTTGTGAGGGTTTAATTAATAAACATAAAATTACAAAATATAAGTATATTTATTATAATTAATTTATTATAAAATCGTGGTATAATAAGAATTTAATGAGGTGGAGAAAGGGGTAAAAAAAAATTCTTTTAGAAGGACATTACCTCTTCATTGAGTATCCTCATTAATATTTCACTAAAAACATGAAAGGATTACTTTTTTATGAAAATAAAGATTCTATTACAAGGGGAGGAAAGTTGGGAATGTATTTTTAAAGGGTTTTTATGATCCAAAAGTCTTTATAGGTGTGAATAAGTGTAGAGAGTGAGTGCATTTTTATAGTTGAGGAGGAGTGACATTCATGTAAATACTCAAAAGTATTTACTATTGGGAGGTCTCCCTTATATTATGTGACTAAAAAATTTAATAATAAATTATGGTAGGGATTATTTGGTCAAGAAACAGCTCTAACTCACCGAATAAATACATTTTAAACAATTTTTCTTTATCTATTATGGTTCTATATTTTATTCATTTTTTCATTATGGTAATTAGTTTTCTAATATATGTAATTCATCCATTGAAAATAAATTAAATTGATAAATATTATAAAATTTATAACCCATTTTTTTATATATTAAATAAAAATTTTATAATAAAAATCCCCTGAGTGTTGGAAATTAAATTTAATAGAAAAACATGTAATGCACCAAATCAATGCTTTAACCAAAACTCTGCCAACAATATTTTAACTATTTAGGGGTAAATATGTTCATTATAAAATAAAAATAGGTCCAATAATGTAACATATTTTATATTTACTAAAATTTAAAAATCAATTTATATATATAGGTTTTTTTAATTTTATATCATTTAATAATTTATCATTTATTATAAAATAAGATTAATGTCAGTTTTTAAATTATATATTTAATTTGAATTTAAAAAAGATTGGGACAATAATTTAATTAAAATATATTATGTTTACATCTTTGTAACATGATATATTCATCTAATAAATAATGTAACACAAAAAAGACATAATATTTACCGCACCTTTATGATTCTTTGTTTATTTTATTTTATTTAATTATTAACTAAATAATCCATGTATTTGTGTATCTACATTTAATTAATCCATCATTTAAAATTAAAGATAAATTATTATAAAAAAATTATTTTATATTTAAAAAAAATATTTACAACCAAGCTTATTTTGTTTTTCTTTATCCATAATGCTTTATATAAATTAAAAAGATTGTACATTTTTTGTCTCTTTCTTTTCTTAACTTATTATATAGGTAACTTTCATGGAATATTGTACCAAAAAATAATATATTTCTAGAATAAGTTTCTAATGGAATAATTATTTCCAACCAATGGGGTTTTAATAAGTTTTGGTTCATTTTCACAAATTATATTCTATGTTTAACCACTAAGTAAACTCATTTCTTCCTTTACCACTATAATTAATGTTAATTTTTTTTTCACGAATATTTTTTTGTATAAAAATAAGTTTATCTTATTATAAATTATAAATTATTATCATTAATAATATTTAATCTATTTTTCCAAATTTAAATCATAGTGGTGGATAAATTTAATTTAAAATCAATCCCGCAAATGGGATGAGATAAAGAATTTTTAAAGTGAAAATTTTCAAATGTTAAAACAGTTTTTATATGTGACTTCAATATGAAATTGATTAGAATGAAATAAATGTTATTAAATGATGTATGATTTAACTCTGTTAAATTTTAAACCAATTATAAAAATAACTTAACTTTTTAATTTTTTAATATGAAAAACCAATTTTTAATTAAAAGTCAATAATTTTCACTTTTCATCAAAAAATGAATCTTCTCTAGAAAAATACCAAAATGCACAATAATAAATTTCTGAAATTTATATTTCAAATCAAATGTATCCATTAAAATAAATTGTATAAAAATATATTATTTTTTGTTTAGAACATGGCTTCCCTTAAAAGGTGGGAAGACTGCCATTTAGAAAAATGTAGTTTTCTTATACTTAAAATTCGATTTTTTCTTATTTTATTCTTATAAAACTTATTGAATGTATTTTATGTCCTTTTATTGAATATATTATATATAAATTTCATTTATATCACTCAAAAAATAGGGACTAATTTAATTTATTAAGATAAAGAACCTTTTTGGGCATACATTGTTTTTTGTAAAAAGACATCCTTTATATTAAATTATCTTTATATTAATTTTTAATTAATTGTAAACCAATTAATTCATTATATAAATATTTGTAAACCATATTTTAATAATTTATATAATATTTTTCATTCCAATAATTCCAATGGATAGGTGTTTACTATCTTGTTAAATAATAATAATAATAATAATATATTGTTGTTCGGTAAAACATCACCTTGTGTGTACACTAGTTATCAAAAAAATCAATGTTATGAGAAAAAAAGAGAAAATTAATGTTGAGTAAATAAAATGATAAACTATTAATTTCATTTAATCTATTCTATAAATTATTTTAAATTAATTTTAAGGAATATATTTCATAATATATTAGGATTTTATAGTTTATAATCTTGCTAATTTATAAAAATGGTTATAATTATAATTTATTTATGAATAGTTCATTAATTTTTATCTCAGTTTTAAATATTTGAATTGTTCATTTATTTATAGTTTATTCAATTTTTTATTACTCATTTCAAATTATTTATATTAAGAATAACTGTATTCCAATGTTTATATGATAAATTACTTCTAGGATAGAAAATTTAATATCATAATAGGTTTGATATATTAAATTTTACTTTTCATCTACCTTGATTTCAATCTATAATTTTAGTTATTATCTCGAGAATATATTTTTGGAATTGTTTTTTCTTATTAGGTGTTACAATTTTTTTGAATTTAATTATATCTTGTGTAAAGTCTCCCCAAGTAGAGGGACTTCGGGCAGGACAACCTACTTTCTTTTAGACATTCCGAAATTAGGAAAGTGAATGGGGTTGAATGTCTATCACTCTGGGATTACACACACGGATTTTATCAATATCACATATCCATATGTATTTACATGAAATGTTTATGTAATTTAAAAACATTATGCATTAGGATATGTACGAATATAAAAAACTTCTATTTTTGGGTGATTATTGTAGACTTTGGGGTTGTGTAAAGAGTTACATATTAATGTTGTGTGAATGTTTTAATTTGGTATTTCGAATACGTATTCCAAAAATAAGGAATTAGAATAATTAATATAAAAATCTATAATAAAAAATGATAAGATAATTCTTACATAGGATATAATAATTATGAATTTAATATGCATGTGATGTATATTAAATTGATGAGACCTTCAAATAAATCCCCGTAAATACTATGTGTGAGATTCCTTCTAAAGGGACACTTTTCAGGACCTCGATCTACCAATTAGGTAGTTCATGATATATTTGGGTGATTTTGGGATATATTCTGTAAGGAAAACATGTTATGAGTGAAACTTGATTGTTCTATGGATGGGTCATGAAAAATTTGGGTTGTAACACCCCATGTTTTTTTGAATAAATTATTATTCTTTGATGACATGCATTGAGTGCCACACCAAGTTAATCCTGGTATATTAATAACACCAAGTTAAGATTACACTAAATGAAAAAAATAATTTTAGATTTCCATAGATGAAATAGTGAGTTTTTATTGCGTTATATGCAATAAAATGGTTATATTGTGTTACATTCATCACCAATCTCAACTTGCATGACACAAAACACTGAGTTTAAACAAAATGTTACATATTATTATAGTTATTATCTATATGTTAGAATGAAGGGGTTGAATAATATTAAGTAAATTATATTTTTCTATACATTATTATGAAATTAATTCTTTATAAACCAATTATTTATAAATTCATGTAATAATTATTCTAAAATAAAGAAATTAATTTTCTGAAATAATATTTTGTCAATGAAAAAACATATTTTATCAGAAAAAATTAAACAAAAAACAATTTAAGAGTTATTTTAATGATATATATTTATACTATATTCAATAAAATATTTAACATTAATATTTTGTGTTTTTTAAACTTGAGATAATAATAAATCTAATTTTAGGAATAAAAAGTTTTATTTTCCTAAATAGTAGTTTTACCACCTTTTAATGGTGAACTTAATTCGAATTTCGTTTTTTGATAGTTTTATAAATAATATTTGAAAAAATAAACATTATTGTTTATACATAATGTCAAAATTATCATAGAGTGAGTTTTTTTTGTATTTTTATGAAATGCTTCATTTTTTGATAAATAGTGAAAAATACTGAATTTTAATTGAAAACTATATTTTTTCATTGATTATTTAAAAAGATAAATTATATTTTAAATTGGTTTTAAATTATAATTATATTAATAATACATAAATAAATCCAATTTATGTAATTTTAATCAATTTCACACTAAAATGGGATATAAATGCATTTTAATATTTTAAACTTTTCCCATTAAAAACATGTTTTCTCATCACGTCTGCAGGATTAATTTTAGAGTAATTTTAACCAATTTTGTTAATTGAAATTTAAAAAAATGGATTATATATCTAGGATAAAAATAATTTAAAATATATAATAATGAAAAATTAATTATCTAACAAAATTATTAGTGAAAGAAGTTAAAATTAATCACGATGATTTAAAGAGAAACAAGTTTACCAAGGGACCAAAAATTAATCATAATGGGAAATAACCTATAAAATTGTACAACACCAATTATATGGACATATTTATACATAAAACAGACATTTATTTAATATAGTTAATTATTGTATCTTTTATAAATTATGAAAACTAATACACCTAACCTTCTTTTCAAAATACCTATTTTGTCATCTCCCCCACTTATAATAGGTCAACCCCTATTCCCCTATCTTCACACCATAAAAACCAATTCATTCAGCCAATTAATTCAAAAATAACTTGAAAAATTCCATCCTATCAATATATAATCTTTACTTTTGGAATATATCCATCCAAGGTAGTCATTTGGTGAAAACTAAAAGGAGATACCTGAAGAATAGTTAACTCTCATCAACAAATGTTTTTGTTTGATTTCTACTTCAAAATCCTTAAATAATTTTTATATCATCCTTATATAATAACCTATGTAACTTAAATATATATATATTTTTTGTGTTATGTTTATTACCAACTACCACACACACTTCAATCAAGTGGTCTATGAAATCATCGTTCGTATGTGCGGAGGACTACCACCTCACAAACTGATGTCATTCATTTTTCCATTTCCACCATTCAATGTTGTAAAAAATGATTTAAATTGTTCTTAAATAATATATATATTAAATTAATTATATTATTATTAATATTTAATTATTATATCACACATACCTTTATGCTATCAATTTTTTCGGAATACAATAACATCGTTCATGTGTACGGCGAACTACTGTCTTGTGAAACAATGTGATTCATTCACGCTATACATGGAATGTATTAAAAATTAGTTTAATAAAAAATTGAGATATATATGAAATAAATATTATTAAATAATGATAATTTATATATATATCATTTAAATTTCTTTCATTCAATATGATAAGAAAATGGAAACATTATATCTACGTATGTACGGTCTAGTGTTTCCATGAATGATGTATTTCATTTCCAATTTCTATCTTTTAGAGATTGTTAAAAATACATATACACTGAATATATATGAAATTTATAGCATGTTAATCATTTTTCATATAATGAATTCATGATAAATTTAAGACAAAAAATATAAAAAGTCCCATCTTATAGGAAAAATGATCTTATTACCTGAAATATGACTTTAACACGGTATTCATAATAAAAAGGTAATAAAATATTATAAGAAAATCATATATGATATTATATTTATGAATATTATTATGTATGATATTTATAAAGCAATTATATTTATTATATAGGAGTTTTGAATGCGTATAATGTTGTCAAGACCTAAGGTAAGATGATTTCTAGTATCGCTATTATTTATGTGAGACATATGCCATATTCACCACTTATTTTTTTTTGTGGGGTCTATAATGAATTTAATTTTTTGATGATATTAAAATTTTAAATTTTTTTAATTATTTTATGGGGTTCATGATTCTAATGGTACTCAAGTAATAAGGGATTTGAATATCACTTTTATTTACTATGAGATACATTCCATGTTCACCAAATATTTATCTACTGTGGCGTATATAATTCCCAAGAATGCATATTATTATTAATATCATTCAATTTATAGTTACTTAGATGTCCATTTGAATATTTATGTTTCATAGAGTATATATTTCAAATTTTACTGAATTGGTAAGGTATTTTTGTCACAATTTTTCATCTCTGATAAATATGATATGTTATGAACCTATACTCTTTCAAGGGGTACATATACAACGCATTTGAAATATAATATCACGAGTTTATTCAAACTCATTATATTTTATGTTATTACTTCATGAGTCTTACGATTCAATATCAACAATGTAGTAAAAATTTTAGGTGACAATCTCATCATTTTTCAGGAATGTTTTTGATTAAAACTACATTATTAAAATAGATTAATCTACATAACAATAATTATCATGAATTTTATAATCCTCTGGTTATTCATAATATTTCATGGTAATGGTATCATTTTCCCAATTTTTTATAATTATGACAATAAATATAATCTATATTTTATTTCTTTCTATTTGGTTGGAAGTTTATTTAAGTCCAAAACCATGTTTTTCAGACATATTTTTCAAAAGGTTTTTTAAGTAAATATTTAATATAATTTTGAAGATAAATAATTTTGGGAATGATTTATGTTTTAAATTTTTTTTAAATTATTTTATATTATTAATTTATAAGTTTTCAATGGTTATTTTTAAAGAAAATTATTTCATTGATTTTGAAAGAATCATTAATAAGTTTTCAAAGGTTATTATTTAAGAAATGGATTTAATTTATTTTTGAAGAATTATTTATAATTTTTCAAAGATTGTTTTCAAAGTAAAGGATTTAAATGATTTTGAATTCTAGATTTATACAAGTTCAAGGGTTATTTTCAAAGAAAAGGATTTCATTGATTTTTAAAGCTTCTATTATCAGTTTTAAAATTTTATTTTCAAATAAAATTATTTAATAGATTTAAAAATATTCCATTAAAAATTTTCATAGTTATTTTCAAAGAAAAATTGTTTTATATGTTTTTATGTTTTAAAAGGTGGTTTTTAAATTAGAAATGATATTTTCATGAATAAATGTTTCAAATGATCCTTTTAAAATTAATCTTTATATAATATGACATCATTTAATATATTTTATGATTTGTTGGGTATATAATGCAAGTAAACAATTATTATTCATTCTTTGAATGTTTTATGTTTATGATGAATTTATTTTATGGAACCTATTTAGAATCCATAGGTTATACCATGATAAAATTATTATAATGCTTGATTCTTTTCATGGGTTATGCTATGGTGAAATTATTACGAAACCACTCTATTTTTCATAGGTAATGATATGTTAAAATAGTTATGATACACATTTTTTTCATGGGTTATGATATATTGATTGTTTATGATCTTCTGTAATAGATATCTATAAATATTATGTGATATATGTGACCTATATATACCTATAATTCATTAGGTAATGGTTTATATATCTCATGGGATAGACATGGATTTTACTGGGAGTTAACCTAGTATAGTATGAAAGGGATTGTATGAGAAGTGAACATAGAATAGTAAAATAATTTTTCCATCTTGATAGTCTGGGGAGTAAACCCATTCCACTATAAGTAACGGTATGTGAATAGGGATAACGGTGTTTTTTTCTAGTATGGGTATCCCTAATGAAGTTCCCTGATATGTTTTATGAAATTATCACTGACTTTTAGAGAATGATTTTATATACTTATGTGTATTCCATAATCTATGTATTATACCAATGTTATTCTCTAAGTAATCATTCTATTTGATTATAATATATTAATGTCTTATTAACTTCCAATCATTTTTCAATGACACAATATTGTGATTTTTGATAAGTAGGGTATGGTTTTAAAATTTTTACTCATGTTATTTTACCCTTATGTTCATGTTATGATTAAACCTATTTTTTATCTACGCTTACTAACCATATTATCCCACTCCTTCAAAAATTTCATTTTCATATGTTATGAATAATGGTTTTTACATAAAAGTATTAATAGGGAATATTTTTATATGTTATGTTTAAGATATTTCAAAATATTATAATTTATGAGTCCTTGTTTCTAGAGGCACTAAACTTTTATGGTCTTGTTGGTTGAATTTATGTAATGTAATGATTATTCATCAAAAATTCATGTAATATCCATGTATAAAATTCCTAGGTTTCTATAGTTAGAATTATATTAATGTTTTAGTAAATCTTTAGAATCTCATATGATAAAAAATTATAGAGATCATTAGGGTTATTTCCATGAATATTTGTAGGGATGCATATAAGGATAAGTCTGGGGATGATTCAATGTTTAGAAAAATTTATGGGATTTTTTAAAGGATTTAGAGAGTGTTTTCTATGTTATAACATCCCCATTTGGACACTACATGTGGATTTGGCTCTGGATTAGATTTAAATAGTGTTAAGAATCATGAAAATCATGTTTTGATCTAGACTCCATCAGCATATGGTGCATGACAATGGTACTTGGTACACACTTAGTTTTTCACTTCCAAGGGATATTCATTGGAAATTCAAAAAACATTTATGAACCATCTTGAAGGAATTAAAAATATTATGACTATGAATAACCTATAATTGACCTATGGCGTCATAGATTAAAAATAAAGTGTTATGATTTAAACATTGTATAAGTTATTTTCATGATTGTGTGGTTTTCACTATGATTAGTGTTGCATACACTACACTTTTTATTTTATCCAACGAATGTAGCAAAAATAAATCATGTTACCATTGAATATTACAAAAACAATTCAAATGAAAATCCATTGAGATAACAAATAGAGTAAATGATATTATGATTATACCTAATTATTTTTCATGGAACATGATTAATAATGTGTATTGTAACTAACACATAGACTCAACAATGATGAGAATAAAAGAGTTATATAAGATATTCGGTGATAGTAACCATAGAGGAATGAAGAATAAACTTTTTATATGTAAAATATATTTGAAAAATCACACAAGAGAATGACACAATATAAGGAATAAATGTCTTATGTGTGCTGAAAAAGGCCATAGAGTCTGTAAATTTTTAGGAAAAATGAATAGTTAAGTTAATTCAATAGATAGGAATATTGATCACTATAAGGTATTATCAAAAGTTGAAAGTTGTATGTTTGTAATGTATAAGAATTATGAAAATCATTTTCTTTGTGAGAAATCACATGAGGGAAATCAAAAAGGTTGTATGAGTAATGGTTTTTCTACTAATTGTGAAGAGACTATGTATGCCATATGAAAAGTTTGTGATATTCAAATACTATTGTTTATAAGAAGGATTAAATTGATTTTGATGAATGTTAATACATTATTCATATATCATATTTTAAGAAAGGGAAAATTCGGTGAAGAATCCTAGTTAATGTTTTGTGAATTAAAATGAATGATTATAGTTTATTTTTATTAGAATTCAAGAATTATGCTATATTAATCATGAAGGATATGTTTTTACCTAATGATTTAAAAGATATATTAAATGGTAATGATGAATTATAAAAATTTATTTAATGGAAATTTTATATTTTGTGGAAAACACATGATTAAGGTATGTTATACCTTAATATGTTCCTACTGTTGAGAAATTAGTCTTTTGTTTGGATAAAAAGATGGATGGATAAGAATAACATAAATTGGATAGTACTAATTAACTTTGAAATAGATTAATGAATTTTGAATAAGTTGTCTGTGATATTATGGGAGGATTTTATGGTATTTTTGGATTTAAGGAATATATCTATGATCCTTGAAATAAGAAATAATGCATGTTTTCCATAAGGATTTTTGGGGATTCACATTATTACCTTGTTTCAAGAGAATACACAATTAAGGTATTCAATTGTATATAATGTGAAAAACAAGAGTCAAATTATGATATATTGGGGATCCATTTTAAGCAGATTTTTAGAAATTTAGTGACCTCCTTTCTAAAATTTTGGATTTTTATATTTCGGAAGTGTCAAATGGTAAACCATTTATGAAATACATTGAAAATTAAATGAGGTTTTAGAGATTAATGTTATATTTCTCCATATAATGATTTAAGAATATTGCATAACCTATGATAACAACATTCTTTTGATGATAACTAAAGATATATTGAATGAATAATCTTTTAAACGAGATCATATGATCTGTTTGTTCTTTAGGGATAATAAATCCTCCTTTATTTCCTAGAGTAAGAGATGAAGTGGAAATTGATGATGGCTCAACCAAATGGTGAAATTGTTAATATGAAATGTAATGAAATAAAATATGTATATATTCTAGTGAAAATATTCAAATTTAGGGAAATGGTCTTGAAACAAAAATGTTATCCAAGTACCTTCATTTCTAATGAATCAAATTGCCCCTTAAATCATCATATATTCAATGTTTAGTGATCTTTTACTTTATCTGGATCACCGTATTTCTTGTGAACAATGATCTTGATCACTTTATATAATTATTTTTTCATTTCATTAATGTAAAAATATTCACTTCTCACATATATTCTCTTATATTGAATCCTAGATATGAGTTACTCTTGTTAACCGTTATGTTTTGAAATTCCCCTTCATAAATGAATTTTTGGTATTAATTTTTATGATATGTGGACTTTCATGTTTTTTCAATTTGATGACCTAGATGAATTTTTAGCAACAAATTAATATTAAGGGTGGGGGGATAATGTAACTACCATTTGTTTTATTTTTTTCCAAATAATTGAGAATTATTTTACGGATTGTATTCCAGGCTAACCCAAGTTTAGCCTGATTTATATATGACACCATGTTTATCTTTCTGTACATTCCAAACCATGTTTTTATTATGGAATATTCAAAACTAGGATTGACTTACATTTTATGAAATACGATGTTTATATTGTGTTACACTCTACACCATGCTTATCATACATTACACAAAACACTGACTTTAAACAAAACTTAAAAAATTATTAAATATTATTATAGTAATCGTATATCCATTGGAAAGGTGGGTATGAAAATAATTAAAAAAATTAGTAAAATATAGTTTATTAATGTTTATAAAATGAATTCTATGGTTAATAATTAATCATAAATGAAATTATAAAATATTTTAAAATAATGATATTCATTTTCTAGAAAACTATTTTTTATATGAACTAACATGTTTTATCTCAACAAAATAAGATAACCACTTTTTATGAATAATTTTAATGATATATATATATATATTATATTACTTCAACTATTTAATATTTATATTATGTTTTTTCTATAAAATAGATAATAATAAATCCAATTTTACACATAAAAATATTTTTTCCTCTAAAATGTATTTTTACAGTCTTTTAATGGCTCACTTATCTTAAATCTAGGATTTTAATCTAGTATGAATTATATTTTAAAAAATAGAATTTAATTTTTAAATAATAATGTATGATTTATCATAGTGTGAATTTTTGTGATTTTTTTGAAAAGTTTCATTTTTTATGAATAATGAAAAATTCCGAATTTCAATTAAAAAATGATTTTCGATTAATTTATTTATAAAGAAAATTATATTTTTAGTTGGTTTTAAAGTATAATTATATAATATATACATCAATAAACCTTAAATAGGCCATTAAAATCTATTTCACATTGAAATTGGATATAATAATATTTCCACCTTTGTAACTTTTCCCATTAAAAACTCGCTTTTTAGTCGCATCTGTGAGATTAATTTTAAATTAATTTCTCCAAATTATGTGAATTGAATTTTAAATTTCTAATTAAATATTTGGAATAAAAATATTTTATATTTTATTATAATTCTAAAATAAATTTTTATCAAATTTATTTGTGAAAATAGTTAAAATTAATCACGACGATTTAGTAACAAAAGAGTTCATCAAGTGACAAAAAATTAATCATAAAAGAAAAATGGACTATAAACTTATAAAAGCACATTTTATAGAAATATTTAAACCTTAAACATCAAAATATCTAATTTGGGGCATTATTTAATTCTTTTTTTCGGTACACATGAGGGTACACCTAACATTCATTTCAAATACCAAGTGTGTCATCTCCCCCAATTATAAAAGGTCACCCACTCCTCCCCTCTCTTCACACATTAAAAACCAATTGGTTTAGAAAATAACTACCCAAATAAATTCTATAATTAAATTATCTCAACCAATAATCCTTACTTACAACCAAATATTTCTTATGGTGAAAACCAGAATAAGATACCCGAATAAGAGGTAACATTCATCAATAAACATTTTTGTTTTATTTATTCTTCAAACCCCCTAATTTATTTTTATATAATGGTTATATAATAAAATATTTATCTTAAATTTATTTTAATTTTATGACCTAAACCCACACATACTACCATCAAATGGTTTAGGAAATCA
The DNA here is from genome assembly GCA_963277665.1 of Viscum album. Lineage (NCBI taxonomy): Eukaryota > Viridiplantae > Streptophyta > Magnoliopsida > Santalales > Viscaceae > Viscum > Viscum album. The sequence goes on along the minus strand of OY728141.1, from coordinate 2,042,155,817 downwards.
TCATTTTTGTGTAAGGTAGACTACAACCTTGTGAACCAATGTCATTCGTTTTTCCATTACCACATTTCAAGGTTGGAAATAATGAAAGAAAATAAATTTATATATTATATATATAATATTTTTTATTTTATTATGAATATTTAATTTATATGTCATAAATAAATTCTTTCTATCCATTTTATGGGAATACATTTACTTTCTTTGGGTGTACGGTGAAATACCTCCTCGCAGAGCGGTATGATTTATTCACGCTATTCATGGAATGTATTAAAGTGGGGTTTAATAAAAATTTATGATATATATGAAATAAATTTTAATTTCTAATTATAATATATATATATATATATTATTTATTTATTTTATATCTATTTTATAAGAAAATGAAAACAATGTTCATGCATACGTACAACCTACTGTCTCCAAGAAGGTGTATTTCATTTCCTATATCTATATTTCAGATGTTATTAAATAAACATATATAGTGAATATATATGATATTTATATATTTTTTATCATTATGTAGTTGGTGAAATCTTGATTAATGTTAGAGAACCAAAAATATATCCAATCAAAAATGATACGAAAAACAATGTTGTTATTCCATGAAACATGACGTTAACATAACATTGTTTATAAAAAACTAAAAAACATAATAATAAATCCATATATGATATGATATATATGAATATGGTTATTTAATTGATTTATAATAAAAATATATTTATTTTATTGTAGTTTTTAATTAGTACAATTTGAGACAAGACTTAAGGAAAGAAGATTTCTAGTATCACTTATAATTTTGCGAGACATATTCCATATTCACCACCCATTTATTTTGTGTGGTGTATGCACTATCCTATGAAATTTTATGTCCTAAATTTAATTTAATTTAATTTATTAAATTTTTTAAATTGATTATATTATTTCAAGAGGATCCTAATTTAAATATTTCTCAAGTAGTAAAGGATTTACGTCTCACTTTTATTTTTTATGAGACACAAGCCTTGTTAACCACATATTTATTTTTTTGCGGTGTATATAATAACCATTAATGTATTTATTTATTATTAAACATAAATTTATTGGGATATATATGTCCATTTTACGATATATCTTTCATGGGGTTTACATTTCAATAGTGACCAAATCATTATGGGATTATTGTCTCAATGTGCCTTCTCTGAGAAAAACGCTTTGTTATAAAACTATATATTTTCAAGATGTGTATATTCAACCCATTAGAAATGTAATATCAAGATTAAAATAGTCTGAATTATAATTTAAGCTTCAATTTGTGTTATTCCTTTGTGATTATTATCATTCAGTGCTACCATAGTGGTAAAAATCTTATGTTACAATCTCGTCATTTATTAGGATTGATTACGATTAAGAATGAATCATTAAAATATATTTTTTAACACATAATAATTATAATGAATTTTATTATACTCTGATTAATAATGATATTTTTAATTAATGGAATCATTTTTAAACTCTTTGGTAATTATTATAATTAAAAAATATTTTTAAGAAAATCTGACTAGATTTATCTCATCGGTTGGAAATTTGTTTTCTTCCAAAACCAAGTTTTTTAAAAATGTTTTCAAACATGTTTTAAAATTATTTTTTAAGATAATTTTCATGAAAATGGATTTTGAAATTTGTTATGTTTTAAAATGTATTTTAAATTATTTTCAAATATTTTATTATAATTCTATAATGGTTATTTAGAATGAAAAGAATTTAAATGAATTTTCAAGCTTCCTTTATTAGTTTTCTATTGTTATTTTGAAATAAAAATTATTCATTGTTTTTAAAACATTGTTTTATATGATTTAAAATATTAGTTTCAAATAAAATGTCATAAATTATTTTAAATGCTTCATTTTTAAGTTTTAAAGATTATTTTCAAATAAAAATATTTCAATTATTATCAAATATTAATTTATTTTTTTAGATACCTATTTTCAAAGAAAATGTTTTTTAAATAATCCTTTATATGTTTTCAAACGAATTTTTAATAAAAAAGGTTTTTAATTTTTTTATGTTTTAAAAATTATTTTACAAATAAAAAAATGATATTTTTTGTTATAAATGATTCAAATGATCCTTTCAAAATTATTCTCCATATAAAATGAAATTCAGTAATATAGTTAATTATTTAAATAGAATATGAATCAAGAACCCCATTCTTATAATTTATTTTAATGGTTTGTGTTTAAGATGATATGTATTTTATGAAACCAGTTTCTCTTAAATGGGTTATACCATGATAAAATTATTATGAAACCTGATTCTTTTCACTGGTTAGTATTTTATGAAATAATTATAAAACATGTATCCTTTTCTCGGCTTATACCATGATTAAATGATTGTGTGTCCCGCCAAGTTGGTGTATCCCTATAAAGCGCCATGATTTTTTTTAAAATGATACTTGACTTATAGGGAATGATTTTATATTATTATGTGCATAAAGAAAATCTATGTCTTACGCCATTGTTATGTTCGCAAAGCTCATTCCATTTGATTATCATATGATTCATATCTTATGAACAGGAAATACATATTCCATGAGTCTATATTACGATCTTTGATAGAAATTATATGGTCTTCAAATATTATTCTCATGTTCCTCTACCCTTATGTTCGTGTTACTCTTAGATATCTTCTTTATTTTTCCTTACATAGCATCTGAGATCATCCTTTATTACGTTCCATTTACCCAGGTTATTAAGAATTGTTTTATATTGGAGTATTAATGAAGGGGATCATTATGGGAGATATTGAATATTATTCAATAAAATAGAAGATTATATTTCAATGTTTCCAAAGGCATAAAACAATTATGGTACATGGTTATGTGTTTTTTTAATTTAATGAATATTCATTAAAAATTGATGCGATATCCATGTATGAAAATCCTGAGATTCTATATGGGTTCCCCTAATTCATCCTCTATTGCCATTTTTTCTGTTTTCTTTGGGATACATTAGCTGGTACACCCTAATAAGACTATGTTATCGGTGGAATAAAGTTGAGTGGGTCTATGTGATAGACTTGGATAATGGGTTATCCACTCAACAGTCGAAGATTAAAAACTATTTTGGTTGCAACAATTACATACAAAAATATCTAATTAATGGAATAAATTCTAAAGTGACCCAAATCTTAGTGAAACATGGATCTTGGATCACTAAATATATATGATATTGGGTCATCAATTTTAGAGAAACAAAATATCATTAAAATTAATTAATGAAAATATATAAGGAATTATTTATATCTAATTAAAAGTTATGTTATAGATAAATGCATCATCATCATCAAAATAAAGATTATTTTAATCCTTTAAATGAGGATCTTAAATAAAGAAACTCATAATACTGACAGCTTAAGAAAATTTCTTGAGAAAGTGAAATATTCTATATGTTATGATAGTTACATCCTGAGTAGCTAACTATTTAAATTTTTCAATGAGTGAATCTAGATTATTATGGAAGAATAGATTGATTCATTTAATGTTTGTAAGGTAATATATGCTAAATGACTATAGGAATCTTTTTTTCTACATATATACTCAATATGATTTTATAAACCAATGATTTTAGTCTCATTTAATCAATATGAATGTTTACGTAAAATGATATTCAATATGCTTGAGTATGTTAATGTCTTGGGGAGACTAAAAGTTTACATAAATTTTTATTAGTTATAGAAATCAATTATATTATTATGATGAAAATATTATATCTACCATATGTATTTCAAAGTGTCATAAATATAAAAAATGTAAAAAATATTAAATGAATTGAAACATGATTTTTTTCATGTAATGGATTAAAGGATTTTTCATATTGTTAACTAGGATACTTCAAGATTAGAATAAACTCATCATAATGATTACAATATATTATTTATCTCATGAGAAGATCTTATAAACAATGGTTGTTTAAATAAAATGAGATATATGTATTTACACATTGTTTATGATTAGTATAATTTTATAAAATTCTTTAAAGGGGAGACTAAAGTATCTTGTTTAGACTTGAGAAGTCATACTATTTTTATTTATGATTTTTTTTAAAAAGTGAATGAATTCATGAAGAATTTATTGGATACTCTATAAAGTGTTGATAATAATTAAAATAAATATATTATGTTAAATTCATGTATTATATTGATTGTACGAATGGGTAAAGGTTAAAATTTTAATAAGAATTTTAGTTAGAAAGATAGATAATATTTCTTCAACAATATAGCATAGGTTATTTAAAAATTGCAGATATTATTAATAAGGACTAACAATTCCATATGATGTGATAATCTAGAAGACCATAATGAGGTTTGGGAACTCCATTGACTGTATATATCGTGTACAAGGGTTATAGAAATTAATTATTCCAATTTGAAGGATATATGATATCGAATGTATATTATAAAAATTATTTCACTATAAAATAATTCAAAATAAAAATAAATAATTAAAATAACTTGTTGTTTTCATTCAATATATGAATTAAATAGTTACTATATCTTGGATTTGAATGTAAAGTATTTTTTCAAGAAAAAATAAATCTATGTAAAATATGTGTTTCTTTATCTCACTTATCTCTTGTGATAAGAGAGGATGTTTGATAAAAAAGGGTTTTTGTAAAAAAGATTAGATGATTAATTGAATAAAAATGGTTCATGATTCATAAATTTCTATAACATGTTTTCAGAAGAATAATTGGATAAAATTGTTTATCCTGGATAAAAGTGTTAATTGAGAAATTTGTTAAATTATGTGGGAATGTATTCCCACCACCCCTAAGTGAAAGATTTTATTAAAATATTTCTTTCAAAATAAAATATTATAAACACATACCATGCCATATATGATATAGAAGCAATAATTACATTGTTTAATATTCCTACTAAAAAGAAATAAATGTAATTTTCAAAAACACAATGTAGTTTGGGTTATATATGAAATATATTATGGAATGAATATAGTGTCAAAATGGATAGTGGTATTATGTATGAACTTAGATAAGTTCAAACTAAATAAATAAATAATTTTACCACATTTAGTTAAAGTGATTATTTACATTATATTTTAATGTGTTGGGATATGTAATCATAATGAAAAATGTAAATAGTTACATTTAGTTATTGTGAAAAAGTAAATAATTGTTTTAATAAAAGGATATTATAATTTTAAGATTATAGTGATTATTCCCTAAATTCACTAAATATTTTAGGATATATTACAATAAATAAATATAAAGTGTTTTATTAAGTTATCATTAGAAAGTGAATTTAACGTGATATCCAAAATAATTTTTTAGGATAAGACAGTGATGAGAAATGTAAATAGCTACATTAATTAATGCAATAAATTAAAATTAAATAAAAATCCTAAAAGGGTTTTGGATATAATGATAAATAAAAATAGAGACAGTCACATTAATTTACCATAAAAATTTATCATCACTATTACATAAAATACTCAAATAATTATACTTTATATCCTCAACATGTTTAGGGTATTGTGTTAACAAAAAATTAAAATAGTTCCATTAGTTACCATATAATGTTTTTATCAATTTACCAAAAAAAATTTAATTTATGGTGGTCAAGAAAAATGAAAATTGTTACATTCATTACCATAACAAAGTTCATATAAATTTATCCTAAAAGAGTTTAATATGTGTTGATAATGTCATAATGTAAATAGTTAGATTATTTATAAAACATTTCAAAGAATATTTTTAATGTAAAAGGTTATAAGTATGATTATGATGTACTTATAAGGAGTTTAGAGAACAATGTAGAATATAACATTATAACATTTGATTCTATGAAGTTAATGATTTTGAATAGAAGTTCAAATACTTATTCATAAGGAATATGATTCCTATGTATCAACATTATTAAATCTAAAATTATTTATAAATGTTACTCACTAATAGGTTATTGGGAGTATTTTAGCAGATGGTCACGTAGAGATGTGTTACATTTGGATGTATTGTTCAAAATTCATTATTGCAGAAACCACGTGAGTTCATGTAATATATCTTTAAGATATTTGTTTAAATTTTTGTGTCATGTCTTTATAATAAATTAAATATCCATTTATTATTCATTCATTTCTGCTACAACATATTTTACGTGAATGGTTGAATAAAAAATATCCCCTCAAAGTCAAAACATTGTGTTTCTTCTAACTAATGGCCATCATGGAGATTAGTGGGATATGATGATATGTAAAATTTAGCTTGAATATATTTGTATATTCATTAATATGGGTTTTATATGAGATATTGAAGAATATAATCTAGAGGAAATAATTAGCTACTTATTAATTTTACATATCTTTTAAAGTATATCTCATTGAATGTAATACAGTCATAAACATACTTTAGGGTGTAAGATTATTATTAATCCTTCTTTACTGAGGTAGGAGTGATACATATAATGAGAACCTTTAAAATTTGATACCCTAATTATGTGAGACAATATATGAAATTTTTTAATATAGGTGTGGTTGTGTATGTTGCTGATCATGTCTTTAGTTGGGGAGAAACTTAGTTGTTATTTATACAATTGTATGACATGTAATGACTTCTGAACCATTATTCAATTATGATTTAGAAAATTCATGTCCCTTCTTAGTTGTTTCACATATGATATGTTCAACTACTTGGTTATATGAAACATGATGTATTTATTAGATATATGAATAACATGTGATGTATTCATCCACATGTTCATTCATTCCATAGAATCAAAATATGATGAGAGGCCCACAGTACATTTACAGGTCCCATGTTTAGTGGCCAATAGATGTCATGAAAAAAGGGATTAAAAAAATACATATGGTGTATATGATAAATCTTGAGGTGGAGATGTTCATATGGAGATTTGAGTATGTTTGATGGAGATCACACCTGACCCCTTCGTAGCTTGAGTAGAATTGATGCTTTTCTAGATTCCGCACTTTGATTATATCTATAAATAAAATATTTCATAGTAGTTTTTAATGATGTTAAGGCCTATATGGTCACAAAAATTAGGACATTGGATAAGGATAAAATTTTGGACAATGTTTTTGTTCAAGATGAAGAGAGTTTGATAAAAACATGTATCCAAAAGCATTTAGATAGATTCTCAAAGAGTTGTGAAGTTATGCACAATGTATTTATAGGATTTTAGTTTATGTGGGGGATTGTTAAATATATTCTAATATATATATATGTGTGTATGTGTGTGTGTAATTTATGATATTACATATATAAATTTTATATTTAATTACATCAATTCCATATATGTATTATAATACATGTATTAAATACATTTGATGCAAAATCTACATGTATATGATATATATTTATTTCCCACAAATAGTTTTATTAGTATTTTTAATCGGCAATGAATGAATTAATTGGATTGAAAAATGAATTATGGAAAATATTGTATATGGATACATCAATATGGTTGATGAATTTTATTTTAATTAACTGCAACATGGATGGATTTATAAAAGGATTTGACCCCTCTTGTTGAAGAAAAGAAATTTTAGAAAGGCCTCTCATTTTATCTCTTCCTCACACACTTTTGTTCAACATATGATATAATGGTGTTAGTACACATTAAATATTAAAGTATCATCTTGATATAAAATTTGTTCAATTTGGTGGTGTACCCCTTTAATGTAGGGATTCTTTGGTTCACTGCTGCATGATCTTCATCAAGAAATTTCCTTCACCCAGAAAGAAGAAGGCTACTATAATTGAAAATTTCTAGGTACACTATTTTTACTATTTATTTACATGTTTATTATCAAAGTAAGATCTTCATGTGTTTGGGTTATCTTACAATTCATGTGGCCATGTGATGATCTTACAAAACTAATTCCTCTATACCTATAGTGAGAACCCATTTCCGATCTACCTGACATTAATGGTATGTCTATAACCAACCATAAACTGGAATTACTCATGGTTACTGCTATCCAACTATGAGTTTTTTCTTCTTTACATAACACATTACCATCCCAGTTCATTCCAAAGTCGAAATATCCAATTGTTCCATCCCTGATGATGTGACATAATGTACACTGCCAAATCTGAATGCATGATTTTCCTGATTGACATGAGGATAAAATTTAGTTATCGATTGTAACAAGATCCCAACTTACTAAGAATGGTTGTTTCAACTATGATTCTTATAGAAGAAAACATTCATACTATAAATGAATGATAATCATCTAATATTGTCTAATAAGAACTTCACACCATCTTGAGGTGGTGTTGGTATTGCCTCCGTGCTCACAGAAGAGAAATCATAAAAACCTTCCCCTATTGAAATATTTCTACTATTGAATAAAATTTTCAGAGAATGAGGCCATTAAGCTAGAAAAAATCTCATACTCAGTACTATTGGAAGAAACACAACACGTTTTTCTCACACTCAACCAAAAGAAGAATTTGTCGAGTCTCCCAACCCACTACATGATTGAAGAAGAAAGAAAAAAAAATAAAAAATGTTAAAAATAAAGATGATATAGATATACAACGAAAAAAGAAATAAATATACCTATTTTGTGAAACTATTGATGATTTTGTCTTCTATATAGGTGTTGTAATGATATTAGGACCTTGACTCCAATGTTGAGGATACTTTATAAAAAAACAGACACACACATTGTGCTCTATAAAAATTCATTAAATTCTACTAAAAATTGGTATCTCAACATCACATAACTCAAGATGGACCTGTAATATAGCATGAATTATGATTTTAGATTTCAAAAACCATCACCATAATAATAAAATCATATTCATAACATTATTTTATATTACATTAGTCTTTTAGTTAATTAATTATAGTGAAAACTTGTTTCTATTTCCAAGTTCAAAATTGAACATGCACAACCCCATTGTAAAAGCCCAATTCTAGATAAATTTGAGTCCCAAACCACTTCTAAACTCTCTTGATCCTCTATAATCTAAGTCCAAGTCCAATGTGTTCATCATTTTCTTCCATTAAGTGGAGAAAAATGTCTATCGTACTTTAAATTACTAAAGCAATTCACCGTCAAACTGAATGGTTCTCGATCATGGGAGGAATGTGGATATGTTATAAATGATTATGATAAGTCGATTTAAAGATGTACACATCCCGATAATCCAACCAAAAAATTCACTAATCAACACTTAAATAAAATAACACTTCTAAATAAGTTCACAATTCTTATGATGCTCAGGTGAATAATTTCAAAACACACCCCGAATTTCAATTATCCCTATATAAATAATGGAATATTCACTATGTTTTGGGTCATATATGATGTATCAAAGTCACTTATTCTTATATTATCACTCATGTCGCTTATAATTTGTCGATTTATTTAAACTATTGTTGAAATAACTCTCAATACGGTACACTAATCCCTTAGTGGTTTCACTAAGGTGACAACTATATCACCCTGTTAATTAATTCTATATTTTAAAACAGAATTGATATTTGGAGATTTATCATATAGTTAAATCTAAATATATATTATATTAATAGATCACTTAGTTATTACACATATATCTTCACCATTTCTTATGATCTTGAGAAGTGAGTTGATTTCTGGGTAATTAGAGATAACTGATTATTGGGCTATGTGGGATTGGAGGTTTTACTCATAATTTAACCCCTCTAATTGAATTGAAAAATTCCAATAGAGATAATCAACTAAGATTTCACTTGGTTAGATAAAAATGTAGTGTAAGAGTGTAATAATGATTTAGTAGGTTAGGTAATGTGATATTTGAGGTGAATCCACTTCCCACATAAATGATTTTAATGCCAATAAAATTAAATAAAACATTATTTTTTTCAACAAATTAAACCCACAAAACAAAAGTGAAACAAACTCATAACTCTGTTATATCTATAGAAAAAACCAAGTTTCTCTTCTACTACATTTTTATTTGGTACAAATTTTCTTTCTCAGTACCCCATGATAGGAAACTCATATAACCTTCTCCCCCACACATGAATTATTTCACTCCTAGGAAATTTTATCGTTTAATTTAAAAGATTTTTATTTTTCTTCCTAACATCAATACACATCCATAATTGGAAGAAATAAAGATTTCATCCACTAAATGTTCACCCCTCCTGTGTGACTTCCACAAACTATTCAAATCTAATTCAAATCCAAATTCTTGTTCCATGATAGAATATGACAGAGTTAAGTGGAATTAAAATTTTAACAAGTAACACTCCCATCTTTCCCTCTTCCGAAATATTCCTAAACCAAAGTAAATTTTCACACCACATTAATAATCCCCAGATGATATTTTTATAAGTCTGTTACCCACTTCATGGGTTAAAAATTCCCCTCACCTAAATGAACCCATTTTGATATATGGGTACTTTATTCATTTTTTAATAATTTTTTTAATTTTTAATTTTAAATATTTCCCATCTATGTATGTGAAGAGAACTATAATAAAATACTGATTTGAATGTTTATAGAGGGATACTCACAAAAATAGTGTCATTTTATTAGAAATAATTTATGTTTTTTTAATTACTAATGTTTATCTTTGTTTAATATAATTATATGAATTTATTTTAAGAAGGATTTCAAAGGTGTTACTTAATTACTAAGGCCAAGTCATTCAATGATGTGTTCGAAATTATAATTACCACATGTTGTAATTAATATTCCATAATAATATTTCTAGTTTTATATTTATTTCCCTATTCATCAAATATGATTTCCATATAAAAATTGTTATGTTCACTCATAAATCATTCAAATATAATAATTCAGAATGAATGTAATCCTCTGAACCTATCATGTTCTTTTAATTAGGATTAACACCATTGAAGTTAAATTTTAATTTATATATTTTTTATGTTTTTATTTTTTTATTTATATATACTTTATGTTCTATAAAATTTAAACATAAAATCTTCATAACTGTATACATGTTCCTAAAATAGATTTTTGTTTTGTTTTGTTTTTTTAATGTAAAATATAAATAAGGATATTTAAATCATAAAACTACCTTGAACCGCTCCCCCACACATGGTTAATTCATTTTTAAAATTCAATTAACCTTTAATTTATTCAATTAAAATAATTCATAATAAAATAAATAGCTACATAAATATGATAAAAATAGAAAACATAATAGTGCTCTATTTATTAGTAGTTGGGAAGAGTTTGGGATCCTCCATATGTTCTTTCCAAAAATCAAATTGGTAATTATTCAATTTATAGACATTTACCATAAATGGCTATTTGGATATATCTCCTTCAATATCAATTACACCAAAAGGAAATGTATTAGATACTATGTATAGAACAATCAACATCGAAAAATTATTATCAACCATAAGCTTCCTCCCTGATGATGGTAAAAAATCTTTGTCTCCAATTTGAAATTATTTATTCTAGGTGAGTCTATTATGGATAGAACTAGACTTGTCATTGAACATTAGAGTGTTCTTAGGGAATTCTAGTCTTTATTTCTACAACATAATCTTGTATATCTTCATGGGTTTTCCATTATTACAAAACATCAAATGAACTCCTTATCAGCCCAATAATATATTTTATTAAGACAAAAAATAGTCCATTAGTTTTTTCATCCAGAACAATTAAGACAGAAGTGTCTGAAGAATATTTAAGTGAATTCTATAAATGTTTCTAAAAATTTCTTCAAGATGATTGGTAATTAAAATATTATTATATTAAAATTATTTTAAAAAATGGTTTTAGTAAGGAATTACTGAGGTTATAAAGCTTTTGAATAAAATTCTACCCTACAAACATTCATTCTAATTTTTCAAAAAACATGACACTTCAAAATGGGTTATGGTAAGAATAGATTATTCCTCACGTGAGTATATCATTGAGTATAGTATATTAAAATCTATTGATTCTTCGCCTAATTCAATAGAATGTTTTCTATCATTAACATTTATTATTTTTTAGGTGGTTTATATAAATATATTTCTTAAGATGATAGGGGAAAGTGTATATATTTTTCTTGCTCTACATTTAAAATGTAGAAGTTAGCAAAGAATGTATAATCATATCCACCTCACAAAATATCTTCTAAAAACCTTCTATGTAGGTAGTGGATATTTTGAAATTTTATACAAATAATTGAGTGGGTTTACATTATCCAATCTATAGAGATTATTAAACTCAATATAGTATTACATTAATGGATTCTCCCAAATCAGATAGTTCGTTGAAAATTTTTAGAGTTCCTATAGAATAAAGAATTGATAGGAAACGTAGATCATGATATTTTTTGAGTATATTTGGGGTTACAATGGAAGAATAAATTTTACCTAGAATTACCATTCCATTACCTCGTAATCATATCCTTCTAGTGAACATAAATATAATGAACTTCATATAACGCAATATTTTGTGGATGGAATATAGTAGAGGGATGTTGATTTCCTTTTTTAAGAACACTTCTATTATATCATGTTGTAATGAATCTTTACTGGTTTTCTTTGGTTCATGAATTGTCAAAAGGAAGGGTGTTTGGGGTTCACAATGGTCTTATTTTTTCAATTTCTCCTTTTCCTTATTCCCATGGGGTGTTTCTAGTAGCACTTCTTCTTCAGGTTTTTTTACAAGGATGAATTATTCAAGATCGTTGGGATCATTACATCTAGATTCATATCCAGATAGTGGGTTTTCACTACTCTCAAGATCTTAGTCACTCAATAGTATATTAAAGATAACATTCCCACTTGGTTTGGGATGTATTGTGTTGAAATATTATATAATATTTTTTCTTTCATCTAATTGATAGATGTTAAAAACTAGGCATTGGTATTCAAAATATATTTCAGTAGGTCCTCAAGTGAGGAATCATGAGATTTCTAAAGTTGATAACTTATAGATGTTTGAGAATTCAATCATTGCAATGGTGGTGATTGAAATTATTTGGAAACCTTTATGAAAAGTGGTCTTTGAAATTTTTAGTTTTCAACTACATTCTGAATATTGGAGTACTCTCTTCTTCCATAATTTTATCTTATGTGATTCTTGTATAATTTCAATTATATGAATTCTTAGTTTTATTAATCATGTGGAAAACCATCTGTGAAATATTCCTAAGATAAATAGAGATGGACGACCCATGATGGTATGGTGGGTGATGTCTATTGTACATTTATCATTGCTATATTTTTCAAAATTTTGTTTAGTTCATAAATTTTGTCAAAAATTAAATAGTTAAAACTGGTAATCTCAAATAATTTCCATGTGATAGTTCTTGTATAAATTTATAGATAGTTTTAGGAGATCCATTTAATGAGATCTATGACATTAATAGGTGATCTTTTGATCAATACTCTTACAGAGAAAGCATCCAATAGGTTTTGGTCACTATCTATAAATCCTTGGTAAAATAATAATAATAAATAATATTATTTATAGGGTTGGTTTGGGAACAAGTATATTAGTCCATTTATTCTCTCTAAATACTTTTACTAGGACTCCCTATTATCTTTTTTGATTAGATAAACATCCATAATCATATATAAACACCTTGATATAGGGAAATACTTATAGAGGAAAGATCATTGTTGTCCATCCCAAGTGTTGATCTCTAGAGGATGGATGTTTTAAAAACACTCCATGGAAGACCCCTAAAGAGATAATGAAATGAATTTAAACTAATTAGAGCCTCAATGGATTATCTAGGTTTGAAACCGTTAAAGGATTCTACAAAGGCTCATAGATTAGGATTGGGGTCTAAACCTAGAAAGCCATGAAACATAGGAAAATGAGTTAACATTCTATTTCTAATCCCACAATCCTATTAATTATTCATTTTATCCTATATATTATTGTCAGAACCCCCTCCAAAGAATGATTATATAATGAGAGGAGAGAGTAGGTGATTTCCTGAGTCCCACCTCTAGAAGGTCCTGAGTTGGTGACTAGCATCAAGGGTATAATAAACATGCATATTGGAGGCATTACCCTCTAAGAGAGCATACCGAAGAGATATATAGGATAGAAAAAATACCAAAAATTATATCATATATATATAAAGAAAATATAATTTCCAACATAAAATTCCATAAAATAATAATATATCTAGAAAGAGAACTACAAGTATTAAAAAAATGGCAGCGACCATAAATGCCAAATAGCTCGTAAAAAACCAGGAGCTAGTAATATCAAACCCAATCCCAAAAATTTATTAGATGACATGAAAAAACATTTATATATACATAGGGTGATATGATATTATACTCAGTATGATTATCCCCATATCCTCTCGTGTAAAAGATAAATAAATCATGAAAAAGAAGAATGAAAACCAGTGAATCAAACTCATCATCTAAACAGGTATACAATGTTCCCGAATTCACTATGGATAAATCTCAAAAATTATAGTATACAAGAGAGAATATAATATAGTAATGAACATAAAGTGTACCCTTCTCCCACTTCCCTACTAGTTTTCTACTCTTCCCCAACATCACACATCTTGACCCATATCTCTCCAAAATAGGCCAACTCTAAAACACCTAGTAAAATAATCAAATCATGAACCACATGCATCACATCATAATATATTACCATCACTATATCCTTATATATTAACCAAGTAGTTTATAAGATCCACCATAGCTAGTATTCCATATATCAAACATCAGATATTATTTCTCAATCCATCATAGCCCATAAACTATGAAAGATATCACAACCCATCAAAAATTATACATGTCATACCTATAATGATCATTTGGACACTATATTAAGTGATTAATTAATGTGAAATAGTACAAAGAACCCATAACACTCCCCACACATATATGGGAAAAATAACCGCCATGTATACAATCACAAAAAAGGTTGGTCTGTACCAAATTAGGACCTTATAATTCTTGTTATTAACATTAGGTGCATAAAATTATCATAAAGTTCAATTAAATTGGGCATTAATCTCATCCATGGTTTGGTTTCTTAAAGTGTTTTTTGTGGAAGAAAAAGAAGGAAATGAGAATTCAATCAATGGGATAATTACAAACTCCCTTTACACTTCCTCTACAATTCTCAATGTTCTTAGTCTATACATAAAAGTATGCTCAACATTAAGATCAATATCAAAAAGGTTAGATGAATTTGATATACTAATTTATTGAATTCATTTTAAAAAATTATAATAAAACAAAAAACTCTGACACCCCATCAGTAGAAATAGGTTTGATGATGCACCAGTAATAAGGAACATATATTTTTTTGAACCCGATATAAATATAGTAGAAGTGGGAATTAGAATTTTGTCCAATGAAGAGAAATATATGGGTTTGTTTTAATTTTGTTTTATGGGTCTGATTTGTCAAAAATATTAATGGATGACATGATTTTATTGGTTTTATAATCATTTATGGGAGAAGTTACATTACCTTGGATATCCCATTACCTACCCTATTAAATCATTATTCAAATTTTACACTCCAGTTTTCTCTCTAACAGAGTGAAATCACAATTAATTACCCTATCATAGAATTTTTGGTTCAATTGAATGGGTGAAATTATTAATGTAACCACTAATATCTCATATATTAGTAATCTGGGATCTCTAATTACCCTTAAATCAATCCACTACTCATGATAACACGTAATGGGGAAGACGTGCATAGACTTAATGTGAGATCCAATAAAGAGAACATTAATTCAGAGTGAAAAAGATAAGAAAGATGATATATATATATATAATAGAAAAAATAAAATGTAACAAATTAGTAAAATTATTGAATGTTTTTGTTTTTATATTGAATATGTATTTTGAAGACAGTGTCACCTCGACTCCAATGTTGCAGTTGCTACATTGAAGAAACACACACAATGTGATCAATAAAATTTATTAATTCTGGATGAAACATTGTAGCCTAACATCATATAACAAATTTCACCCTTGAAATACATGGTCAATTAATTCCATTATGAGAAATTCATAACCTAAATTACCAATAAATACAAAAAAATATTCAGTGATTTCGGGGTTATGAAATTTTTAAGGGAATGATTAAGAGTAGCCCAGATTACATGATCTACATGACTCTTTAGAATGATTTTCTATCAACCAAATGTAAACATTAGGGGTATAAATAAACAGTACTGAGCACAATATAAACATGACCTCACCTTTCCCTATTTAACATTCACGGTCTATGAACCCTCAAGTGACCCTAATGGAAAGGTTGTATGGTGCCTATAAATTAATGATAATCCAATTTGGTCCAATTTAAAATCCCATATTATAACTAAATACATAATTTTTTACTATTAATTTTAGAATTATATACCAATCAATGGGCTTATACATGATTGTGTATCAAACACAAAGCCCTTCTATGTCAACATACCCTAAATAGAGAACATCTGTGATTTCATACAACTATTTTTATCTATGTCTGATGTAAAACCCTAACAACCATGTACCCCTAATTTAATACACCTAAAAAACCATATATTCCCTTTAAAATCCCTCATTACTAGATTTTCACCCAAATAACATAAAATGAAAATGTTGTCACATACCAATATTATAAATGATATTCCATATCCTAAAAAAAATTATGTCAATAAAAATCATCATCCTCTCATTGAATACCAAAGATTTGTTAGTTTCATACCCCAGTGATAATGAGGATACATTATCTTGATATTCAATGGAATTCCTCATCACCATTGTTATATTTGGACTATTGGGTTAATATATGAGTCTTAAGTCTCCATTATAGGGTGTGAATCATTATGTAGACCAATTCAAAATTATTCAAACCATAAATAACAAAAACATTCTTAGTATAAGATATTTATACCTTTATACTTGGAAATAATGTTAAATATGTCACTCATTCAAATCCACTCATGATAAATACCAATGAAATTTGTAATAATAAAATTACATGAGAATATAAGGATTATAATCTATTCACAAAAATTGGGATAAATATAAGAAGAATATATATTGATATTATTGTTTAATAAATTCCACTATTAATTACTAGTATTAATGTAATAAATTTTTTTTGTGATGATTAATCAATTACAAGGTGCACTACCCATACAATAGATTTAGGAAGACCTCACTTCTCACGTAAGGATTACTTTGACTACTTCCAATTATACACAATACTTTATTAAGGGTTAGATTAATTTATACACTTGAATGTTTCTCAAAAAAATAATATTATAAATTGATAATCTTACTATAACACTCCAAATGTATTAAGTAATAAAACTATATTCGATAGAATATGCAACATGCAACACATAACCTAAATAAATCACAAAATATATTTTTTAATTTATTCTTTTTGACATCTTAAAAAACCCACAATCTCGAGTCTAAATGATCCTTAATATACTGTAATTTTTTAAAATAGATTTTAAATTGGTGGGTATGAATAGTAATTACTAAATAATAAAAACCTTTCTTATTTATTTATTATAAATAAAAAAAAAAATTAAAATAAAAAGATATGTTTTTAAAAAACTGTATTTTCTTTTCTAAAACATGGTTTAGTCATTCGTTGTGCACATAATTTATAATTTATTTTTACCAATTTTAGAAGATTTATTTTTAAAATATAATATTTATCTATGGAAGTTGAATATAAAAATTATCTTTGGATAATTGTTTGTATTTTTTTGAAATATTTCTTTTTTAGATGAATAAAGAAAAATTATTAACATTATTTTAAAAATACATTTTCTTTGAAATTATTTATAAAGTTAATTTATATTTTAATTTGGTTTGAAAGTAAAATTTGTTCAATTATATATCAATTAATCCAATTTATGAAATTTAAATAATTTTAATAATGATTTTCAATGTAAAAAATTTCTAAATGTTTGAATATCTTCTCTTTGAAAATATGCTTTCTCATCGAGTCAATGGGATTAATTTAAAATTAATTAAAGCCAATTATTTTTATATAAATTTGAAAAATGGATTTTATATTTATTATAAGTATAATTTTTATTAATGTATAATATTAACTCATATTTCGGGAAAATTAATAGCAAAAATAAAAAAATATCGACCTAGTTTAATGTAAAAAAATTGATTTTATGGGGTGTTAAACTATGAAGATAAGTGTTAAAATGACCTAAATACTTATAAATTCATATTTTACGGCCTTATTTACACCTTTTCTTCACTAATTTATAATATAGAGCCATTTTCAAGGTTTTTAAATGTGAACGACTTTATCATTTTTGATTATTTTGGAAAATTTCCCAGTAATTTTAAAGAGCATTCCCTTTACAAACATTTAAAAGGGAACTCCCTCCCCTCACTTATTCACACCTCTAAAGCCCCTTTTATCAATGAGAACATAACAATTAGTCTCTAAAACATCATTTTTCACATTCTAAAGCTACATTTCCTCCAAAAAGACCATCCCTAGGGTCTATAAGAAGAGATCTAAAGGTGGTTTATCGTAGAGAAGGTAATTATCTTAACAAATAAATTTTATTTTATTTCATTTTTACACCTGAAATTATGTATTAACACATAAAATATAATAAAAATACTATATAAAATATAATTAAGTGTTATTATATTTATTTTATAATATTTTTCTATCTCTACTTCAATTAAATGAGTAATGAAATTTCAATTCTTGTGTACAGAAGACTACCATCTCATGAACTGATTTCATTCATTTTTCATAATACATAAGTTGTTAGAATAAAAAAAATCATAGAATAACATTATCTCAGTAAAGGATAATTACCAATACTATCATGGTGTATTGTTTTCACTCCCCATTCCATCATATTCATAGTTAAGGTTGAACATGAAGACTTACATAGTGGGTAGATTATCATACTAAACTAGGTACAATTATTCCAACCATTATTATATCATTGGATAACTGTAATTACACAATGAAATAAAGGGATATATATTTATGTTCCCAGTGGTAACATAATCATAATAAATTTCTATTCACTACATGATATGATAAATAATTCCACATATATCATTACATGTGAGAAGGAAACATGTTTTGTAAACATTTCAACGTTTAATCATAACATCACACATTGAAAATAAATGAGTTTTATGAACATATCACCAACATAATCATAAAACATATAAGGGATTAATATTTATATTATCAATTGATCATATTACTAGTAGTACATAAGTAACATAAAATGATATTATTATAATGGAAAAAGCCGTAAAAATTCCACATGAAATATTTCTTTAGAAAAATAACATTTTAATTTTAGAATCAATTATCTCTAATATAAAAATTACAAAAAAATTATGGAAAAAATTCAATTAAAAGAAACAAGGAAACATTTATTATATGTTTCAAATCTTTTATTTGTCATGAATTTGACATTGGATTCATGACATGTATGTCAAAATAATGAATCCTTTCATTTTTTAGTAAAATGTAAAAAGCTCCTCAATAAAAAAAATTATAATATGGGTAATTATAATATTTTTAAAAGTAAATATTTGGTAAAACATACTTCAAATATTAATTTCATAATAGAATAAAATAATTTTTTAAAATATTTCAAAGAAAACCAAGTCATAAAAGAATAATATTCTTAACTGAATAGTGAAACATAGTCATTTTTCATTAAAAACATTCCTTTGGTATCTTCAGTACTTAAAGTGAGGAAAATTAAAGTAAAAAAAAGGAATTCACTAGGAATAAATAGAGGTCAAGAAAAATGAAATATATTTATCAGTTAATGATCATATAATTCTCTCAATGGAAAATCAAGCATAAAAAATTCTGGCCAAAATTTTTATTGAAGCCTAAATCCATCACATCTGTTCTTATCTCAGTTCAAACACATTATAAAATCCAATATAATAAATATATATTTATTGTAATTATATTATATAATTATAATTATATATTTCAATATATATATTATTCTCCTGAAATATTTTATCTTCTATTTATTATCAATTCTTTAGTAAAATCACCATTTTATGTGATAATTGCTTTTTTTTTCAAGCGTGTTGTTGTTTGGTAGATTCGGTACATGTATAATGTTCATGGTTACATTTTATAATTTATTTATTATTGATTTAAATATCATATATTTTCAATATAAAAACATATTTATAGTCATCCATAAAAGGGAAGAGGTGGAATAATTAATTACACCATTCATTAAGATGATAGGTCGTACATATGCATTACAACTGTTATTTACTTTACGAATAATGGAATAAAATAATGGTAAATAGTAATTATAATTTAAAAAATTATTATTACATCATATCTAACATATATATTCATTAACTTTATTCTTATTAACATCCATTGAAAATGTAATGGAAAAATGAATCACATCACTTCATGGTGGTTATAGTACAAACATACACATTAGCAATGTTATCATTTTTCATAAAATTGAAAGGTATGAGAGAAGATACAATATTATAATTAAAAAATTATAATTTTATCATTAATATCATATATAAACATCTAATCAATCATAATAACCTTCCATGAAATATGGTGATGAAAAATAAACTACATTGCTACATGGGGATGGTAGGACATACATATGCACAAGAAATGATTTTTTCCATGGGTAAAATGAAGTTGGATAATGGTTCTCCATTTTAATAATTAAAATTGTGTATAATTAATATAATTAAATCATAATTTTAATATTTATTCTTTTTTATTTATAGGAGATATAATAAAAAAAATAAAATTTCAAACATTGAGTTAATAGTTGTACCTTTTCATCGAGAAACCTCAATTTCTAACATACTAATCCTTAAAGGTATGGTATTTTGGAAAATAAATAAGTTGTTGGATGTAGTGAAGAAATATATGAGGGTATTATTGGTGGGATTCTCTAATCTAGTGTGATTTATTGGTGTGAGGAAGAATAGAGAAGAGGTTCCCTTTTATAAGTGAGGGGAGGTGTACTCTTGGGATTACATAAAATATTAAAATTGATTATTCAATTGTTATAAAAATGTGAAAAAAATTGATATATTTTAAATATAAATTTAGTATAATTGAACATTATATCATAAAATAATATTTTTTACTTGTTTATGTGATGTTTTAATGCTTACCTACTAGTTTTAACCCTTATTTAATCATTTTGATAATTACCACAATATCAATGTTTTATACTTCTTAAGGATCGTGAATGTTTCCATAAATATAAAAGTGAACCATAAGTGTAATATTTATTAAATTTTAAACCATATCCAATTAAATTGGAAAATTATATGTTTTTTATGAATTTCAAATAATTTAATAATTTATTTTTTACAAAATATCATTAAAATCATTTTTGGAACTTTTTATTTACAATGACATTAAAGTCCTAAATATAGTTTTGGAATTAAAAAATAAACCTTTTAAACACCCATAATATGTTAAAGTCATATTTAAAAATCTAGTAACACTATAATTTATCCAAATAGAATTAATTTTAATAATTTTAATATTATTTATTTTATCTTTATATTAATTGAATAAATACTATGTCAACGTTGCCTAAGAATTTATGGTAAATATTTAACAAAAAAATTAAATATGAGTTACTATGTAAAAAAATAATTTTTATTTCCAATAAATTCTTAAAATTGATCGTATCAAATTTTTATCCTTATAATCAAAATATTAGAGATATTAAAATCAAGAGAGTGAAATTTGGTATAAGTCATTTTATTAAATTAATATATAGTTCATAATCAATAATTAATAGAATCAAGTGGATATATTTTCAATAATAATATGATAATGGTATAAATACAATAAAAAATAGGGTAATAGAAAGTGTTAAGTAAATTTTAATTCTTTATCCCTATGCTTTTACCTTATTTTACCCGTACCAAGGCCACCAATATTTACTAGGGTTACTAATCATAATGAAAAAAATTAAAAGAGTCCTATTTACCAAATTTTAACCTCCTTATATGAAATATGTAATACATTTGTTTAAGATTCAATTTCTATATGTGGTTAAAATTCATTTTATAATAACTGAGAAAAACATGATGAAAATAATTTTTTAAAAAAGTATATTTTTATTCAGAAAACTAGATTTATTTTCATCCAATTATTATAAAGATATTAGATTAGAGTTAAAACATTTGATTTAATATAAAAAATATATTTTTTATTAAAACCATTCACTAATAGTGATTAATTTAATTTATTGATGTAAAAGAACATTTCACCCAAAAAATAGTTTTTTAGAAATACTTCTCCTTTACATTGAAATGATCATTATTTTTAATTATAATCTAATTATAACAAATGAAATCATTTTATATATGTGTAAACCCTAAATTTTTATAATTTATATATTCTTATTTATACCAACAAATCCAAAGGTTAGGTGATTAATATCATATTAAATAATAATATTTTATATTTTAACACATTTCATTTATACTTGGTCATGAGTGTAAACCATGCTATAAAATAAATCAAATTTAATTATAATAAAATGTCATAAAATATCACGGTGTTATATTATACATCACTTAAAATGAATCTATCATTCATAATCTTATAACTTTTGTATAAAAAAATTATAATATCTATGATATGTAACATCCTTAAGTTCCCATATAGTTTCATATAATCTTTTATTACTCAGACGTGATTTACCATGTTGAGTAATATTTTTTGTACAATATTTCCATTATACAGGTTTTCTACAAGTTATTATTTATAGTTAAGACAATAATCCATCATTATAACCTTTGAATTTATTACATGCAATGGATCATGTTTTTACTTCATCCAGAGAGATACATGGAACATATCATGAACATGAGAGAGGTTTTATGACAATACTATGTGATAAGTTACCATCCCTACTTAGTCAATTATTGAGAAGGAGAAATTATACCTATGGATCATATTTCATTTTTTTAGAGTCTCGTAAATGATACCTATAGGGAAATTTAAAACAATACATTATCACCATATTTCAATTATAGATTTCATATATGACTACAAATATAACTTGTATGCAACCCATGATCTACTATGATGAGTTTATTAATGGGTCTAACATTCCATACCATTTTCCATGTTTTTTCATGTCCCAATACCTTTTTTCACTAACTTTATCCCAACATATAAGAGTAATAAATTTCTTTAATTGCAGGAGTTCAAAAGGATCCATTTGAATGGTTGATTGAATGTTATTTTAGTCGGAAAACATGAGAAGATGGAGATTTTGATCCAAACCACCTATGAAATCCATTGAAAAATATCATAGAATATCCTCCAAGGTTTCAATTGTTCACTCAGGATGACTAAATATCTAAGGATGATATGAAGTATTCAAACACAACTCTAAATCCTAAGAGTTCTAAAAAAATTTCAATACATCAAAGTAATACTTAGATATTTATCAGATATAATAGAATATTTTACTCCATTATAAGTTAATACCTCATTGATGGATATTCTAGAAATAAGATCAATATTGAAATATTATCTAAATGAAATGAAATGTGTAGACTTAATATAGTGATCAATTACAACAAAAATATCATTATGGCCTTTAGATGATTGTGGGAATCCAATGAAAAAAGATGTGGTGATTTTTCCCATTTCTATTCTGATATGGGTAATGGTTGTAAAATCCACTTTGAATTCTATCTCGCAACCTTTAATTTTTGACATACCAAGCACTGAGATACATGCCGAACAATTTCTCCCTTCATGTGGTCCCACAAAAAATACTATATCATATCACTATAATTTTATATACTTTTGGTATGAAAATAGAATTGTGAACTATAAGATTCATATTATAAATCCATTTTTAAATCTAGTATGGATGGAAGAAATACAATGTTCCTAAACCATACAATTCTATCAAAATCAATGTTAATATCAAGAACATTTTGTGCTCTATTTTTCCACTCTATATATACTTTTTTCACGTGATTAATATTTATATGAATATATAGTTGAACTATTATTTGTGAAATAAATATTCCACCCTTACTTCAATATTTATATACCCATAATTTTTATTTTATGAAATATTAGATCTTTTAGGATCATCATCATGGATGTTCTAGAATGATCCTTTTGAGATAATGTATCTGCCACATATTTCACTATAACTGGGTGATAATGTATTTAGAAATAACAATACTTGAAAATACAACAATATTCTCTAAAAATTATCCAAAAATTTCTGAGTTAATATATATTATATAATTATATTATGGTTATACATGTCATACCATTCATCATAAAAAAAATGGGGGTTCAAAACCCATTGGGCGCTGGATACTGTAGCAGTACTGTAGCGTACTGTAGCAGCGGTGTGCTATAGCAACGACGAGCACTGTAGCGGCGGCAAAGTACTGTAGCGGTGGTGGGTACTGTGCAGTACTGTAGCAGTACAGGTACTGTAGCAGTACTATTCACAGAATGGGCTTCGGGCCAAAAAAATGGGTCTACGGGCCATGTAATGGGCTAAATGCCCATTGGGCCTTCGGGCTATATAATGGGTCTCCTTCTACCCAGTTAAAATAGGTCTTTGATTTCCTTCAATAATAAATGAGGCTTCGGCCCCAATCTTTAAAAAAAATAATGCGTCAATATTTTTAAGGAAAAAAATATTGTATAAAACACCGAATCCAATGTTGGTTAAATTTTCAAATGAACCTTCAATGGATTTGATGAGTAAGTAATGACTATATCATTATACATGGGGACACATAACATTCCTTTAATTGATGAATCTGATCACAAACCCTTCTCCATTTAAAGGTAATATAATCATAGGTGTGATAAATAATCTTCTCTTCATTGACATGATTTTTTTTAAAATTCATTTGTCCAATAGAACATGGGCCCATTATAAGTTAACTTGGTTAGTGGAGTAGGTATTCATAGACAATTATTTACAAAGTATTTATAATGTCTAGAAAAATTAAGAAAACTATGGATCTCAGTCAATGTGGTTAGTTAGGTCAAATGTTCAATAACTTCTATCCATGATGGATCCACAAATATACCTTCTTATGAGATTAAATGATCAAAAAATAAAAAAAAATTACTAAAATTTACACTTAGAGATTTTTTCATAAAAATTCCCCATCAATCGATTCATTAGTTAAATCATCAAGTGATATTCATTCTCTTCATTTATCATTCATTATATAATAGTATTTATCATAGCAATTACCAAAAATAGATCAAAGATATATCAAAATACTCTATTAATTAAATATATGAATATAGTGGGGGAAGTAGTCAGACTAAATGAAATTGAAATAAATTACCATTGTCTATACCTCATAAAGAGTACATTCATAATAAATGTTAATCTTGAAAAATAATTAGATCTGTGAAGTTGATCAAAAAATCCATTAACATTTGGTAGAATATACTTGTTTGTGATAGTGATATTATTTACTTCATGATAATAAATGTATATTTACATCATTACATCTATATTCTTAAAATAAATAAATTCACCACTTGGTGATGTACATGGATAAATGAATAAATTAAAAATATTATACTTATGTTTCTTTTTTAATTCTATAGATCAATAAAGGATTATATATATAGAGTCATTGAAATACTTGTAAATTCATGGATTATTTAAGTTAAACAATCTACATTATGATTTAGTGGAGGACTAGGAAAATATTCCATAAAATCATCAAAATAATCTCACACCATAGGAATATATTTAATGTTCACATTCTCCCAAACCATTTGAGATAAACACCACATTTTAATAGTAATAATGACAAATATGATCGATAAAATTTCCATTGGATGCTAAACATTATCATCACACTAATAGATGATCACATGATGGTTTTGAATAGCTAACAAGACGTCCTTTCCATAGAAATTCATATTTATTTATTTATTCTATTAAAAATACATGTCTCAGATAACATCAAATTTTAATAGATGGAGGATAGAAAATTTTCCATGAAGTAAATTCCCATAAAATTTAATACGATAAGAATTATAGATGCAAAATATGAACATCATACCATTAGTATTTTTTAATACTAATTAAATATATAATATTTTTGGTTTCATGGTATGGCCCATAATAAATTATTCAGATATAAAAGAGTGAGTAGATCCAGAATCAAATAAGACATAAGTTGTTATAGAGTAAAATATTGTTTACCTATTACACTTTTCTTATCACACTCCGTATTGGATATAATGATCTGGAGAGTTTTCCATTTTTCTCTGGGATTAAGAGGTTTTTTATGACAATATTCATCATTAACCGTTAGATTTGGGAGTTGGTTAGCATAATTATCATACTACTTGTACTTGAAACACTAGATTATGGGTGGTATATTCTATGGTTATTTCTCAATATCATTATATAACTACCTCTTCTCATTATAATAGAATTTTATTTCATGAAAAACATGACTTATGGAATTATAATATTTACCAGTTCAATTAAAATATTTTCCCCCATGTTTCCTTACACACATTGAACATTAATGAAATCTCACCTTCTACTACCCATGGTTTCTAGAATTTTTTTTGAATTATATCATTATTTTCTCATTAAAATCATAAAATTGATGGGTTACTATAATCCTTGTATCCACCTAGATTGTAAATAGAATGATTTCATCATATCTACTGATGTCCCTTAGTAATAATTACCATTAGAGGCTTTGAGATTATCTAGTGAAGAATATATCAACATTTGATTTAGGTTTGATAATAATACAAGAAGTGTACTTCATAAGTCTTGATTTTTTTATGTTCTAATAAATTTATTTTCCTACTATATTATCTAAAATAATTAGTTATACATTTTTAAAATGAATTAAATGAATATACTTATTTAAAAATAAACTCCTAAACTTATCTAACATCATGGAGTTAGTTTCCTTATGTGGGCTCATGTTCTTGATAACATTTCACCATTGATCAACATCACCATCCAAATGATAAACATCCAAAATAATGCTTCCAAACTCCAATCATTAGAGAATAGAGAAGATAATTTCATACATACTATTCCACTTAGAAACAACTAGTGTTTCACTACACCCACTAAAAGAATGTGGATGTAGCGTCATGGAGGATTCTACAAAATGTTTCCACCCACTAATCCATGTTTGTAATCTGAACAACATTCATAGATTGAGAAATTTGTGTGAGAATAAATATGTTATTTTTTATTCTAGATACCATAATATTTGGTTTCTTAGGGTGTTTTAAATCATTTCATTGTCCATTACATTCTGGGGTAATATAGTTAATTTAGGTTCTATCCATAGAATAAAACTGAAAATCACAGTGTGATATGAAATAATAATATTTTGTAACCGAATAATCATAAAATATAATTTATAGGTCATAAAATTTATGTAATATTATTTTAAATCTTGGGAACCATAATTTTACCCTAATTATCTATATTATTTTTAAAAACATTAGGATTTTATATATACTTAGACTTATTACAAGGGTTTTCAGTAATTTTTTCTCATCCTATTCTTTAATGAATTACTAAAACATGATATTATATCCTCTATACAAAGAAGAAAATAGCATATATAGACATTAAATCATAATAAAATAATATTCAATACATAACCATATGATATATTCTGGAATATTATAGGTATAGTGTCTTTTTATACTTTAATACATAAACTACTTAATCATAAGAGATCTGCATCATCCCCCACATAGTCCTTAACAAATAGAACCTATATTAGATGTATAATAATTAAAACCAATATTTATATCCACATTAATTTAAACATAATAAACAGTTTTTAATATCCCAATATTTTAAAATCAAATACATTGTTCGATAGTGAACAAAATATTCAATACTACACGTAATCGAACCATGAAATATAATGTTTAAAATATGAATGTTATAAATAATCCATTAAATTGAAATATATTAATAGGGTTAACTAAATTTTCATATATATTTATAATTTTTATAATAACTATGAATTTAATGATTTATTTTTACAAAATAAGTACACAATTTTAAATGTTCATTTTATTCTTTAAAAATATGTTTTTATCATAAATGTTTTTCATCGATTTTAATGATTGAATATTATAATTAGTTTCTTGAAATTTTTGAAGTTTTTATTTGATTAAATAAATATATTTTTTAAATACAAATATTAAAATTATCTTTTGGTGAATGTTTGGTATTTTTATAAAAAGATTGATTTTTATGTGAATAATGAAAAATACAGATATTATTAAAATATGTATGTTTTTTACAGTGTCTAGAATGAAAAATTACATTTTAGATTTGGTTCTTATATTTTTATTTCACTTTTTATTTAAAAATAGACAATAATTGTTTTTTAATTGAATTTTATACTTAAATTTGGTATAAAAACATTTTATAAATAAAATAGGATGATTTCTAAAAATAGTTTTCATCATTTTTTCTTGTTTAATTGTCAATTATATTATACAATTTATGTGTTTTTAATTTTGATCAATTTAATCCATATTTGGAATCAGTGGGTCCACATTTTTTTAATAGGATCATTTAATTTTCAGTCAATATGAATAATAACTATAGTAAATTTTTATGCCATGATAAAGGGTAAATTATGTAATTAAGAGTTAAAATTCATGAGATGTAGACTATAAAATAATCGTAAAAATGGAATAATTTTATATTTATGAGTATATATCATCCATACATATCCACGATTTAGTTATATGTATATTTTTCCATTTGAGAGTAATTATGACCTTTACAATATTTTAGGTAAAAAATGTCATATTCTTTTTATTAATAACTATTATTTATTTAAAATGTCGATAAATAGAATTTATGATCTATTATAAATATTATTTATTTAAATTCATCAGGATTTTTAATTTTTTTAATTTTTTGTGAAGAAATAATTACCTTAAATTATTATTCAAATATGAGGCAATAAGTATTTATTTAATGGGAATTCAAATAAATAATATTAATTATTTTAAAATAAATATAGTATAAGATAATTTATGTGATACATGAATTTTATATACAAATACAACTAATTAGTGATGTAATATAAATTTTTTTCATTTTATTTGTTTTCATGATTTTATTAATGCCAAAGAAATAAATAGTTCTACAAATTATCATCATTGATACTTTATAATAAATAATATCTTATTAAGTTATATAATATTCCTAAAAATATTATATTTAGAAAAATTATTAGCATATGACATATAATATAATCCATCGTCTATTTATGGGATAATTTGTATATTTATAGTAAATATTATGACACTGAAAGTGTAAAAAAACTCATTGTCATTGTATGTTTAAAAATGTTAATGGGGTGGGGGGGGGGGGGTAAAACCAAATTTTAAGGGTAATAACATAGAAAAATCATTTAAAAATTTAATTTAATGATAGTATTTATAAAAATCATCATATTATATTAACATTAATATAAATATTATTGAATTTGAAAATAAAAATTAATTTATATAAATTTAATATTTTAAGAAATTATATGAGTGCCCCTCCCCTCTCTTATAAAATGAAATCTCTTATTCTATTTATGTCATACTTAAAAACCATTATGTAAATAAAATATCAACCAAAATAATTTATAATATCCCTTACAAAATTATTGTAGACTTATTTATGTAATAATACTAGCCTTAGTAGACTTAAGATATCAAGAAAATGATGTTTTCTGAAAAAGAGGTATCATTTCTTTACCAAAATTTTCTATTTTGTATCATCTTCCACCTCATTAAATTATACAAAACTATATTTATATAATAAAATAATTATAATACATATAATGAGTAATTATTTTGTAAATTTAATATCTTATTTCGATATCCAACTTCCCTTAAATTGGAATGTAATTCATTGTTCATGTGTATTATGGACTACCACCTCACAAATTAATGTAATTTTTTTTCCATGACCACCTCTAAAAATGATTATAATGATGGAATTAATGTTCATATATGATACTAATAAAATTATTTTCATTATTATAACATTATATGTCATTTAATTTCTATCATTTTCATTCTCTAAAAACTGTTAGCAACATTCATAAGAACATGTCGACTAAAACCTCCATTAAGGGATAAAATACATTTTTCATAAACATGTCATATAGATGATATGTATATGTAAATTTATATAATAAAATGATATTTATGATATAATAATAATTCATGAAATATAAAATAATAGTTCCCTTCTATCCATAAACATCATTGAAAATGGAAACGTTGCTCATGCGTACTTACGACCTACCATCTCCATGATTGTAATGTAGTTAATTCTTCATAACAATTATCTATTATTGGTTTTAAAAAATATATTTATGTGTAAAAATTATTATTATTTCAGGATTTTATATATATATATGATGTAATAATGACCTCTTTGACCACAATCAACCTACATAAGTAATTTTAAACTCATGAACCGAACATCCTCAAAACAAAAAATGTGGTATTTACTGAATAAGTAATTATTTAAGTCATCTAGATAAATGAAATTAATCGTTTATGGATAATTTATTGAACCTATAATACATCATTAATAAATAAAATAATTTATATGAGTTTATTATATAGGATTTAAAGAACATACATGGAAATTTTCGACTCATGATATTGGATTTTGTCTCAGTATCCTTTCATTGAAGCGTATTTTAATTTTATGCAACCAATTATTTTATGTGGTCTATATAATACCAATTAAACATTTTATATAATAAATCAATCATATTTCATGGTTTTTTAGTTTCCATTTTAATTATTTCACCTATAGGTATTTGAATTTAAAATTACCAAGTGGTAAAGAGTTTCTTAACTGAATTTTCTTAATTAGGTAATAACTATTTATCCTTAACATTATTATTCCCTGAGTATGTGTGAGTTTATATCTAATTTTTTTTTTTATTATTTACACAAACTTGTTTTTTTATTGAAATTTTCCACATATAATCACCTCATTGATTGATTCTCAATTTAATGATATGATCATTACATGGGTTATTTTTGTAAAATTCTCTTCATTTAGGACATATGTTTCTCATATACACCTATATTATTTAATGAGGGGTTCATAATACCACATTTAAATGTTATATAATTAATCTAACAATTATAATTATATTTAATTTTTCATTTTATGTTATTATTTCACGGGGCTTATGATTAAAGAGTTACTAAAGTGGAAAAGGATTAATGTTACAATCTTCTTTCTTTTTGGGATTGTTTATATTCAAGGTTCATTGAAAGGAAATAATATTATATATTTTTATTAAACCATATCTATTTTAATATCTTCTATTTATGAATTTGTTTTATATTTTTGATTTTCATTTTATCCACTTTTTATTAAATAAACTTCAAGACAGTCATTTGTAAGGGATGCAGATTTGGTATCTTCTATTTGATCAAGAATAATTTTCATTCATATCCCTATTTTCAAAAAACTTCTCAAAATTATTATTTTATAAAAATAAATTGTTTCAAAAAGATGTTTTAAATGGCATTTTTATTTATTTTAAGGGTTTTAATATTTACATTTTATAATGTTTTTCCAAATGGGTCGATTTTGAATAATTTTTCAATATGTTTGAAAATAATGTTTATTTTAATCAAATACAATATGATGGGGACTCTCCACCCTCATGACAATTATTTTCATTATATATTCCATTCTATGATTCCATGGATATTTTCAATGAAATTATTTTCCCGAAAATTTTGATATTGATTATCAAACAACACACATGAAAACGATATTTTACCTTATTTTAAAATAAATCTTTTAAATATTCTATTAACTGTATTTTTATCATTCTAAAATGTTGAATTAATGATATTTTGAAATAAATAAGAATTTATTAAATATTATAAAATTATAAAATATATATTATGACAAGTTATTAGGATATTTTTTATATTATCAACTGTAGTTCATTTATGTGATTTTTTTCATTTATGATAATTATAATTACCCTCAACGTGTAAAAAACCTTATTGTCAAATTATGTGTGAAAAGGGTTAATGGGGGGAAAAAACCAAAATATAAGGGTAGAAAAACTATTCAAAACATTTCCAAATTTAATATTATGATATTATTTATACTACTAATGATATTATATTCTAATATTATCAAATTGGATTTTTCTAGACATCGACATTAATTTATATTAATTTAAAAATTTAATAAATTCCAAAAGTGCCCCTACCCTTTCTTATAAATGAAAATATGTTATCTTTACTTCACACTTAAGAAAATAGTTCATTAAAATTCTTCCAAAATTCATTACTAACAACCATTCCCACTTTATATATGAATTATTTATTTCATAAAACCAACCATAGCTATCTTAATTTGTTATGTTAAGGAGGTTTTCTGAAGAAGAGGTATTGTTCATAACTTAGTGTTTCCATTTTATTCATTCTTACAAATCCTCAAAATAATACATAAAAATGATTATAAAATAAAATAATCATAATAAATATAATTATATATTATTATTTTATTGTAATGTCTTATATTCATCTCCAAAAAACATCAAATTGGAAGGGAATTCATCATTCGTGTGTACGGTGGACTACCACCTGACGAACTGATCCAATTCATTTTCCATCAAAAACTATCTCATCTATAAATAATGATAGAATTAATTTTTAAATATGATATTAATTAAATATTTATTTTTATCAAAATATAATATAACATTTAATTAAAATACTTTACATTAACTAAAATTGATAACTTTGTTCATCCATACGTGTGGACTACTGCCTACATGACGTGAGGCGATTCATTTTTCACCACAAAATGACATAAATGATATGTATAAGAATATTAAAATAAGTAATAAGATATTTACTATATCATTATAATCATATAATTATAAAATAATAATTACCTTGTTTTCATAATAATATTTGAAAAATGGAAACTTTTATCATGCCTATGTACGACCTATGATCTCTATTATTATAACATAGTTTGTTCTTTATGAACATAAATCATGATTGGTTTTAAAAGTATAAATTCTGTATAAAATTATAATTATTTTATTATTAAAATTAATTATTGGATGGAATAATGACTACTTTTACCCCAACCATCCTATAGAATTCATTTTGAACATATGAAATGATTATCCCCAGAACATGTGATGTGGAAATAATTGATTAAGTTATTTACTATGTCATTAATATAAACGAAATAAATTGTAAAATATAAAGTTATTAAAAAAAATTATTATTAAATAAAATAATTGATATGAGTTTATTATGTAGGAATTATAGGAGATACAATGAATTTATAGACTCAAGGTAAGGGATTTCTACTCAATTTATTTTTATTGATGAATATTTTAATGATAGGAAAAAAATTTATTTATATAGTTCATATAATGAAATTTTTACATGTTATATCAAGAATAACACATAAGTAATTGTATTTTAAGTTTCCTTTGAATTAATTCATCCAAGGAGATTTAAATTAAGTATTACTAAGTGGTAATGGGTTTCTAAACTCGGATTCTTTATATTGGGTTATAACTAAGTTTCATTGACATTATTTTGAAATTATTATGTGTGAATTGAATGTATAATTTTTATTATTCTGAAAAAAAATTATTATGAACTTTCATTTCATATACATTATCCATCCATTATTTTTCCTTAATTAAATGATTTGATCTTTGTATCGGTTAATAAATTAAAATTATCTTTCCTTGACACATATGTTTATGATATTCCCCAATATTCATTTATGAGGAGTGTATAATGTCCCTTTAAAATTTTATATCATTAATGTACTTATGTTCATGATAGTTAATGTTTCATTTGATATTATTATTTCATAGGGATTATGATTTAAGTGTTACTAAAGTGTGAAAGGCTTTATAATACAATATCATTTCTTTTTGTAATAGTTGTTATTCATGGTTCCTTGTGGGAAATAATATCCTATAATTTTATTTATCCACACATATTTTATTATCTACCTGCTATAAATGTAGTTTATGCACATAATTTCTAATTCATTACTTATTAATTAAATAAACCTCAAGAATGTTGTTTGTAAGTGATACATAAATTTTATCTTCTTTTATATTGGGAATATTTTTCATCCAGATCCATGTTTTTTATTTTTTTTCATATATTTTCATTTTAAAAAAATAAATTAATTTTTATTTTTTATTTTACATTATATTTTACATTTTATTAAATTTTTTCCAAAAGGAATTTTCATTACTTTTTTTCCAAATGAGTCTGTTCTTAATTATTTTTTCAAAACGTTTGAAAAGAATTTTTGATTTTAAAATATATGACTTGAACATATTTTCTCACCATTATGATTGTAATATTCTTTTAATATTACTTTATAATTTTCCATGGTTATTTTAAAAGAAAAAAATATTTCCCAATTTTTTGTAAATTTTTATAAAATATTACTCAAAGAAAAGGGTGTTTTCCATTATTTTAAAAGAAATTTTTTAAATATTATTTTAAAAGTAGTTTTATTTATGTAATCATATTATAACTATTACACTACTAACATAGTATTATGATCTTAAAATAACATCCAAATTATTTCCCTATATGTTTTATGAGAATTATTTTAAATTGATTTTATTGAAACTCATTTCTTTTTCATGGGTTAATAAATCTTTGATTTTTTCATTCAACGGTTTTATGGTTGAATGTGAATGATTATAAATTTTTTATTAATTATATGTTCCTTGGACATTTTTTAAAAAGTTTTTATCCCCATTATTTGTCACAGATGCTCCCAATTCAGATTATTCGAAGTGTTGAGCCCCATTATTGCTCATAGATAAGCTTGATATAGATTATATGATAGGTTCCAAAGATTGAACTATATTAAATTAGGAAATGACTATGTTCATTGGAGTATTTTATTTTAAGTCATATATATGGTCAATACAACTTTAAGTGTTATTTATGTCTTCTATGGTCTTATTTTTCCAAGGTATCGACATGGTTACTTTATGATTTCCATGGGGTTTTAATAATTTAATTGATTAAGAATGACATAATGTGGCTCGTGATTATTGATTCCATTGACTCTTTGTTTTGATAAATATTTGTTTTGGGATTTTTGATCCAGGTATTTATGGGTATGAATTCTATTATATTGTGTTTATACACTATGATTATGTCATCATACAACTATGCTCACTATGAACCTTCATTTTCTAATGATTATGTTTACCCTTACTTAGAATTTGATCTCACACTTTTTATTTTCCATTTTATAAGGTTATGAATACTAATTTTAAATGATTTATGTTTATAATGTTTTAATATTAGAATATTTTATGAGATACGTTTATTACATAACATGGAATATAAAAATATGTGTATAGTGGGAAATGATATTGATATGTATAAACTTTTTTCTCTTAAACCTAAGTTGTTGCGATTTTTTCATAATTTTTTAATACTCAATAACTTAAAATGTCCGTGGGTATGTAAGTGATACAAAATTTCCTTTTGATTTTTTAATTTTGGATCAATTTTTTTGTCAAATTTATCAATATCAAATCCAGAAATATAGTGTTTTTGTTTTTTAGAATCAGATCTAAGAGTGTGGGTTAGTGTCAATTACAAGGTGAGCATCTATTCTCATATAGGGTAATCAAGGGAGATATCATGGATCACATAAACCTACCTTTAGAATAAATATATGATAAATTATTCTTAATATTTTAAAATACATACACCACATAACATAAATTATAATTATGAATCATGGAATAAATATTGACAGATCATAACACATCATTCATAATGAAGGCAAAGACCATGAGCAATTAGAGAATGCATTTGTCTTAAGACATAAGTTTTTATCACACACATAAATATAGAAAACAATATTCTTATTCAATGATCACCACCAAAACTATCCCGAATGATTGGGTTCTCTCCCCATTTATTCGTATTTATAGTCAAGGTTTACTACTGATACTATCAAATTTGATTGATTCCCCTATTTATCTTAGTTCACTCCCCACTCCAGGACATACTGCCTCAAGATATTTTTATCTTTACATAATGAATTTTAGGGATATATAATTCTATGAGCAGCCATCATATAATCATAACTCAATATTATTTGTTCCACCATATAATAAATAATTAATCATAAATGTAAAATAGTGTAAATTAAATAGTTTTCATTATGATTTCAAAATTTCAACATAACACAACTTATGGAAAATTAATGGGTCTCATAATCATTTATTAAAAATAATAAATAACCATTAGTAAAATGATAAAAGATTTAATATTTGGTTAATATCCCCACTAAATCATAATTGAAATCAAATTATTATATTATAAATGACAAAGCCTTTAATTTATCACATGGAATATTTCTTGAGGGAAATAACCTTGTCAATTTAGAATAAATTATTTAAAATAAAAAAATTACTAAACTATTATCGAAATAATTTTCATTAATAAAAACATGGATACATTTAATATAATTTTCAAATCATTGTGTGGTTATAATTACATGTAATTTTAGTGATGTATTGTAAGTTAAAAAACTATTCATTTCATATGTTTACTAAAAAGATAAAATTACCTCATTCAAAAAATTCAAAAAGATTTATTTTAAAATATTTTATAAAAATTCAATGATGGGTAAAAAATAATTTAAAAAATAATTTAAGAATATTCAAATATTTTCATGCATACATGTTAATTAAAACATGGTCATGGATGAAAATTATTCTCTATTAAATTATAAATCAATGTCAGTTTTCTGAAAAAAAAATTATTTTTGTCTCTTGTGTTCTTAGAGTGACGAAAATGATAGAAAAAATGTATTCACTAGAAATAACCATATGAGAATAAACAATGAGTGATTTGTTAGATAAAGATCGTATAATTTCTTTAATGGAAATTCCATCCTAAACAATCCTTATTAAAATGGAATTGAAACATAAGTCCCATACCTCGTGCCAAGTCTCATATTTTACACAATCAAAAATCGAATTTAATTTATATATATTTATTATAAATATATTATAGATACATATTTATATATATATATATAATATCATATATTATCCACTTATAATATTTTATTAGT
This sequence comes from Viscum album, assembly GCA_963277665.1. Lineage (NCBI taxonomy): Eukaryota > Viridiplantae > Streptophyta > Magnoliopsida > Santalales > Viscaceae > Viscum > Viscum album. The sequence continues at coordinate 2,042,118,646 of OY728141.1, read as the reverse complement.
CCGGTATAAATAATTATTTATTAAATTCCCTGTTTCAGGAGATATGTTATTTATTTTTCATGCATATTTCGATCAGATAGTTCCATCCCTTATACTTTGATCATCAATAAACCATATAAATAATCTTAATAATGATTTAAATGTCATATATATTCATTATATATATACGTGTGAGAGAGAGATATATATATATATATATATAATTCATCTTTTAATGGTAGTGGTAGAAAAATGAATTGCACCATTTATAGAGATGGTAGGTCATTCATACGCATGAATTTTATCATTAATTTTTGTTGGATGGAATGATAGAAAAGTAAAAAATAATTATAAATTATTGAATAACTATTATATCATATATATCATATATATTCTTTTAATCTATCTTTTCAACCATCTGGTAAAGGAGGAAATAGAATATGAATCACATTAATTGACGGAGATGGTACACCACACCTATGCATGTGAAACATTATCACATTCCAAGGGATTGGATGGAAAGAAATAAATATGATATTATAATTATAGAATAATAATAATATCATAAATATCATATATTAATATTATCCCATCATAATAATAATCCCTGATATGTAGTGATGTAAAATGAATTACACTATTATGTGGAGATAGTTGGCCGTACGTATACCAGAGCGATGTTTTTTCTTTCTGTAAGATAAAATAAATGTAGATAATAGTTCATAATTAATCAATAAAACAATTAACTATATTTATGATTCTTATTTATTATTTTATAATGTATACCAATCATTTAAAACAAATTATAAGAAATAAAATTGAAAACACTTGGCTAAGAGTTATACATCTTCGTTAAGATACCTCTATTGGATTAAAACACAAGCCTTGATGGGATTATATTTTGGGAATATAATAATATCTTTTATTTTTCTATGTACTCTAGTAGGGTATTATGGCATGGATTGGATATACTATATGGATGAAAATATTTATGGGAGGGAGGAGAACAAGGTCCCTTTTATAAGTGAAGGGTGGGGCACTATTTCAATTACATAAAGTATTGAATTAATATAATTTCTTATTTTTAATTAAGTAACCCCGAATTGATATATTTATAATATTGGATAATTATTTTTGTTATTACTCTGATAAAAAAATTAGATAGGATATGTGGTGTTTAACCCCAATGTCATAGTTTTTTCTGTCATTTAATCCTTTTGAAAATTACCACAATTTCAATATATTTTACTCTTTATGATTTTAGAATATTAATATAATATGAAAAGTGACCCATGATTGGAACATGGATATTATTTAAAAAATTATCCAAATTAATTTTCTGATGAATTGATTTTTATAAATTTTAAATTATTCAAAAATATTTGTATTATTATAAATCATTATTAATGTCATTTTTAAAACAATTCATTTATTTTGATTTTGTAGTCATTAGGAGAGTTATTTATTTCTAGTATAAAACTTTCATGTGGAACTAATATTTTATATTAACTAAAAAATTACATATAACATAATAATTCATCCATATAGTATTTCTTTTAATTTTTTTAAAATCATTTATTTTATTTTTCTATTAACGGCATAAATATTATGTTGACGTTGCTAAGAATTTAATTTATCTAGTCAATCAAATAAAATACCTTGATAAAAACAATTATCTTTTCTTTAAAAAAACATTTATAACAAAAATAAACTATTTGTACTCTTATAGTAAAATATTAGAGATATTAAATTCAAGAGAGTGACCTTATGTATTTATCCTTTTTTTAAATTATTATAAAGGTCATAACAAATTATAAATGACATAACGTGTCCATATATTGGAGATTTTGATTATAATGGTTGAAATATAGTAATAAAATTGGATAATTTGAACTGTTAGAGATATTTTAAAGCATTATCCAAAATTTTTAACCCTGTTCTACCTTTTTACCCTTACTAAAATAAAAATTATTAACAAACTTTACTATTCATAATAGAAAAATATTAAATAATACTATTTAAGAAATGATATCCTTATAGTTTAATATATATAATTGATATTTTATGATTTAATTTATATAAGTGGTAAAAAATTATTTTTAAAGTAACTGTGTAAAACGTAACAAAAACTGTTTTTTTATAATTGAATTTTTAAGCATAAAACGATATTTATTATTACCCCATGCCTAAAAAACATTATGTTAATGTTAAAACATTTTATAAGTTATATAATATAAAAAATAAATTTAAATCATTTACTAATAGTGACTAATTTAATTAATTTTGAAAAACACACATTCCATTTATAAAAATAGTTTTTTTGAATAACAACTCTTTAACTTCTAAATTATTTTTATTTTTATTTTTATTCAATTGATAAATAACAAATTTATTTTATTCATTTGTAGACCATTATTCATTTATATTATTATTCTAATTCATAACCTCCAATCAAATTACTATTTTTTAACTTTCAAATTAAATATTAATATTTCAAAAGTATAATGTGGTTCATGAATACATTGTGCTGCATCTAAAGAAATATATCTATGAAATTAAATTTATTTTTAGGGATTTATGTCATAAAATATCAGGGTGTTATATTCACTTCATCCAAAATGTATACCATCATGATAATTTATTAAAGTAAACAACACTTTTACTCGTTCATAGAATTTATCCTCTAACCTGAATGGTAGAGAGTGAGAAACCCTAGATCACCATCCATAATACCTATACACTGAAAACTATTGATATAATGATATATCTTGGTTAAGGTTGGACTAATATCCATTATGAGTGATCGGAGTCCCTTATCATCTCATCCTTCATGAAAGTGAGTACCACCAATCTACCATGGTTATACAACCTCCCATATCCACAAAAAAGACCTTTCTAGAATAAGAAAATCTCCCATGAGTCACTCCGACATCACAAAACAATCAGTAACATTGTCCTAGATAACCATCACCCAGTCATCTAGGAAATATTTAATAACCATGGGAACACTGTACACTTCCACTTAATCCCTATTACTCATTCATCCGCTAGAAATTAATTAATATCTTTAATTTAAACTTATCCAGAGAGATTCAAAATATCTATTCTTTGATGTTTATAATCAATGAATCTAAAAATATATTCTGCTTACCTGGAATATAATCCATGTCAATTTTAAATGTATTATTGTACTCGACCCATCATCTCTATCATGGGTTCATTTATCACCGGTATAATATATACTAAAAGCTCATATGATAAATACTAATGAAAAATATATCCCTAAAGAAATAATGATGACATCACTTTCGCATGAAAAATAGATCCAAGATCCAAATTCTAGTTAGGGTAGTAATGATCATGGAGTCATAGATGACTAGAACAATATGTGAGAAACTAATCTCACTATATCATAGAATCCTCTAGTCCAACTCATGAGACAACACATTAAATTATATAATCTATAATTCCATCTAAATGAATTATAATCATAGTGCACATCAACCTATTTTTTGTCTCTTGAAAGGCGTCTAAGAGCTTCCATGTACACAATTCTGACCCATTCTTGGTCAACTCAATCATATGATTTTCTAATAAAGAGTAGTTCTAAAATAACTACCTGTAATATCACGACTAACCAATAAAACTCTAGATTTATAAAAAATTATTTATTTGACTCAAAGAAATTATTAACTACAATTTATATAGATCGATAGAGATCCCAACCTCTAAAATATCATGTACAGTAAATTACACTTGTAGAACATTGAAATAATTCTTCATGTATATTTACAAAATATAATGTTCTTAATGTGTATTAAATATAATATCAAGGTGCTCAACCTATAAATTCTTTGTGGAATAATATTCCATAATGTCATCAACAAACATCACAATGTTTGATTCAATGTAAAAAATGAAAAATATATTTAATGATATCTATGAATACCAATGATGTATTTATAAAAATAAGTGGCATTATGATATAGAAATTTAACTGGTACATAATACTAAATTTCCTCTTCGGAATACCATCTATCCTAAACTGAAACTAATTGTAACTCAATAAAATATCAATCATGGAAATCCATCGGGCTCCCCTAATAAAGTTGAAGGGATATCAACCCTGGTAAAAAATATTGGTTCTTCACTACGAGATTTTTTTAATTTTTATAGTGCAACACTAATTTGAAAAAACCACCCCCTACATGGAAAATAAAATCAACGCACCCAAAGTAGAGGAAGTGGAATAGATAAAGCCTTTCATTATAATATCCTTGAGTATTTATTTAAACTCCCCTAACATAGCTCATTACATACTATATTTGGAAATCTATATGGTTTCTACACCTGAGATATGGTCATTCATAAACATAAACTATATATAGATAGGTATATATGAAAATAAATAGGAGAAACATCCCAAATCTAGTCTATTTGATTCAAAAATGTTTCAAAAATGGGTTTTGATTAGATTCCAGAACCATACCTTCCACATAGAGTCTTATGGATCATAAGAGAAAGATTTTATGTTAGGCTCTACCTACCTCTACTTCATAATAACTCTTAATAATATAGACATATACAATAATAGTGGTAATGTACTATCACCATTGGTAGTAATCAATAAAATACCAAAAGTGTATCATCCAATCCATGACAAATTTGATGTTGAAACTCATCATATCTAGTACTTGTAAATCACAGAAATTCCCAAATCCAATAACCTCAATGGAACATGTTAGGAGCACATTAACTTGGTCTAACCTCTTATCAAGTGGTTTATCAACCAAAAAAACATAGGGTAAAACTTTACAACCAACCCCAATAATGATGTAACTCAAGAAGAAATGAATAATTGAGATTCCTTAGTATTGAATAAATTAATAGAGAATATCAAGGTCAGAAAAAATATACTTCTAACAGTCAATGGAACCTCATATCCATCACCTATATCATTGTATCAAGAATATACTAACCCTTACTCAAATATATTAAACTATCACCATGATACCTAAATCATATATGGATCTATACAATGAGGCTTATACAGTATTTTTTCCTGAGACCCTTAAATAGCTCTATGTCCCAACAACCAAAATGTAACCTAGTTATCCATTATAGGTCCCTATTTTTATTCCTTCAAGGAAAATGTACACCTTACACCTCTTCCTAAACTCATATAATATTTTGTTAAACGAAACATTTAAGATTCAATTTATCATGATATGTGTGAAACACTGTAAAATATTATTTGAACACACTAGAAAAATGAAAAATAAAACTACACTAATAATTGGAAATTGAATGTCCTCTTAGGGATGTTAATAAATAACCCAAACCCAACATATAATACCTCTCACCAACCTAGTGTATCTTTATTGACCTCCAATTTTTTCTTCTAGAATAGACAAAAATATCTTTACTTATCGGGAAAACACTTATCCCACTAAGATAAAGAAATAATTTTATAATATTTCCATCACTAAGAATTTCTTAATAAAGAGGGTAATATGAACCGAATCATAGTTAGTTGTTTGATTAAAAAAACCTATCAACATACCTATTATTGAATAACTATCATGAACATCCCATTATTTTAGGCCTCATCCCTAGCTAACAATAGATAAAAATGGATCAACTTCCCCAAATGAGTCACATAGTCTAACTTGGATAATGCCCTATACTAGATATTTTTAAACAATAGATCTTGATCCTAAATCAATATATCTAGTAAAACTTCTAAAAAATATATCAGTGGAGGATACCATTTAAATATCCACATTCCGCTGATATGGAATCATTAGCACCACTACCTCCTAGCTTGTCTCCATAGTGTGAACATTTCCATATTCACCTACCAATTTTTCCCATATCCATAATAATGAAGACCCCGCCAAGGGTAATGATCCATTCCTGAATTTCTTAATCAGTAAGCATACCCTAAAAATATATAGGTTGTTATAGTTATAATTCTATAGTAAAGTCTACCATCATAGGTCCTCCCTCGTCGGTGCCTCCCCTCACACTTCCTCTATTTTAAAAATTACCAAAGGAAGGGGATCTATTACATATCACCTAAGGGAAGCATTGGGAATATTCTATTACTGACCGTATTAGACATATTTGGCATGTAATGAACATTTCTGTCTTCTAGAACATCCCCTCACTAGTCACTGGGTGTCACTGTAAGATGTTGATAAGGTAGCATTTTCAAAAATACTAAAATCGATGCTTATAATTACCCTCAACAACAAATATATTAACTTTAATTATGTAATTCATATGAACACACACACGACATTCCTATGAAATACATCCTATATTTCAATCCAAAAACACAATGCATAAACTCCTAACTCAAACCCATTACCTAAGATAATCTCTTCATTATAGTAAATTTATTCACAATCCTTATAATTAGAATAATAAAAATTACCATGTTAAATTAAATAGCCATCTCACATATTTTTTCCGTAAAACATCAAATATATTATTTATGGAATTTAATTAAATTAAACCCACATCAATCATAGGAACTTTGGTATATGACATGTGATCACACATGATAATTCATGATCCATTAAATCAACCACTCTCTCAAATAAATCCAATAGAAAAGCCCATAAACCTTAATAACATAAAAATAGTAGGAAAACCACATGAAACTGTAAAATAATAATCAATAAATGATAATCTCAAAAATATAGTAACAATATTTTCTACTAAACTAGTGTTATAATTAAACAATAACAGGATCATTCTCAATTGTTTCCACCAATTTTCCATTATACGGAGTCCTACATATAAATTTATAAAAAATAACCAAAATTCCATTTTGTGACACCCTCGTCTAGATCATGAAATCCAAGATAATTCCACATAAGATGTAATTCATTCCCCTCTACATGATAGAGGATCTTGACTGGTGGTGTGGGCGTAAACCATACAGTGTGTAGAATACAATTTTAATATAAAAAAACTACTATATGAAACACATACATAATAACAAATAATAATAATAATAAATGGAGAAAATACCCCATAAAATCAATGGATAAAATCATCATATGAAATTTTATGAAGGTATACAATCAAAAGTATCTAAAATCCAAAAATAAACCCACAAATAAAATTTCATTATACACATTATGTAAATTAATAAAATAATAAGTCAGTTGTGGAAGCCAATTATCATAGAGTATTTCCTAGAATCAACTCAATATCATCCACCCCATCAAATAAATAGTTCTTCATATTTCCCATGAATTTTCTTAGATTCCTAATCATGATATCTTTAATTGAGTCATGAATCCCATAATGGGTGTAATTATAAAACAAGTTGGAACCCCCTAATGGTCATTTATCAAAAGTTTATATGTTTAAATGTGTGTGATTGGAAAAAAATAAAAAAAAATAAAAGCATATATACATATCACTTCATTTCATCATGTGATAATATAGCCCCCGTGAATTTAGAAATATAGAAACATTAGATCTATACCAGAAATATGTCTTAGAAGGAGGGATGGAAAAAATTAATAACATAGTCAGTTCCTTCTCACTAATTGAATTAACCAAACCCATGTACCTTACATTAAAACCTCACATTTTTTAGACCAATGCCAATCACTAATTTTCACAACCTCAATCCTCAATATCTCAATATATATACGGTCACAACCATCATCATCGTCACATAAATCTCAGACTATACCTTCTCACATAGGGTATTTCACACAACCTAGCCTAGCCTATTCCCCTCCAATCATGAAAGACCATATATTTAGACTCAATCAACCAAATCTTACTCAGGGAAGCTATATATCATATTATTCACCCCTACACTCTCACTTAGGATAAGGTCATATCAATAGATCAAAACACATAAAATTCATGAAATAAAACACCAAAATACAATATGTTAACTGAATTGATCATAATTAGACCATGTCACCCACATGTATTATTTTTCCCTAAATGATGGCATTGAGTTATGTTTCATTTTTTCTATGTTATATTACACAAATTTTAATTCTATGGAGTAAACAATATTAATATAACCAAATATTGGTGTATTGACACCAAAATTAGAGTCTCATAGGGAATCTCACATACCCACATGAAATATGAGGCATAAACATTGTATGGAAACTACAGAATTGAAATGATATACAACCTTGATCTAAATAGAGTGTACTTTATAAGACACGGGAATTAATTCAAGAACAATACTTTTAATACCTAAAATTATCTCCAAATCACCAAATTTTGGTTTTTAAGATAGAAAAGGTATAAATAGTTAAAGAATAAGTTAATTTAGTAATTAAAACCACTAGATAGATTAATTTATAACATTTATAATGTACATCAAATCAAATAGAAAATAGATAGGAATGGAGGAGATAAATTTCAGTAGGTTCTCTCAATTATCCAAATTGAGTAGGTGTAAAGGGAGGTAGATTGGGAAGTTAGAAAGGAAATAAACGTATAATTACTAATCATTCCCATTGTAAATATTTCAATGTGACATGGTCATGATGTGACTAGAGTGGACATGTTGGGTTTAATCCTTTCTCAATCACATCATGGAATGAACCATAAGGGTCACAACCTAACCACTCTAAAGTATATGGAATATACCATATTCTTTCTTATCAATGTGTGCCTCTATAGACCCTATTACATGAACCAGCCCCACTCAATGTGTGATACTACAATACCCTAGCTCCATGCCATGATCGCTTGATAGCTACATAATTTTATTTATAGTCTTAGTCCAGTTCTCCTAAATGTCATTCTAATCCACCTCAAACACCCTTTACAACTAGATATCAAAAAAATTCATTACAATATTTATAAATTTAAAACATAAATATCTTTATTTTTTGGGTCATTATAATTTACTCAGTACATTAGTAATATAATAATGAAATATCTCTTTTATAAGGAATTTTTATTTAATATTGATATTTTCTTTAAATATTTTAATTTAACAGAGTTATAAGTTATTTGTACCCATTAAATGTATTTTTGTTCTTTAATATTGATATGAGTTTTATTAATTTGGATTACAATAGTTAATTTTTATGTTTTTATTTAATTCATGTTGTTAGTGAATTATTATAATAATGGGGATGTAGATTCTAAGGAAAAGTCGAGTGGAATTTTATTATTAATCTTTCCATATTTATTTGTTTTCACATTATTTATTGGAGTATTAATTATCATTATTTAATAAGGGTTATGATAGATTCTATATACTTTGGAGTTGGGGATGACTCTAGATTATTTTTTTCATTATTTATTATTAGTTTTATTTCAATGGGAATCACAGATGTGGTGGAAAGTATAACACAATCACACATGTTATGTTTTCAGGGAAATGATTTATGTGGGGGTTAAGAAATAACTTATTTTCTAAGAGTAAATAAAAGATCATATAGATTATATTATGGTGTATAATTAATCTGGATCCAAAAGGATTGATCATACAGAATGATTTAGTGTCATGATTGATAAATTTTATGAACTCATAGCCATTAAAGATATATGTGAATATTTTTAGAGTCTAAATTGGTTCTTGATATTCATTTGAAAATGTCAAGGTTGAAATTATACTCATTTATTGGTGTGAGATATCATACTCATGTAATATAAAGACGAGTTTCTAATATTTATATAGATTTATGGAAGGTGTTTTGTGTCATAATTAATATTGTCGGTAGTTAATGAGAGTTGTGTGGTCATCTAGTATTTGGGAAGAATATAAATCTATTGATAAATGTATCATGAGGTGTTATTTATAAGGTGGTATGATATGATTCAATAGTGATGATTCAGGGAAAACACAAGATTAGTTCCCTTTAACTGGGGCATACTTTATATGTTGGTGGGTGTTTATTTGACCTTCTGAGTATATGATTATGGTAAAGTATTTTTTATCATAAATAAATATTTTTATTTTTATAATGTTACCTTATTCTATTCAGGGGAAACTCTCATTATATAATCTATATGGAATTAAATTTAAATAAAATGTGTGTGAAACTTTTAACATTGATTTTTTCCAATTGATTTTTTAAACATGGATATTGATTGTTTTTTTAAAATAATTTTAAAAGAAAATTCGTTTTACTTATTTAATTATAATCAATATTAATTATCATTATTTTATAAACTATAAATAGTTTTGAAAATTCTAGTGCTTTTTTTGGAAGGATATATCAGTGTTTATGTATGAAATATACAATATTATTTTATGAGGATAACAATACTGTGTAATTTTAATTATATATTAGGCTTAATGCCTATTTTATATTTTTATATCCTCTATACCATGTATATATAATTTTTTGTCCCATTTTCTTATCATATCAAATGGTAAAATCAATGAGGATATAGAGGTTGGGTACTTTTCCTTCCATGATAGGCCCATATTCATTGTAAAAACACCATTTCTCTTTTGACTCCACCATATCATTATGGATGATTATTTCATGTTTTAATGGTGAAATATTTAAACCTTTTATTATTGAATAAGGTTGTTCTGGGGGCCATTAAAACCATATATAATTTATAATTATTCAAAAATTGTTATTACTAGATTCAATATGTCATGATGGGGGTCCCTTGAGAATTATTTTGTATTCAAGGATATCATTATCATATGTTTAGTTATAAAGAAAAATAATAAATCATCGTTAAATATTAGCTATCCTTTGGCTCCCCTAATTTAATTATTTGAGTGTCATGTATTATTTTTTATGATAGTAATTAAAATTTTAGTTGAAGGTAACATTTACCTCACTCTTATATTCACTTATTGTTCGCTAAATTATTATCGGTTAACCCTTAAAAAAACCATTGTAGGAATTGTGGTTTATGTATTTATGGTTCTTAATAATTATCTAATAGGACATATTATTTTTATTTGTTTTTTATGATATATTTGGGACCCTTAATTGGGTTCTCATTATTCTCCCTTTGTTTATTTCATTGTGATACTTGATGATTTTTGGTGTGGGATTAAAAACTTCTCTTTTGTTATGTTGTATAAATGTTTTACTATAATGATTATTTTCACATGGTAAAGAGATATATTTTACCTACTGATGTTTATAAAAAAATAAAAAGGTACTAAATTGGGGTGATCAGAATAATATTTTGTAATATAATATCTTAATATTTATTATGTTTTTTCATAGGACTAATTTATATTTTCCACTATTTAATACTAGTTATTATACATTATGAAATTATCAATTAGTTATGTAACATGAAAATGAAAAATGTAAGGGGAATAGTTAATAGTGATATATTGTGTGTATAAAGTACTAAATATTGGTGTGATCGCTTTGTCATAGTTATTAAATATATTATTATTCAAATGAATAAATGTGTCAATAAAGGAAAAAAATAAGGATAAAAATTGGGTAAATTTTAATAAATGTTTTATATACACCAATTTTTTTGGTATTATCAATTACTAATTGGCATGTAATATTATTTTCATAGTTTCATTATATTATGTTTTATCATTGGGGTGATTATCATAGTTACAACCTTTTGTGATTATAATGATGGTTAGTATATTAGTGTTGTGGTAGTGGTTAGGATGATGATGTGTTGTTATTATTGTGCTTTATATAAATGATAATGGTTGTATTAATGGTTTAATGATGATTTTGTTATTTTAAGTTGGTTACTTTTTTTAGAATATTTTCATGATGTTTAGATCGCTGGATCAATAGTTTAAGTGGTGTTTCCTAGAAATGGATATATTTATGTTGATATATTAAAAAATATTCAATGATAATGAATAACTGTAATGAATTGATAATGATTTTTGAAAACATTTATTGATTGAAGTAATGAATAACTAATTAATTAAAATTTAATATAATTTTTATAATGTTTTTATTAAACAAAATGTAGGAATGAATAGATTGATCAGTATTGGAAGTATGTAAGGTGAAATAGTAATGTTATTATTAGTGAAATGGTGGATAAATTTTATGTGGTATATAGATTAAAATTTTGGTATGGTATGGTCCTAACATGGTTATAATTTACAAAAATTAATTCATGTGGTGTAATGAATGCAATATTAATGATAAATCTTAATTGGTTTAGTAATAAAGTAAAAATTAAATTCATCATAATTTTTCAAATGTGTTTAAAAAAGTGATCCTAACATAATATTTAATGAATTATTATAAGATAATGAAATTGGTTTAATAATCCATGTTGCAAGAAGGTTTGATATAATATAATAATGGTGTTGGTTTATGTTTTTCCTATGGGGGGAAGAAAGTTTGATAATTGGTGATGTAAGTTATAGATGTTGTGTCTTGTGATAGGTTTTTTCGCTTAGTTAGGTATATGTGGTATTATATATTCCTTATAGTTTTTTTATTTATACCACCCAACCATGTGACTCAAATATCGTGATCTTTTACCATGTGAAGTTTTGGGTGACTTCAATAATATATATGTTGTAGAGGAAAAATACATCTGATGACTCTTTCTTTCCACCTCACTCTTCCAAATATAGTATTGTATATATAAATATATTAGTTATGATTCTATATAGATTTTTTATATGCATGTATTAAAAATTTTATGGATTAAGGTTATAAATTTAGAATATATATAAAAGATATAATGGATTATAGTTACATTATATATCTATACCTAATTCAATTTCCCATTGTTATATTAGGAATATATATGGGTTGAAAGGTATTAGGTTTTATATCATTTTATTAGTAGTATATAGTGGTTCATGGTTATTATATTTCAATAAAATAGTGATTTCTTTTTGGATATGTAGTTTAGGATGTGATGCAGATATGTGGTCATGTGGTATGTGGTGATATGATTTTCTGAGGGGATGGTAAAACAATATTGTATTCCGTTTCGGAATGAGGGTGAAAATTCAAGTTGGGATGATGATGTGGTATACCTTATCACACACACAAACATATATATATTTTCATGATATAATATTATGATGAATTTATATTATTTTAGGGTTACTAAACCATATTGAGGATGAAAATTAGTGGAGGTTGTTTTAGTAACGTGCTAGTTTCATAGTTTATCCATATAAACATTAGTATTATTCTAAAAAAATTTCATGAAAGGTTTTATGGGGGTTATTTTAAATTATATTTTTATGTTCATAATTATATATATATATATATTTGGATAGTTGGATGAGGTTGTTTTATAGGATAGGCCTTAAAAGATCATTATGGTTTTTGGAGCTTCTAGGTGTATATTAACATGATTCTAGTCTAGTTTTTCTCTGAAAATAATTGTTTTTGTGATTCTTGTATGAAATTAGATGCATTATGGGATTGTTTCATTCTTTATATTATGGATTCGAGTAGTGGTTATTTTTTTTAGAAATTTATGAGGGTGATGCCTCCCATTTATGTATTTCTACACCATTGGTGCATGTTTCCACATATTACATATTAGAGTTGAGCATCATGGACCACTATTGTCTTCATTACCAAAAAAGTAGGGTTCTTATTATGGGAGTTTCATGAGACAAAAAATAGTGATAATTTTGATATAGATAAAAAAATTTGAATCATTAAATAGAAAATTATAATAATCGAATAATTTTAAAAAATTATTCGATTCTTCACACTGGAAGAGAAAAAAATTTGAGAATTAAAAGATGTATTTTCATTTAAAAAGTTATATTTTTTAGGTGATGAATGTTACGGTAATTATATTACATCAAATTATGGGTTTAATAAAAATTTCATTGGAAATAATTAATAAAAACATGAGTTTTTGTTTTTTGATGATGAATTGTTTTAAAGAATAAAAATAAGAAATGGAATTCATTTTGAAGGAAGCTGATAAATATATTTTTTCAAAATTAATCTCGTTAATAAAGTGGTAAAATGCCTTAAAAAACCAATCGACACACAATGTAGAATTGATTTAGAGATTACAATGTAATGTTATTGTTTTTATTAAATTTTTTAAAGTTCAGAATAAATTTTTTATTGAGTATAAAAATAATATACATGTGATTGGAAATGAATTATCTTTTAAAAATGGATTTTAATGAAATTAAACTAATATAAATGTTAGGTGAGAATATTTTATGGATAAATTATTATAATAAAAATATATTAATAATTTTTTATTGATATATTAAACGTCATATTTTTAAGGAAAATGCATATACTATTTGACCTCTATATTGGAATAAAGTAAATTAATATAAAGAAAAATATTTATAATAGTCGGCAATAATGAGTGTTAATCAATATATATTTTTAGTGTACCAATTTTATTGAGGATATTATAGCCACGAACCAACCCAGGTCAACCCTGAACCGGTCACCTGACCCGACCCACGACACGGCCTCAAGCACGTCTCCCTTTACACTAGAGGCAGACGACTAGTGGAGAGGGTGTAAGGTAAGTTAGGGGGGACACTATACCCTCTTATCAAAGTGAAGAAAAAGGAAAAAACAGAACAACATCAGAAGCAGTGTAAATAAAAAGAAAGCAGTGGAAGACATTTTTTATTCTCAAGGTTTGAACAAAATTGGATAATGCCAGTTTATATAGAAGATGCATGCATGACATGATACTGATACAATGGAAGCAGTAAACAATGTATCATACTTACAAATCAATGCAAGAAGTGAATAAACAAAAGACTCAATCCCAATGAAGATCTTCATAAGTATACCAAGCCTTAGCTCGGTTCTTTGCTCCTAACTCAAAGTACAAGAAACATCAATGACAAGGTCCTACAACCAAATAGAATCTTCTCGGCTACCCCAGTGCAATGGTGGCCCGAGTAGGGTGTGAGATAAAAATTTTAGTAGGATGGAACCACCGGGGTCTATCCCACTCTAGACAATGAAATACAATTAGAAAGTGTGCAGGTATTTTCAAACAATAATGATACAATACAAACAATAAATGCCGGTCCATGTTACAAAAAGAAACCTGAGACAATACCTACATCGGCCCATAGACGGAATAAGAACATCCTTAAAACAACACAAGTACATTTGGTTCCAGCATAAAAATATTTTTTCCTCATTTTTCTCACTTACTCTTTTTATTCACATATCATTTCAATATAGATTGTAAATCCAGTCATTCATACCTTTCATTATTTCATCACATTTCACTCGGGTTTTAACCACATCTCTCATTCTTTACATAAATCATAATTATCAAATGTTTGGTGTTGAACACCATGTCAAGCAACTCAATTTTTATTTAGTATAGATCAACATGTCTTACACCCCGAATCACATTTGGTGTAGATCACCATGTCTAAAACCTAGATAATTATTCAGTGTATATCGCCATGTCTGACACCCTATATCACAAGCTTGGATAACCATTGGGGAGGAGGGCCATGTCCAAACCCAACTTTCAAATCGGTCTAGAATTCCATGTCGTGGACCCAAAATCGCATTCATTTATTACCATTTATCAACTAATTAATCAATCAGAACAGTTACCATTTAATAATTAATTCTTGACATTTAATCATGCAAATCCATTCTCACTTTTCCTAATTAATTCTCATAAGTAATTATCTTTAATCTGAATTCTGGAACATGCATGCGAAATAGAAGGTATTCAAAATTTTATGACATCAACATGCCTCAATGATAGGTTATTAATGACATTAAATGGTAAAAGATAATAAACTTGTTCAAGAAAGGCATTCAATTAAAACCATCATGTTACATTTATAACTGAAAGAACATGGAAAAAGGGGTGTTTAGGTGGGGCACACACAAGGGGTGGCCAAGAGGAAAAACGAGAACCTAGGATGGGATCCACCATAAACGAAGGCCACAATGGGCATGAGAGAACCACCCAAGTATATCAATAAGAGATAATGGGGCATTGTCGAAAGGTTGCGACAAGTGGCAGAACGCGTTGCATGACATAAGCACCGAAGTAAAGGGAAGAGGGTAAACACATTACACTAAATGTTCTAAATATATGTTAATCCTTGGACATAGGAGGTTTCATGGCTCATTTATTATATTTCATGAAGCAACGTAATTTTAGGTAACCAGTTAGATACATGTACAAGCTTGTCATTAATCATGTATAATGTAAAGCATAAGGATTCATAAGACATTTAAGTAGGAAATCATAAAAATCATCTACTACATTTTTTTCTTGAAGACATCTCACCTCCATTGGAGGTGTTTTATTAGAAAACATGTGATTACATTATCAAACAATCCATTTAGTGATATTTAACATTTATTTTAAAACCCATTCAATACATAACAAAATTAAGAATCCAAGAAATAAATAAAGAAATCATGAAATTCTATCGTTACATTTTTAGATTGAAGGCGATGCACCTCGGAAGAGGGGTTTTATTATAAAACCATGACCTTTATTATGAAACAAACATTTATTACATCTACCACTTCTAATGTAAGATAAATTTAAGGACTTAACTGAATTAATTAAAACAAAAATATATTTAATGACTTAGCTTCATTAATTAAAATGTGTTAAAAATTTAGTGAGAAATAAATTATTTCATTCATTAAATTTAATGGGTAAAGAAAGGGATTGTACCTCATGTGGAACTAGGCCATCCGCTCCGGCTCTTAAAACATTCTAACTACGAGTAGCTGCTCCCACACTGAGTATATGAACTTTCACAGATGTCCAAGGACACCTATTATAATGAACCATACTTTACATACATTGTTAATACTTCAAAATTGAATTACACTTATTACAAAATATAACAAAACCATGAATGGACCGTATAGGTATAGTGTCTTTAGAAACTGGGAAACATAAACTACTGGTTTATAAATCATCTACGTTGTCTCCCATTTATTTCATCATATCTGGAGTCCCTTTTTGGCATTTCCTACTTAATAACCTTCTTCCTAAACTGGGGAAAGAAAACATACAAAAGGGTGAGCTCAAATGCTCAGTAAGGGTAAACCAAAGAAATATCAATTACATCATATTCACAAGAACATATCATTTTGGAAATCATAACCTGCAAAAGAGATCATAATTTCATAATCATGGGATAAATCATAGTAGTGAAATGTAATCCACATAATCATAACATAAAACATGAAACTTAGTGGCATACACACATAATCGTAGAGAATCATTTCTTAGTAGTCAAGACTCATTTCCAAGACTATCTTAGAGGACAAAGTCCATTTCTGAACCGAGTTCACTCCTCGTTTCAGTCCTGTTTCACTGAACCGGATTAACCTGCCGTTCCAACCATGTCTATATCATTAGATATAAATCATTACCCAATGCATTGGAGGAATATATAGGTCCCACCCATCTTATAATGATACCATTCTTATGTGCGCCACAAAATCATAAATCATACATCATTTCATAACCCATGTAATAAAAATGGGATTCTTAAACATCGTGACATCATAAAACAGTTCATATAAGATAAAGGAATTTATAAAAATAATTCCATCACAACATAATCAAATCAATATAATAATAGGGATACAAACAGAACCCTATATTATCTTAGATGTCAAATAATTTTGATAAAACTCTTGCACTCCATTCTTGAGGAAAAAATCTTTTCTACTTCAAAAACATTTTTCTTTCTTAACATGTCATAAATTTTTAAACTAAAAGAAGTTGACTAAAAATAAACGTGAAAACTTGTAAAGTAAGCTTCGTGGAAATAATGTTTTACAAATCCATTCATGCTTTATAAGTTAAAAAAACATTCTTCTTGTACTTTTGTCGGAAAAGTAAAAAAGTACCTCGTACGCAAAATGACAAAAGATTCCATTCATATCTTTTACTAAAAACTCACCTAAGGGTAAAATTGGATTTAAAAAATTTTAGATTTGATGGAAATAGTATTACATATTGGGGAAACATGGATTTGGATGATAAAATACACCCTAGTAAATACCAAAGTATAAACAATCTCAGATAAAAATGAGATTGTGATATTTTGCCTTACCTTAGGTCCGATTTACTTCGTAAGTGTCCGAACCTCCAGTATAATGATTTAAATAATGTCATTGACTTATTCCAGAATCATAATTATTTTTATTATATCATATATGGTCATATTATTAGTTCTTATTAGTAATATTTCATTGCTACTTGTTATTCGGGTGTTTATTACTTTTTGTTCTTATGCGTGTTTTTTCGAATAAATTCTTATTCTTCTTCTTAGGTTATAGATACCTCATTTCCAAAATGGTATTAGTGTAATATATATCATATTAATTTATTCAATTCATTTATATAATCATTATTCAATGAAAATCGTGTAGAACGAGTCGCATAACATCGTGGAGACGGTATTCTGTACGTACGCACGAGCGATGATATCGTTCCCATGATCGTGGAATTGTATTGGAGTTTATGTATACTATTTCAGAATAAACATCACTTTAAAATAATCATATATAGTTCTTATTTACACCATTATACAAGTCCAAGTATGGTGGTGGTGGAAAATAGATTACACCATGGCGTGGAGACGGTATTCCGTACGTACGCACGCGTGGTGATTTCGTTTTCCGTAGGATAGATAGATGGCGAAATAGGGTTGTTTCATACTTAAAATAAAATATCAGTATCTTAGTGATACTGATGTTATTACTTCATAATGAAACAAATAATTAAGAAGAAGTGGAAGAAGAAATAATGTTGAAAGAATAGGTAACATACATTACCTCTTCTTTGAAGCGCCTCTTTGAGACCTCCTTTTAGGGCACTAAAATTGGTCTTTAAAGAAGACCAGGACCTCTAGGATATTTCTAGGAAGTGGAGAAGAGAATTTTACAGGGTTTGTACGAGATTGAAGGATAAAAATGGTGTGATGAAGAGAGGGAGGAGGATCCCTTTTATAAGGGAGGAGAGGGCACCTTTGGAAAAACTAAAAATATTATTTTATTATAAAGTCATATTCGATTTTTAATAGATCCAAATTGATTATTTCAAAGCTAAGGTGGGTATGGGTCTAAATTCTCTCATCAAATAGAATTTATAAAAGTTTACCTTTCAATTTTAACCTTATCATTTAGATTTAACTTTAAGTTAAATAATTTTACTTTTACCATGTCTTCGTGTTTTCTTACACTATAAGGTTAATAAACTTACTATAACAAGCAAAACTAACCCCAAGTTGTTTATCATTAATAAGAATAAAATAACTATTAATAATATAATATTTTTTTTAAAACTATTTTAAGTCAGTTTTGACACTATTTGGTAATTGATTTTTGTGAAAATTAAAATAGAAAGATTAGTTAGAAAAAAGTAAATTATATCAATAATAACATGTAATATTAACATATAAAATTATTTTTAATTCATTAAAATTCTCAAATTACCTTTATTTGGGTATTTATAACATCAATTATGTCAATATTTCGTTAATAAGATAATTACTCCATCATCATTGTGTCATAAATAAATTAAATTATTTAATGTCTAAAAATTACAAATAAAATAAATTATGTGGGAAATCTTTTTAGATTTGTAATGAATATTTATAGTCTAATTTATCTTATGTATAACCCTATATTAAAAATGATTTACTTATTAGACTTTGATTTTAACTATTTTAACCCTTCTTTAAATAAATTTATATTAAATGTCCTAATATAATCCAAGTGGGCCTAAATGGTCATATTTTATTCCTAAGGTTGTTTTTGGTCGAATTACACTTTTCCAATTGAATTAGGACATGTGTTAGGGTAATAATAATATCATTTTTACCCTTAATTACCCTATTTACTTTTAACCGTGTTAAAAAAAATAAAAAGTTATTATTCACCAAAAATTATTTTCATCTCATTGAACCAAATATTAGTTCTTGATATTAACCGTGTCTGTCGGATTTTTTAAATTCCACTCACAGAAGCGGTAAAATTATGTTTTATGCGAATTTAGAAATTCTCCTATGAGGTGGGTAAAAGACGGTGAAAATTTCAATAAAATTTTTATATATCTAAAATTATTATAAAATGACTCCAATTAATTACTTCGAACTTATATAGGTATTATGTATCAATTTTGAACTAAAATAAATTTAAATACAAAGTCAGTTTTTAAATAGTAACCCAGGGTTTTCACTTTTCATCAAAAACTGAATGTTTTCAGAAAATACCAAAATTTTACCCTAGGATAATTTAGATCTTCCGAATCCAAAAATGAAGTCCATTTTGAAAAATAAAATTTAAAAAATTTCAAAAAGTGGGTATTACTATTCATAATGGCTAGTTTTAATAATATGTTAATAGTATATCGTTGTTTAGTGAAGCTCGGTATTGCGTACGACACAAGCTATCGAGGAAGGTCACGATTGTGTGTAAAGAAAGCCAAGCTAGTGTTGTATGTAGTGAAAGATTCCTTTGATGATTTATATATCATAAAAACAAAATATTTCTCATAAAAGTCTCGGGTGTTACATTCTACACCCCTTAAAATGAATTTTACCCTCAAAATTCATCACTTTGTAACAAAAAGATGAGGATACCTATCCCTTATCATATCCTCAAGCTCCCATGTAGCTTCTTCTAATTGGTGGTACCTCCATAAATCGTTCACCAAGAGAGTGGTCTTGTTCCGTAAGTCTTTTTCACTACAATTGAGAATCTCTATCGGTTGTTCTTCATAAGAGAGGTCTTGCTCCAGCGGTATAACTTCTGAGCTGAGTACATGTGAAAGATCAGGTATGTACTTTCTCAGAAGAGATACATGGAACACATCATGAACATGGGAGAGATTCAGTGGAAGCGCCAATCGGTAAGCTACCTTCCCAACACGATCCAGTATTTTGAAAGGACCGATATATCTAGGGCACAGCTTTCCCTTCTTTCCAAATTTCATTACTCTCTTCCAAGGAGATATTCGTAAGAACAATTTATCACCCACTTCAAACTCTAGGTATTTTCTTCGATTATCAGCATAGATTTTTTGTCGACTTTGAGCTGCTCTTCTGTGTTGTTGAATAGATCTGACCTTTTCTGCCATCTCATCAACTAGATCAGGTCCTAATAGATTTCTTTCCCCAACTTCATCCCAGCAAGTTAGAGTCCTGTATTTCTTTCTATAGGGAGCTTCATAAGGAGCCATCTGAATACTGGAGTGAAAACTATTATTATAATAAAATTCCACCAAAGGTAAGTGTTGATCCCAACCACCTTTGAAATCCATAGAGAAATCTCTCAACATATCTTCTAGAGTTTGAATTGTCCAGTCAGAATGACCATCTGTTTGAGGATGATAAGCAGTGCTGAAACTCAACTCTGTATCCAGAGTATGATGATGACATCACAAGAACTTCGAGGTAAATCTTTGATCCCAATAAGATATAATAGAAAGTGGTACTCCATGCAATCTTACCACTTCCTATACATATATCCTATCAATCTGATCCAGAGAGAAATCTTCTCTAATAGTAATGAAGTGTGCCAACTTTGTAAGACGATCAACTATGACCCAAATAGCATTATTGCCTTTGGATGTTTTAGGAAGTCCGATGACAAAGTCCATAGTGATGTTTTCCCATTTCCATTCTGGTATGGGTAATGGTTGTAACATCCCCTTAGACTTTTGTCTCTCAGCTTTAACTTGCTGAAAAACCAATCATTGAGAGACATATTCAGCAACATCTCTTTTCATGCCATCCCACCAGAAGTACTCTTTCAGGTCCCTATACATATTTGTACATCCAGGATGAATAGAAAATGAAGAACTATGAGCCTCGTCCAGTAGCTCCTTCTTTGATTCTGGGATGGGAGGAACAAAAACCCAATTCCGGAACCTTATTATCCCATCACAATAGAGGTTGAATTCAGGAACATTTCTCAACATCTTTTGTAACTCTACATCTTCTTTCTGTGCCTCTTTAATCTTCACGTGTATAGATGGTTGAACATTCATTTGGGAAAGATAAGATTTCTCCCCTTCCATTATAATTCCATGATCTATACTTTTTAAATCCATAAATATTCGATCTTTTGTAATCCTCCTCATGGATAAGCTATCATGGTCATGTCAACTTAATGCATTTTCTACCTTATTTTCTTTCCCAGGATGGTAATGAATTGAGAAGTCGTATTCCTTAATCAGCTCCAACCATCTTCTTTGAGGCATATTCAACTCATTTTGTGTAAAAATATACTTTAAACTTTTATGATCAGTATAAATAGCACACCTTCCTCCATAAAGATAATGCCTCCAAATCATTAATGCAAAGATTATCGCATCTAACTCCAAATCCTGAGTTGGGTAATTTTTCTCATGGATTTTTAACTATCGTGAGACATAAGCTATCACCATATCATTTTTCATAAGAACACACCCCATCCCCTTCTTGGATAAATCACTGTAGATCACAAAACATTCTCCACTACAAGGAAGTGTGAGTAAAAGTGCACTGGATAACCTTCTTTTCAACTCCTTGATATTGTCTTCACATTCCTCTATCCAAACTAACTTAACTCCATTTCGAGTCAACCTGGTGAGTGGATTAGATAATCGTGAAAAATCATTCACAAAACGTTGATAATATCCATCCAAACCAAGAAAACATCGGATCTCAGTTACTGTTGTCGGTCTCGACCATCTTTCTATAACCTCTGTTTTTGCTGGATCCACAGATATCCCCTCTTTTGAGATTATGTGACCCAAAAATGAAAATTTTTTAAGCAAAAAATCACAGTTGGTAAATTTGGCATAATGCTTGTCCTTTCTCATAGTCTTCAATATAATTCTCAAGTGAGCTTCATGTTTTTCCTTGCTCTTTGAATATTCAAGAATATCGTCTATAAAGAATACCAAAAACTGATCAAGATAGTCTCTAAAGAATCTATTCATCTGATCCATGAAGATAGAAGGGGCATTAGAAAGACCAAATGGCATCATTATAAATTCATAGTGTCCATACCTTGTATGGAAAGCCGTATTTGGTATATCCTCCCTTTTGAACCTTAATTGATGATACCCTGAATGAAGATCAATCTTGGAAAAGTATTGAGATCCACGTAGTTGGTCAAATAAGTCATCAATGCATGGGAGATGATATTTTTTCTAGATAGTGATCTTGTTAAGTTCGCGATAATCAATGCATAGTCCCATTGATCCATCTTTCTTCTTAACAAATAGAACAGGTTCTCGCCAAGGTGACACACTAGGGTGTATCAATACTTTATCTAGATTCTCTTGGAGTTTCTTCTTCAATTCATGCAACTCAATTGGGGCCATTCTATAAGGTGTCTTTGAAATAGGCAAAGCACCCGGTACTGGTTCTATTGAAAACTCAACTTTGCAATTTGGTGGAAGACCTGGTAATTCCTCTGGAAAGAGAACATTAAACTCCCGTACAATGGGTATATTCTTAATCGTGAGTTTCTCACCAACCATTTGAGATAAATAACCTTCATTTAGTGGAATCAAGATCCATAATATGGAAGCAATTTCCACTGGAAGGTTATGTTCATCCTTGCATCAATAGACGATCATATATTGATTTGGAATATGAAATGTGACTTACCTTCTTTTTCAATTGATATGAGTTCCATATAAATAAAGACAATCCATGCCAAGAATCACATCAAATTCCACTATATGATGGATCACAAGATTTTTAGGAAGCACTATCCCACATACTTCAATCGGAGAATAATTAAAAACTATTGATGCGACTGTTGTGCCATTAAGGGTTGTCATAGATAACTCAACATATAATTGTTGAGGTAATATGGTGATACCCATAAAACATTCTTCAGAAATAAAAGAGTGGGTGGATCCAGAATAAAATAAATCATTTTCTACTTTAGAGTGGATGGAAAGTGTACCTTTCACCACTTCGTTATCGTACTCCACATCGCCGATAGTAATTACATGTGGCTTTCCTCTGTCTTTGGCCTT
This sequence comes from Viscum album, assembly GCA_963277665.1. NCBI lineage: Eukaryota > Viridiplantae > Streptophyta > Magnoliopsida > Santalales > Viscaceae > Viscum > Viscum album. Next base: position 2,042,094,730 of record OY728141.1, on the reverse strand, counting down.
AAGAGTTTGTTGACGTCGATTATCATCATCAACCCTTGGATTTGGGAATTGATTGGCATAATGCCCCATCTCCTTTCACTTGAAACATTGAAGTGTAGTAGGTTCATTCTATGTATCCCTTCCTTTGTTTGCATCATTAGACATCTTCTTACCATTATTTCGACAGTCAATTTCCCGATGACCTTCTTTTCCAAACATATAACATTTTCTTGTCCCCTTAAGAAAATTTCCTCCATTTTTCTTTCCACACTTTGAGAATAAGGGAAAAATCATCTTCTTTTCAGTGTGGTCTTTAGATTTTCCATTTAATTCCATTTTCCTCTTCTTATAAAACCCATGTGACTGATGGGTTACACCAATCTCCATCTCAACCTTGAGAGCACAACGAACAATTTCCTCGTAGATATTGAAGTCCCTTATGGATAATTCCCATAGAAGACTTGGTTTTATGCCACTAAAGAATTGATCGATCTTACTCCTAGGTTGGATAATAATTCCGGAAGCGTACCTTGAAAGTCTTGTAAAATTTTCTTTGTAGGTACCAACAGATTCATCATCCTTTTGCTTCAGTTCAAGAAACTCCTTCTATATCTTTGTTCTAAGAATACAAGGGAAATACTTATTGAAAAATAAGTTCTTGAACTCGTCCCATTCCATCGACTCAATTTCATCACTTGGGCTCGTATTCTTAATAAGATTGCACCATTTATCAGTATCACCTTCCAAACGATACACTGATAAGATGACTTTATCATGTTCAGAACATTGAAGAACTGAAAATATCTTTTCAGTGGTACTGATCCATTGTTCAGCCACTAATTAATCAGAAGACCCACTGAATGAAGGTGGAAGCTGCCTCATGAAGGATTCAACAGAATGTTGCTCCTTCCTTTTCTCGTTTGGAAGTCCTGCATGATTCATAGCATGAGAATGTTGTGTGATCATGGTTACAAGATTCTTCATTCCAGCTCCCATAACATTTGTTTGCTCAGGGGGACAATCATTTCATTGCCCGTCACAATCCGCAATAACACGGTTCCTTTGGGTTCCAGCCATTGACTAAAACCATAAAAAATAGTGTGAGAAACACTAATTATAATAGTAAAACCACATAATCAAGAATAAAATTTCACACTTAAGGTCTTATCATAGGTTGTTCATGGCCATTTCTAAAACACTAAGATTGTGTTCTATGCTTAGACATTTCCTTAGGTTTCTTAATAAGGCTTTCACATCCTAGTTTCCAAAGGTTGACTATACCTTTCCTCTAATACAAACTATAATGACCCATACTTTACATACATTGTTAATACTTCAAAATTGAATTACACTTATTAGAACATATAACAAAACCATGAAAGGACCGTATAGGTATAGTGTCTTTAGAAACTGGGAAACATAAACAACTGGTTCATAAATCATCTACGTTGTCTCCCATTTATTTCATCATATCTATAGTACCTTTTTGGTATATCCTACTTAATGACCATCTTCCTGACCTGAGGAAAGAAAACATATAAAAGGGTGAGCTCAAATTCTCAGTAAGGGTAAACAAAAGAAATATCAATTAACTCATATTCATAAGAACATAACATTTTGGAAATCATAACCTGCAAAAGAGATCATAATTTCATAATCATTGGATAAATCATAGTAGTGAAATGTAATCCCAATAATCAAAACATAAAACATGAAACTTTGTGGCATACAAACATAATAATAGAGAATCATTTATTAGTAGTCAAGACTCATTGCCAAGACTATCTTAGTGGACAAAGTCCATTTCTAAACCGAGTTCACTCCTCGTTTCAGTCTTGTTTCACTGAACCAGATTCACCTGCCATTCCAACCATGTATATCTCATGAGATATAAATCATTACCCAATGAATTAGAGGAAGATATAGGTCACACCCATCTCATAGTGATACCATTCTTATGTGTTCCACAAAATCATAAATCATACATCATTGCATAACCCGTGTAATAAAAATGGGATTCCTAAACATCTTGACATCATAAAACAATTCATATAAGATAAAGGAATTCATAAAAATAATTCCATCAAAAATAATCAAATAAATTTAATAATAGGGATAGAAACATAACCCTATATTATCTTAGATGTAAAATAATTTTGATAAAACACTTGAACTCCATTATTGAGGAAAATATCATTTCTACTTCAAAAAGATTTTCCTTTCTTAACATGTCATACAATTTGAAACTAAAATAATTTGATTAAAAATAAACTTGAAAACATTTAAAGGAATATTCTTGGAAATAATGTTTTAAAATCCATTAATTCCTATAAGTTAAAAAAACATTCTTCTCATTCTTTTGTAGGAAAAGTCAAAAAATACCTCGTACGAAAAATGAAAAAAGATTCCTTTCATATCTTTTACTAAAAACTCACCTAAGATTAAAATTGGATTTAAAAAATTGTAGGTGGATGGAAATAATACTACATATTGAGGAAACATGGATTTGGATGATAAAATACAACCCAGTAAATACCAAATTATAAACAATCTCGGATAAAAATGAGATTGTGATATTTTCCCTTACCTTAGGTCTGATTTGCTTCGTAAGTGATTGAACCTCTTGTATAATGATTTAAATAATGTCATTTACTTATTCCAGAATCATACTTTTTTTATGATATCATATATGGTCATATTCTTAGTTCTTATTAGTAATATTTCATTGCTACTTGTTATTCGGGTGTTTATTTATTTTTGTTCTTATGCGTGTTTCGTCAAATATATTCTTATTCTTCTTTTTAGGTTATAGATACCTCATTTCCAGAATTTTATTAGTGTAATATATATCATATTCATTCATTAAATTCATTTATATAATCATTATGCAATGAAAATCATGTAGAATGAGTCGCATCACATTGTGGAGACGGTATTCCGTACGTATGCATGAGCGATGATATCATTCACATGTTCGTGGAATTGTATTGGAGTGTATTAATACTATTTAAGAATCATTATAACTTTAAAATAATAATATATAGTTATTATTTACACCATTATAAGCATCCAAGTAATGTGGTGGTGGAAACTAGATTACACCACGACGTGGAGACGGTATTCCGTACGTACGCACGCGCGGTGATTTCATTTTCCATAGGAAGGATAGATGGTGAAATTGGGTTTTTTCATACTTATAATAACATATACGTATATGAGTGATACTGAGGTTATTACTTCATAATGAAACACATAAATAATAATAAGTGGAAGAAGAAATAAATTTGAAATAATCGGTAACGGACAATACCTCTTCTTTGAAGCACCTCTTTGAGACTGCCTTTTAGGGCACTAAAATTGGTCTTTTAAGAAGAGAAAGACCTTCTAGGATGTTTATAGGGAAGTGGAAAAGATAATTTGGCAGGGGATGGACGATATTGAAGGCTCAAAGTGGTGTGAGGAAGAGATGGAGGAGGTTCCCTTTTATAAGGGAGGAGAGGGGCATCTTTGGAAAAACAAAAAATATTATTTTATTATAAAGTCATATTCGGTTTTCAATAGCTCCAAATTGATTTATTTAGAAAAATAGGTAGGTATAGGTCGAAATAACCTCATCCAATAGAATTTAGATAAGTTTAGGTTTCTATTTTAACCTTATCATTTAGATTTAACTTTAAGTTAAATAATTTTACTTTTTCCATGTCTTCTTGTTTTCTTACACTATAAGGTTAATAAACTTACTATGACAAGCCAAATGAACCCCAAGTTGTTTATTATTAATATATATAACCTTATCTAAGTCATTTAGCCTATCCTTATATTTTTAAGAATAATATAACAGTTAATAATATAATATTTGTCTAAAAAACTATTTTTTGTCAATTTTGACAGTATTTGGTAATTGATTTTTGTGAAAATAAACTTAGAAAGACTAGTTCGAAAAAAGTTACTTAAATCAATAATAACATGTCATATTAACATATAAAATTATTTTAATTCATAAAAATTCACAAATTACATTTATTTGGGTCTTTATAATGTCAATTATGTCAATATTTTATTAATAAGATAATTACTGTATCATCATTGTGTCATAAATAAATTAAATTATTTAATGTCTAAAAATTACAAATAAAATACCATTATGTAGGAAATATTTTTAGATTTCTAATTAATATTTATAGTCGAATTTATCTTATATATAACCCTATATTAAAAATTATTTACTTATTAAACATTGATTTTATCTATTTTTACCCTTCTTTAAGTAAATTAATATTAAATGTCCTAATCTAATCCATGTGGTCCTAAATGGTCATATTTTATTCCTAAGGTTGTTTTTGGTCGAATTACACTTGTTCAATAGAATTAGGACATGTTTTAGGGTAATAATAATATCAATTTTCCCTTAATTACCCTATTTACTTTTAGCCGTGGTAAAAAAAAGTAAAAAAAAGTAAAAAGTTACTCTTCACCAAAAATTATTTTCATCTCATTGAACCACATTTTAGTCCTTTATATTAACCGTGTCTCTCGGATTTTCGAAATTCCACTAACAGAAGTGGTAAAATTATGTTTTATGTGAATTTGGAAATTCTCCTAGGAGGTGGGTAAAAGACGGTGAAAAGTTAAATAAAATTTATATATATCTAAAATTATTATAAAATGACTCCAATGAATTACATTGAACTTATATAGGTATTATGTATAAATTTTGACCTAACATAAAATTAAATAAATTAAATAATTATTTAAATAAAAGCCGTTTTTTTAATAGTATCCTAGTGTTTTCACTATTCATCAAAAATTGCAGGTTTTCAGAAAAATACCAAAATTTCACACTAGGCTAATTTCGATATTCCGAATCCAAAAATGTAGTCCATTTTGAAAAATAAAATTTACAAAATTTCAAAAAGTGGGTATTACTATTCATAACGGCTAGTTTTAATAATATTTTAATAGCATATCGTTGTTTAGTGAAACTCGGTATTGCGTACGACGTAAGCTATCGAGGAAGGTCGCGATTGCGTGTACTGCAAGCCAATCTAGTGTTGTGTGTAGTGAAAGATTACTTTGATGATTTATATAACATAAAAACAAAATATTTCTCAAAAAAGTCTCGGGTGTTACACCTATCCTCTACGCACACACCTGCATGGATGTGGGCATGCGTAAGGGAATCCTTGCACATATGCTTATGTGTATACACTGGCCTCCACTCACCTACGCGTGAATTTTTTATATATGTATTGTAACACCCCGAGATTTTATGAAAAATATTCTTTTTAATTTCATTAATGTCTTGTGTTGTACGCTACACCAAAAGGAGCTTTCACAACACACATCCTTGACTTGCCTTCCATTACACGCAATCACGACCTTCCTTGATAGCGTGTGTAGTACGCAATACCGATTTTCACTAAACAACGATATGCTATTAAAATATTATTAAAACTAGCCGTAATGAATAGTAATAACCACCTTTTAAAATTTTAGAAATTTTATCTCTCAAAATGGACTTCATTTTTTGATTCGGAGTATCGAATTTAGCCTAAGGTGAAATTTTGGTACTTTTCAGATAACTTTCATATTCTGATGAATAGTGAAAATTACTAAATTTTAATTAAAAACAACTTTTTTAATAGAAATAATTAATAGTGATAAATTATTAATTTGAGTGGTTTTAAAGTATATTTAGAATAAATTTTTACAATTCAATACAATGTTGTTCATTGGATGTAATTTCACATTTACACCAGACATAAACAAGTGTTAATCTTTTGATAATTATTATCTCTTAAAACCACGCTATTTGTTGTGACAGCAGAAATTAATTATAAAATTAATTAATTCAACTTATATGTTGGGAATTTTGTAAAATAGAAATCATTTTTGAATTCGGAATATCAATTATAGCTTAGGGTGAAATTTTGGCATTTTTTTGAAAAACTTCAATTTTTGATGAATAGTGAAACCACTAAGTTGTAGGTTAAAAACTGAATTTTGCATAAAAAATAATTTTACCGCTTCTGTGAGTGGAATTTCGAAAATCCGAGAGACACGGTTAATATCAAGGACTAAAATGTGGTTCAATGAGATGAAAATAATTTTTGGTGAATTGTAACTTTTTACTTTTTTTTACCGCGGTTAATAGTAAATAGGGTAACTAAGGGTAAATATGATATTACTATTACCCTAACACATGTCCTAATTCTATTGGATAAGTGTAATTCGACCAAAAACAACCTTATGAATATAATATGACCATTTAGGTCCACTTGGATTAGATTATGACATTTAATATTATTTTATTTAATGAATAGTTAAAAGAGTTAAAATCAAAGTTTATTTACTAAAACATTTTTAATATGGGGTTATACATAAGATAAATTCGACTATAAATATTCATTAGAAAGATAAAACGATTTCCTACATAATGGTATTTTATTTGTAATTTTTAGACATTAAATAATTTAATTTATTTGTGACACAATGATGATGCATTAATTATCTTATTAATGAAATATTGACATAATTGATGTTATAAACTCCAAAATAAATGTAATTTGAGACTTTTTATGAATTCCACTAATTTTATAGGTTACTATGATATATTAGTGTTGATTTAATCAACTTTTTTAGAACATATAATTCTGTTATGACTTTCACAAAAATCATATATCAAATAGTGTCAAAATTGACACAAAATAGTTTCTAAATCAAATATTATATTATTAATTGTTATTTTATTCCTAAAAATCTAAGGTTCGGCCAAATGACTTATATAAGGATATATATATTAATAATAAACAATTTGGGGTTCGTTTGGCATGTTATAGTAAGTGTATTAACCATATAGTGTAAGAAAACAAAAAGACACGGTAAAAGTTAAATTATTTAACTTAGAGTTAAATCTAATTGATAAGGTTAAAATAATAATCTAAACTTGTCTAAATCCTATTGGTTGATAGGATTGAGACCCATCCCCACTTTAGATTCTAAATAATACCCTTTGGAACCATTATAAACCGATTTTGACTTTAATATAAAATAATATTTTGAGATATTCCTAAGGTGCCCCTCTCCTCCCTTATAAAAGGACACCTCCTCCCCCTCCTCCTCACACCAATTTGAGCACTCAAGATCGTCCAACCCCTGCAAAAATCCCTTCTCCACTTCCCTAGAATAATCCTAGAGGTCTTGGTCTTCTTCAAAGACCAATCTTAGTTCCCTAAGTGGAGGATTCAAAGAGGCGTTTCAAAGAAGAGGTAATATCCATTACCGATCTTTTCAATTTCTTTCTTCTTAAACTTCTTCTTCTTTAGTTGTTTCATCATAAAGTAATAACATAAGTATTAATTACATACTGATATGTTATTATAAATATGAAACAACCCTAATTCACCTTCTATCCATCCTACGGAAAAAGGAAATCACCGCGCATGCGTACGTACAGAATACCGTCTCCACGCCGTGGTGTAATCTATTTTCCGCCACCACCTTAATAGGATGGGTATAATGGTGTAATGAGTAACTATATATGATTATTATAAAGTTATATTGATACTGAAATATCATACATACACTTCAACACAATTCCACGACCATGGGAACGATATCATCGCTCGTGCATACGTACGGACTACCGTCTCCACGACGCGATGAGATTCATTCTCAATGATTAACCATTCATGAATGATTATAAAATATATATAATAAGTACTAATGAAATATATGACATAATAATGATACTGGATTTATGTATATTTATATGTATGTCATCTACTTAATTCCATTCAATTCAATAAGGAAACGAAAACAACGTTCAAGCGTACGTACGGACTACCGTCTCCATGAACGGTGTATTTCATTCCATTTATCGATATTATATATATATATTTATATTATGAATATATATTATATATAAATCATGTGTTACATTCTGGATATAAGTAATCATGATCCAAGTAATCATATTAATAATTACAGGTTAAAAACACGAACGACAAATGAGACGATTTTACCCAAAACGCTACTTTAACATGAATTTACAAAATAACGGGTAATATAAAGTCATAAGTGGACCATATATGATATAATAACAATGAATATGATTCTGGAATAAGTCAATAACATGATTTAAATCATTATACAGGAGGTTCAAACACTTACGAAGCAAATCAGACCTAAGGTAAGGGAATATATCACAATCTCATTTTATCCGAGATTGTTTATACTTTGGTATTTACTGGGGTGTATTTTATCATCCACATCCATGTTTCCTCAATATGTAACATTTATATCCTTATACAATATTTTATATCCAATTTTACCCTTCGATGAGTTTTTAGTAAAAGATATGAAAGGAATATTTTGTCGTTTTTCGTACGAGGTACTTTTTGACTTTTCCGACAAAAGTACAAAGAATGTTTTTTTAACTTATATGGCATGAATGAATTTTTTAAAACATTATTTTCAAGAAGCTTACTTTACAAGTTTTCAAGTTTATTTTTAATCAACTTCTTTTAGTTTAAAGTCGTATGACATATTAAGAAAGGAAAAATGTTTTTGAAGAAGAAAGGATATTTTCCTCAAGAATGGAGTTCAAGTGTTTTATCAAAATTATTTTCCATCTAAAATAATAAAGGGTTCTGTTTTTATCCCTATTATTACATTGATTTGATTATGTTTTGAGGGAATTATTTTTATTAAGTCATTTACCTTATATGATTTGTTTTATGATGTCATGATGTTTCAAGAATCCCATTTTTGTTACATGTGTTATGCGATGATGTATGATTTATGATTATGTGGCACACATAAGAAAGGATTAATTATAAGATGGGTGGGACCTATATCTCCCTCCAATGCATTGGGTAAATATTTTATATCTCATGAGATAGACATGGCTGGAATGGTAGGTTATACCGATTCAGTGAAACAGGACTGAAACGAGGGTTACTCGATTCAGAAAGGGACTTTTTCCACTAAGATAGTCTTGGCAATGAGTCTTGACTAACAAGAAATGATTCTCTATGATTATGTGTGTATGCCACAAAGTTTCATGTTTTAAGTTATGATTATTGTGATTACATTTCACTGCCATGATTTATCCCATGTTATGAAATTATGCTCTCTTTTGCAGGTTAAGATTTCCAAAATGTTATGTTCTTTTGAATATGATGTGATTGATATTTCTGTTGTTTACCCTTACTGAGAATTTGAGCTCACCCTTTTATCTTTTCTTTTCCCCAGGATATAAAGAATGGTTTTAGGTAAAAAAAGGGAAGATCTTTATGGGAGATGTTGAAGATCTTTCGCCACGATTAGAAGATTATATTCCGAGTTTCCAAAGACACTAAACTATTACGATCCTTGTGTGTGTGTTTTTGTTATGTACTAAGTATTCCGCAAAAGTAAAGTAATGTCCATGTACGTCAGGCTTCGGGTCTCTACAGTTGGTATCAGAGGAAAGGTTTAGTCAACCTTTGGAAACTAGGATGCGAGAACTTTAATGAGATCTCTAGAGATATTTCTAAGGTGTGTCTAGGGATGTCTCTAAGGTTAAGTATACGTATAGGTTATAGTACTATAATTACGCTAACGATCATAGAATTAAACCTAAGATGTTAGATATTGAAGGTACTCCCCCTTTATTATGTTGTTTTCCCTAGCATGATTTTTGCCTCTCACACTATTCTTTTTGGGTTTTAGACGATGGCTGGAACCCGAAGGAACCGTGTTGATCAATGCAATGGACAATGCAATGATTGCCCTCCTGAACAAACAAATGTTATGGGAGATGGAGTGAAAAATCTTATTGCTATACTTACACAATCTATGAATCATTCTGGACTTCCAAATGAACAGAGAAGGGAACAATATTCTATTGAGTCCTTCATGAGGCAACGTCCACCTTCTTTCAGTGGGTCTTCCGATCCACTTGTTGCTGAACAATGGATCAGTACCATTGAAAAGGTATTTTCAGTTCTTCAATGTTCTGAACATGATAAAGTCATCTTAGCAGTATATCGTTTGGAAGGTGAAGCTGATCAATGGTGGAATCTTATCAAGAATACGAGGCCAAGAGATGAAATTGAGTCCATGGAATGGGACGAGTTCAAAAACTTGTTTTTCAGTAAGTACTTCCCTCGTATTCTTCGAACAAAGATGGAAAAGGAGTTTCTTGATCTGAAGCAGAAGGATGATGAATCTGTTGGTATATACGAAGCGAATTTTACAAGACTTGCAAGTTATGCATCTGGCATTATCATCCAACCTGAAAGTAAAGTTGATCGATTTTTCAGTGGCTTAAAACCAAGTCTTCGAAGGGCATTAGCTATAAGAGAATTCAGTAGCTATGAAGAAATTGTGTGTTGTTCTATCAAGGTAGAAATGGAAGTTGGTGTTACATATCCATCTCAAGGTTTTGACAAGAAACGAAAGATGGAGTTCAAGGAGAAATCTCAGAATAATGGTGAAAAGAAGATGAATGTTTCCTTATGCACAATGTGTGGAAAGAAGAATGGTGGAGATTTTCTTAAAGGGACTAGAAAATGTTTTAAGTGTGGAAAAGAAGGTCATCGAGCAGTTGAGTGTCGAAGTAATGGAAAAAGGGTTTCTAATGATGTGAATAAAGCAAACACTGCAGAAAATGCACCACCAACACTTCAATGCTTAAAGTGCAAGGAAATGGGGCATTATGCTAATAAATGCCCTAATCCAAGGGTTAGTGATGATCGACATGAGCAACCGCTTAAGGCAAAGGAAAAAGGGAAGTCACATGCTATCACTATTGGCGATGTTGAATATGACAACGATGTGGTGGAATGATTAAGTGTTTATGTAATGGGATTCCAAAATAATGTTGTATCATGGAGTATTTGAAGATTTATGTATTGGTCTAATGTGGTATTCAAAGTGATTGAGATATTTTTGGAAATAAGATGATATGCGCATAATGAAGGAATAATAAGATAATGAGGTATTTGATTGTATTCATGAGCTCATGACTGATATAAGGAGAAGGTTATATCATGGTTTGAGTATATAGAATTTTTGGATTTTGGTATGTGGAAAGAGTTAACTTTTTACTGCATTCATGTTTTCACTAAGGTTCAATGGGTATTCAAGAGAATACATGATTAAGGACTTTTAATGTTTAGAATGTGACCAACAAGACATATCTTATGATATATAGGGATCAATGATGGTATTAAATCTCTGGTAATTGTTTTCACTATATTATGAGAGTGGACTGAAGTATTATGGGTAAGCCTAAAGATTGGAATGGATTATGTTGGACATAAGTTATTATTGTTTAAGGATAGAAGTTTTTTTCGATATTATTGATGGGATGTTATAGTAATATAGTTTTAGAAAAAGGACAACCTGCAGGACGGGCGACATCCCATCGCATCGGACAAGGCTGTGGGAATCGAACCCACAACCGAAATGTGACTGGCCTTTATCGCCTACCACTGGCCTACAGGAAGTCCCTGTTTAGTAGAAAATAGTTTTATTTTATTAAGTGGTATGATATATGAAGTATAAATTCATTTTTGGAACCATATACGATTAACCATAAGATGGACTTATAACTTTTGCTAACCTTTTGTTTGAAAGAGATGGAATGACCCATCATTCTATCTCATGATCTACTAACACATCAAGAATGACAAATTCAACTTCATTTCATTAAGAGATGAAGTGGAAATTGTCCAAAGAACGACAAACGGTGAGACTATTTCAAAATCACGAAAGTATTTCTTCTAATTCAAATTTCATCAACTTTAGGGAAATGATCTTGAAAACAAAAAATGTTGTCCTAGTGCTCTTATATCTGATGAATCAGATGGTACCTTAGATCATCAAAAATTTATGGATTTGTGATTGTTGGCTTTTCCATAGCCATGTTCTCTACCACTCTCCATCAGAACATGATGGTTAGATTTCTCTTCCATATCCATAATTTCACCTATGTGGAAACCCGGTGATTAGTTTATTTGGGTAACCGTTACGTTTTATAATTTTGTTTTTAATGATTTGTATTGGTATTCCTTTTTATGATGTGGGTTTCGATTAAAGAAACTTTTTAATAGTAAACCATTTATAACCCCGACGAATTTCGAGGGCGAAATTCATTTTAAGGGGGGTAGAATGTAACACCCCGAGATTTTATGAAAAATATTCTTTTTAATTTCATTAATGTCTTGTGTTTTACGCTACACCAAAAGGATCTTGCACAACACGCATCCTTGACTTTCCTTCCATTACACTCAATCGCGACCTTCCTTGATAGCGTGTGTAGTACGCAATACCGAGTTTCACTAAACAACGATATGCTATTAAAATATTATTAAAACTAGCCGTAATGAATAGTAATAACCACCTTTTAAAATTTTAGAAATTTTATCTCTCAAAATGGACTTCATTTTTTGATTCGGAGTATCGAATTTAGCCTAAGGTGAAAGTTTGGTACTTTTCGGAAAACTTTCATATTCTGATGAATAGTGAAAATTACTAAATTTTAATTAAAAAAAACTTTTTTAATCGAAATAATTAATAGTGATAAATTATTAATTTGAGTGGTTTTAAAGTATATTTAGAATATATTTTTACAATTCAATACAATGTTGGTCATTGGATGTAATTTCACATTTACACCAGACATAAACAAGTGTTAATCTTTTGATAGTTATTATCTCTTAAAAACACGCTATTTGTTGTGACAGCGGAAATTAATTATAAAATTAATTAATTCAACTTATATGTTAGAAATTTTGTAATATAGAAATCATTTTTGAATTCGGAATATCAATTATAGCTTAGGGTGAAATTTTGGCATTTTTTTGAAAAACTTCAATTTTTGATGAATAGTGAAACCACTAAGTTGTAGGTTAAAAACTGAATTTTGCATAAAACTTAATTTTAACGCTTCTGTGAGTGGAATTTCAAAACTCCGAGAGAAACGGTTAATATCAAGGACTAAAATGTGGTTCAATGAGGTGAAAATAATTTTTGGTGAATAATAACTTTTTACTTTTTTTTACCGCGGTTAATAGTAAATAGGGTAACTAAGGGTAAATATGATATTACTATTACCCTAAAACATGTCCTAATTCTATTGGATAAGTGTAATTCGACCAAAAACAACCTTATGAATATAATATGACCATTTAGGTCCACTTGGATTAGATTATGACATTTAATATTATTTTATTTAATGAATAGTTAAAAGAGTTAAAATCAAAGTTTATTTACTAAAACATTTTTAATATGGGGTTATACATAAGATAAATTAGACTATAAATATTAATTAGAAATATAAAACGATTTCCTACATAATGGTATTTTATTTGTAATTTTTAGACATTAAATAATTTAATTTATTTATGACACAATGATGATGCATTAATTATCTTATTAATGAAATATTGAAATAATTGATGTTATAAACTCCAAAATAAATGTAATTTGAGACTTTTTATGAATTCCACTAATTTTATAGGTTACTATGATATATTAGTGTTGATGTAAGCAACTTGTTTCGAACATATAATTCTGTTATTACTTTCACAAAAATCATATATCAAATAGTGTCAAAATTGACACAAAATAGTATCTAAATCAAATATTATATTATTAATTGTTATTTTATTCCTAAAAATCTAAGGTTCGGCTAAATGACTTAGATAAGGATATATATATTAATAATAAACAATTTGGGGTTCTTTTGTCATGTTATAGTAAGTGTATTAACCATATAGTGTAAGAAAAACAAAAGACACGGTAAAAGTTAAATTATTTAACATAGAGTTAAATCTAATTGATAATTTTAAAATAATAAGATAAACTTGTCTAAATCCTATTGGTTGATAGTATTTGGACCCATCCCCACTTTAGCTTCCAAATAAGACCCTTTGGAACCATTATAAACCGATTTTGACTTTAATATAAAATAATATTTTGAGATATTCCTAAGGTGCCCCTCTCCTCCCTTATAAAAGGACACCTCCTCCCCCTCCTCCTCACACCAATTTGAGCACTCAAGATCGTCAAAACCCTGACAAAATACCTTCTCCATTTCCCTAGAATAATCCTAGAGGTCTTGGTCTTCTTCAAAGACCAATCTTAGTTCCCTAAGTGGAGGATTCAAAGAGGCGTTTCAAAGAAGAGGTAATATCCATTACCGATCTTTTCAATTTCTTTCTTCTTAAACTTCATCTTCTTTAGTTGTTTCATCATAAAGTAATAACATCAGTATTACTTAAATACTGATATGTTATTATAAATATGAAACAACCCTAATTCACCTTCTATCCATCCTATGGAAAAAGGAAATCACCGCGCGTGCGTACGTACGGAATACCGTCTCCACGCCGTGGTGTAATCTATTTTCCTCCACCACCTTAATTGGATGGGTATAATGGTGTAATGAGTAACTATATATGATTATTATAAAGTGATATTGGTACTGAAATAGTATACATACACTTCAACACAATTCCACGACCATGGGAACGATATCATCGCTCGTGCGTACGTACGGACTACCGTCTCCACGACGCGATGAGATTCATTCTCAATGATTAACCATTCATGAATGATTATAAAATATATATAATATGTACTAATGAAATATATGACATAATAATGATACTGGATTTATGTATATTTATATGTATTTCATCTACTTAATTCCATTCAATTCAATAAGGAAACGAAAACAGCGTTCAAGCGTACGTACGGACTACCGTCTCCATGAATGGTGTATTTCATTCCATTTATCGATATTATATATATATATATATATATATTCTGAATATATATTATATATAAATCATGTTTTAAATTCTGGATATAAGTAATCATGATCCAAGTAATCATATTAATAATTACAGGTTAAAAACACGAACGACAAATGAGACGATTTTACCCAAAACGCTACTTTAACATGAATTTACAAAATAACGGGTATTATAAAGTCATAAGTGGACCATATATGATATAATAGCAATTAATATGATTCTGGAATAGGTCAATAACATGATTTAAATCATTTTACAGGAGGTTCGGACACTTACGAAGCAAATCGGACCTAAGGTAAAGGAATATATCACAATCTCATTTTATCTGAGATTGTTTATACTTTGGTATTTACTGGGGTGTATTTTATCATCCACATCCATGTTTCCTCAATATGTAATATTTATATCCTTATACAATATTTTATATCCAATTTTACCCTTCGATGAGTTTTTAGTAAAAGATATGAAAGGAATATTTTGTCGTTTTTCGTACGAGGTACTTTTTGACTTTTCCGACAAAAGTACAAAGAATGTTTTTTAACTTATATGGCATGAATGGATTTTTTAAAACATTATTTTCAAGAAGCTTCCTTTACAAGTTTTCAAGTTTATTTTTAATCAACTTCTTTTAGTTTAAAGTCGTATGACATGTTAAGAAAGGAAAAATGTTTTTGAAGAAGAAAGGATATTTTCCTCAAGAATGGAGTTCAAGTGTTTTATCAAAATTATTTTCCATCTAAAATAATAAAGGGTTCTGTTTTTATCCCTATTATTACATTGATTTGATTATGTTTTGAGGGAATTATTTTTATGAACTCATTTACCTTATATGATTTGTTTTATGATGTCATGATGTTTCAAGAATCCCATTTTTGTTACATGTGTTATGCGATGATGTATGATTTATGATTATGTGGCACACATAAGAAAGGATTCATTATAAGATGGGTGGGACCTATATATCCCTCCAATGCATTGGGTAAAGATTTTATATCTCATGAGATAGACATGACTGGAATGGTAGGTATACCGGTTCAGTGAAATAGGACTGAAACGAGGGTTACTCGATTCAGAAAGGGACTTTGTCCACTAAGATAGTCTTGGCAATGAGTTTTGACTAACAAGAAATGATTCTCTATGATTATGTGTGTATGCCGCAAATTTTCATGTTTTAAGTTATGATTATTGTGATTACATTTCACTGCCATGATTTATCCCATGTTATGAAATTATGCTCTCTTTTGAAGGTTAAGATTTCCAAAATGTTATGTTCTTTTGAATATGATGTGATTGATATTTCTGTTGTTTACCCTTACTGAGCATTTGAGCTCACCCTTTTATGTTTTCTTTTCCCCAGGATATAAATAAAGGTTTTAGGTAAAAAAGGGAAGATCTTTATGGGAGATGTTGAAGATCTTTCACCACGATTAGAAGATTATATTCTGAGTTTCCAAAGACACTAAACTATTACAATCCTTGTGTGTGTGTCTTTGTTATGTACTAAGTATTTCGCAAATGTAATGTAATGTCCATGTACGTCAGGCTTCGGGTCTCTACATGTATACAGGAAAACCTTGTTCAATACATCCAATTCACTTCAATTGGGGAAATTACAAGTAATAGGGGAACCTACATACATATATATACATACCTATGCACACTCGGTGAGTTTCCCTTGAATTGGAAACTCGAAACCGACAACCAGGGACCAAAGCTCTACAAGATAAATACTAGGAACTATGAAAAACCAAAGGAAAACATATAACATGGGAGAAACCAAACCAAAAGTCTACAACATTACCTCGGTTGGTGACGACAAACCAAATCACCCCAAAACCACACGACGGAGTTCAACGCACTACAAACAACATCCCATGGACTCATAAAAACCAAAATCCCTAAATTAAACAGGTGAAAACCAAGATACTACAACAAAACCATTCCTCGAAGCAAAGTTGGTGGACAGAATGCACCCACACCACCTTTCCCTATAACGACCCATACTTTACATACATTGTTAATACTTCAAAATTGAAGCACACTTATTACAACATATGACAAAACCACAAAGGACTGTATAGGTATAGTGTCTTTAGAAACTGGGAAACATAAACAACTGGTTCATAAATCTTCTACAGTGTCTCCCATTTATTTCATCATATCTAGGGTCCTTTTTAGCACATTCTACTTAATATCCATCTTCCTGACCTGGGGAAAAGAAAACATAAAAGGGTGAGCTCAAATGGTCAGCAAGGGAAAATAAAGGAAATAAAAATCATATCATATCTTTTTGAAAATCATAACCTGCAAAAGAGATCATAATATCTTAACATGGAAGAAATCATAGAAGTGAAAATGAGATCCCCATAATCATAACATGAAACTTGAAACTTTGTGGCATGCACACATAATCATGGAAAATCATTTCTTGTTAGTCATGACTCATTGCCAAGACTATCTTAGCGGCAAAGTCCATTTCTGAACCGAGTTCACTCTTCGTTTCAGTCCTGAATCACTGAACCGAAATAACCTTCCGTTCCAGCCATGTCTATCTCATGAGATATAAATCTTTACCCAATGGATTGGAGGGAGATATAGGTCCCACCCATCTTATAATGAATCCTTTCTTATGTGTGCCACATAATCATAAACCATACATCATAGCGTAACCCATGTAATAAAAATGGGATTCTTAAGCAACATGACATCATAAAACAATTCATATAAGATAAAGGAATTCATAAAAATATTTCCATCACAACATAATCAAACCAATGTAATAATAGGGATAAAAACAGAACCCTTTTATTATCTTAGATGGAAAATAATTTTGATAAAATACTTGAACTCCATTCTTGAGGAAAATATCCTTTCTAATTCAAAAACATTTTTCCTTTCATAACATGTCATACGACTTTAAAATAAAAGAAATTGATTAAAAATAAACTTGAAAAGTTGTAAAGGAAGTTTGTTGGAAATAATGTTTTAAAAATCCATTCATGCCGTATAAGTTTAAAAAAACATTTTTCGTACTTTTGTCGGAAAAGTCAAAAAGTACCTCGTACGAAAAACGACAAAATATTCCTTTCATATCTTTTACAAAAAACTTACCGAACGGTAGAAATGGATTTAAAAAATTGTAGGTGGATGGAAATAATATTACATATTGATGAAACATGGATGTGGATGATAAAATACACCCCAGTAAATACTTACGAATAAACAATCTCGGATAAAAATGAGATTGTGATATTTCCCTTACCTTAGGTCCGATTTGCTTTGTACGTTTTCGAAGCTCCTGTATAATGTTTCAAATAATGTTATTGACTTATTCCAGAATCATAAATATTGATATGATATCATATATGGTCATATTCTTAGCTTCTTGTTAGTAATATTTCATTGTTACTTGTTACTCGGGTCCTTATTGCCTTTTGTTCTTATGCGTGTTTTACCGAATAAATTCTTATTCTTATTTTAAGGTTATAGATACCTTATATCCAGAATTTTATTAGTGTAACATATATCATATTTATTCATTCAATTCATTTATATAATTACTATGTAATGATGATCATTTAGAACGAGTCGCATCACATCGTGGAGACGGTATTCCGTACGTACGCACAAGTGATGATATCATTCCTATGATCGTGGAACTATATTGGAGTATATATATATATTATTTCAGTATCAATATTACTTTATAATAATAATAAATAGTTACTCATTACACCATTATACCCATCATTGTAAGGTGATGGTGGAAAATAGTTTACACCACGGCGTGGAGACGGTATTCCGTACGTACGCACGCGCGGTGATTTCATTTTTCCGTAGGATGGATAGAAGGTGAATTAGGGTTGTTTCATATTTATAATAACATATCAGTATGTAAGTAATACTGATGTTATTACTTTATCATGAAACAACTAAAGAAGAAGAAGTTTAAGAAGAAAGAAATTGAAAAGATCGGTAATGGATATTACCTCTTCTTTGGAACGCCTCTTTGAATCCTCCACTTAGGGAACTAAGATTGGACTTTGAAGAAGACCAGGACCTCTAGGATTATTCTAGGGAATTGGAGAAGGGATTTTGGTAGGGGTTGGACGAGCTTGAGTGCTCAAATTGGTGTGAGGAGGAGGGGGAGGAGGTGTCCTTTTATAAGGGAGGAGAGGGGCACCTTAGGAATATCTCAAAATATTATTTTATATTAAAGTCAAAATCAGTTTATAATGGTTCCAAAGGGTCTTATTTCGAAGCTAATGTGGGGATGGGTAGAAATCATATCAACCAATAGGATTTAGACAAGTTTAGGGTATTATTTTAACCTTATCAATTAGATTTAACTCTAAGTTAAATAATTTAACTTTTACCGTGTCTTTTTGTTTTCTTTCACTATATGGTTAATACACTTACTATAACATGACAAAAGAACCCCAAATTGTTTATTATTAATATATATATCCTTATCTAAGTCATTTGGCCGAACCTTAGATTTTTAGGAATAAAATAACAATTAATAATATAATATTTGATTTAAAAAATATTTTGTGTCAATTTTGACACTATTTGATATATGATTTTTGTGAAAGTCATAACAGAATTATATGTTCGAACCAAGTTGATTAAATCAACACTAATATATCATAGTAACCTAGAAAATTAGTGGAATTCATAAAAAGTCTCAAATTACATTTATTTTGGTGTTTATAACATCAATTATGTCAATATTTCATTAATAAGATAATTACTGCATCATAATTGTGTCATAAATAAATAAATTTATTTAAAGTCTAAAAATTATAAATAAAATCTCATTAGGTAGGAAATCTTTTTATCTTTCTAATGAATATTTATAGTCGAATTTATCTTATGTATAACCCCATATTAAAAATGTTTTAGTTATTAAACTTTGATTTTAACTATTTTAACTATTCATTAAATAAAATAATATTAAATGTCATAATCTAATCCAAGTGGACCTAAATGGTCATATTATATTCATAAGGTTGTTTTTGGTCGAATTAAACTTATCCAATAGAATTAGGACATGTGTTAGGGTAATAATAATATCATATTTACCCTTAGTTACCCTATTTACTATTAACCGTGGTAAAAAAAAGTAAAAAGTTACTATTCACCAAAAATTATTTCCTTCTCATTGAACCACATTTTAGTCCTTGATATTAACCGTGTCTGTCGGATTTTCAAAATTCCATTCACAGAAGCGGTAAAATTAAGTTTTATGCAAAATTCAGTTTTTAACCTACCACTTAGTGGTTTCACTATTCATCAAAAATTGAATGTTTTCAGAAAAATACCAAAATTTCACCCTAGGCTAATTTCGATATTCGGAATCCAAAAATGGAGTCCATTTTGAAAGATAAAATTTATAAAATTTCAAAAAGTGGTTATTACTATTCATAACGGCTAGTTTTAATAATATTTTAATAACATATCGTTGTTTAGTGAAACTCAGTATTGCGTACGATGCAAGGTATCGAGGAAGGTCGCAGTTGCGTGTAAAGTAAGTCAAGCTAGTATGTAGTGAAAGATTCCTTTGATGATATATATAAAAACAAAATATTACTCATAAAAATCTCGGGTGTTACATTCTACCCCCCTTAAAAAGAATTTCGCCCTCGAAATTCGTCACTTTGTAACAAACAGATGAGGATACTTCTCCCTCATCATATCCTCAAGCTCCCATGTAGCTTCTTCTAATTGGTGGTTCCTCCATAAAACTTTCACCAATCGAGTGGTCTTGTTTCGTAGGACTTTTTCGCTACGATCCAGAATCTCTATCGGTTGTTCTTCATAAGAAAGATCTTGCTCCAGCGGTACAACTTCTGAGCTGAGTATATGTGAAGGATCAGGTATGTACTTTCTCAGGAGAGATACATGGAACACATCGTGAACTTGAGAGAGATTCGGTGGAAGCACCAATCGGTAAGCTACCTTTCCAACACGATCCAGTATTTCGAAAGGACCGATATATCTAGGGCTCAACTTCCCCTTCTTTCCAAATCTCATAACCCTCTTCCAGGGAGATATTCATAAGAACACTTTATCGCCCACTTCAAACTCTAGGTCTTTTCTTCGGTTGTCGGCATAACTTTTCTGTCGACTCTGAGCTGCTCTTATGTGTTGTTGAATAGATTTGACCTTTTCTGCCATTTCATCAACGAGATCAGGTCCTAATAGCTTTCTTTCCCTAACTTCATCCCAGAAAGTTGGAGTCCTGCATTTCTTTCCATAGAGAGCTTCATAAGGAGCCATCTGAATACTGGAGTGAAAGCTATTATTATAAGAAAATTCTACCAAAGGTAGGTGTTGATCCCAACCTCCTTTGAAATCCATATAGCAAGCTCTCAACATATCTTCTAGGGTTTGAATTGTTCTCTCAGACTGACCGTCTGTCTGAGGATGATAAGCAGTGCTGAAACTCAACTCTGTATCCAGAGTATGCTGAAGACTTCGCCAGAACTTCGAGGTAAATCTCGGATCCCGATCAGATATAATAGAAAGTGGTACTCCATGAAATCTTACCACTTACTTTACATATATCCTGGAAAGCTGATCTAGAGAGAAATCCTCTCTAATAGCAACGAAGTGTGCAGACTTTGTAAGACGATCAACTATGACACAAATAGCATTATTGCCTTTGGATGTTTTAGGAAGTCCTGTGACAAAGTCCATAGTGATGTTTTCCCATTTCCATTCGGGTATGGGTAATGGTTGTAACATCCCCTTAGACTTCTGTCTCTCAGCTTTAACTTGTTGACAAACCAAGCATCGAGAGACATATTTAGCAACATCTCTTTTCATTCCATCCCACTAGAAGTATTCTTTCAGGTCCCTATACATCTTCGTGCTTCCAGGATGAATAGAGAATGAAGAACTATGAGCCTCATCCAGCAGCTCCTTCTTTAATTCGGGGATGGGAGGAACACAAACCCGATTCCTGAATTTTATTATCCCATCACAATCAAGGTTGAATTCAGGAACATTTCTCATCTTCTTTTGTAACTTGACATATTCTTTCTGTGCCTCTTTAATCTTCACATGTATAGATGGTTGAACATTCATTTGAGAAAGATAAGATTTTCCCCCTTCCATTATAATTCCAAGATCCATCCTTTATAAATCCATAAATGTTGGATCTTTTGTGATCCTCATCATGGATAAACTAGCGTGGTCTTGTCGACTTAATGCATCTGCCACCTTGTTTTCTTTCCCAGGGTGGTAATGGATTGAGCAGTCATAATCCTTAATCAGCTCCAACCATCTTCTTTGACGCATATTCAGCTCCTTTTGTGTGAAAATATACTTTAAACTTTTATGATCAGTATAAATATCACACCTTTCACCATAAAGGTAATGACTCCAAATATTTAATGCAAAGATTACCGCAGCTAACTCCAAATCATGTGTTGGGTAATTTTGCTCATGGATTTTCAACTGTCGTGAGGCATAAGCTATCACCATATCATTTTGCATAAGAACACACCCCAATCCCTTCTTGGATGCATCACTGTAGATCACAAACCTTTCTCCACTACAAGGCAGTGTGAGCACAAGTGCACTGGATAGCCTTCTTTTCAACTCCTGGAAATTCTCTTCACATTCCTCTGTCAAAACAAACTTAACTACTTTCCGAGTCAACTTGGTGAGTGGATTAGATAATCGTGAAAACTCTTTTACAAAACGTCGATAATATCCAGCCAAACCAAGAAAACTTCGGATCTCAGTTACTGTTGTTGGTCTTGACCATCTTTCGATAACCTCTGTTTTTGCTAGATCCACAGATATCCCCTCTTTTGAGATTATGTGACCCAAAAATGCAACTTTTTGAAGCCAAAATTCACACTTGGTAAATTTGGCATAAATCTTTTCCTTTCTCAGGGTCTTCAATATAATTCTCAAGTGATCTTCATGCTCTTCCTTACTCTTTGAATAGACAAGAATATCGTCTATAAAGACTACCACAAATTGATCAAGATAGTCTCTAAAGACTCTATTCATTAGATCCATGAAGATAGCAGGGGCATTAGTAAGACCAAATGGCATCACTATAAATTCATAGTGTCCATACCTTGTACGGAAATCCGTCTTTGGTATATCCTCCCTTTTGACCCTTAATTGATGATACCCTGAATGAAGATCAATCTTGGAAAAGTATTGAGCTCCGCGTAGTTGGTCAAATAAGTCATCAATGCGTGGGAGAGGATATTTGTTCTTGATAGTGATCTTGTTAAGTTCTCAATAATCAATGCAGAGTCTCATTGATCCATCTTTCTTCTTAACAAATAGAACAGGTTCTCCCCAAGGTGATGCACTAGGGCGTATGAATCCCTTATCAAGATTCTCTTGGAGTTGCCTCTTCAATTCTTGCAACTCAATTGGGGCCATTCTATAAGGTGTCTTTGAAATAGGCAAAGCACCCGGTACGAGTTCTATTGAAAACTAAACTTCACGATTTGGTGGAAGACCCGGTAATTCCTCTGGAAAGACATCATCAAACTCCCGTACGATGGGCATATTCTTAATCGCGAGTTTCTCACCAACCATTTGAGATAAATAACCTTCATTTAGTGGAATCAATACCCATAAAATGGAAGAAATTTCCACTGGAAGGTTATGTTCATACTTGCATTGATAGACGATCATAGATTGATCTGGAATATGAAATGTGACTTCCCTTCTTTGGAAATTGATATGAGCTCCGTATAAAGAAAGCCAATCCACGCCAAGAATCACATCGAATTCCACTAAAGGAAGGATCACAAGATTTGCAGGAAGCACTTTCCCACAGACGTCAATTGGAGAAGAATTATAAACTTTTGATGCGATTGATGTGCCATTAGGTGTTGTCACAGCTAACTCAACATCTAATTGTTGAGGTAATACGGTGATACCCTTAGAAAAGTCTTCAGAAATAAAAGAGTGGGTGGATCTAGAATCAAATAAAACATTTTCTACTATAGAGTGGATGGTAAGTGTACCTTTCACCACATCGTTATCATACTCCACATCGCTGATAGAAATTTCATGTGACTTTCCTTTGTCTTTAGCCTTAAGATTTTGTTGACGTCGACCATCATCATCAACCCTTGGATTTGGGCATTGATTGGCATAATGCCCCATCTCCTTGCACTTGAAACATTGAAGTGTAGTAGGTTCATTCTGTGTATCCCTTCCTTTGTTTGCATCATTAGACATCTTCTTCCCATTATCGCGGCATTCAAATGCCCGATGACCTTCCTTTCCACATTTGAAACATTTACTTGTCCCTTTAAGACAACTCCCTCCATGTTTCTTTCCACACTTTGAGCATAAGGGAAATCTCATCTTATTTTCAGTGTGCTCTTTAGATTTTACTTTGAATTCCATCTTCCTCTTCTTATGAAACCCATGTGACTGATGGGTTACACCAATCTCCATCTCGACTTTGAGAGCACATCGAACGATTTCCTCGTAGCTATTGAAGTCCCTTATGGCTAACGCCCTTCGAAGACTTGGTTTTAAGCCACTAAAGAATAGATCGATCTTACTCTCAGGTTGGATAATAATACCAGAAGCGTACCTTGCAAGTCTTGTAAAATTTACTTCATAGGTACCAACAGATTCATCATCCCTTTGCTTCAGTTCAAGAAACTCTTTCTCCATCTTTGTTTGGAGAATACGAGGGACTTACTTATTAAAAAATAAGTTATTGAACTCGTCCCATTCCATAGACTCAATTTCATCCCTTTGCCTCGTATTCTTAATAAGATTCCACCATTGATCAGCATCTCCTTCCAAACGATACACTGCTAGGATGAATTTATCATGTTCAGAACATTGAAGAACTAAAAATATCTTTTCAGTAGTACTAATCCATTGTTCAGCAACTAATGTATCAGTAGACCCACTGAAAGAAGGTGGACGCTGCCTCATGAAGGATTCAACAGAATGTTGCTCCTTCCTTTGCTCGTTTGGAAGTCCTGCATGATTCATAGCTTGAGAAAGTTGTGTGAGCATGGCTACAAGATTTTGCATTCCAGCTCCCATATCGTTTGGTTGCTCAGGGGGACAATCATTGCATTTCCCATCGCATTCCGCATTAACACGGTTCCTTCGGGTTCCAGCCATTGACTAAAACCCAGAAGAATAGTGTGAGCAACACTAATTATAAAAGGAAAACCACATAATTCAAGAATAAAATTTTCATGCTTAAGGTATTATCCTAGGTTATTCATGGCCATTTCTAAAACACTAAGATTGTGTTCTATGCTTAGACTTATCCTTAGGGTTCTTACTAAGGCTTTCACATCCTAGTTTCCAAAGGTTGACTATACCTTTCCTCTGATACCAACTATAACGACCCATACTTTACATACATTGTTAATACTTCAAAATTGAAGCACACTTATTACAACATATGACAAAACCACAAAGGACCGTATAGGTATAGTGTCTTTAGAAACTGGGAAACATAAACAACTGGTTCATAAATCTTCTACAGTGTCTCCCATTTATTTCATCATATCTAGGGTGCTTTTTAGCACAATCTACTTAATATCCATCTTCCTGACCTGGGGAAAAGAAAACATAAAAGGGTGAGCTCAAATGCTCAGCAAGGGCAAATAAAGGAAATAAAAATCATATCATATCTTTTTGAAAATAATAACCTGCAAAAGAGATCATAATATCTTAACATGGAATAAATCATAGAAGTGAAAATGAGATCCCCATAACTATAACATGAAACTTGAAACTTTGTGGCATGCACACATAATCATGGAAAATCATTTCTTGTTAGTCATGACTCATTGCCAAGATTATCTTAGCAGAAAAAGTCCATTTCTGAACCGAGTTCACTCCTCGTTTCAGTCCTGAATCACTGAACCGAAATAACCTTCCGTTCCAGCCATGTCTATCTCATGAGATATAAAACTTTACCCAATGCATTGGAGGGAGATATAGGTCCCACCCATCTTATAATGAATCCTTTCTTATGTGTGCCACATAATCATAAACCATACATCATAGTGTAACCCATGTAATAAAAATGGGATTCTTAAACAACATGACATCATAAAAAAATTCATATAAGATAAAGGAATTCATAAAAATATTTCCATCACAACATAATCAAACCAATGTAATAATAGGGATAAAAACAGAACCCTTTTATTATCTTAGATGGAAAATAATTTTGATAAAATACTTGAACTCCATTCTTGAGGAAAATATACTTTCTACTTAAAAAACATTTTTCCTTTCATAACATGTCATACGACTTTAAAATAAAAGAAGTTGATTAAAAATAAAGTTGAAAACTTGTAAAGGAAGTTTCTTGGAAATAATGTTTTAAAAATCCATTCATTCCGTATAAGTTAAAAAAACATTTTTCGTACTTTTGTCGGAAAAGTCAAAAAGTACCTCGTATGAAAAACGACAAAATATTACTTTCATATCTTTTACAAAAAACTTACCGAAGGGTAAAAATGGATTTAAAAAATTGTAGGTGGATGGAAATAATATTACATATTTATGAAACATTGATGTAGATGATAACATACACCCCAGTAAATACTTACGAATAAACAATCTCGGATAAAAATGAGATTGTGATATTTCCCTTCCCTTAGGTCCGATTTGCTTTGTACGTTTCCGAAGATCCTGTATAATGGTTTAAATAATGTTATTGACTTATTACAGAATCATACATATTGATATGATATCATATATGGTCATATTCTTAGCTTCTTGTTAGTAATATTTCATTGTTACTTGTTACTCGGGTCCTTATTGCCTTTTGTTCTTATGCGTGTTTTGCCGAATAAATTCTTATTCTTATTTTAAGGTTATAGATACCTTATATCCAGAATGGTATTAGTGTAACATATATCATATTTATTCATTCAATTCATTTATATAATTACTATGTAATGATGATCATGTAGAACGAGTCGCATCACATCGTGGAGACGGTATTCCGTACGTACGCACGAGTGATGATATCGTTCCTATGATCGTGGAACTGTATATATATTATTTCAGTATCAATATTACTTTATAATAATCATAAAAAGTTACTCATTACACCATTATACCCATCCTTGTAAGGTGATGGTGGAAAATAGATTACACCACGGCGTGGAGACGGTATTACGTACGTACGCACGCACGGTGATTTCATTTTTCCGTAGGATGGATAGAAGGTGAATTAGGTTTGTTTCATATTTATAATAACATATCAGTATGTAAGTAATACTGATGTTATTACTTTATCATGAAACAACTAAAGAAGAAGAAGTTGAAGAAGAAAGAAATTGAAAAGATCGGTAATGGATATTACCTCTTCTTTGGAATGCCTCTTTGAATCCTCCACTTAGGGAACTAAGATTGGACTTTGAAGAAGACCAGGACCTCTAGGATTATTCTAGGGAAGTGGAGAAGGGATTTTGGCAGGGGTTGGCCGAGCTTGAGTGCTCAAATTGGTGTGAGGAGGAGGGGGAGGAGGTGTCCTTTTATAAGGGAGGAGAGGGGCACCTTAGGAATATCTCAAAATATTATTTTATATTAAAGTCAAAATCGGTTTATAATGGTTACAAAGGGTCTTATTTCGAAGCTAAAGTGGGTATGGGTCGAAAGCATATCAACCAATAGGATTTAGACAAGTTTAGGGTATTATGTTAACCTTATCAATTATATTTAACTCTAAGTTAAATAATTTAACTTTTACCGTGTCTTTTTGTTTTCTTTCACTATATGGTTAATAAACTTACTATAACATGCCAAACGAACCCCAAATTGTTTATTTGTAATATATATATCCTTATCTAAGTCATTTGGCCGAACCTTAGATTTTTAGGAATAAAATAACAATTAATAATATAATATTTGATTTAAAAAATATTTTGTGTCAATTTTGACACTATTTGATATATGATTTTTGTGAAAGTCATAATAGAATTATATGTTCGAACCAAGTTGATTAAATCAACACTAATATATCATAGTAACCTAGAAAATTAGTGGAATTCATAAAAAGTCTCAAATTACATTTATTTTTGGTGTTTATAACATCAATTATGTCAATATTTCATTAATAAGATAATTACTACATCATCATTGTGTCATAAATAAATAAATTTATTTAAAGTCTAAAAATTATAAATAAAATCTCATTATGTAGGGAATATTTTTAGCTTTCTAATGAATATTTATAGTCTAATTTATCTTATGTATAACCCCATATTAAAAATGTTTTAGTTATTAAACATTGATTTTAACTATTTTAACTATTCATTAAATAAAATAATATTAAATGTCATAATCTAATCCAAGTGGACTTAAATGGTCATATTATATTCATAAGGTTGTTTTTGGTCGAATTACACTTATCCAATAGAATTAGGACATGTGTTAGGGTAATAGTAATATCATATTTACCCTTAGTTACCCTATTTACTATTAACCGTGGTAAAAAAAAGTAAAAAGTTACTATTCACCAAAAATTATTTTCATCTCATTGAACCACATTTTAGTCCTTGATATTAACGGTGTCTGTCGGATTTTCGAAATTCCATTCACAGAAGCGGTAAAATTAAGTTTTATGCGAAATTCAGTTTTTAACCTACCACTTAGTGGTTTCACTATTCATCAAAAATTGAATGTTTTCAGAAAAATACCAAAATTTCACCCTAGGCTAATTTCGATATTCCGAATTCAAAAATGAAGTCCATTTTGAAAGATAAAATTTATAAAATTTCAAAAAGTGGTTATTACTATTCATAACGGCTAGTTTTAATAATATTTTAATAGCATATCGTTGTTTAGTGAAACTCAGTATTGCGTACGATGCAAGCTATCGAGGAAGGTCGCGGTTGCGTGTAAAGTAAGTCAAGCTAGTATGTAGTGAAAGATTCATTTGATGATATATATATAAACAAAATATTACTCATAAAAATCTCGGGTGTTACATTCCCACAACTGTGGTTGACGGAACACACATCAATGAGTCCCAAGGAATCATTCACATGCCCTAAAACCAAAAGAACGCCAAAAATTCTGGTTACTAAAAAAACGCAAAATTCAGCCAAACCAAAAGGGCACCGAATTTGGGATGTATCGTCTAAGAGAGGATGAAAGACACATCTAATGACTTTACCGTGGTGGATCTATTCCTATAAATGAAGAAAATCGGATGAAATCATCTACGGATGGAGGAGGTCACACATCAGGTCGTCGCGCACTACAGAAATTTAGCCGACACCACTCTGCGCGTCTATTGCGGGGTCGGACGAGGGAGGAGGATAGGGAGAGGGGTCCGCGTGGTCTGGCTGCTGAGGGGTTGGCCGAGGGAGGAGGAGAGAGAGTGGGGGCCACCGGACTGGTGGTCCGGCTGCTGCGGGGTCAGCCGATGGAGGGGGAGAGGGAGAGGGGGCTACGTGGTCCGGCTGCTGTGGAGGTGCCACTCTAGGGCTGTAGACTAGCTTGTGCACCCCTTTATGGGAGAAGTAAGGGGGGCTCTTACCTCCCCTATATTGTTTTCTAAAAATAAAAATAATAAATAAAATAAAATAAATAAATCATAATATGATATGATTAATAATATCAATTATATTATTATTGTTATTAAATAAACATCCTTTAATATCATCTTACAAAAAATTAAGTTGGCTTCTTCATTAAATTATGAATCTAACAATTTAAAAATCATTTGACCAATTAATTAAAATAACTATTCCACAAATAATATGAAACTCTCTATTAAATTTAAAATGCTTCAATGACCATCCAAAAATTCCCATTAATTAAACATTTCAACAATCACTTATTTATTTCAACGCATTAATTAATTCACAATTAATTAATGAAAGGCATTTATTTAACATAAAAAAATAATTAATTAAGTCCTAATGCATTAATAAATTCAAAAAATATTAAATATATACATTACACATAATTAATTAAATCCTTTTGAATTTTATTTAATTAAATAATAATCCAAATTTTAAATCTGGATAAACCGCACGTCTTGACTCGCACCGTCTGACAAACCGTGTGCAGCCCATGCGCATGCTACCAGATACCTGGGATATCCTGCATGGCTAACCCGTACGGTTAAACCTACCGCGCATACTCCGATATCACCACTTAAAAAGTTTCCAATTCTTGGGAACTTCTTCTGAATCTTGGTTTTAAAATCGACCCGTTGATAAAATCAAAAGATCAAAAACCTTCATATTTTATATGGTTCAAAACATGGGAGGTGACAACCTTCCCACCATAGAATTTCTCATCCCGATAAGCCTTTGGGAACAATGTAACCCTCACCCATCCTACATGATTCAGGAAGTCATTCACAAAGAGTCACATTGCAGCTCCAAATGTCCAAAACAAATCAAATATTGGTTAAGTAAGTGACACATATTCCATTAAAATATGACCCAACACTCATTTCCCAATCGAAACACCACGGCGACACTTACTTGAGATTGTTTAACCTACTGTAAAAGAGTACTACACGATTCTCAAGCCTGAAACAAAGGTAAAAGAAAACATGACCACACTTCCGAAAAAAGGTGTCAATTTAAACTAGGGGGTCTTACTAGGGACAATGACATACAAGAGGTTCTGCTACAAAGAAACTCAAGGAGAAATCCAATCTACCATTATACAAGGGTCTTAAATATAGGGCGTCACTATAGGTTCCATTTCCAAGCCCTATATATTTAATCAAATTTAATTCTTAATCATTAAAATATTTAAATAAAACCTAAAAGTGCTATTTTTTCAAACAAAAAAAACTACGTACTTGATTTTAACCAACACCCCATGGGAAAAACAAGAGTTTTTTTATTAAACATTAAGGTGACCTATAAGGGTTCCACTAAGAAAAACTTGTTTCATTATCATGAAGCCCAATAGCATTTTTCAAAAATTATTTAAATTAAATCACCCAAATGGTTCATCACATAAAAACATTCCCCAACCAACCTACATGGGTCAAATTGCATATTAAATGCTAATCATTTTTCTTACAGATAAAAATTAAACATCTTTCACATTTATAAGCATTTCATACAGCATCACCATCACATTTAATATGGGTTTCCATTTCCCAACTCATGAAGTGCCCATACACTTCATGGGTTAAATGTTCAATTACAAGGTTTACCCTTTTCCCAAGCTATAAGGAACCCATACACATTTCAACTTGAAAACAGGTTATTTTATAATCGCAACAAAAAAATTCAATCAAAGTAATTAATAATTTGTCAACAAGATACCATGTCTTTACAAGTAGCTAACACAGAGCAACATGCTGAAATAATTAAAAAAATTCTATAACACAGAATCATGGCACAGAAGCATGACATATTATCACTCAAGCAAGTTAGATCTACCATAAAAACATGTTATATAAAAGGGAATGGTAAAAAAGTAAAATACATGGAATATTCAAGGAACAAAATACATGTCTGCAAGCATACTACTAATGCTACTACATGGCATGATATATATGCATGACATGTGAATCGGTAAGTTCCAATTATGATGCATAAAATTCTTCGTATTTACCATAATAGGTTATGGGTTAAATAATATAAATTTCATAAACCATAAGCAACGGAAATTATAGCAATCACTCGAGGTGAAATAATATCAATTGTAATATCTAAAAGCATGAACAACAATCCCAGCCCTGGTCACTTGGTCATTTATCGTACGTGGGGTGATCAGTCCCAAGAATGGTTATTAACCCATGAGCCAATGCATTCCTTGTATCTTATATATAAATCACATAAATAGCAGGACAAAGAAAAAGGAGGGGCCTCTTATACCATTTTGTCACGAACCAACCCTGGTCGACCTTGAACCAGTCACCGAACAAGCCCGCGACATGGCCTCAAGCACATCTCCGCTTACGTTGGAGGCTTCTGACTAGCGGTGAGGGTGTAAGGTATGTCACGGGGTGACTGTAACCTATTATCAATGTGATAAAAAAGGAAAAAATTACAAAAACAGCAGAAGAAGTGTCAATAATAAGAAAGATGTGGAAAACATTTTTCATTCATAAGGTTTGAACAAAATTGGCGAACGCCGGTTTATATAAAAGATGCATGAATGACATGAAAATGATACAATAGAAGTAGTATACAATGTAACATACTTACACATAAATGCAAGAAGTGAATAAAAAAAGACTCAACCCTGAGGAAGATCACCATAAGCATCATGAGCCTTATCTCAGTCCTTTTCTCCTAAGTCTAAGTACAAGAAACAGCAATGAAAAGGTCCTGCAACCAAATAGAATCTACTCGGGTACCCCAGTGAAATGGCGACCCGAGTATGGTGTGAGATATAAATCTCAGTAGGCCGGAACCATAGGGGTCTATCCCACTCCATACTATGAAATATAATTAAACAGTGGGATGGTATTTTCAAATAATAACGATACAATAAAAATAATAAACACCCGTCCAGGTTCCAAAAAGGACACCTGATGACAATAACGTCCTCAACCCATAGTCAGAATAAGAATCTACTTATTACAACACAAGTACATTTGGTTGAAGCATAAAAGTACTTTTTATCATTTTTCTCACTTAATATATTTATTCAATTATCATTTCAACATAGATTGGAAATCCATTCATTCTTACCTTTCTTTATTTGATCACATTTCAATCGGGTTTTAACCACATCTCTCAATCTTTTTATAAGTCATTATTACCCTTGGTTTGGTGTTGAACGTCATGTCAGGCACCCCAATTCTCATTTGGTGTAGATATCCATTGTCTGACACCTCGAATCACATTTGGTGCAGATCACCATGTATAACAACTTGATAATTATTCTGGGTAGATCACCATGCCTAACACCCTATATCTCAAGCTTG
Source organism: Viscum album (assembly GCA_963277665.1). Lineage (NCBI taxonomy): Eukaryota > Viridiplantae > Streptophyta > Magnoliopsida > Santalales > Viscaceae > Viscum > Viscum album. The sequence continues at coordinate 2,042,062,039 of OY728141.1, read as the reverse complement.
GATAACCATTGGGGAGGAGTTCCTTGTCCAAACCAAACATTTAAATCAGTATAGAACGCCATTTTTAGGACCGAAAATCTCATTCATTTATTATAATTTATCAACTAATTAATCAATTTACATAGTTCCCATTTCATAATTAACTCATCACATTTATTTATCTAAATCCATTCTCAACTTTTCCTAATTAATTATCATAACTAATTATCATAAACCAGAATTCTTGAACTTTCATGAGAAATAGAAGGTAAAAAAAAGTGTATGACATCAAGATGCCTAAATTATAGGTTATTAATGGCATTAAATGGTTCAAGCTAAGAAACTTTTTCAAGAAAGGAATTAAATTCAAACTATCGCATTACACTTATAACTTAAAGAACATAGAAAAAGGGGCGTTTAGGCGGGGAACACCCAAGAGGGTGGCCAAAATGAAACATTAGCACCTAGGATGGGATCCAAAATTAACGTAGGACACAATGGATATGAGAGAACCCCCCAAGAATTTCAATAAAAGATAATGGGTAATCACTGAAAGGTTGTGACAAGCGGAAAAATACGTGGCATGACATAAGCACTGACGTAAAGGGAAGAGGGTAAACACCCTACACTAAACATCCTAATTACATGTTATGCCATGAACATAGGAGGTGTCATGAATCATTTATTGTTTTTCAAGAAGAAAATACATTTGAGGTTACCAGTAAGGTATATGTACAAGAATGTCATTTATAATGTATAATGTCAAGCATAAAGAGTCATAAGACATTTAAGTAGGCCAGAATAAAAATCTACTAAGAAATTTTTATCTTGAAGAGAGATCACCTCCATTAGAACAGTTTTATTAAAAAATATATCATTACATTATCAAACTATTAATTTAGTGATATTTTACATTTATTTTAAAACCCATTCAACACTTTACAGAATTAAAAAGCCAAGCAATAAGGAAGTAAATCATGAAATGTTATCGGTACATTTTTATATTGAAGGCGGTGCACCTCAGAAGAGTGTTTTTATTATAAAAACATGATATTTATTATGAAACAAATATTTATTACATATACCACTTCTAATCTACGATTAATTTAAAGAATTAACCATATTAATTAAAACAAAAATTAATTTAAAGACTTAGATGCGTTAATTAAAATGTAATAAAAATGTAGTGAGAAATAAACTAATGCATTCATTAAATTAAATGGGAAAAAAGAATGGGATCCTACCTCAAGTAGAACTAAGTCGTCCTCTCTGGCACTTAAAATATTCTAACTACAAGCACCTACTCCCCCACTGAGTATACACACTTTCATAGACGTGAAAGGACACATATCCCCTATTCACACAGCCGCATGGCCGTGGGCATGCGCAAGGGAATCCTTCCACACATTCTTATGTGTATACACTAGCCTCCACTCACCTATGCATGCATTTTCTATGTATGTATATATGCACACCTTTTCCAATACATGAAATTCACTTCTATTTGTCAAATTACAAGTAATAGGGGAACCTACATATATATAAATACCTACATATGCACACATGGTGATTTTCCCTTAAATTGGCGACTCGAAACCGATAATCAGGGACCAACACTGTACAAGATAAATAATAGGAACACTAAACAACCAAAGGAAAAAATATAACATGTGAGAAACCAAATATAAATTCTACAAAATTACCTTGGTTTGTGGTGACGAATTAAATCACCCCAAAACGATACGACGGTGTTCAACGCACTATAAAAAACATGCCACAGACTCGTAAAAACAAAAATCCCAAAATTAAATAGGTGAAAACCAAGCAACAACAGTAAAACCTAACCCCTAAGTAACGTCGGCAGACCGAAAGCACCCAAACCACCTTGCCCGTGACTGCAGTTGACGAAACACGCATCAAAGAGTCAAACGGAATCCTTCAAATGCCCTAAAACCAAAATAATGCCAAAAATTCGGGTTTCCACAATAACACTAAATTAGGCTTAACCAAACAGGCACTGAAATTGGAATGAATCACCAAAGAGAGGATTAAGGACTCATGTAAAGACATTAACATAGAGGATCGAATCCTGAAGATGAAGAAAACCGAATGAAGTCATCCGCGGAAGGAGGAGGTTGCGCGTTTGGCCGTCACACGATGCAGTTGTTCTGCCGGAACCACTATGCGCGGCTGCTATGGGGTCGGCCGAAGGAGGAGGGGAGGGAGTGGGGCCACCACACTGGTGGTCTGGCTTCTGCGGGGTCGACGGAGGGAGGTAGTGAGTGAGAGGGGGTCGCGTGGTCCGGCTGTTGCGGGGTCGGTTGAGGGAGGAGGAGAGGGAGAGGGGGCTGCCGTACTGGTGGTCCGGCTGCTGCGGGGTCGACCAAGGGAGGAAGAGAGGGAGAGGGGGCCACCGCACTGGTGGTCCGCTGCTACGGGGTCATCTGAGTGAGGAGGGAAGCGAGAGGGGTTCGCCGCACTGGTGGTCTGGCTGCTGCGGGGTCATCCATGGGAGGAGGAGAGGGAGAGGGGGGCCTCATGCTCCGGTTTCTGCGGAGGCACCGCGATAGGGCTGCAGAGGGGCTCACGCACCCCTTACGGAAGAAGAAAGGGGGGTCTCTCCCCCATCAATTATTTTCTAATAACAATAATAATAATAATAATAAATAAAATAAAATAAATAAATCATAATATAATATGATTACTAATTTCAATTATATTATTATTATTATTCAATAAACATCCTTTAATATCATCTTACCCAAAATTAAATGGGCTTCTTCGTTAAATTATGAAATTAGCAATTTAAAATTCATTTGAAAAATTAATTAAAATAATGATTCCAAAAAAAATATGAAACTCTTTAATAAATTTAAAATGCTTCGATAACCATCTGAAACACCCCATATATTAAACATTTCAATAAACATTTAATTGTTTAAATGCATTAATTAATTCTCAATTAATTAATTCAAGTCACTTAATTAACTTACAAAATAATTAGTTTAGTCCTGACACATTAATAAATTCACAAAATATTAAATATATACATTACACATATTTAATTAAATCCTTTTGAATTTTATTTAATTAAATATTAATCGAAATTTTAAATCTTGATAAATTGCACGTCTTGACTCGCACCATCTAACAAACCGTGCACATCCCATGCGCCTGCTACTGGATACCCAGGGTATCCTGCATGGCTAACCTGCACGGTTGATCCTACCTCGTGTATTCTGATATCACATCTTAAAATGGTTCCAATTCTTAGGACCTTGTTCCAATGATCGGTTTTAAAACCGACCCGTTGATAAAAGAAAAAGTTCATAAACCTTCGTATTTTATCTGGTTCAAAACACGGGATGCGCAAATTATATTTCATCATCTAAGGGAAATTAAAAATAAGGTGACCATATAATATAACACATATACTCTAATATTTGTTTGAGTTCTATTATTATAAATGATAAACTGGTTGAATATGAAATATTCTTCAATAATTCACCAACTCTATATAATTCTCGAGGTCCTCATTTCAATTATTTCCTCATAAAAAACCATGAAATATTTCACATTATATAATATGTTTTTGGAATCAATATTAACGATGATATATAATAATAAAAAAAATTTCAGTAATAATAAATAATACATTATTGATGTGGGGAAAAATGTTTTGATTTCTTATAAATAACAAATAATTTTATATATAGAGATCTTCATTGTTAATTTTTTTGAAAATAACCTATTTCAAAATAATATATAATATAATAAAATACAAAGTATATTTTTTTAAAATTATATTATTTATAGAATGAATCCTAAAATATTTTGGGTTAAGTAATATCAAGTAATATAAATAATTAATTCCCCATGTAATAATATCTTCATCATCATTTCATAAAATAAATAATCAGAATCATTTTTCTTTTGAAATCATCATTTAATATTAATATTGATTTCTATTCAATATTATATTTCCTTTTTGACTATTTCTCTATCCCTCTTAATTAATATATGTGAAATTCATTCATATATTTCATACATATTCAATATTTATCCATTTACTCATTTAAATTTTAAAACTTCTAATTACATATACTTTCCTGAAGAATTTAAAATGTCAAAAAAGGGTTTATAAAAATTATTTTATCCTTTCATTAATGAATTTATTTGGAGTCTTTTGAAAAATCATGTTACTCTTGTGTGTTATTATTAATAACACTTTTTATGATATATATATATATATTAGATTAACATTATGTAATTGTATTATAATAGCTTGCAACACATTTTCATTAAATAAGACCCCATTGAGAACAAACAAAAAGTAATTACCTCACTATTGAAACAACCAAAATCCATATTAATTCCAAAAAGAACTGAGTGAAAACCATATTACTTACATATACATTCTATTTTTTCACCACATGTCCAAAAATATCCACAATGAATCCACTACTACATAACACTTAAATTCATATATAAATTAATATTCAATATTTATAGGATTTACAACATCATAATAATGATCACTTATTATATTTTACATCATCCATATGTTGTAAAAATACTTTTTAGTATTTTGAAACCACATAAAAAAATTACGCAATTTGAAGGGTCATGATATATAGAATAAGACTACATGCAATCTTTTTCTTCTTAAGGATTGTTAATTAAAAATATAGATCCTTAGAAATCAATAATTTTGAATAAATTGGCTTCACTAAATGATGTAAAATATAGACAAATAATCTCATATTAACCTCTACTATTTTATTTTTCTATAATTTTTTTCATAAATTAATTTCTATTATCAAATTCACATGATATTTTTTAAATACAAAATGTACATAATAATTAATATATAAGATTTCAACCAAACCAATTTAGAATAAAAATTCAATAAAAATCGTGTAACATTTGAATAATTTATAAAACCAAAAAATCGTTATATAATTTTTTTACTAATTTTGAAATATTATTTTCAACATATTATATTTTCAGTCGTTGTAAAGAGATTCATAATAACATAAGGGGTGGGGGTGTTGGAGGAAAATAAAATTTTATAAAAGAACACTGTAAATTCTTATTCCTGTCACTCATAATTATAGGATTTGTTATTCCATTGGAAAAATATTAAATTTTTATAAATATTCACATATATTAAGAGAATAATTATTTTCTATATTTCCTAGTAAAAAATATCAAGATGAGTATAAATAATTTGATCAATCTATTGTGACCTCCTTAGGTTCCTTTAAATATTTTTTCAAGCATGCATTGTTTATTTTATCTATATTAATAATCAAATATCTCTCCAAACATAATTATGATGGGTATTTTCATCTATCTCAATATTTATCACATATCATCATAAAAAACCCTTCAGTTATTTATATTAATTATTATTCAATGGTGTATTTGTTTTTCCATGGATTATCCCAAATGATATCATCTCTATCATTAATCCAAAACCAAATATCCTTATATACCCATTTTTATAACCATTTTAATCCCTAAAAAATAATATCAATATAAAAAACAACATAGTGATATTTTATATTCTATTGTTATTATTAGATTTAGAATTATAACATTACAACATATGGGTGTTTTCCCCCTGGGAATTGCATAAATGGATATGTATTATTTTAATGGAATGTATTATAATCATTTTCCTGTTTTATATCTATGGTACAACATTATGTTTTTAAATCAATTTCTCATATCTAAAACCTTCTTATTTTGGTATGATTTCAATAAGTGAGAACCGAATATTCAGAACACAATATGATGTAGCCTCTTATTTGAATTGAAATTATCTTGGCATGATCAATAATGTGACCCAAGCAACAACCAATTTTTATTGTTTCAAAGTATGAATATTTAGCAGAAAATATGGAAATGATAGGAGTGACCCACCTCATTAACTATTTATCCATTATATTTTTTTCATTATTTTTCATCTATGTTAGCATTAAATTGAATCATAATTATCCATGAGCATGTTGTAAATAAATAAATCATGTACTAATAATTAAAAATCATGAATGATGTCCAGAAATAATCCCAATATAAGATTTAACTAAAAACCAGATCATCGAAATTAATTATGTTGATAATGTTCTCTAACCCTCGTGGTAAAGATTAACACTATGAAAACAAATCATCCATTTTTTTCATCTGAATACATTTATATTTTAAAAGAACACTACAAGAGATCTAAAATTTTCAAAAATAACCAATTGATATATAATATAAACATTTTTATTTATTGTAAACTTTCGAAAAAAATAGGATCTATTCTCAAATATTTAGCTTCTAACACATCTTACCTCTCACTAAATGGAAAATAATTCAGCACTTATATCTCTTTATCATCCCATGAGGAAAGAAATATAGATCCCTAAACATTGTAATAAAATCTCTCAAAAATTTCACTCACATTAGTAAAAAATGTAAAAGAATAAAAAAAATTCAATGCATGGAATTATATTAAATTTTTGTGCTAAATCACTCTTATAAATACTCCAAAAAATTAAAGGAATACTTAGTTATATTTTTATATATAAATATTTATCTTTTGATTTTATTAAAAATTATTATAATGAAATATCTCAATGTTCACTTTTTTACCATTACAATATGGTACTATATTTTTTTAAAATGTAATATACCTTTATTATCCCACACAATAATAAATGGGTGTATAAAATTCATCATTATTTTGGTATTGTGACTTTATTAACACCATTTGTATCATGTATAATTATTTCACAAAACATTAAAATTATATTTTTCTTAGTGTTATTGGATTTTCCCACTTCGTTGTTGATGCAATAAACCATCCTCTAATGAAGAATAAACCTTTTGAAGTGGAAATTGGATCACTACCACTAACATCAAATTTCATATTTAAATAAATATAAAAATAAAATAATTTTCCTAAATCATTATTTAATCCATATTCTATATTAATTTTTCATATCACATTATCCATTAAATATTTAAAGATTAATGTACTTTGAATTTATCTAGAATAATTCACAAAGAGTAATGAAAAATATTATGTTTTGAATATGTGATCTTAAGTATATTCATATTCAATAAGTCATTATAACTCAATTTGATCAATAATCCTTCCTTGTTCACCCAAAGGTTACATTATTCTAACTATTATAGTATTAGAGGCCTCCCTCTATTATTATATAATAATTGTTTTTAACAATTCATAAGAATCATCTAATTTTGATAAAAGATGTAGCATATTTTATTCATGATTGGTAAACCCAAAAAATGTTAACTCACCAATAATTTATATTTAAAAGTACCTTTAAATTTATTAAATAAATTCTATAAATTTTTTCTTCTTTTTTATAAAAAACAAAAATACATCCATATAGAAAATCACAATTACTAAATGTGTGTAACAATCTATGCTAAAGAGATTGTCATCGATATTTTCTTTTTTAAAATTCATATTCTTTAAGATAAACATTATCATTGAATACCATGATCAATGATAATTTTTAAGATCATATACATCCTTATTCATGTTGAAATCTCAATATTTATCATTTGTAATTATAGATCCATATAATCTTTTGATGTAAATTTATTTTTAAAGTTATCATTTTGGTAGAATGATTAAATTTCCATTTTATAAAAATTAAAATTATTTCGAGAAAACATCAAATGAATGAATTAAAAAATTTAAATCCTTGTGAATGGATAAAATGTATAATCATAATCTATTTCATAAATGTGAGATTATCCCATCTATAAATTATTATCCTTATTGCATTATATATCTCCCTTTTAATTATTTTTTTAGAAACCCAATTTATTATAATCACATTGTTAGCGTTATGGTGTGTCTAAAATTCCAATGTCACATTATTCTCAAATTAATTCATCACTTCTTCTATCATTTTAATCTAGTCCAAAAATTTTAATGGTTTAGCATAAATCATCATATTTTTATAATATTAAGAGAGTGTGAATTTAATTTTTTCTAAAATCATCACATTTGAACTCCATTTTTTTCATCATATATTTTGTTTAAATATTTTTTCTATATCTTGAGAAATTATCCCCAATCAATTTATCCATATTCCTAAAATTAAATTTCATTATCTTCATGATTTTTAAAAATTGTGATATTAAAACTAATTTTTCTCATTTTGTCTTAATCTTTCTTAAAAATCTTCTTCAATCTCACCATTATCATGTCATGATATTTATAAAATATATTGTTTCTGTAAGACAATCATAATGAATTTTTCTATAATTTTTAGTAGATTCATATTATAATATTATTAACACCTTTTACTAGGTGTATGTTGAATAAATATTTATTCATCTCCCTTTTCATAAAAATTTCCCAAATTCATTCCATTAATCTAGATATAAAAAAAAAATTTATATAACATCAATGTATTCAAGATATATTTCCTCCCAGAGAACATATCATTGTACTTATTGATCAAATTTTTCCAACGCAATGAATAAATCATGTTTAAAATTTCTTATATGGTGTTTTATACAAAAAATATTTTTTGAAGTTCTATGTTATGATTATAAGGAACTCCCCATTTGTGACAAACTCTACTTCATTCCTTCAGATACCCTATTTTATTTGAGGTGTGTTAAGGTCACAATATCTATTATTTATTATAATCATATAATATCATGCCTTTACATAATCACTTATATAATCAAAAAAATTACAATAATAATTTTTTAAAAGAACGTCTAATGTTTTTAGATTTTTTTTTGAATTAAAATCCAATGTTTTCAAAATGAATATAAATGTTATTCAATATATTAATAGATCTATATTACTCATAATAAAAAAAAATTATTTTGATTAAATTGGACAATTAAATTATTAAAATAATTATCATTAATAGTTTGATTTCTTAACCTTGAACCTTACATATCTAATGGTACCATGACATGGCCAAAGAAATCAAGACACTACCTCAGTTGGTCGTAAGCTACATGGACCACCCTAAGCCCACATCCAATAAGTATGGGTTGGGCGAGAAACACCTAGAATACAAATCACACATATTTGAGGACTTAGAATGATAATCCTATATATAACCACATATATCTATAATAGTATATAATAATGTAATATTAGAAAAAAATTATCTTAATTTCATTATGAAAGTAATTAAAGTTAAACATCTATACCAAAAAGACATATAATACTCCTAAGAGTGTGGAAAATAAATGAGGACAACATCCATAAATATAACAGACCTCATGCCACTGGAAAGAACTAATCAATGACATGCTATATTCCAACAAAAGAACTAATAGAAACAACACCCACAAATAACCATTTATATCCTAATCTACATGATCTTTGATTTTATATGTCACCTATGAACTATTCCTCATCAACACAAAAACAAAACATGTGGGTTTAATGTTTGTGAAGTGTTGGGTATAGATATATTCAATATGACACATTGAAAACACAATGACAGATGGATGGATTGTTAGAATAATGTTTTTTATCATTCATATTCATAATAGGATGATGAAAACCGAGGTTAATTCTAATTACCCAAGCTTCAGGTATAAGGAAATTACATTAATTTTAAGTAATACATAATATATTATGAAAATAGATTCCCAAATATCTTATTATTTTAGTTCCTCTTGAAACATGTAACCCATTATTCTAATTTGGTGAAATATCTTCAAAATATCCCATAATGATCCTCCACTTTAGTCCCCTATCTAAAACCTATATTTATAAACTGAGGAAAAGAATACATATAAAGAGGTGAGATCAGATTATCAATAAGGGTGTGCAATAAAAATTTGAAAGAATATCATGAGAATAAGGGTATGCGAATATGATCATGAAATTTGAAGATCATACCCTCTATATCAAAAATCATGGAATAAATTTTTGACAGTTCATATGACATGAATCATAGGAGAATGAAATAATAGAATCCATGAAATCTCAACATTAACATATGGCATGGAATTATAAAATATTCATAAAAATTTAAATTTTTTAACATGTACAAATAAAAATGGATTAAATCATTAAATAAATGACTTGAAATCTGGATCCTGCATAAACATGCAGACCTGAAAACAAGGTCAATACCTAGAATTATGGACATAGAAACCAGGTCCACCCATAGAATTGAGAACATGAAATCAAGTTAGCACATAAAATATATACCGCATGATTTATCAATAATTACCCATTGCATTAGAGGGACATATAGGTCCCACCAATCTCATATTGAAATCATTCTTATGTATCCCACCAAAACATAAATCATTCATCACATCATATCCCAAGGAATAAAATGTGATTTCTTAAATATAATTCCATCATAACATAATCCATGTAAAAAATGGATTTCACAAATAGATCAAACATAATAAAACCATAAAAATTATTGGGATAGTATATTTGAAACATAACCTTATCAAATAATTTCTTCATATATGGAAAATTATTTTGATAGAAAACATGAAGTTAATTTTTTAGGAAAATATCCTTTATTCTTTGAAAATGTGTTCTTTTCATAAAATATAATGAAATTTTAAAATAAAATAATTTTTTTGAAGATAAACTTGAAATATTGTAAATTAATATTCATGGAAATGAGGTGTAATGAAAATGTAAAAATACATTAATGCAGTATAAGTTAAAAGAAAACATTATTCTTGTACTTTTTCAGAATTTCAAAATGTAACTCGTATTGAAAATTAAAAAATATTACTTTAATAACATTTAATAAAAATTCACCAATTGTAAAAAATTTATTAAAACAATTATTTATGGAAATAAATAATATTTTTTAATATATATTTTCGAAACATGGACATGGATGAAAAATATACCTCATTATATACATACATATAAAGAATCATAGATTATAATGAGATTACCAAATTTTCCATTACCATAGGTATGAGTTATTTTGTAAGTGTCCAAACATACTATTAAAGGGTTTAAAAAATTCTATTAACTTATTATAGAATCATATTAATTTATATGAAATCATATGTGATCATATAATTACGTGTTTTTGAATAACATTATTACTCATCCTTTAGGTATTAACTGCTTTATTTTCCTATTCATGTTTTGTCAGATAGGTTCCTTTTCCTTTTCATAGGTTATAGTTATAAAATTTTAAGAATTATTTTAATGTAATTTATATATCATATTTATTCATTATAAATTTTTATATAATCATTCTTTAATGAATAATATATATATATATATATATTATTTTAATCGCATCGTGGAGACGGTAGGCCATACGTATGTATTAGTAAGGATATCATTCCTATAATTGAGGATTGGTATTGAAATGGACGGTGTATATAATTATCAATAGTAAATATCATGTTATATTTACCATATATAGTTATTATTTTAATTATTACACCCATCCAAGTAATGTGGTGATGAAAAACATCATACACCATGACATGGAGACGGTAATCCATACCTACTCACGCATAATGATTTTGATTTTCATATGATGGATTGAAGATTGGATATTGTAGATCTATAAAAAATAAAATCATTGAATATAGGTGATACAAGATTTTTTACTTTAGAATGGATACAAATCAGGAAGTGGAAGTAGAAGAAGAAATAATTTTCAAAGAACAGATAGAGGATATCACCTCCTCTCCAACAAACTCCCTTTAGATCTCCTCTTAAAATAACTAGAGACGATATTTTGAGAAGACCATAACATATAGAATGTTTCTAAGGTTGTTTTGAAGGGATATTGGTAGTGGATCTCCAATATTTAAGTCCCAATGTAAAGTGATGTTGTGAGGGATGATGTGCCCTTTTATAATTGAGGTGAGGGGAACATTTAGAATCTCTAAAAATATTAATTTATAATAACTTAAATTACCCATAAAAAAAATCACCAAAATTTTATACATTAGAAGATTGAATGAGATATGGTTTTAATTTTATCATCCAATAAATATTATTCAATTTTATATATGAATTTAATCCTTATCCATTTAATTAACACTCAATTATTCAATTTGATTTTCAACTAAGATAAAAAATATTTCAATATTAAAAGGGTGAAAAGTTTACTTATTTGATGTTAGTTAGAACATAATTGAATAATTTATAACATTTTAATCCATATAATAAATAATATATATATTTAAAAATATTTTGTATTTTTAAATAATTTAATAGTACAATATTTTGATAAACAATCAATAGTGTAAATTTTTGGAAATTCTCAATTTATTGATTTAAAAAAATATCAAGATATATAATTATCCTCAAAAAAATATTTCTTTATATACCTAAGGGATAAATATAGTCTATAAAATTAATTGGACATATTAATTATCCTTAAGTATATTTATTTTAATATTTTTAATATCATTAATTTGATATTTCCAGTAATAAAATAATTACAACATTCATTTGATTTAATTATTTAATATACATATTTGTTTAATAAAATTTAAAAATAAAATAAAATGATTAATATAAATCCTATATAATTCCTAAAAATTCTTATAGTTGAAAATATTTTTTGTAAAATCTTTCATTAAAAATGTTATATGAATTAAAACATGAATGTGACATCTTAAACATCACATAAAAAGAAATATTATGAGTGTTATAATATTTTCCTTATGGATCCAAATAGACCATAACTTGACCCTTGGATGATTATGGTAAATATATACTATTAAATATTATTTTTTTCAAGTATTTTTATCTTTTAATTGTTTTTTAAAATTTAATATAAAACATTTTATTGATTTTTTCCATAATTAAATAATTTTTTCTTCGTCAATGTATAAGAATTTAATGTTGTTATTTATTTCATAAAAATTTAAAATAAATTACCAAGATAAATAAAAATATTTTAGATCTCAAATAAGTATTTATATTTGAACTTAGATTCTGTATAACATTATATTAAAAATGATATAGTTATAAAAAATTGAGTAGGACATATTTAACTTTTCTAAAAATAAAATATTTTAGATGTTATAATATCAACTATGGGGCGTTATAAGTATACCATTTTGGCCCAAAGAATATTTTGGTAAAACAATAATCAAATAATGTTAGTATAGGTGTTAGGAGGATTTTATAATATTATTATTTTATCATTAATTACTAGATTTACCTTTTTACCATATTAATAAAAATTACTGTAGGTACTATTCATAATTCCCCAAAAAATGAAACCTTTTTACATAATTTGGACTCACTGATTAAAAATATCGAAGATTTTTTTAAATTAAAAATATATATTTTATAATAAATAATTTAAAATTAATCCCATTGTCCGAATGAGAAAATGGGTTTTGAATGTTAAAACATTGCAAAATATTGAATTTTTTTACATCACAATTCAATGTAAAATTAATTCCAATCAACTAAATTATATTAAATTATAAAAATATAATCTATTTATATTTTAAAACCATTAAATAATATAATTAAACCATATAATTTTTTTTTGAAAATAGTTCTCTTCAATAAAAATTAACAATATTTTTATTATTCATCAAAACATGAATCTTATCACAATAATTTCAAAAATTAATCCAAAGTAATTATTAATATATGAAATAAAAAATATGATGTTTTTTCCTTCAAATAGAATAAAAAAATTTATTAAAAACATGATTTTATATTGGTGCTCCATCAGAAGGTGGAAGAACTGCATTTAAAAAAACATTTTTATCCAAAAAATTGAATTTGTTCTTATATCATGTTTAGAAAACATATAAGATGAATTTTAATAATTATATTTAATACAGTAAATAAATAAAATACATCTAATGTAATATTAATTTTATTTAACCACACATATTATAAATTAAATAGTTTTGTAGAAAATATTTCTTTTTATTTAAAAAGTGTTTAATTTTCTTTTATATTTAATTGATCATCACAGAATTATTTATATAATCATGTGTAAAAATATTTTTATTATTCAATTAATAATTTTAATACCTTCCATTATAATTGCTATGTTTTAAGGTAATATATTAATATTTAGTTTTTCACTAAAATTTAGTCATTTATGAAATTAATTCGATCAAAAGAAATTGAAATTGTGTGTAACAGAAGCCAAACATAGTATGACATATAACGAAAGATAAGTCGGTGTTGTGTGCCATGAAGGCTTATCTTGGTGTAGTGTATACAATAGTATTTTGAATAATATAAAAAGAATATATCCCATAAATATCTCTATGTGTTACATTCTAGCCCCATTAAAAATAATTTCACCCTCAAAATTCGTCTGGGTTATAAAAGGATCAATACATGAAAGGTTGTTTCATAGAAAGAGATATCAAAAAAACAAATAAAAAACATACTTTCAAAAAGGAACATGAGAAACATAATAGCTACCCAAAGTAACTCATCATTTGGTTTTCACATAGAAGAACATGAGTGGAAAGTGAAAACATGGGGAAGGAAGAGAAACCAAACTATAATGTTCTAATAGAGTGTGATAGAGAACAAGGTTAGGATAGTGTTTATAATAAAAAATCCATAAATCAACAATGATATAATGTACTATATAATTCATTAATATAGAAGTTATAGGATAACATTTTTTGTTTCATGATCTATTCCACAGAGTAGTATAATGAGAGGAAAAACATACATGATTAAGTATAAACTCATCATTTTTTGTGCCTTGGTCAATTTTCACTTCATCTTTATTCCAAAAAATGAAGATTAACAGACCCTAAGATCTATAAATAGAATTATGGGTCATTGCATATGTCATTTTAAAAAAAGATAGAAAACGTTATCAAATACACAGAATTATACCAAAAGTAAGATAATACCTTAATCTAACAAACATCATCTAACTGTTAACTTATACATTCCATAAATTGAAAACATTAAAATCCATACATAAACTAAAAATCCAAAAGTTTAGAATGTGGAAGTCTAAAAAGGCTTAAAATTTATCTCCCATATCAAATAATTTATCTCTTATTGGTCACATTCTAAACATGTGAATGGCTTCATGATGTATCATTCTTCCCACAAATAATAAATCCAAAAAATAAAAGTCAATTGTTGATTTCATAATATTTCAACCAATGTCATTAATAATATAAAACACCTCATTATTTCCTTATCCCAACATTATTCACATATTAAGGGATATCATTCACTTAATCATGAATTTTCGAAAAGTATCTGATTCACTTTTCATGGTTACCGATACTCTTCATCATATACTCTTAAAAACAAAATGAAAACCCAGAGTTGAAAAATTATTCCAAAATACCATAAATGATGTTCTAAAACATTATTCAAGAATTCCATTACATAAACACACAATCATTCAACCACTTCATTATCATATTATGTAAAGATATCCAACAGTGATCTTAGGTGACATTCCCTTATCACTGGCATTAAGAGGTTGTTAACGATGATCAACATTAATAACCCTTGGTTTATGTAATTGGTTATTCTAATGCCCCATTTCCTTGTACATGTAGAATTTAAGTGTGGTAGGTGACTTTTCTTGAGGATTACCTCTATTGAATGGCCTCTTTATATCACTTTGACACTATTTTTTATTCCCAAGATTACCAAAGATGAATCATTTTATTATTCCATTCATTAATTCACTTGAGTGTTATTTTTGATCATTTCAGTAATTAAGAGTTTGAGAATTTTCTTATGTCTTTGTGTAAAACCACATGAGTTTCCATTATGCTCTATATTACATTTCTTTTTTGCAGAACCTTTGGAGTTACCAAATTCCATTTCCACTTTTAGTCCACAATGAACAACTTTTTCATAGAATCAAAAGTACCTTATCGCTAAGGCCTTTCAGAGACTCAGTTCTAGGACACCAAATAGTCGGTCAATTTTCATTTAGGTATGAATATTAACATATAATATTTCCTTGAATGTCATGTTAATTTTACCTCATATGTTCTAATAGATTTATCATCCTTTCTCTAAATATCAAGGAATTTCTCCTCTATATTATTTTTATAATACAATGGAAATAAATAGTGAAAAATATTCCTGTAAACTCTTCCCATTCCATAGATTCAATTTATTATTTATCCTTCTGGTTCTTAATATTTTTACACCACAGATCTGCTTCACGTTCTAGATAAAAAACATCTAACATGAATTTTTCATGTTTGGAAAAATGAAGGAAGGAAAATGTCATTTTTGTTGTACCAATTTATTCGTCAAAAACAAGTGGATCAGAAGACCCACTAAAAGAAGTTTTATGTTTCCTAATGAAGGATTCAATAGAAAGTTGTTCAATCCTAGGCTTATTTGGAATCACATAATGATTTATACCTTCTGTGAGTATAGTGATAATATTTTTCATTAAAACTCAAATAACATTTTGTTGATCCAAAGGGAAATAACAAAATTTCCGATTACATTCATCATTAACACAGATCCTTTAGGTTGCATACATTGAATAAAATTAAAAATAATTGTGTGAACAACACTAATCATACCGAAAAACGACATTATAAAAGGATGCATCTTAGGTCTAATCCTACATAATCCATGATCATTAATAAATTCAAGTATTCTAGCCTATACTTACACATATCTATAGGGATAAACTTATTTATATCTTTAGAAATATAAATAGGTATGTCACTAAAGTTTTCAAATTATAGATTCTTAAGGTTAATTAAACCTTCGCTCAGATACTAACTCTAATGACCCAAACATGATGTACAAGGAAATTATACTACTTTTCCATAATACATTTTACATTATACAAAGAGAAACCCAATTATCATATTAGTTTAGTGAATTTGGAAACATGGATAACATTATTCTAATTTGATGAATGTTCTTTAAAAAATCCCATAAAATCTTCCCCTTTAGTACCCATACCTAAAACTATTCGTTATAAGCCTTGGAAAAAACATTTAAGGAAGTCATCTTAGATACCCAATAAGGTAATAAAAAGGAAACATGTAGTTATATAATGAGAATAAGGGTATGATAAAATTATTATGAAAATAAATTATCATACCCTGGATATTAAAAATCAAGGAATGGGTTTTTGGTAGTTTATAAGATACAATCATAATGGAATCAAATAACATAATCCCTGAGATCCTAACATTAAAATAATAAAGGAAATTGTGTCATACACATAAACTTGTAACATTTTGAGCATGTATAAATAGGAATATATCCCTTAATAAAATTAATGACATGAAATACAGACCTTTCATAAACATATAAACAAGAAAAATAGATCCACTTATATAATTATGGACAAGAAAACCAGGTCCACACATAGAATTGTGAATATAAAATCATGATCACACATAAAATATATACCTTATGAGCTATAAATATTTTCCCAAATCACTATTTAGAGATATATGTCTCGCCCATATCATAATGAAATCATTGTAATATGTTCCACAAAAATATAACTCATTTATCACATCATAACCCAAGGAATAAAATGATTTTTTTGATATATAATTCCAACATAACACAATCCATGTAAATTAAATGGATTTCATAAATATCATAAACATAATAAACCCATATAAAAAATATAATAATAATGTACTTGAAACATAACCCTATTAAATAATTCCATATTATATGGAAAATAATTTAGAAAGATCATTTTAAATTAATTACTGTGAAAATTATCCTTTCTTATACGAAAATGTTTTCTTTTCATAAAAATCCATGAAATTTAAAAAAAAATTTATATGAATATATCCTTGAAATATTTTTAAGTGATATTCATATAAATTAGTTTTTATGAAAATATTAAAATACATTCATAAGTTAGAAGAAAAAATTCTTCTCGTACATTTTTTAGAAAGTCAAAATGTACCACATATCAAAAATTACAAAATATTCATTTCATAACATTTAATAAAAATATACCAATGGGTAAAATTGAATTTAAAAAATTAATGAAGGATAGAAAAAATATTTTGGAATACATATTTAGGAAACATCAACATGGATTATAAATATACCCCCATTATATTCATATGAACAAACAAACTCAGATAATAATGAGATTACAAAATTATCCCTTACCTTAGGTATGGGTTCATGCGTATGTTTCTGAAACTTTTGAATAAGGGTCTAAATATTTTCATTAAATTATTCCAGAGTAATATTCATTTTTATGATATTACATGTGATCATATTATTAGTGGTTTGTTACTTACATTATTACCTATCCTTGTGGTATTAATTGCTCTATTTTATTGGGCATGTTTTTTCGATATGTTCATTTTCCTATTCTTAGGTTATTGTTATATCAATTATATAATGATATTAATATAAAATGTACCATATTTACTAATTATAAACAATTATACAATCATGATTTAATGAAGATCAAGTTGAATGAATCAAATTTTCTCAGGGATATGGTAGGTTGTACATATGCACGAGCGACAATATCATTCCCATAATTGTAGAATGGATTTGAATTTGATGGAATGAATAATATTTCAGATCAATATCATGTTTTATTGATCATATATAGTTATTATTTCCATCATTAGACCCATACAAGTAATGTGGTGATGAAAAACATCTTACACGACAACGTGGAGAGGGTAAGTCTTATGTATGCAAGCATGGTGATTTTATTTTTTGTAGGATAGATAGATGGTGGAATTTGGTTGTTACATAATCATTATAAAATTTTTAAATTTAGGTTATAATGGAGTTATTACTTTATTATGGATGAATCTTCAGAATAGGAAGTTTTAGATGAAATAATTTTGAGATAATTGGTAGAGGATATTACCACTTCTTCGACAAGCTCCATCTAGATAACCTCTTAAAGGTACTAGAGTTGTTATTTTTAGAAGAACAAAACTACTAGAGTGTAACTAAGGATGTTTATAATGTAAATTTTATAAGGGATATTCGATATTGATGGATCAATATGAAGTGATTTTGGGAGGTATGATGTTTCCTTTTTAATTTAGGTGAGGGAAACATTTGAAATCTCCAAAAATATTAATTTATAATAAAATAAAAACCCATCCAAAAACCTCTAAAATGAAATATTTTAGAGGATTAGAAGATATAATGTTTTCATTTCATCAAAAAATAAATTTTAGATATGTTTTTTTGTCAATTTAAACCCTATCTTTTTAATTAACACTTCGTTATTCTATTTAATTTTTAACTAAGGTATCATATATTTAACTATTAAACGTGTGAAATATTTAATTTTTTGTTTCCATTGAAAAAATAATTACTACATCATATTTGTGTAATATCTAATTTTCTATTTTTTTGAATTAAAATTATAAATAAAATAATATAATGAAGATAAATCCAATAAATTTTATAATAATACTTATATTAAAATATATGTTCTAGAAACCCAACATTAAAAATTTTATATGTATTAAAACATGAATGTGAAAACCTAAAAATCACCTAAAAAAAATATTATAAGTGTCATAAATTTCTGTATATAGATCCAAATGGTCAATAACTAGACCCTTGGATGATTATGGTTGAGTTATACATGAAAAATAATATTTTTTTCATTTTTATTTCTTTTAATGGTTATTATCAGTTTAATAAAAAATATTTTATTGATTTGTTAATCAAATAAGTAATTTTTACAACATCAATGTATACGCATTTAAGGTGGTTATTTATTTCCTAAAAATTAAAAATAAATTACCATGATAATTAAATGAAATTATTTTTAAAATTAGAATTTATATTTAAACATATATTCTATATAACCTAATATTAAATTTGATATAGTTTTCCAAATTTGAGTAAGACATGCTTATCTTTTCTTAAAATAGAATATATTAATTGTTCTAATCTCATCCAAGTCGCTTCCAAAGGATACCATTTCAACCCAAGGATTAGAAAGGTAAAAAATAAATCATCCACTGGTATTAGGAAATGTTTTTGGGTAATTTTATAATATTATTTTTTACCCTAATGACACAATTTACCATTTTACCGCATTAATAAAAATTATTGACTGACTAAAAATTTATTTTTTTATTAGCATAAACCCCCTTTTGAGGGAAAGGGGGGACCCAACATGACTTCAGCGACTAAAACAATCAAACAATCCCTCATGGTCCAAGATATCAAGACTAAAAACAACCAAATTCAATAAAATGATAACTTCTCCCAAGCGTCAATCACATTATGACCAGCTTTCACCATCACAACACTACTCATCAAATATCTCATGCAAGACTGCACTGGCCTAGTACTGATGACAATTATCATACCCTCTCAAAATTCCATGTCGGAATAGCACTGAATAGTGAAAACAATCTGCTCTGAACCTCTTCTGAAGTAGCACTGAATGTGAACTGGTTGCCTTGCCACAAAAACCACAGATCGTAGATCCACAATGCAAAACCCCTCAAAATAAAATCCACACAAACAAAAGCATCAACGACCAAACTTCAAAATAATCACTGATCAGACCAATCCGCAACATGAAGCCATTCATACACCAATTTTAGATAGAAATCGTGATGGAAACTAATGCCACTACTGAAAAAAACACACCTTCGCCGCAACATGGATCATACCAACCACAAATCATGAATCAAGATCCGAACCAGAAACTCAACCAAAACTCCCACCAAAAAAAGGAAACTCATAAATTTAAAATAGACAATAAGAACCTTCATTGAATGTATCCCTAGAACGAGACCCACCGTAGGCCAAAGATGCAAAACCCATCGCCACCTTCAATGAACACAGAGACCAGATCCGTTCATCTTACCAACAACCGACGCCGAATGAGGCGATGACCTTCATCGCAACAACCAGAGCACAAACAAAGGATCGTCACCGCGCCGCTATGAACCATAAAACAGTGAGATTTTCTGAGTTGTTCGAGCCCAAGGATCGACGCCGCACTTGAAGGAACCGTACTCCATGAGGTCTCCAGGCAGAATAATTGAGGAGAGGACCACAACAGATCCACAATAGGGGAGGAAGGCGGTGGCGGGGAGAGACCCTAGCATAGAGCCCCTTACAGGCCCATTTCAACACATCTCCTTTATAGAAATTAATGATGTTACTATTCATAATGCCAAAAAATAAAAAAAAATATTTATATAACTTTGAACCCATTTGTTCAAAATATAGAATAAATGTTATGAAATAATAAATCCCAAAAGTTGTATAAATTAATTTAAAATTAATCTCATTGTTTGAATGTGAAAACATGTTTCAAAAGATAAAACATTGTAAAAGATTGAAACGTTTTTACATAAAAATTCAATGTAAAATTTGTAAAAATTACATAAATTATATTAATTGTTAAAAATATAATCTATTTATATTTTAAAAATATTAAATAATATAACCTAACAATATAAATTATTTGACTGACAAAAAAAATTTCCAATAAAATTTAGTATATTTTTTCTGTTCATGAAAACATGAATCTTATCACAAAAATTTGAAAATTTTATCAAAATTAATTTTATATATACCTATTCAAATAATAATTTTATATTGTCAACAAGAATATAAAAATGTGTTAAAACATGTTTTAATTTCAGTTCTCCATTAAAAGGTGAAAAAACTACAATTTTTAACATATACTACTTTTATATGAAAAATTGAATTTGATCTAATATCATATTTATAAAACATATAAGATGAATTTTAAAAATAAGATTAAATATGTCAAAAATATATTTCTTAATAAAATCCAGTATGATTAATTTATTAGTTGATAAACTCTGTTATTTTCATTTAAATCATTTTTCAGAAAAATATTTCATTTTATTTAAAAAAGGATTTATTTTCCTTTTTAATTAATTTCTCACAAAATAATTAACTAAATATACTTGCATAAATAATACATTCAAAATTAAATTAACATTATTCAAACCATTAATTATAATTTCTTGGTTATAAGGTAACATAATAATGATTATTTTTTCATTTAAACTTGGTCATTCGTGGAATAAATTTGATCAAAAGAACATGAAATTGTGTGTAAAACAAGCCAAAAATAGTGTTTTATATACATCATGCTAATTTGATGTTTCATGTAGAAAATTATTATCTTGGTGTAGTGTAAAACCCAAGACATCAATGAAATTAAAAAGAAACTATCTGATAAAAATCAGGAAGTGTTATATTAATGGGGTGAAGCCACAATTCATAACATAGAACTAGAGAATAAATATTGAATGAAACCTAGAAAACATAGAACATAAAAATTTAAAAGGAGAAAAAATTTGACAACATACCTGATTTATATTTCAAAAAATATAAATCATAGTGGTTGATGTAGTCTTTGCTAAAAATTGCACATTTATATAGGGTAATCAAACCCTACTGATCACAAATTCTAATTATGTGGAATTTTTATCAACTATGTGGAATATCTAATACTGGTGCATATAATACATTCCCCACCACAATGGGTGTTTACATACTCAACTATTCTTGTGGCAGACTTTCACTCTGATATCATTCTATTTACAAGTTGTTACTAGAACCATGTATTCATTGAACACCTCCCCAATAATAATTTCTCATATCTAATAAGGATTATGGAATGAATAATCCTAAAATAATCTACGAAAAAATAATCTGATAATAAATATACTTTCCTTAATTAATTAAGGATTGAATAACAATCAGAATGGAATACCATGTTTTCCAACTACATCACCAAGGTTAGGAGAGGACAATAATTATAATGATTACTCATTTTGTTGTATATAATCCACATGAAATAATGTGTAGTCCTTAGGATCCAACTAGTAATGTATAACCATTTTCAAATCGAGTGGGGTAAAAATATATGATGTTCTAAATTTGTGAAATGGGGTATAGTATCCATGGACATCATAAGAATATACCACCTCTCAATCCTGATTAATGACTCTATATAATATGTTGTGATCACTGGAACACATGCTGTGTTGGTAATGGTGTTAATGGAGTGTTTATAGTAGTACACCCCAGTTTATCTGGTCCCTTAATCATATTGTATGTCTTGTACTCATCCATCATCTGACATTTATCTTCATCAAATAAAACTTTATCCCAAATTAATATGTGATATGGCATAGTCTTAATGGTAACATATAATGTGATATTTAACTCCTTTCAATAACCCATATAATAAAATCTAAAAATGATTAGGGTGTGTGATATATATATTTCACGCCATGTAGTTTTATATTCATCCAAAAATGTAGTTTGTCATTGTTTTCTCTGCCACTATTATCTTTGTATGACATGACACCAACTGTATTTTAACACTATAAACTCACCTTTAGTGGCCTTCCATGACACCCTATATCAGCAGAGTTACTCCAATTTGAACCACCATGTTAAACTTGGACTGATACACTATACCATGTTCTAGATGACCTCTATCTCTCAATGTATATTTTGGTTCAACTCTAGTGTTATACCATCACTTATACAAGGACCAAACTGACTCATCCCTCACCCATCATAACAGTCATCATCATTTTGGGAAACCAATGATTAACCAGTAATCATTGTGATGGATAGTGGGGATCATTCTTCAAGTAAATAGTGGAATAAGAGGGAGTAGGGTGAATTTAATGGAAAATAATTTTCCCCAGTCACTATATTCATCAATTAAAGAAACTACTATTAAAAATAATTTGTAATGAACTAAATATATAATAATGATGTTATAATCAAATAATTTCATAAAAAAATGAAATATATAGAACTAAAAATCCATTGAATCAAGAAGAAAAATGTTATAATCATCATTTTTCTATCATAAAAAATATAAAATTTTCAATTATTTTAAGCGAAAAGTAATGTGATGGAGTCAAGAATGATTCCTTCCAAAATCATCATCCTTAAATCCATGAATATGAATAACCATCTATGTTATGTTGTTGATGATTCCTCAACCAACATCATAGAGTCATAACCAACTATGGTTTGATGGAATTAGTGCCTAATATATAAATTTGAGAAATGTAATTTATATTTATTTATGATATGGTAAGGTATTTATTCAACATAGTGCATAATTAAAAAAAATTCATGATGTTCCGAGAATATCCCCAAAACCATAAAAAAAATATAAACATCCACTTAGATAATACTCATATTATTGATAAAATAATTTTATTAGAATCTACATATAATGGTCTATTTATTATATATAAGTTAGTAAACTCATTAGAATATTCAGAAAATAAAAAATAAATCATATAATAATATTCATAAATTTTAGAGATCATTCAAGCACTCAAAATCAACATGACTTAAAAAAATAAATATAAAATACAACAAAAATTTTATATAAATATTTAACCAAAAAAGCGGGTTGTTTCATACACCCTAACATCACATAATTTCCTAAAAAAATTATAAATCACTTAATTAGGTGGGGATAGTAAGAGAGTATCCAATTCTCATAATCCCATAATCTCTGTTGAACATCCCCATACTACAACCATAAGTGCACCAAAAAATCACTATTCTAATGGTTCTTCTTATACTAGTCCTTAATATCCATAAAGTTCTTTGTAATGGATGTTGTATCCTCGAGGTGTAATTCTACATAGATAATAAAATGTGATGTATCATGAACATAAATCCTTAGTTGTATCTCATGAAATATCTTATAAACCTAGTGTATCTATGGGGGTAATAAATGATGATAAGAAACCTTGCATACCTTATGTAACATGTTTGTTGTCATGGTATTCATTGAGGATTTATTTTTCCATTACTAAATCTCCTCAAATTATATAGTTGAAATACCATTGGAAAAACATGATCATAACCACAATAATTCAAGGGTCTTACTAATCAGTTAATGTGATACATTTAATGGTTGTGAGTTATGCTCATCCACTCATTGATAGGTAACACTTTCTCTATCATCAATTGCACTATCTAAGGCCGCGTAAGAGATAGAATGCCTATTTTCATCTATATAAAAGGTGACACACTCTGTCTCTCATATATTTTTTGGAAGGGTTCCATGATGATAGTGGATTTGTAAAATGTTTTATTCCAATTACACTAATTAAAAGCAGTTGGCTTAACTCTTTCCCAAATCATCCACAAAATATAGAACAAACTATATGGTATTCAGAACGATTCACATAGTATAAAAATCATTTTAATAGATAAAACATACTATTTAATTATATCTGGACTTGGAATTATATTTTTAACTTATATATAGAAAATAAATGAATCAAAAAATAGAGTCTAAGTAAATCATGAAAATAACCCCATAAAAACATGTGATCTCTTTTATGTATAAGAATCTCATGCTATCACTACAATTCTACTCCAAAATGAGAATTAATTGAGGTGACATAGAATTTAAATTAATTATATCCTAGAATGAAATATTTACCACTATTAAATATTTAATTCAATTCCAAAAAATGAATAAACATACTATTTCACATAACTCTAGAGACATAACTAGTTTGTTCACAATTATACTAAATTTATTCTCATTCATCACCTACTGATAGGTTAGAAATTTCTTATGAACTAATCTATATTTCAATTCATTCTGTGATATAAAAAATGATGCTTAATATTATAGTATATCTTCATCATTCATTTATTTAATTAAAATGGGTTTGTGTAAAACTCCCCTAGTAGCTCATCATGTAATGAAACTAAACTCATTGTATATCTGTTGAAGAGTATGACATCCATCCATGATTTAGAAGATCTATTTGTTGCACCATTAGAGAATATATAGACATGAAATATGTCATTTCAAATTTCTCCAATCTAGTATACCCTCACCCAATCATAATGTTCAAGGGAATCCTCTATTTATATGAAATAAACAATGTATATGTATTCCGGCAAAACTATTTGCATCAAGTATAACTCATTAAACTCCTTCTCTATCAACTTGTCATGAGTTTTCTTGCTTAGTGAATTATTAGTTTCATTAAAATTTCATAGACTATTGTGTATTTTTATGTTATAATCCTATTGTATTATTTATAATAACAAATACCATATGTTTATATCTATCTAATATAACAAATTATGTAAAATATTATAAAAAATAAACATAAAAAATTACTTGAAAGAATATAGTATCCCCACATCGATATGGATAACAATTATTCAACAAGATCCACACCATCTATCATATAATGTTTCTCATGGGGTTTATAGAGCCTAATACCATAATAAATACCTTTTATCCTTTATATTAACACCCATCCAACACCAAAACATGAAACATCACAATAAACATCATACCAAATTTTTTTAATTAAAAAAATAAGAATTTAGCACTAAACAATATATATTCCTACTCTTTGATTGCTGCATGATAATGCTCACAAGAAATTAAAAAATTCGCTTTTTATGTAAGAGTATCAATAAGTACGATGATATTATGGATATTTTATATGAGTAATGAATAATAGCAAGATATAAAAATGAAATAATACTCCTTAACACCCATTTTGGGTGGATCATAAAAATGGATTGTTTTACCTACTATAGATAAACTACCACATTACCCTTATTGGTGATATTCCCCAAAAAGCTGGACATCCAAAATCTATAAAATTTATTTAATTAGGATTATATAATACTAATTCTCATAGTGTAAGATTAGTATAATCTTTAATTTTTGAGCATGATTGACCCCCATCCAAGATTTTATTTCAATATCATTGATTATAATGAAATAAAACTAGTAAAAAACATTTTTAAAGATCAAGTTTAGAAATAGTGTGAGCATGGAATATAAAATTTATAAATCATAATGACATCACTAGTAATCCATGTGAACATCTCAACTCTTTAATACCATCATTAGGATATCCTCCGTAGAATCAGAAATCTAATTATACCCTAACCTAGAATTATTCTCCACTAATAACTTATCCAATTTTATCTATTTTAATTTATCAAAAATCTTGAAAGATGGTATATTTCATTCACTACCACTTTATTCATATGAAATTAGTAGATACAAACACTTAATAACTCTTATGCCTTCCTAAAAAATGGATCAAAAATTTACTAGGGTTACACATTTGGTCTAATGAATCCATTCATCAAAAATTCATCATTCATAAACATTGATTCCTAGAGAATAAATAGTAACAACTAATATCTATTAATTATATTTATCTATTATTGAGAAGGAAATAAATTATATAATGAACCTTTTTATGTTTAGGAAAACCTAGAACAACCTCTTGAAAAATATCAATATACTCCTCAACCACTATAGGTAATTTCTGCATTCTATATTCTGTGGTGTATAATTAAATATTGAAAAATTTATTGTCAATTATTTATGACATATTTATTAATTTACCCCCTCATCTCCCCTTATATTCCCAATCACCATTAATGGTTCATATTATCTAATGTACTCAATGGAACAACAACCTAAACTGATTGGAATCGATCATAGCCAAAGTCGAAAAAGAATCTAGTTAATAAAAACAGAGGAAAACATAAGGTATCATATCTAAAAAGTTTTGATCATAGAAAAATATCACCATATAGATAGTAAGTTCTCTCGGATGATTGATATGTGAAATAGAGTGATGACCACAAGTATGAGTCTTTAGATGAATTGGATGGGCAATCTGATCTACTAGAATCATTGATTACAAAATAGATGATGTATAATGAAAATAATTACCAAAAAAATTAGATGAGTATGTATTATAATATAGATAATATAAAAATAAAATCTCAATTCATATTTTTTGATTTCGTATTAAAGACCTCCAACTCTGAAATCTAAATGTTTACCTCATTGTATGAAATTTTTAATTATATGGACCCTCTAGAGGTGATGGTAGATGATCTGAATTATCATGACATCCATGATTTGATTCAATCACAACACCAACTCATTTGTTATATACCCCTTTACGAGTGGTAACCTATCACCTGTAAAAAGTACCCTATACATATATTACCACTATCTTGGTGGTTTCCCCATTGGTCCAGCATACTGGAACAATCATAGGTCAGGTGAACCTTCCCATCACCAATATAAATTTATATATCTATCTAGTGATTAGAAACCATGTTTGATCCCTCTTGCATAGACTTTTAAGACAACAAATTTGCATAGGATAGTCATTGATGGTGATATCTCATTGATTTTCATTGAATAGCTTTCACTGATGACCCTAATCAAAGAAAAATTGGAACCACACT
Source organism: Viscum album (assembly GCA_963277665.1). NCBI lineage: Eukaryota > Viridiplantae > Streptophyta > Magnoliopsida > Santalales > Viscaceae > Viscum > Viscum album. The sequence goes on along the minus strand of OY728141.1, from coordinate 2,042,033,823 downwards.
AGTGAGAAGTTGTGAATATATTAGAAAACTACAATTCAATAGATAATTATATAGTAATATAACCAATGAGGGATTTCACAAGGAAACATTTCTATCATTAATTTACCTCTAAAGGATTTACTTGAAATTTAATGCTTGAAAATACTATTTGTGGATCTTTTAATGGGAGTACCACATGAGTTTCAAGAACCTAAATGAGTATTTATATATAGGTATACTATATCTATAAAGTTCTATATTTTCATAAACCCAAAACATCATCATTATTTTTAGGTATTTAACCTCTCTAAACAGACTCTCAAACATTGAAAAGGTAGATTTTATTTGTCATGTGATTAGGAAATAATTTCCCACAAATGGATAGATGTATTGAAAAGGAAACTCAATGAAGTAACAACCAACTAGTGAGTGTGTGTTTTTAAAAGATATAAAATGTGTTTCTATATCTTCAGCAAACCTTTTAATTCAGGAGGATCTTGATCACATTGGACAGATGGAGGCCACTAGTGTCTATACTCATGAACTAAACTCTTTTTTTGAGTTCCCTCATCTTAATATATAGAGAATACCATATAAACAATGATTGTTTGTTATCTTTTTAATACTATTATAGAATTTTCCATCTACTCATAGATCATTCATTCGTCAAAATCAGGTCCATGTACTGACACCTCATCATTGAACTATCTGGTGGCTGAAGGCTTATATATTTGAATGGAATCATCAAGATTGTTCATTTTTATTTAAGTTGGTTCTCTAAGTGGTGGAATCTAATATTTTTCAAGATAAAATCATAGACACTAATTCATTTTTTATGATCTAACTAAATTATATCATTGAAAAACTATATTTATATTTTATATAATGCACTTATCATTACATTTTTACTTAAAAATATTTCATTAGAGATATTAATCAAATAATATAAGATTAATATTTTACTGAACATATGCTCCTTTCACTAAAAAATAAATGGGACAACTTTTTTGGAAATAAAACTCAATTACCCTTAAAATAATTTCTAAAAAAATTAAACCATACCACAAAATACTTCTTTCTATATATGTTTTCCATAAAAATAAACATTATCTTACCAAAAATATTATGACCCAACCCATTGGAACCCATCTTAGGTCAATATTAAGATGAGTGTTCGAACCTAATACAACTTAATGTTGTACATGGTCTACAAAAATGCACAAATAAATCATATTAAACAAACAGGCTTCCTTATCTTTACAATTTAATACATAAGATAATATTCGTAGAACAAAACATAAGAATACAATTTTAAATATAAGGAATTTTTTAATACATTATATACGTGACAGACACTAATCATAATTATTTATAAGAAATATCCCACAATTGAGTGTAGTATGAAATAAATGTTTCTAACATCCTAAAATATAGCATTGCTTATAACATTTGAAAGTTGATCTATATGACCTATTTGCTCCCCACATGAACACGGATTGAAATAAAAAACATCGAGCAATACTAATGTCTAACTCCACAGGATGCACACACATCGACATAACTTATATACTATTTATTTTCTATAATGTCACTACATATATAGACCCATGATCTATATAAGAGTGAGTATAAATCTACCTAGTACGATACCTATAAAACATAATATGAGAAATAATTAACTCATAGATAAAAATGATCAAACCCCACGTTTTATTAATAGAATCTGGATATTGATTCTAAAAGGTGACATCCCATTGATCATATCCCAATTCCATAGATAAAATCCACATGGGAAAATGGGATTCAAAAAAGAACCCAATCCATAAATTAACTAATTTCCCCAACTCCTATAATTTTTAGATAACATCTATGGTATTATAGTGGGGGACCCATTCCTCACTAAGTAGTGCATGTCAACCAGGGGGTACCGAACCCTATAGAGAACCAACATGTCATTAATTTTAATGTTCATCGACATAGGGGTTTAAATAATCCATAATAATAGTTTCATACCTTATAAAAATGGGGGGATACAAACTTCAGAATGTATACAAAGAACTTATGTCCTAATATTACTATGTACCCCCTAGTTTACAAACCCCATATAGAATTTGAACACATCACCCTCTCTCAATCATCATCTCTAAAAATCAAAGGAACACAAATACTTAAATTTTAATATGAATAACATTAAATGGTAATGAATAATACACCAATTTTTTATATGAATAACACATAGAAAATAATTATTTCATGTTCAATTCGACCATATGGTGAAAAGTGACCACATTATATGACATGAAATACAAATAATATAATATGTAAACCTCATGTAGTACTTTGGAGTGAACTTAAACAATCAATTCTTATAAGATTTAACTATATTTTTTTCTATAGGTGTAACACAGTGTGTTTGAACCATGGTATAACTATGTATATGATCCCCCATCAAGTAAAATTCATGTTATAGAAGAACAAAAAAAATTAATTCCGCACATGGCATGTTGAGCTTGGGGTTTAACTAGGAATGTAATATACAACACCCTAGTTCTAGTAGTCTAATTCACATAGTGTGTGACACATTTAGACATTCATTATGATATTTATCTCCCAGGTGAAGTCCTAGTTTCCAACAATATATGGGACATGACATGTTTAATATGTTAATATAACATTTGACGTTGAACTCCTTCAATGAAACCATAGCTATTAAGTGAATCCAAAAATATTTCTGTGACTTATTAACTATACACTTGTAGAGATGTTTGGCCTGATAAATTCAATTATATTATTTTTTATACATATTACACTTTTCTCATCATCCCCGACACCTGATGAACCATCCACAATGTGCCATAAATTTTAACACACATATGGTGTTCATCTTCACAACCCCTCATCAACTACATTTTCCCTTATTGATCCAAATTTCTCAAATCATCTACCATAACCAATCCATCACTTGAAAAACTACGTTTCACATAATTCTTTATAATGAATCTTTTGTTTCATTCATTCATCACTATTATGTATAAACTGGGGAACCCTCAATCACTAGTATTCGTTTAACCATTATAGACTAAAAAAGATGAACGAATGACCATTATAAACGTCAACGATGATTTTATTCAATCATAAGAATTGAATAAGATGTATTAGGGTTAATTAAGTGGTCTATAATTCTTCCTCTCCATTGAGTTCATCTATCATAGAAATTATTGATAAAAAATAACATTAATAGAATTTTGTAATGATTAATAATAATATTATGAAATAATTTCTAGGAAAAATAATTATTCAAAATAAAAAACCAATTAACTGAGAAGAAAAAATTATTTATAACCTCTATTTAATTAAAAATAAATTTTTAAATATTTTAATCATGTACAGGATGAATTAGTTAAGTGAATTGAGAATGATTTGTACCTCATTATAAAATAACATATGCTCAGACCTTGATTTTGGATCCACTTTTGTCTTGTGGAGTTAATGGTTCCTTTTATAAGATCCTCTAAATCAAATCGCATAGTATTTTATAAAATTATGTATAATGACAATATTAGAAAAATTAATTATATGTTTAATGAATAAAGTGATAATGTTTTTTTATTCAAGTTTTCAATTAAATAATCCATGAATGAGGCCAACTGTTGGCTCAAAAACCAAAGGAAAAAAATTATATCCCCTAGTAATAACACATTATTATGGTGTCAAATGCAATGTTGGAATTTTAATAAGGGGACCCTTTTAGGTGATATTAATTTTTAAACTCATTAAATTTTTTTACTATATAAATAATACACTTATCATATTATTTATTTTGTAATTGATAATTGAATCATATTATTTATCCTACTTTTCAACCCTTCCATCAAATAATATTATAAATAATTTAAAGGATATAACAAAAAATCAATTTCACTAGATATAAACTAAAGGGGGTTCTTCTTTTGATCACTACCTTCTTTGGAAAATTATTAACCCTTTTCCCCTTATGATGGATATTATAATAGTTGAGAATTTTATGATTTATTTATTATTATATTATCTATATATTAATTTGGGAAATATTATCCATATTCTTTTAACCCAAATTAAAAATTAAAAAATGAATATTTCAAAATCCTTTATTAAAATCATATATAAAATATTTTGTTTTTTGGATTATTAAATAATATACCTGGAATTAATTTTCACATCATGATTATTATCAAATCATTCACTATTTTATTAAATCGTCATTTATTAAATAATAGATTAATTTTATGAGTTTTTTGATACAATAAAACACTCTAGAGATTATGCCTAAACCTATCAATATAGAGAATATCTCTTGATTCAGACTTGAATTCACTGATCTTGATGATTCCAACTAATTTTACATTGAGTGAATAATCATTTTCCAAAGTGACAATTATTCTATCATATAATTAGTTTATAACAGATGATTTTTATTTCAAGACATGTATGATGGGAAATCATTTTTCAATATATGTGTATATATATATATTCCTTTTTCAACTATTTTAGAAACCACGTACACTATCACAAAATATTGATTTCTCCTCCCCTTGATATAGTTGGATGGTTTATTCAACTTATATTACAACAATATTATTTTGAGAAATTTGATAATGGTTTTTTTTGTAATTGATCTACCCTTAAATATGATTCCTTAAAATATTTAAACATGTATTCAATTTAAACCTTCTCTATTGGATATTATCTTTCCTGATATCTACATAATTTATCATGACTCCCACTGATTTATAGAAACTCTTTGATTGAGGGGGTGGAATATTGAAATAACACAAATAAAATTTATTCTCATACACTATAAATATCTAATACCATCCTTCAAAATTTATTCATATTAGTATTTAATTATGTTAAAAAAATGTACGTCATTTTTTTACCAATTTAAAATCCACTACCTTCATTTGAATTACTCATTTTGGGAATCATAATTTATATTAACCCTTCAATTTTTCATAGCCTCTCTATTCTTCTCTTACCGCACCTCATTTTTTGGGATTTTTAAAAACATCAAAATTATTAACTAGTGGGTTTGGTTCCCTAGAACCAACAACTTTATAAATTATTTTACATGTATATTTAATAACATGGATATTAGTAAATATATTATCACTTATTAATTGTTTTCTATATAAAATTATTGTGATAAATATCATTATAGTATTTTCCTTTCATAATGTAATATAATTTATTTGTTATAATAAGAACCTTCAAAGGACATGATAATATTTTAGAGCATATATGTTCTATGGTGGGATGAAGTCATTTCTTGTTATATAGACGATGAAAATAATATATTTCAGGATTCTATTAAGAGGATGAGGCTTCCAAACAAGATGTTTATATATTGTCATACTTTGAATGAAGATTATGAGGATAAATCAATAAGTTGGAATTCCCCATGATTACATGTCATTTTATATTCATATATGATAATGTGAGTATTTATCCTTTGAAATGATGATATTCTTAGTTCATATTATGATTCATGTACATTGATGTATTTTTAAAATCCATGATGTGAAAAATTCATAGAGAAATTTGATATATTGGGAATTTCATTAGTGATATTGAATTAAAAAATATGTTTATAAAGGATGTGTCCCTTCCATCAACTGATGTTGATATTTGAGGCCCTTTAATTGTAATGTAATTCTCAAACAAAATTTCATTTCCATAGTTATTGACGTGTTAATTTCTAGAAGTCAATGAATGATATATTGATATTATATGTTGATTACAAGAGTATGAAACCTATTTGATGATATATCAATGAAATTAGAACATATTATATAGTGTTAATTTATATGTGGTTGTTATCCTTACAATGTTAACATCATACTGTTTTGGTACCTTATCTTGTTGCTAGATGTTGATCATTGACATTAAGAAACGATTCCCAAATTCACTATGGATGATATTTATAGGGTGTTAAAAATAGTGTATCCATAGATCATAGTTAAATTCTATTTTCATTTAGTAGTTGGAATAGATATTATTCTCTTAACTGATAAATATCATTTTTTCAAAAGAATCATCACATTTATTGATTCACCAATTATATTCAAGAATATATATATATATATCTCTATGTGTGTTTGTTTCAGTGTCTGATTCAATGTGTATCTATGTGTGAGTAACATATTCAATAAATATACAGTTTTAATATTATTGGGGATTATATTTTTTACAAGGTAATAAATAATATATATCATTAAATAATTAATATTTAGTTATGTGAATTTTAAAATATACATTTATTTTCATGATAGTGAATGAAATAGTTATTATTTATTGAATGATTCATATTTAATATTTGAGGTTTGGTAAATTTCAATGTTGGTGGATAAGAACTTTTAAGGGTCTGGGAATGGATATGATATAATGATAAACATCATTTAAAAAAATAAATAAATTATTATTAATTTTCAAATGATATTTAGTTTTCACTCATTGGTAGATTGCATGATATAAAAATATATTATTATTATTTGGCATGGGGAATATGTTGGATTAATTATATGATTTTGGAAATTTTTGAAATTGTTAACAATATTGCATTACTATATATATGCTCATGTTATATAGTTTTTGGGAGTGTGATCTAATTGGAGTCGAATTCATTTTTTGTTGTTCACATCACCTATTCTCCCATGTGAGTTATCTCATGATTAAAGAAAACATCTAGTATTTTCTAACAATATAAAGGAAATATTTCACCTCATTTCTCCTTAGGATTGATAAAATAAGAGATATAATCATTAAAACCTGAAGCATTGTGTTATGATAATGGAGAATAATGCAACACATTTGGATTTTTTATTTTAGAAACTAAAGATCCACCAGCATCTTTTAGAGAATATAAATAACATGTGGACACCGTTAGAAGACTTTTTCTTTGGATATTCTTAGTGTATTAATTTTACAAATTCAATGGTGTATATTTATCAACATCTACAATGAATAATAATCTCAATATTATATAATTTTATTTTTATTAAATAAAATATAAATTTAAAATGAAAGACCCTCTTCTCTACATTTCAAGATTCATTGTTTAGTATTAATGGTTATATTAGTTATAAATTACAATTCTTCATCCTGTTACTATGTATTTTTTATAATATCTAAAAATATATATGTTGGGAATGGGCTCGACCGGTGCTTCCACTACGCCATAAAACATTTGTAACAATGGGAGTTTCATATTTCTAAGGTGATGAAATCACTCAATATATGTTTATTATGTGACCATTATGAGTGAAATATTTAGTTCCCATAATGATATTTCTTATTATTATTTGACTATATCTAAGTTAATATATATCCTTTTCAATATTCTATAGATATATAGATCTCTAAAAATATTTTTTTTCATAGAATTTTTAATCTTCTAATGCTAGAAATCATTCATAAAATTTTCAACTTCATTTAATATCACATCATAATACATAAATTAATCATTTTTATCAAAAAAATTCCATAATAATATAATTAATATAATCTCACATATTGAATATTTAATTTTGATCAAATATTTACCTTGGAAATATTTTAATAATCTAAAATATCACCTTGTAGTTTTTTATCATGATATTTTATTGATCAGACAATATAACTTTTTAATGAATAATTATTAAATTTATGTATCCTATTTTATGTGTAATATTCTATGACATCCAATATTATTTTAAAATCCTTTAGTTGCTTTTAATATTTAAATTGTTTTTACTATTTCCTTATTATTATTCACTAATGGGGTCATTAGACTAATTTAAATTAGATATATAGAAATTAGGTCCTTTATTATTCATATAATTAACCTCTCATTCACTATTCTCACCATACAATGTAGAATCTTGTTTTGAAAGAATGATATTTTCCCTTGTTGTGTTTTTAATTCCTTTTCCATAAGATTACATTCCCTTTTAACAAAAATTCTCCATCATTTTTATCATATGTGATATTTCTATTAGATAATATTCTCTATATACCATTCCCTTATTAGGGAAACTAACTAAAAATATATAATAAATAAATTATTAAAACCTATAAATCGATGTTTTCCCTTATACTATAGTTATACTCATTATATAACTTATTAAAATAATGATATAAACTTATTAATGTTTCTACATCATATCTATCTTATGATCCCTCATTGAGCATCCTTTTTCAATTCATTAATCCTTGAACCAAATGTTGTATCCTTTAAAAATATTCATTTATTAATAAATCATATACACTCATTTTGAAATATGGTATAATTATTTTTTTGATATTATTAATTATCATGGAATACAATTAATGGACCCTTGATACTAAAACATTAGCATCAAACATATATGATTAAATTTTCAACAATTGTTTTAGTATGGTATGAACATAAAAAAACATCTATATAAATGAATCAACATCCAAATTTTATTCATATATAATAAAAACTCATCTCATGATCCATAATCCACTTTCAAAATATCTATAAATTAAGTTCAAAATGTTTTTATTAAAAAATCATATACTATTTTATCTTCTTCTTGGATATCATATAATTTTTTTAAAATTACATCCATTATCCTTATTCAAATTACCCATGTTAACTCCTTCTCAATGTGCGGTGAGAGTAATATAATTCAAACTCTCCCATTAGCTTCAATATTTTTCATGTATTATGCATTATTAATTATCATATGCTTTTTAATATAAAAATCATTCATAGTGATGAAAAAACATCCATGATAAGAAATTGAAAATATAAAATTATAAACTCTTAAAATTATTTAAATCATTTCTCATAAAAAATAAGAATCTATGTTTGTTAATGGAATAAATTATCTTTGTAAGAATATTTGGAAAAAATGTATTAAAATTAATAAACAAACTAAAATACATTATAATTCCTAGAAATATTTCAATAATGATCGAGAATAAAATATTTTATGGTTACTAAATTATAATAAAAGATGAAATTAAAAGACTATATTTTTTGCCTAAGTGAGACATTCACAATCACTAATAAGTGGGATAAATCTTTATATAATAAAAGAATAAAACAGAAAATTATTATTCCCATGTTGGTAAAGGATAAGATTTAAGGAAGAAGTAATGAAATATAGAGATATAATAAGATTGAACAGACATATCAAAAGAGTTTCTATAGGGTTTAGTCACTCATTTTATCTACCAGATAATTATTATTTTTCAATGTATTTTTTCTCACTATCCGTGTTTTTATTTTATTATCAATAAAAATAGTGTTTATGAGTAGTGAGAGGGGCTTGAAATATAATTACAAGAATGATCCAGATGAGTAACAAGAGTTCAATATTTCATCTATATCCTCATCAAGTGCATATGAATTTTGGATTAAGTTGCAACCATTATTTTATATTTAATACAAATAATAGAGCTTATTGTAATAGTTTTTAAGGGTTTGGATGTATATAAAAATTTCCACCGCACATCAACTCATAAAACAGATCATTTATTTATATATATTCTTCCATGATTCCATGACAGAATATAGGTTTTTTCCATCGATGTGTATGGTTTTTCATTACAATACTAATATTACATATTCACATATATACACATATCTTGATTTAGTGGTAATTATTTTCTTCAAACCAACATATATTTATCATATACCATAACATTTTGAATTTGGCGATGTTTTAATTCTCCTCAAAATTGAAACTAAATTTTTCATCTTCATTGCTATTTTCTTATTGAGTATAGAATATAGGGATTTTTCTTTATATCACAAATATCAATACTTATGTTTTATCAATTTTTCCTCATATGAAATCTTTTTTAAATCCACATAATCTCCCAGGACCATAACAATATCATTTGTGGGATGTTCCAATCAGTGACTGTAGTATAATAAGTAATCTCTTTGAAAAAGTGTTCCCTCTATTTGAATATTTTTCAAGCCTACTCAAGATCACAACCATGGAAAAATATAGTTTTTTAATATTTTCGCCATAGATCATTTTTCACATAATCCATGGCACTGTTAGTCATACTATTTTATAACTTATACACCCTTAGAATAGTTTTATTTTTTTATTCCAACAAATATTCAATTACAATCATAAAAACCCATCATCAAATTATTAATAAATAAAAAATCAAATCATAAAAATGAATAAAAAATGAATCATCAGTTGAAAAAATAAATCTTTTCATACATCATATGTAAAATTTATCTTTAATACCATTAAAATTAATAATGTATTTTTGAGATTTACTTAACAATAAATATAAAAATAATACTATATTTACCTTGTAAATTTTTAGATAATTTCATGTAGTACTCTATTTAATTCACATAATAAGGTTTAATTTATCCTTATAATATTAAAGGGTATTTATAACATAAATCACTACTAAAACAAGCCTATATAAACACTTTTCCTTTATTTTATCTCCCCTTCAACATAAAAATGATAATTAATATTTCATTTTTAATTTGAAAAATCCTCCATCATCCGTAATAAAAATAATGATACATGAATAAATTCATTCAATTTAGGGAAAAATAAAATGTATTATAGAAAATAGTATTTATTTTAATACTAAAACATTAATTTGATAGAGGATATAGTCTCATATTTAAAAAAAAAATTGAATGCATCATTTGGATGTTTTTTTGAACACATCCTCCACAGGCCCCTAAGTTAAAATAGACTAAGATATTAGGATACAATAATTAAAATTATAGTTGATTATGTAATGTTTATATTATTTATTGAAATAATAATATTGAATTATATAATTCTTTAAACTAGTTTCACGATTATTTTCTTTACTAATAATTAATTTAAACATGAAATTAACCATAATAACTTGCATTTATGCTTTTATTCATAAAATATTTGTTTATTATTGAGTTTATATCATATACTTATTAATTGTAAAAATATATATTATTGAAATATACTAGATAAAATGATAATAAATATTATTTTTCTAAATAATAAAATTCCACCAAATATAGGAATTTAATAACAAAAATCTATATCCTTGTACATGTCGATATAACTAAGTAATTCTAGATTCATTTTGAAAAAATAATTATGAATATAATTAAAAATTCTAATGAAATTAATGGTATGAAACTCCAAGGAATAAAATTGATAATTTACACACAGTATCATTATATAAAATATACCTCATTTTTAGTTCTATTAAGTACAATAAGTATCAAGTTATTGTTATAATTTTTTAGATTCAGGTATTATATTTTATCGACACAGAAGATCTATTTTCAAACCCATATTGGGGTAGAAATAATTTTATAATAATAAAGAAAAAATTTATTCAAATATATATATATTCAGGCTTCTATTTAGATAGAAATCCCCAATTTATCTTCTCAAAATAGTTTAAAAACCTAATAAATGCTCTATTTTTTAAAAGTGTACACATTTAATTTGTTAATACCTTTTTATTAAAATAAATAATAATATATTTTTGATTATCTATACATTTATACAATATATATAAAAATTAAAAATTATTTCAATTTAGTAAGATGTCTTTCTATTAATATTGTAGCTCGTTATTTCTAACATAAACCTCAATGTGTCAATGAAATGATTTATATGGTGTATGACCCCAACCCTAGTAAACCAGACTAGAAGTTTAATTTGTTGAATTTGTATAAGATATAAGGAATCACATCTTGAAGGATAGAATAGCTTATTAGTCATGGTAAAGGGGATATATACATGAATTCTCATCACATTTTAGAACATAATTCACACAAAGTAGTTTCTTTATGAGTGCCATTACTCCCCTTGGCATATTTCTACATATTAATCATGAAACACTTTATAGAATCCAGGGGAAAATAAAGCATAACAAAGGGGTGATATCATATACTCAATAAGGGTAGGCGTATAAAAAATGCTATGAATAAATAAGGCACAATCAATATGGTAATGAAAATAACTTAAACAAGTGATATTTAAATAGTTACTTGAGCATAATATGATTTAAATAAATGATTATCAAAAAATTCAATATAAATGAAAACATGAACTTTAAAAAATACATGGATATTATAAAAAATTGAATAATAAAATGGAATATTAATAATTTAATTTTTAGTTTCATACATCTAAATAATACTATCAAGGCCATGTTCTAAGATATCTTAATAAATGGGTAGGGTTGTATCCAAAACCCATTCTAGTTTGTCTTATGAGACCCACCGAAGCATTGAGGGGAAATAGAAATACCCACCCATAACATTCAATGTTCAAAGTAATATATATATATATAAAATGGGTGAAACATAATCAATACAAACATTTTTATTGAGAAACTAACAAATGAAATGTTAATACTTAACCCAATTAATAATAATAATCAAAAACTATCTAGGGTAATATAGTGAATTGAAATAAAATTCTACACCCTCATACAAATTTATTATAAATAATCTAAATAAATAATTAAGATTATATCAATAATAAATATCCCTAGTGGGTCATAAATAAAATAAAGGGATTATATTTTTTATGAATATAAATACCATAAAAATGTAATGAAAAACATATGTTGTAGAAAATAACATGTTCACTTGGAATGTATTTTTGTAAATAATTTTCCCTGAAAATAACTTGAGAAATATATTATAGAATAATTAAGACATTGAGTAGTCATTATGGTATGAAATTCAACACATGCTGAGTATATTAAAGAAATTTTTCCTGTCACATTTTCTGTAAAATCTAAATATGCCTTATTTTGAAAGAGACATAAATAGTCTTTTGAAAAAAAGTAGAAAATTAAAAATGGGTAAAAAAATTATTAAATAAATAAATTTTAAAATTTTAAATGTATTTTGGAAAAAATTTCTTTAAAAATGTTTGTTTTGATGTAAATGGATTTCTGACCGTACAGATAAATGAATTCGAATTTTATTAAAATCATTTTCTCAATAATTCAAAGTAACAAATAGTATAAAATGGTAAAATTAGAAAATAATATTGAATAAAAATAGATGAAGAAAATATATTTAGTTTAATATATAAATGTAATAATTCCCTAAATGGATACATGAGCATAAATAATCTTGAATAATGATGTGATTATGATATTGACCATTAACACTTTTGTTAATTTTGAATCATTATCCCATTAAATGAAATAAATTAAAATTAAACATTAAATACATGAATAGAGATTTATTAATTTTATATCATATTAAAACATGGTAGTATATAAACCACACCAAAGGAATATATATGGATATGATATATGTATCATGGAAGTAAAATTGAGATGACAAACTTTTACCTCATGGTTGATTTCATTTATACGTGTCCATAACTCCTATATAATGGTTTTAAGAATGTTTTAAATATAAAATATTACCATCATATTATTTATAATATCATATATGATCCATTTCTAATATTTAATCACTCTTTTGTTAATAATATTTCATTATTTGGATTGTTTTGTGAGTTAATTGGCTTGTTTTCTTATGCATGTTTTGTAATGAATGATACAATTAATTATCATAGGATATCTATATATGATATAAATTTTGATAATAACTTTAAAAATATTATATTTACTCAATATATACATTTTTATAACCATTTATGAATGCTTGACATAGAAAAATAACTGCATCCCTTCGTGGATATGGAAGGTCATACTTTCGTACAAGTGACGATGTCATCCCATTATAGATTGGAAGAGTAATGAATAGGATGATATACTAATTTTATATAATAAATATCATCTCATATATATAATATATATTAATTAACTATATCCTTATTATATTCCATGTAATGGGTAAGTGAAAAGTGAATCACATCGCTTCGCAAGGCAGTTATATGTCGTATACACGAGCGATGTTATATTATGTGAAATAGAATGAAGAATTGAAAGAATTAGGTGATATTAAAATTACAGAATTATATTAATATTATATATATAATATAATTTTTTTAAATACATCATTATATACAACATTTAAAGGTGCTTATAGAAAATGAACTACATCTTTTCATGAGGTGGTAGTCCGCCATACACACGTTCAGTGATTATGATTCCCATTTTACGAATATAGAGATAGTAAAATATTATTAAAACAACACAATAAAATATATGAATATTTAATATACTGGTGCCAAAATATTTTAAGTTTTAATACAAAACCGATTGTGTAAACAGAATAATGAAAATGAATGATCATTGTTAAGAAAATTAACTTCCCTAAGAGAAACCTCCTTTGGATTTCCTCTTACGGACCTTAGTAATGGTCTATTGGGAGGACCAGAAGCTCTATAATATGTATAACGGTTTTTTAAGATATTTTTATTTTTTTAGAAGAAAGGGATCTAGGTGTGAAGACGTGATAGTAGGGATTTCCCAATTATAAGTGGGGAAAGGGAGCCCCCGTGAAAATTGCAAGGAAATTTCCCAAAAGAATATCAAAATGTTCATAATTCACATGGGAAAAGATTCCAAATAAACATAGGTTCTATTTTGGGATAGGATAATGTTTAAATATATTCACACAATAATATTTAGAATATTTTTTAGGTCATTTTATCCCTTATCTTCTTAGTTTAACTCCATAGTAAACACATTTTTACTTTAACCACGATAATTAATTTTTACTATTTTCACTACTAATTTATGTAAAAAATTAATTTTAACAAATTAAAAATCATAAATTATTTTGATTAAAAATATTTAATCAATTTTTATAAATTCAATTAAAAGAATTTTGAGGTTTTAATTTAAACATATAACCACAGACGTGATAAAAAAGAAGGTTTTCACAAAGAACTTCTCATATGAGTAGAAGCTTTTAATATCAAAATTAAATATTAAATTAATTAGACTAACTTTAATTAGTTAAATTGTAATATACTTTAACTAATTTTACTTTAATACCCATTTAAAATATAATTTCAATTTTTAAATAATTTAAATGATATGTCAGTTTTTTGTAAAAATAAGTATTTTTCACTTATTCAATGAAAAATGATACATTTCATAAAAATACAAAACAATTACCCTATTTTTTTATATGTTTATTTTAAAAATTAATTTTATTTTTTCAAATATATTTTATAAGAGTTGTAAAAAGTAATTTTAAATTATATCCGTAAATAATGACTAAGCTTCCTTTCAGAAAAAATAATATTTTTCAGAAAATATTTCTTATACATTAAAATGATTATTATTATTGTCTTGTATAAATAATAATATTTTAATATATTATCATTTTTTGTTTAAACCTGGTGTTTCATGCATGACATGATATCAAGTAGATTTAATTTATTTAAAAAAATTATTGTAAAGTCTTTGGATTTAAAAATCTCTTCTAATATTGGTGTTCCATTTCATACATACTATTAAACATGAGGTTCCAATTTCAAAAATCTTGAGATGTTACACCCTTCCCCATAAATTTATTATTTCTTGAATTTTAATCTTGTTATCAATAATATGTATTTCTAAATACGAAAATAATCATATTGAAATCCCTCATTTTAAAAAAAGTTTTAAAAATAAATACTCTTAATAATAAAGAATTTTTATTTCAATGGTCGTATAGAATACCGCAATACTAGGTTTCTATGTATGAGAAAATTAATAGAATATTATGATATGGATATAGAAGAAGTAAATAAATAAATATAGAGAGTGATATATGTCATTGAGAATAAGAAAGATAATGATCCATGTAAAGATAAGGAACTCAAAACCATAAATCCATGATGATTTAAAATACCATTAATTTAATATAAATGAACCTATTAAGATAAAATTTTATTTCCATATTCTATTCCTTGAGTTGAGGAATTACTTTATAATATAAGAATGGAAAATGTCTAAATATACTTTCTTGATATATTTATTTTTAATAGGAACAATTTTGACCTCTAGTTTTTCTTTGATCATTTTCCACTTCATTTATTACTATAAGAAATGAATATCCATGATGAATTTTTTCACACATGAAATAACTAGTTTATCTATTAATAGATCATATGGTCCATAATTGAGTGAAAAGTTATTATATATGTTTATTTTTATTTAAAAAAACTAATATGGTGATCACGAGTTATAAAATATAAAACACTAATCTCTAAACTTCTACAACAACATGGATAGTTTATCATTTATATTTATACAACATATTGTTTAACTAAAATTAATTACACATTAATAAGGACATCATGTAGTTAAATGGTAGAAACTAAACCCTTATAATCCTTATGTTGTGGGTTCAATCCCCACAACCTTCCTAGATTTGACGGGTTGTCACCCGACATGTGAGTAAACTTTTTTATATGAAATTATTAAAACTACTCCTATAATGTTACCAAATTATAATATCACATATTTAACTCAATATAAAATATTATAGATGACATAAAAGATATCAATACCTTTATAAAAACTACATTATAATTATTTTCGCAAAATCAGTCAGATAATAAGTGTTATCGTCCCTCAATTGTGTGTTTTGGAAGTATTTAAAATTACTGGTGAAGGACTTTTCTTGTAACCATTCAACACATCCTTTTAATTCCTTATAGAAATAATACTATATTATAATCCTTGAAATTTTAATAATTATTATAACTAAAATATCCCTGATTATAATACTCCAATAATATAATTATATACTCTAAATACATTCATATTAATCATTCCACTTAGATTGAAGTAATAGAAAAAAATAAACCTTTACCCCTTAACATATTTTAAGGTATTTTACCTTGATGATGGGGGTATTCTTTTACATTGTACCCATATACTTATAGTTGATCCTTTACACATTGGATGATTTTTTATTTCCTTTATAATCAAAATCATGGTGGAATTTTTATCTAGAAATGAAGAAAATAATTTTAATTTTATGAATGTACCAAGGTGTTTCAATCCACAAGTTTCACATGTTTGAAAATACTTTTTTCCATTCATACCACTATCCATATTTTTCTCATCTTTCATTGTCTTAGTTTGCTTCCTTTAAAAACTGCAATACATAGAAAATTATTTATCTATATTGATAGAACATGACAATATGGATTCATATGATAAGAATTAGTGGATGTCTTATTGCCTTTGGATGATTATCTTAAGATCAATAATGAAATGATCATTATTACTCCTTCGATTACGTGTATTGATATAATTTCCTATACTTCCCCTAGGATAAATTTCTAAAAAATGGAAGGGAATTTTTAGGTCATACCTCTTGATATTTCTAAGTCACTTTTAAATTTTTGAGTGAGTTCATTTGACTATCACTAGAGTCATTAAATAAATTTAAAAAATAGTTGTTAGTCAAACATTGAAGTGGAGTGAACTGTCTGGATGTATTATTTTTTCAATGTAATATTTTTTGGAGGAAATATTTATCTCTTTTATGAGTTTTATATTAGTGTGTTTGGAACATATTATACTATGTTGGTTCAATTAATGTCTAAGTTTGGCTATTTAAATGGATTTTAAGATAAGAAGAACATGAAAAAATAGCGAAAAGTGGAGAAACTAGGGTACTGGTTAAAGTTTTTGTTAATGAAGAGGATGTTGAATACTACATTTGGTTTATATAAAAATATAAAATATAGAAAAATATTACAAAAATTTGAGAGACATTTCAACAATAGTGATTATGATAATAACTCTACCCATTAAGTAAAGAGTTGTGTATTGGGGAAGTTATGCGATGACTGTTTATGTAAGCGACATGGAAAAATGAAAACAATATATGATTACCATGTCTATAAATTCCTAAAATAAGATATGGATTCCAAGAGTTTTATTGGATGGGATGACTACTAAAACAACACGTGATATTAAATAACCCTATATTTTCACTTTGACGACAATGTGGGTTTTCAAGGAATGGAAAATGATAGAAATGTGGGGGGTAGGGGTTGTTATTTAAGGTATTTCTTATAACTACTACGGAAAGTGTTCTATTATACATAGATTAAAGTGGTGGAATATAGTAGGTTGAAGCTAATTTTCAGGTGTTTATTCTGATGTTCAACATTTAAGAGGGTCCAAATTTCAGGAGGTAGCTATCTAGATGATTTAAAATGTTATAAGGATAATGAATCCTACCTATATATAATGGATAAGGTATGGAAGATGGGGGAATGATATTTTTATCATATTTTTTCATTGATAATTAATGTTTTTGGTCTGTCCTCTGGGTAATTTCATTTATTAAGTCTGTTCATTATTTTCCTTATGATATGTTTTCTATATATTTCTTTTTACAGTCAATAGAATACTATTTTATCCCTCTAGTGAAATTGATCCTATTAGCGTGTCTAAATAATTACCTATAAAAATAATTTATCACTTTTTTTTATTCTTATACATATGTTTTATAATTTTTCACAGATTTTTTGATTCACATCAATTTTACAATGCTAGAATTTTAGTCTTATTGATTCACTACTTCCAAATGTTTTAAGCTTATCATTTTTTTAATACTCTGTCAGATAGTCACTCCATGGGACATTGTTTAGTTGGGTGAATCCATATTAAATTGTCTGGAAATTCATCCTAGTTTTACTCACTATATGTATACCTTTTTTAATGTGAAAAAAATACATTAAGGGAAAAAATAATTTCATTTTGAAGAAAATTACCTTCATCCAGTGGGGTTTTTACATTAACAATCAAAAACTATTATTATGATTTTAATGAAAAATTATTACATTTACAGTTGAAATATGGATATATTATTCTTTTTAATTGATAGGTAGTTACAAGATCTATTTTATTTGTTATCTTGTGGTTTTTTTAATAGGTCGGGTAGTATCTATAATGTATTTTTTCCTATTGTGTCTAATTTTTCACATTTGGAATTTGGATGTCTCTTACATCATCCATGGATAATTTTCTTATTTATGAGTCCATTTATAATTTATGAACCTATAGATGTTTCATTAAAAAATGATATAAATTTCAATAGTTTACTATGAATGAATTGTGTTTCTATATTATTTTTTGGTGTCTTTCTGGGTTTCCATTCTAAATTATTTTTTAAAAATACTTCTATTTTTTAAATTGAAATGTTTTCTTTCTTTGGAAACATTACCTAATGTAGTGGTTGTTATATTAATTTCACGAAATCATTTCTTATTCTTCCAATTATTTCATTACTTTTATCTCAATCCCAGTTTTCACTATTTATTAATGGAATTCAATTTATATTTCATTTAGTTTGGGGGACCAATGTTCCATGGGTAAATTTAAGTGTACAATGAGGGCACTGATTTTAAAATGATCTCTCCAAGTTTTTTGACATATAAAAGGACTTTTGTATTTTATATCCCCAAGAAGGTGCCACATATCTTTCATCAGACTATATATTGATTTTTAGTTCTTAACCAATTCCAATGAAACCACACTCAAGACTCTTGATACATTTCTTTAATGTGTTACAATTTTTTGAATCTCCACATTTTCTTGTTAATAGAGTATTAAACCCCTTCATGATAATTTGACATGATTTTACAACATGGTATATTTTTTAGTTATTTGTATGTTACATTCCACCTTATAAGACATGTATAATATATGATGTTGTTTATTCAATTTTCATAATAAAACACTTATTGTTATACTATTTTTATTTATTTTTTTGTAACTTTTGTTAAGAGATTTTTCCTCCATTATAGAACCCCTAAACATATTTCATAATTATATATTATTGTATGAAATCCTTATTAAATATTTTGGTGGATTTAAAGTTGTGATGTTAAAAATAAATATTCAATTTTATAACATTTTAAATCTAGTATTGTAACACCCTGAGTTTTTATGAATTATATTTTTTCAAATAATTTAGAATTCATTGAGGGATTGTATTACACCTTCCACAATGATATGATTGTTTTATACAAAACTCCATGTTAATATTATTGTACATATAACTCTATTTTTTTATTGTGTTACATTAAATAAAATTTTTGGATGGTGTTACATGTAACACAAGGCTTAGCTCACAAGACACATAATACTGAGTTTAAATGAAAAGTGAAATATTTTTAAAATAACAGTATAGTTATCACCTATACATTTGAATGGAGGGTATAAATAGGACTAAATAAAAAATAAAAACAAATTTTTTCATTTTTAAAAAATAAATTCTTTAGTAACTAGGTAATTATAAATGAAAGTAATAACTATATGAAAATAAAAAAAAATATTTTCTAAAAAATGATTTTTCTTTACACAAACATGTTTTCTATTAATAAATAAAAAACTAATTTAATGAATGATTTTAATTATATATATATATATATTTAAATAAACAATTCATACTTTATAATATGTGCTTTCTATACAAGAGATAACAATAAATTCAATTTTACACATAAAATGATGTTGTTTTCAAAAAGGAAGTTTTATTTCCTCTTAATGGAGAAATTATTTAAATATAAATTAAGAAACATTTATAAATTATATTTGAAAAAAATCAATTTTTAATCGGAATATTATAATTATATTAGGGTGAATTTTTGATATTTTTCTGAATATTTTTATTTTTTTGATTAATTGTGAAAAATACTGAATTTTAATTAAAAACTGTCTTTTTGATTAATTTATATATACAGTAGATTAATATCTTTCATTTTTTTTAATGTATAATTAGATCAATTATAAAAACAATAATTTAATTTAGTTCATTTAAATCAATTTTATATCGAAATTATATATTAAAACATTTCATTATTTAGAACATTTTCTTAAAAACCCCACTTTCTAGACATTTCTCTTGGATTAATTTTAAATTATTTTTCCCCCAATTTGAATTTAATTTTAAAAAATTTATTCCATGTTTATAATAAAAATAATTTATAATATTTAAAAATTCAAACATAATTTTCTAACAATAATTATTTCTGGAAATAGTTAGAAGTAATCATGTCGATTAAGAGAAAAACGAGTTTACCAAGGGACAAATATTTTAAATTAAGGGTTAAGTGACCTATAAACATGTCCAAACTCTATTTTATGGAAATATTTCGACAATAAACTTTCATTTATTTAAAATTTTGCTTTATTTAATACCTTTTGAGGTAGAAATGTTGGTACACCTACTGTTCTTTTCAAAATACATAGTGTGTCCTGCCCCTTACTTATAAAAGGCCTCCTGCTATCCTCTCCACTACATACCATAAAAACCAATTGGTTTGGAAAATAAATTAAATATTAACTTCTAAAATTCCCTATTATTATCCTATAAAAATTAATTTGGGTATAAATCCACCCAAGGATATTCTTTGGTGTAACCCAAAAGGAGATACACAATGAGGAGTTAACCTTTATCAATGAACATTTTCTTTTAATTTCCTCCTCAAACCCCTTAAATTATTTTTATTTAATTTCTTCATAATAAAATCAGTTTATAAAATATAATTATATGTTTTTATGTTAATATTTTTATCTAAAAACACAATTACATCCATCAAATGGGCTATGCAATCATCGCTTCTGTGTACTGCGGTCTACCGCCTCATGAATCAATGTTGTTTGTTTTACATTACATACTCTTATTGTTTGTAATAATGTGGTAAATTATATTTATATATTATATATATGATATTTATGAAGTTTTTATATTTCTTAAATTTTTAAATAACACATAAATTCATAATTTCTATTTAACAGGAATACAATAACATTGTTTGTGTGTACGATAGACTATCGCCTCACGAAATGACATGATTCATTCAATCATTACATGGAATATATTATTGGTGGATATTTTAGAAATATATGATATATATTACATAAAAATTATATTTTAATGAATATATATATTTTTATTTTACTTTTATTTATTTCAATACAAAAATAAAATGGAAATAACATTAGCGGGTACGTACGACCTACCATCTCTATGAATTATATATTTTATTTACTATCACAATTTTTTAATTAATGTAAATAAATATATAATGAATATATATGATATTTATATCAGGGCTATTATTATGGATATGGTGAAATCAATATTTACGTAAGATTAAAAAAATAACTAGTCAAACCATTACAAAAATCAAAATAGTTAATACCTGAAACATAACATTAACATGTAATTGTTACTGAATGGGTTATATAAAATTATAATAAAACAATAAATGGTATGATACATATGATTATTTATCAGTATGATATTTATAATAAACATATATGTATTATAAATGATGTTTCAATGTGTACAAAGGAAGTCAAGACTTAAGGTAAGGGATTTTCGTCTCACATTTTACTTTTGTGAGACACAAGCTATATTCAACATGTTATTCTTATATGTGTTGTATATAATACCCATGAATGTATATTATGATTATGATAATTAAATTTTTTTTATTTACACATTTATTTTATTATGTTTATTTCATGGTGTTATGGTTTCAAAGTTACCAAAGTTGTAAGGGAATTCTATCTTAATTTTCCTTCTTTGAGACACATATTAGGTTATACACATATATTCTTTTAAAAGGTATATATAATTCTCCTTTGAAAAGTTATATCATGAATATACATAGTTAAATTATATATTATTATTCATTTTATGTTATCCATTCATGGGTATTGTGAATCAAATTTACTAAAATGATAAATGTTTATTTCTAGAATATATTAATTTACTGGGTTTGTTTATGATTATGCTTCCATTGATAAAATATTATGGTAAATATCTCAATAATTCTCATGAATTTTACTCTATTATGGTCATTCATGATATATTCAACTAATGGTAACATTGTTCTTCACTTTTTTAATTAGGATAATTAAGAAATTGTTTTCCCTGAAAATCAAACAATATTTCACACTTCGGTCAAAAATATATTTTATTCAAGAAAAAATATTTTAGATTTTTTTAAAAAAAATATATTTCAAATATATTTTTTGATCATTTTCAATGAAAATCATTTTGAAAATTCTTATGTCCAAAAATTATTTTAAATGATTTTCAAATATCCCTTTATATGTTTTTAATGTTTGTTTTTAAAGAAAATATTTTTAAAAATGTTTTTATTTAAAAATATTTTTAAATAATTTTCCAAGATTATTTTATAATATTAAATGTTTTTATTCAAATAAAATAAATTCAATTATGATTTATGTTTAAAAATAAATTTAAATTATTTTTAATTATTGCTTTAAATTTTTTCTATGTTTATTTTTAATGAAAAAGATTTCAAAAATGTTTTAGGATTAGAAATATTTTTAAATGATTTTAAAATATTCCATTATATGTTTCAATTGTTATATTAATAGGAATGAGTGTTGAAATTTTTTATTTAAATGCATTATTTTAAATGATCCCTTTTTATTTTTTCAAGGTTATTTTCTAAGAAAATTGTTTTGAAAATGTTGTTTCTTTCAAAAATTGTTTTTCAAAGTAGAAAGGATGTTTTTTATAAATAAATTTTTTAAATGATATCTAAAAATTACTTTCCATCTATGATAGAATATTTTTGTGTTATAAATTCTTTACAAGGTATATGATTCAAAAAATACCATTCATATTTTTTTATGAATCTTTAATATTTTGATGATATAGTGTTTATAAAACCTGTTTCTCTTCAGAGTGATATACCCAGATAAAACTCTTATGAAACCCACTTATTTTCACAGGTGATGCGATAATAAAATGATTATGAAACCTATATATTTTTCTTAGGTTATGATGTGATGACATGTTTATGATATGCTTTTCATTTCATGTATTAGGATATGATAGAATTTTTATGATCATATTGAACAAATATTTATTATTTCATTAGGTGATGGGTTGAACCTATATCTCACACTAATGGATTGGGTAAATATTTTTACCTCATTACATACACATGGATGGAATGGGGAGTGAACCTAGTTTAGTAATGGTCTTTCTCCGTTAAGATGGTATTGGGAGTGAAACATGAATACTGTGATGGTGTGTGTAGAGACTCGTTTTTCCTAATAAGTCTTTGAAACATTTCTAAATATTTTTTCGGAGCCATACATTGAGACAAAATGCAATTATGAGGCCTAGGGTGCCGAAACTTAATTTTATAAAAATATTAAATATATTTTATATTACATATTTTTTGTTAATTAATTAAAATGAGAGATATCATAAATATTTGATTATATCACAAATCTGAGACCGTAGATGGGTTCATAATGTAGTGTTTACCATAGGAAATACATAATATTATCCTACATGGGATGTTATGACCCCACGATCATTGGTGGTGTGATTTAATTTAGTTAAAGAATTTATTAATTAATTAATTTTAATTTATCCTAAAACCTAATCAGAGGTTATAAATTTTATTTTGGGAAATTATCTCATTATCACTTTTTCCCAATAGAGACTCTCCTCTTATCTATTATAGTATCATTACCATTGATGAATGATGAACCAATAATGATGATTAACCCTCATATTTTTATGGATCAAAGTCTAGAGAATCCTCCTCCTTTGTTGACGAAAACATTCCACGTCAACAATGAGTGATTGAATCAAGTTATTACTCATTATTTTTGTTATTACTCCATGAATTAAATGTTTTAGAATTTTTTTAATTGAATCTTCAACCTATGAACCTTATTTTCAAACTCAGTATGCATCTACGTACTAGATCTGTATTGTTTATGATCTGTGTTAACCCTATTACCCCATTCTCAATCTCTGGAAAAGAACAATTTGACAGTGATTATTAAAACATTTTTTATGGTTTCGTTACCCATTTATTTTTTGTGTTTTTTATAGTGGAATCCTAGTGGTTCATGGTTCGATGATTTTGAGGAAATCAGAACTCGATCGAATGTCCAGAATGAGATGGTTTGGTGACGATTTCTCCAAAAGGTGTCAAAATCATAACTAAGTAATAGATCCAATGATAACTAGGAATGAGTATTAAAAATATAGTGGTTTCATGATTATCCAATGAATAATGAATTCATAGCGTCACATGGATGATCTGGCCTATCCCTCGGTTTCAGCCAAGGATGATTCATGATGAACGACAAATCAATTTCATGTTCTTTGGCTAGATCTAGTAATTTGGAAATTTTTTCAAGTGATCATGACTATGGAGATGGACGATTCAAATAAAGTGAAAATATTTGGTAGAAATATGGAATTCTTGGAAAAATTCTAGACTACAAGCTGTGTTCAGTGAAAAAACCCAGTGTGTAGCCCCCCTCAGCAGCAACGCTACGGTTAGGGAAAAGTTAGTTGTGACACGATGCGTATTAAATATGACACAGCTAGTAATAACATACCATGTGAGGAATCCCATGTTAAGGAACATAGGGATATATAGTGAGCACATAGATACAACTTGTCAACACAGACAACATCCCGTGTGAACTATCACGCCAGGTACGAAAGTACACGGACACAGAGTCTAAGTACAGTGACATGGCCATTAGGAATGTCCCAATCCATAGATCGGTAAGACAAGAATTTTATTCCACCAACATGGAATGTTCCCCTCCATGGGGTGAGACCACTGTACCAACCAGACATGGCTAGGAAACAAAGAGGGGCCACACCCCATGTGGCCACCACACATGTCATGTGGCCATGTCACTCGTTGGGTGGCCACCTCACAAGTCGTGTACTTATTGAGCTCCACTGAGCATTATTCAAACCATTGTATCTCCTTCCATTGAACTCAAATTTTGTCCCACGTGGAACCTATCTGGATTTTTTTCAATGTTTAATCTAATGGATCCCTTGGCGATGGATTTAAAGATACGATGTGAATGTTAAAGGATAGAACACCCATAGACGACATCAGATGACAATAGAGGATTGAATTTGCCTAGTAGTGTGGTGTGTATTGAATTTCCCAAGTAGTGTGGTAAGGATTTTATTTTCTAAGTAGTGTGTCATGGAATTACTTTTCCTAGTATCTTGGCATGTCTTGACTTTTCTTAGGGGCATGGCATGACATGACATTTCCCAATTGCATGGAGTGTCTTGACATTGTCTATTGGCATGGTGTGGCTTGATATATCTAACTAATGAAAAGGAAGATGGGTGTATTCCCCACCATAACACAACCTTTTGAGTTTACCCAAAATCATGAAGGCGAGCCCGTGCCACCCGAAGTGGATAGTATTGAGGTGTGTTGATTTGATACCCTTTGACTTGTACCTCCTGGGCAGATTCCGCAATATGAGTGTCGTAACAGATAGTTATTACATTAGAACTAATGGCTACTCACATTCTTGGGCTGAGCAATGCGATAGATAACCACTCACTCCCTCATTTGGGATTATTTTACTGAGTATATATATATATATCCTTTTATAGTACCCACTCATTGGGTATGGGTGACTCTCCTTTCAGTTGTGAGAAATGCACGCGGGGAATGCCCTGTGCATTATGTGTCTAGCTTCCCGTGGATGGATGAGTCTACTCTCGTTATATTGGTATTGAAGACTCTATGAGGAATTAATCTCCTCGCAACCTCTATATCCTGGTGTTTGGATGAGTCTACTCCCATACTCTTGTTGGGTTAAACTGCACACTTTTGATCCTATTTTACTATACCATTTTTGTTATACTACTTATATTTATTTGTATCTCTTACTGCTCCCTCTTCACCCTTTGAGGAGTTCTAATGGGTGTGTATGTACTCACCTATACATGAGATTTTCCCAACATCTGCTGTATCTTTTACAGACAGCAGATGGGTTGATCATGACTACTGAGTGGTGTAGGGATATGAGTTGTGTGGACCGCGTATGGTGGTTGTTCTTGGTATACAAGAGCTGGGATCTCTCAATAGACTCTATATTCCCCTAGTCTTCAGGATGGGACCATTTTCTGGTTTGGGTTTGTGTTTTTACACTTTTCTTTGCAGTTTTCACTATTGATCCTCGTACTGTTTAGAGGTTCATGCATGCTTACATTATTTTTTAGCAGTTTCGTCTTTTTCCTACATTCCCTCTATATATTTCCATCGTGTTGGTTGTGTGTGTGTGTAGGTTCTAAGAAAACATTCTCCCTGAGTAAATTGTTCCTTTGATTCTGGTCACCATCCCCTAGCTTATAGAGGTGGTCATGGGGTAGTTACATATTGAGTCCGTTTTTGGGTCCAGTCGTGACAGTTTGGGGAGTAAACCCATTCTTCTAATTATGACTTATCAATGAGACTTTAATAATACATAAATAATTTTATATTTTTATGTGTATGCCACAAATTCCTTGTCTTATACCAGTATTATTCTCACATGGCTCATGTTATTTGACTATCCTATGCTTCATGTCTTTTGATATGCTAATATTTATGTCATTTCAAAATATTATGATCTTTGATATTATGGGTATTCTTTTAAAATGTTAGGTTCATATTCTCATACCCTTATGGTCATTTTATGCTATCGTATCTCCCTTTCTTACCCTTACCAATAATTTAAGATGACCCTTTCTAATGGTTCCTTTCCCCATGTTATAAAGTGTTTTATGTAGGGTATTTCTATGAGGATTACTAAAAATAAAGATGTTTGGGGG